>OX467115.1:8181099-8781099 GCA_950106695.1 Biston stratarius
GTACGAAAGACGTGTTTCACTACGAGAATAAGTCGTAAAGTACATATATTTCATACCGCTAGGACAATTATTTTAAGGACAATTCTTAACTCAACGATATAATATGTAAAATATGATTACAATTTTTACTGGGCATTGTTAAAACTTTGAATGCGCGATACAGACTTCAATCTTTAATTAGTTAATACGAAAGTGTCAATGTTGTTGAATAGATGGCGCTGCATGTGAAGAGATCGCTAGGGTGTCGGGGTTACGCCTCGGTGTGACAGGTGGCCTGATTTGGCACAGACACAAACGATTCCAATGTTCTACGTTATGCACTAACTAACTACACTCGGGTCCGTTCCCTGTAATAACACGCCACGCCAGGGGTCGCTCTGAATGTGTCTGTTATAGGCTGGGATATGTAGCCAGCTTTGTCTGATCACAAGCCGTGATTTATAAGTACATGTACCTACTACTAGATGATAGGATCCGAACAATCACTTCATGTAGCTCAACAACAGAGTAGAGTACAATTATAGTTAAGAATTTCATAATAAAGTTGTGTATCGATATTGATCATTAATTTGTTTTTCAAATGTAAAAGTAATGAGACGAACGAGATGCTCTCGTGTTGGTAATGACAACGCATAGATAACGCATGTCCATAACCATTGCAGCGTTACCCAATTCTTTGAGTAACAAAACAATTAGGTTAGTATTTACTTTGAGTACTTAGTTTTGCTGAGAGGGAAACTTTCAAAAGCTGCTTGACTTTGGAGGGCAGTCGAGGTACATGGTATTTTACTCGCTAAAATCTTGTAGATGGCTTTTATTGGTGCTTGATGGAGGGTTCCGAGATCTGTGGAGCGTAACGACGCCCTTAGCATTACTCCGCTCCTACCAAGAGATCCCCCGTAGACAGCGGGATGAACCAAATACCACACCCGTCTACGACATCTAACGTTGTTCGGACTCTTGAAAAGGATGGTCGGAGCCCCAACTTCAACCATCCTGAGCCTAATCCCTACTAGGTAAGGGATAGCGATGACTGTCGCTCAGACATCAGGGCGTGCTAGCTCTGGTTGAGATGTTCAAGTACTATTGTATAGTATGGGAGTTATAACTGGTATACTCACTCGCTGGGCCTGGTACGCCCATAATACCGGTGCTCCGTGTAGAACACAGCCGCCCCCACCGCCTCCGCCACGTCGAACGCGAGCCCGGCCTGCGTCCAGCCTTCGTGGATCTCCCACTCGCCGCCAACGAATATGACTATGTGGTTCCCTTCGAATTGGTCGTTGTAGTAAAAACGCTGAAAAAAACAAAATGTGTGCTTGAAATTTCCAATAGGTACACCAGGTTATCCTCTAGTCCATATATAGGGTTATAAGCTTAAACCGTGGTGGTGCCGGCGTAAGAATTGTACCTCACCCTCTCTACCCGTGGTTGCCGATAAAGATGTGTACAATGACCTTATTTAAACTTCACACATCATCAGCCATAGGTCGTCCACTGCTGGACACAGGCCTCCTCCTGGGGGGGTTTTGCCAATACTCGCCACGCTTGGCAGGCGGGTTGACGAGCGCAGTTAGGTGTGATTGTTCAAGGGAGATGCTGCTGTCTATCTTCCGAATTACATCCCTTAGCCGAAAGTAGCCCTTAGCTTAAAGCTGTTGTCAAATAATTAGGCCCGCCAACCAAAATAAAATCGTGAGAAAATTCAGCAACTCGTCGTCAGTTTCCTGACTTGTAGTGAAAGTTGTTGAATAAATTGAATATTGAAACCAGTATATAATTGTGCAAATACATTACAGGATTCTTAACTGAAGAATTAGTCTCACCATGGGAAAAGTGTCGGTGTTGGAAGCGTCGAAATGGTTGAGCCGGACCTGTAGCCACCGCTCCTGGGGGAGGTTCCTGGAGGTTGTCTGCGGAGGGGGAGGCTCCAGGTCCAGGAGAGCCAGGGCACTGGGCAGGAGAAGACTCCCTGGAAATAATAAAAAGATTTCTACAATGGAAGCACCCGAAACTCTAACGAAAAGATAAGTGGGATTAAATGACATTGTGGTTGAAAAAAAAAAAACTCTTTCCAAATAAATTATTTTCCGGTATGCTTTTAGCCCCGTACTTTGGTATTCCTCTGAGGGGCTGACGAAAAAGCTATGCTACTGTGAACTTTATTGCGCTGGCATACGATATGCCTTTGCGTAGCTTATCAAGTTATCACAATAAGAAGTTCACAGTACGGGGGGTAGGTCAGGTATGATTTATATTGTCTTGGCAGACAAACAGACAATTAAGTTTTTTTGTAATATTTGACGGTTTAGGTGTTTTGACCACAGTTTATCTTGTTATGTGACGGTGTGGTCTAAGATGGTTAGCACAAGCTAGGAATGGAATTGGGTGCTTAGCGGCAGATGTTAAGAGAACTTGAGGGTGGTAGCTAGCCAGCCAAGTACTTAGTGATTACCTACTGCCATGCTATGGTTTCTAATACGATGTTTTTCTTCACCGGCCGCTCAAGCTTATCGTCAGGATTTAAACGTAGGCCTCTCGGCGTGCGGCCTAAACTCGCCAACCACTGAGCTATTAACAGTACACAAGTGAACCTAGAGCTCTTCTTTAGAGATTTCCAAATCGTTAAAAGAAAAACATTAAAAATCAGATATAAGTATAGAGCGCTAAAATCTTCTACAGACACTCAATCATAAAGATAGATCAGAATCGAATAAATTCGCATTAAAATGGACCCCGAGCTAATATAAAAATCAAATAATGTCAGGTAGTAAAATCGTCAGATAAGAAACGACTTCATACGTGATAGATTACCCACAGAGATTATCCTGCTAATCCTAACTAAGTACTTAATATTATAAATGCGAATGTGAGTTTGTTTGTTTATTACGCTTTCACGCGTATCCCTATCTTATGCCCTGGAATAAGACATAGGATACTTTTCATCATCATCATTATCCACCACCACGCGGGCAAAACTGCAAGGCGCAGCTAGTATTATATATATGAAAGATTGCATGTTTAGATGTTTGTTACTCAATCACACAAAAACGGCTGAAGATATTGTAAGGAGTAATATGTAACTCACGACATCCGTGATGGCTTGTCATTGTTAAACGAATTTTATAAGCACAATTTGTGCTAATGTCTTAACTGAAAGCACGCCCTGTGCCAAGTGCGTCTGGAGTATATTTAGTCGTTGTTTAGGAATTTATGATGAACGTAAAAATTGGGACACAGCGCTGCCATAGAGCTGAAACCAGCGAATACTATAAAGTTATATGAAAATGTAGATATCCTGGCGGAAACTAGTTTAATCTGGAGTCAGACACGTTTGCGTTCCACATGATAATTTTTTACATTATTTGGTATCAAATGTTTTGCGGGGACAATGAAAATACACCCAAATTAAAACGGTGCAATTACAAAACTGTTTTTATAGGGTGATTAGGCCATTCATTTATTACGTAAGACAATTTAGAGGGGAAGGGGGTCGACCATGTCTTATTTTTTCTTGCAAAGGGGCGAGAGGTATATAGTTCATACGTAAGATCACAAAAATGCGCAAAGTTAAGACTATATCACAGAAGAGTTAATAGTGCAAGTTATACTTTGAAAAGCGTTTTACCGAGTAGGCGATAAAAAAACTAAAACAAAATCAAAGTTGATTATATGGATTTAGTTTTTCTTTTACTTTCTTACGTAATAAATATTAAACAGGGGTCGGCCTATTCATATTTTTTCTTACATCATCAGCCATAGGATGTACACTGCTGGGCATAGGCCTCCTCCTGGAGGGGTTTTGCCAATACTCGCCACGCTTGGCAGGCGGGTTGGCGAGCGCAGTTAGGTATGATTGTTCAAGGAAGACGCTGCTGCCCATCTTCCGGATTACATCCCATAGCCGACTCTTACGACAACCACGGGTAGAGAGGGTGGGGTACTATTCTTACACCGGCTCCACCACGGCAATTTTTTTTTTTCGTCTTACCTAGTTGGTCTAAAAATGTCAAAAATCGTCTTACGTAATAAATGAATGGCCCGTTACGACTGGTCTCTGTTTGGGATCCAAATGAATGAATTCTCTGATGCAGTGTATTTGTTTTAAATGTTAATGGTATTTATAAAATATGTAGTAGTGCGCGGTGCAAAAGAGTCCGAAAAATAAAACGGGTTTTTAAAAATCAGTTGCGCTATAAAACAATATGCACATTCGACTGAAATATATAATCCCATTATACATCAAGCGAGACACTATTTATTTATTTATATATTTATAAGTAAGGTATAAAACTATTTAAGATCGGTTAGGGTAGATAGACTAAATAGGGTAGGTATGCCTTATTATTATAGAGTAGGTAGACCAAATAATGAGGTAGATGGATTGAACAATTAATCTGATCACCGATAGATATCTTGGGTAAGTACCCTACCTTCCTAACTACCTGTTGTCTTTAGATTAGGTTGGCCGTAACATCCCATAACTAGATCGGTTTGTTTGATTATAACGATTTTCTTCAAGTTTTTGCAAATTTAGTTTGTGTTTTTAACCTTGGATGCACGCCTCTTTACACACACCAAAAATAGAGAAAAAAGATACAAAAAACAGAAGAATTTAACTTTAACTCCGCTAAATGAGACCCTATTCACACTTTATTAGACTATAAATATGCTTGAAACTTTGGAATAATATATAACCTTAAAACTAGCATCTAATGTAACTTTCAACTCACACCAAATCATGTTAACTCCTTTTCAAATAACAATAACTGCAATACACTTCACCAAAACTTGGACACTGAACAACAACGTCCTAAATACTTATTATCAACAAATATTAGGAATTATTTTAATCGCTTTACTGATAAAGACTTTTTCAAACAAAGGACGTAAGTCGTGATTTTATTTTTTAAAGTTTTGCATTGTTTTCTGTATATCATTTTATTTTATTTTAAAGTAATAAGACAAACGAGACTCTCTCCTGATGGTAAGAGATAACGGATGTCCATGACCATTGCAGCGCTAAGAACTTTGAGTAACAAAACAAAATCCAGGGCATCGCTGCTTTGGCGCTCATTACTTTGAGACTTTCAATGGTTAGTCTCAACAGCCCTGTGATGTCACTGCAGTACCCTTTAAACCGAATTTTTTGTTTTATTTGAAAGGATATACTTTCCGATTAGTCTCATAGAAATTTCATCAATATCGGTTCAGTAGTTCGATTTTTAAACCAAAATAACTAGAAGAAAAATGTCACCCAAGTAAATGAGTGCGTATTTAACTTTTCTTCGGATTTTCAGTGGTGTTTACCAGCCACTAGAATAGTCCCAATGAATTACCTACTTTCCTGCTTCATCACCATCTGACGACAATGTAATCTAACCGTATCAGGGTTTAGTGGAATGAAGTTCATTTTGTTGTAACAATTTTTTTTTGAAATTTTTAATTTCAGTGTTACGTCACTTGTTTTATCGGATAGAGATACGCACTTAATTTAATTTATCATTTTTATCAGCGTATTAAAATAATGTTGGATTTGTTGATAACAATAACGTAAGGAATTACAAAATCTATTTAACTATTTTATCTAAAATGCTCTCACAATCAATTTAAGCTGTCTACAGCGAGGTTTGCTGCGGAACCTACACCGGACCGCGACAAGACAGATAAACTTACTTTATGTAACATTGAATACAACTAAAATTTATTTTATTATGAGGCACTTGGAAATGTATATAATTCTGTGGTTAACGCGGTTGGATGACATCGCGAAGGGCGTGGGTTCAAACCCCAACAATTATTACTGTCAGCTCATTGGGAGTGGGTTCGATTTCCATCGGGACAAATATTTATGTGACGATAAATGTTTCTTCTGTGTCTGTTCTGTATGTATTTACAAAAAAAAAGTATTTAAGTGTTCTGTCAGCTGTCTGGTTCCCATAGTACAAGCTTTGCTCAGTTTGTGGCTAGATGGCGCTGTGTGTTTATTATACCTGCCGGTAAAGAAAACCATCGTGAGGAAACCATATCATGATTGTAAGGTACTCTTGAGTAGTACTCAGCTACCACTCATATTTTGAAAATCTGCCGCCAAGCACTCAACGATGTGTTCCGGAAACTTTATTTGAGCGCAAGTTTCATTCCAGGCCCGGTAAGCATTATCATCTTCGAAAACATCATCACTTAACATCAGATGAACTGTGGTCAAACTTCTAATATGTCAACAGTAAAAAATATATTTGACAGAATACATAAAGAGAGATTGAACACAAATGAAATATTTTTATCATCAGTTTTCTGAATCGCCTCCCGCTATCGAAGCTAATTTAAACAAGTACCTATTCTCGTCAAAAACTATCCAAGGCTGAAACCCCATCAAACTGACTACAGCCGTAAGTTAACAAATTGCAACTATAGTTGAAGCTATAGTTGCAATTCCACTTGCGTTGCACCTGTCTCGAGCGCGCGCCCCACACTTTGATAATAAACTCACGTGCTTCTGACTCACATACACTTACCGGGATTAGGCACAACTGGATGTGGCTCTAGGGACAGGCTAGGCGTTTGACTGCAGCTCAACAGAACATGTTTGGGACTCATATAACATACATTACATTAATAATATAATAATAGTTTTCATACATTTTTATACTACATAATTTTTTACAAATTTCTATGCTAACCTTTCTGAAGTTAAGTAAAGGTGTAGTTAAAAGAAGGTATTTAAAATTAATAATTAAACTTGGGTAGACGTGTTTTAGAGTAGAGACCGCGAATTGGCAAATGTAGTGTAGGACACACTGAGACTACTTGGTGGTAGATTTCCTTGCTAAGCTAATCTCCACAGCCCTGAATTTCGCTAGCTGCAGTACCCTTCAAGCTAGAACACAGTAATATTTACACACTTCTGCTTCACGGCAGAATATCTGGTACTGTAATGGTACCTGCTAAGGACATCTACCTTTAAATTGAATATTTAATTTTATGGTATAGTGTATTTCCGACTGGTTAGCGAGGTAACCAGCCTCAAGTTGAAAATGTACCGCTAAGCACCTAACGGTGTGTTCCGGATCACTTGAAGCCAGTTCCATTCTAAGCTAGGCTTTACCATAATTGACCACACCGTCACTTAACATCAGATCTATGGTCAAACACATAGCTACTCAATTTAAAAAGCTAGATTTTGTAGCGATGATGGCTCAGTGGTTAGCGCGGTAAGTTCGCATGTCGTAAGGGCGTGGGTTCGAACCCCAACAATGCTTGAGCTGCCGGTGAAGGAAAACATCGTGAGAAAACCATAGCGTGGTGGTAGGGTACTTTCTAGTACTCGGCTGGCTAGCTACCACCCTCAAGTTGAAAATCTGTCGCCAAGCATCTAACGGCGTGTTACAGCAGCCGCACGTGAGAGTCACTTCCATTCCAGGCTAGTTGTGCTTTACCATCTTCGACCACACCGTCATTTAACATCAGACGATCTGTGGTCAAACACATAGCCTGACAGCCATAAAAAGAAAAAAAAACTTTAGACTTGCATGGGTCGATATAGTCATGCCACATCTAGCTAACTTTATAGCTTTAGTAAGTACAGTTTTTGTGCAAAGCAAAGCCTTATGTATGAGGTTGGTATCAAGCCGCGCTGTTTACATAGAAACTCGATGCTAATCTACGTATATGAGTAATCAAATTATTCGAATGATTCACAACTTTTACTGTTATGGAATCGATTATGTGCTGTAATCGATTTCTGTCGACATGGAAGTTGTGCAGGAATGTTTGTGGTGAATTATTTTGTATGAGTAATCTGTACATGTTAAGAGACAATAGCATTATTAATAGCAGACACGTGTAGCGATGGTAGCTCAGTGGTTAGCGCTGTCGGTTTACACGTCGAAGGGCGTGGGTTCAAATTCCAACGATACGCTTAAGGTGAAGGAAAACATCGTGAGGAAACCATTGCGTGGTGGTAGGGTATATTCTAGCACTCGGCTGGCTAGCTACCACTCTCAAGTTGAAAATCTGCAGGCACTTAACAGTGTGTTCCTGGAGCCATATTTGAAAGCAAGTTCCATTCTAGACTAGGTGTGAAAAATAATAGAAATAATATGCAAAAAATAACTACGTTTCTTCAACTTACTTTTATTTGGTGGTAGATCTCCTTAGCAAGAAGTCGTCTATGTAGACACCACCGCAGTACCAGATACTCTGCCGCCAAGCAGTAGTGTGTAAACATTACTGTGTTCCGGTTTGAAGAGTACTGCAGTTAAATTATAGTGCTATGGGGTCTAATCATCGACAGTCTTGAAGTAACGAGCGCCAAAGCAGCGATGCCCTAGACTGTGTCGCTCCAATGGCCATGGACAGACGTTATCTCTTATCATCACAAGAGTGTCACGTTCGTCTTATTAATATTACATAAAAAAGGGCAAATCAACACATCATTAGCCATAAGGACGTCCACAGCTGGACATAGGCCTCCTCCTGGGGGGGTTTTGCTAATACTCGCCACGCTTGGCAGGCGGGTTGGCGAGCGCAGTTAGGTGTGATTGTTCAAGGAAGATGCTGCTGCCCATCTTCCGGATTACATCCCTTAGCCGACTCTTACGGCGACCACGGGTAGAGAGGGTGGGGTACTATTCTTACGCCGGCACCGCAACGGCAAGTGCAAATCAACGAAATATATAAATTATTTCCTTTTCACATTTTTAATATCTACTAATTTTTACTTACCTATAAGTGTCATACATTAATTTCGCCATTGATTCTTTATCCTGTATGTGAATTGAAAATTTGGGTATAAATATTGGTATTATACATATTATGTTATATGCATTGTCCGGTGTGATGTCATGCTGCGGACGTGCAGTGTCGCTACTCAGAAACGACCAGCGCCAAGATGAATGTCATAGAGCACTCTTTATTAGCCAATTAGCCGCCGTCCAGGCAGATTGGACGCATCCGGGCGGCACTTGCGTCGTTAAAGGATTTTTTATATAAAAATAATAAGACAAACGTGACTCTTCCCCGATGGTAAGAGTAAGCATGCCCATGTCTACTGTAGCGGTAACAAAACAATTTCCACTAAGTTATTTGATATATTATTAATTTGCAGCGATGATAGCTCAGTAGATTTAAGCGTAGATGCAGGCCGTAATTTAGTTTTAATTATCAAGAGACCAACTCAAACACAGAAGATTCATCAAAATCGAAATCATTTTCGAGTTTTAGCGATTCTATCGAACAGCAATTGATTCTTATATACAGATATAGTCACTTTTTTAATTATTTCTTCAACACCACGGGTCCGTGGCCTTTGTCAATTTAACACATTTTTTTTATCTTGAAATAAACTTGAAAACTCTCAGCTTTTAGTTGATCATAAATTATCTTGTCTCTTTTATTACAGTGCAAGGACATTTTTTTGAGAGCTTTTGATTTGTTTTGTTGAGCTTATCTGTCCACATTGCTATTTCCGCATTGTCGACAATTATTTGTGCGCTCGAGCTTAAGACATACGTGGTGATATAATAATATGTCACCGTCATAATTATGTACACACGTAAACACACTGCAGGCAGATTTTCTCACGCTATTGTGACATTTAATTATTTCTTACTTCGTCAAAGTTTTATTTAAGACTATCCGCGCCCCGCGGGTCCGCTGTTCCCACGTGATCATTACATTTTTATGAGATAAAAGTAGTCTATGTGTTAATCCAGGGTGTCAGCTACCTCCTAAATTTCATCAAAATTGGTCCAACCCTTTGAGCGTGATGAAGTAACAAACATACAAACACACTCACAAACTTTTGCCTTTATAATATTATAGTGTACAGAGAAAAATAACATATCACACTTGATATTTACAACCTAATGTAAAAAACAATAGAAAAGTAAATTTAAATAAAACAAAATAAAGAATAATAGATAATAATTGTTTTTTTTTTTTAATGTAAAAGTAATGAGACGAACGGGACGCTCTGATGGTAAGAGATAACGCCTGTCCATGATCGTTACAGCAGAACTTTAAGTAACAAAACAATGGGCATTGCTGCTTTGGCAGTAATTACTTTGAGACTTTCGATGGTTAGTTTCAACAGCCCTGTAATTTGAATTCCGCTGTAATGTTTACACACTACCGCTTGCGTGCATACAAAAATATGTCTTAATATGTATATAAAGAATTATAATTTAGAATAGATTAAAAAAAGCCAAGGATTAAATTGAAAGGGCAAAACAAAACTTAGTTTAGACTTTTAAACTTATTCTTAGTGCATCGTTATAAAACCTTCAAAAGTCCTGGTGTTTTGTAGGCCCGAGGCCTCCGCCCCCCACAGCCACACGCCGTCCGAGCCGCCGGAGACACGTGACCGCGATAACTTGATGCGTAATGCCACACCTGCCCACCATTGTTCCGTTCTCGACTGGAACAATAAACTTTATAACTAATTGAAGACTAAACTAATTGCTGACTTGACTGTTAATCATTTGCTTTTGTGTGTCAACGATTTTCGTCAGTACACTTGTTTCATTTGTTATTACTAATAAATATCGTTGGACACACAGCGCCATCTGACCCCAAACTAAGCAAAGCTTGTACTATGGAAGTCAGATAAATTATAGAATACTTAAATACTTTCTTAATTCTGTAAATACATAATGAAATTCATTTGGTGGTAGATCTCGTTAGCAGGAGGTCGTCTAGGTAGGTACCACGACAGTACCAGATATTTTGCCGCCAAGCAGTGGTGTGTAAATTACTGTGATCTATTGAAGGGTACTGCAGCGAAATTACAGGGCTGTTGAGACTAACCATCGAAAGTCTCAAAGTAATGAGCGCCAAAGTAGTAATGCCCTGGATTTTGTTTTTTGCTACTTAAAGTTTGTGTATCACTGCAAAGGTTAAAGACATGCGTTATCTCTTACCATCAGAAGAGCGTATCGTTCGTTTAATTACTATTATATATAAAAAATACACACAACAACCATTTTTTGTTTATATATGTTTGAGTACTGGAAAGTACCCTACCACCACGCTATGGTTTCCTCACCGGCAGCTCAATCATCATCATTCATTGTTGGGGTTTGAACCCACGCCCTACGATGGTCAGTTCACATTGTGGTAGGCTTAGGTACTAGTCCTCGGCTGGCTAGCTACCACTCTCAAGTTGAAAATCTACCGCTAAGAACCTAATGGTGTGTTCCGCCACCTTCACTTGACATATTTACCATCTTCAACCGCACCGTCATTCAACAACATCAGGTGAGCTGTGGTCAAACACCTAGCCGTCAAGAATTAAAAAAAATTAGCTACTTGTTAAAGAGCTTAGCAATTGCGTGTCGTTTTACATTGTACCAAATTGTACAAATTTGTATTTTGGTCAATTTGCGCGGTAATGATGCAAGATTATTTGTTACTATTCTCAGAATAAGGTTAATGATGCTTGAATCAGCGCGTAGGTGACGAACAGCGGCGGCAAGTACATTTATAATACTTGTAATTAATGCAAAGATTGTGTGTCGGGTAGTGGAACTAATCACAAAGCTGGCACATTATACTAGACTACATTGTCTCACTGTCACAGAACAGCTTTTTTTAACTGGGTGGTAGATCTCATTAGAATGAGGTCGAGTAAGTAGGTACCACCACAGTACCAGATATTCTGCCGTCAATCAGTAGTGTTTAAACATTATATAAGGGATTATTGTAAGGGACGAATTGACTGTTGAGACTAACCATCGAATGTCTTAAAGTAATGAGCGTCAAAGCAGCGATACCCTGGACTTTGTTTTGTTACTCAAAGTTCTGTGTATCGCTGCAATGGTCATGCGTTATCTCTTACCATCAGGAGAGAGTGTCGTTCGTCTCATTACTTTTACAAGATATTTTTAAACAATTCACCTTATACAATTCTTCCCTATTTTGTGTAACTTTAGTCCAGTCTTTCATGTAGATACCAGTTAGTGACTGCCGACAACGTGACTCAGTTTGAGCTGAGAAAAATAAAATATACAAGCGTGTAAGTTCCTAAACGCTTTTCACGTTTTCTGTAAGTAATCCAATGTACATTAACGTTGCTTAACGCGGGCCATTCAAGTACTATGTCAATTATTAACCCCTCTTGTCAGCAATAGTAGGTTAACAAGGCTGTTAATCCCCCTCCTCTGCTTTCTTATGAAAAGCTTGTATTATGGGAACTAGATAAGTTTTTTTTTTTTGACAAAACAAACTTGTATGATTATCATCAAAATGTTTTTTTTTTTTTTTTTTTTTTAATTATAGATAGGCTTTCTTTTGACCGCCATCTCACCTGATGTTAAGTGATGATGCGGTCTAAGATGGAGCACGCTTGCCTAGAAGATACCGATTCACTCTCGACTTGAAGACACCCAGATTATATCCATCGGGGAACACCCACTCGGGCAGCGCATTCTCATGCATTTGTCCTTGGAGGGATTCAAATCCACACCTACTTGAAGTAGTGGTAGTAGGTAGTGGTGGTAGGGTACTTTCTAGTACTCGGCTGGCTAGCTACCACCTTCAAGTTGAAAATTTGCCGCCAAGCATCTAACGGCGTGTTCCGGCGGCCTCAATCGAGAGCCAGTTCCACTCCAAGCTATGTGTGCTTTACCATCTTCGACCACACCGTCATTTAACATCAGGTGAGTTGTGGTCAAACACCTAGCCTGTCAGCTACTAAAAAATAAAAGCAGAGACTGTCAGTCCATATTTTTGACTAGATCTGTAAACAGAAAAATCGCACTACCTGTACTAAATTTATTTTGTGCTGAAGGAGCTGTTGATGATGGTGATGATGTCTTTACTTTGATTTCACGTCCGCCCAAATGCCCCTCGGGAGAAACCAGTTCCACGCCTAAAAGTCGAATATCATAAATTGATGATAATAGTACGATTAAGATCAAATCAGCTCTCAAGTTACGTTAGCAGATTCGATGGAAGTGTAGGTATACTCTGGAAACAATACCGTTTCGTGGAAACTGTACCGGTTTTCCACTAAGCAGTATTTCCAGGTTGTCACCGTTTCCTTTGTCCAAATATTTGTGAGCGTATTTTCGAAAACAAAGCGCGGCGACGGTCCTCCCTAACTTTTTAATGCCACAGGCAAATTATGCGAAGAAGGTATCCTTCGAAACGAGGACCGAGTTGCAAACAAGACGGTATACGGTTATATAGCGGTGATAGCTCAGTGGTTAGCGCGGTTGGACCGTACGCCTAGGGGCGTAGGTTCAAATTCCAATAATGAACTTGAGTTGTCGGTGAAGGAAAACAACGTGAAGAAACTGTAGCATGGTGGTAGAAACTTTCTGGTACTCAACTTGAGGGTGATACCTAACTACAATCCACAATCGTAAATCACGAAACACCTAACGGTGTGATTTGAAAGCTTTATTTGGATGCTAGTTCCCATTCCTGGCTTCGTATGATCATCTTTGATCCCACCACCATTTAACATCATATGAGCTGAGGTCAACACTTTTGATTCATTATCGAATGTCTCAAAACAATATGGGCTAAAACAGTGATACACTGGACTTTGTAAAGACCGCTGCAGCAAATATCGCTGCGATACATAGTCGTTACCGTTTCATCAGAACAACATCTTGTCATTGTATAAAATAAATCAATAAATCTATCGTATTTTCATACAACAATTATTTTTTTATGTGAACGATACGCTGTCCTGATGGTAAGATATAACGCCTGTCCGTGACCATTGCAGCGATACACAAAACTTTAAGTAGCACAACAAAGTTCAGAGCATTGCTGCTTTTGTGCTCATTTCTTTGATACTTTCGATGGTTAGTCTCAACAGCCCTGTAATGTCGCTGCTTACGCTTACCTACTACTGCTCGGTAGCAGATTATCTGGTACTGCGGTGGTATCTACTTAGACAACCTCCTGCTAAGGAGATCTGCCATCAAATCAGAAATCATAGCAGCGCGCATATTAGGCTGGATACCGTAAAACATATTCCGTTTCCGGTCCTCGGTCATTTGTTTCATGAAAATTGCTTGATTAATTTCTGCGGTTCATTTAACTTTTTGATACTTCTCGCCAGCTCTGGGTTACTTTAGAATAACAAGTATTTTGTAATTGTTTTTGTTGATTGTTTCTTACAATACTTCGGCGGGCCAGGAGACCTCGTTTGCGGAAATTTCAATATTTAACAATTATTAATTTGTATTTGATTCCGACAGCTCTGGAAAACTAGAAAATTGTTTTATTTGCACTGAAAGTTTTATTTATTTTTTTACTGTTGACAGGCTTGGTGCCCGAGCACAGCTAATCTGATGTTAAGTGACGCTGTGATCGAAGATGGTAAACACATCTAAGAAAAATTGCAATAATATATTTAATAAATGAAAAAATCAAGCCAGAATGAGACTGGCTCTCAAGCGAGACCGTCGGAACACCATTAGGTTCTTGGCGACAGAAGAAGTGGTCTAAGAGTGCTAAGAAGAAGAGATCTGCTAGTTCTAGGAGGGTTGCAGATTGCAGAGGATATCAGAAAGGTATGTGAAAGAGTCTTCTAGGTAGGAAGGAGATTTGGAATCATTCAGGACAGCGTCCGTAAAGCCAAAATACTGACGTTTCTTCAATCGCGAATCATAAGGCATTTAATTTACGACCGACACTCAGTAATGCGATGGTACTTTTTACTTTTTTTATATAAACTGTAAGAAGTGTGTTCTGTAGACAGGAAGTCCTGACAGTATAGTCATGAAGAGGCGAATGGTCAAGGAGCACATGTAATTGATTGAATGAATGGCGCGCGGCGCTCCGTCCACTAATGTTAAATTGACGGTAGCAGATATTTTTAGCTAAATAACAGATCTTTACAAAGGTTACGCGATAAGATAAACCTATTTGTAGCGATGATAGCTCAGTGGTTAGTGCGGTCAGTTTGCAAGGGGCGTGGGTTCAAACCCCAACAATGAGCTTGCGCTGCCGGTGAAGGAAAACATCGCGAGGAAACCATAGCGAGGAAACCATAGCGTGGTGGTAGAGTACTTTCTAGTACACGGCTGGCTAGCTACCACCCTCAAGTTAAAAATCTGCCGCCAAGCATCTAACGGTGTGTTCCGGCAGCCACACTTGAGAGCCAGTTTCATACCAAGCTAGGTGTGTTTATCATCTTCGACCACGCCGTCACTTAACATTAGATGAGCTGTGGTCAAACACCAAGCCTGTCAGCAATAAAAAAAAAAGTAATTTTTGAATAAAGATTATTTGTTTGTTTGTGTACCAAGGGTTCTGTATCCAGCAAACCATATCACTATGCTATGGTTTTCGTAATGCTTTCCTTCACCGGCAGTTGTCATTGTTGGGATTTGAAATAACGCCCATTGGCGTGCGATCCGACCACACTAGCCACTGAGCTATCATAGCTATAAAAACCAAAGATACGTTTTTTTTTTGTAAAATAATGAGACGAACGAGACGCTCTCCTAATGGTAAGAGATGACACCTGTCCGTGGCCATTACAGCGATGCATAAAAATTTGAGTGACAAAACAAGGCATCGCGTCTTTGGCGCTCATTACTTTGAGCCTTTGTTACGTCCAAATAATATTAATTGTCAATTTTAATTATAATAATATCAATTATTTATCATAATTACAAGCACAATTAAAGAAATCATTCATATAATAGAATCATTTCCCAATGCTATTTTTAACCGACTTCAAAAAAGGAGGAGGTACTCAATTCGACAGATTTAAAAAACAAAAAATTTACCTCAGAACTATCGACTGGGTGAACCGATTTTGATGATTCTTTTTTTATTTAAAAGCTATTGCTTCTCGTGTGACCCCATAATTTGGTCCAATTCTGGCAATGGCATACTCAGAAAACAAAATAAAGTCTTTTTTTTTTGCTAAACTTTATTTAATTTAAAAAGAAGTATTCTTTGAAATTGACAAGAATCTTAATGTAAATCTTTATGCTCTTTATAAAACAGTTGTTGTAACTTAGTTGTAGTCTGGTGCCTCAGTGCCTAGAACAAGCGACTCAGGAGGTAGGGCTACGGGGTCCAACGCTTACCTTCACTCCGCGTGTTCCCTGCTCAACCAAATCTGATACAACCCTATCACACATCACAAAGATCACATCATCAGCCATAGGACGTCCACTGCTGGACATAGGCCTCCTCCTTTGGGGGGTTTGCCAATACTCGCCACGCTTGGCAGGCGGGTTGGCGAGCGCAGTTAGGTGTGATTGTTCAAGGAAGACGCTGCTGCCCATCTTCCGTATTACATCCCTTAGCCGACTCTTACGGCAACCACAGGTAGAGAAGGTGGGGTACAATTCTTACGCCGGCACCACCACGGCAAACCTTATCAACGCTGCTTTAAATCTTTCCAGCAATAACTTTAAATACATCAAAGTGACGTAAAACTCTGACCACACAATAATCTTCAGCTACTGGGAAACTGCTAGCACAACTCTACCAGTATAGTAACCGCAATAAACAGCACTCGCGTCAGAGATAACGCGCTCCGTGTGAGGAACGAGTTAACACACGTGTTTGTATCAAATTATTGTAATTACGTGGGCACATTTTAGTACAAACTTCTATTTACACGGTGAGTCAGGCGTGCAGATTTGTCAGGGCATAAGCTGTGACTATTTATATTGTAATTCGCAATAAATTCTGTCAAGTACTTATGCTCTACAGTTATTGAAGCAATATTTTATTGTAGTTTGACCGCCATCGCGCCAGATGTTAAGCGAAGATGCGGTCTACGGCGGAGCACGCTCGCCTAGAAGAAACCGATTCACTCGCGACTTGAAGACATAGATTGTATATATATCAGGGAACACCCACTCGGGCAGCAAATTCTATTGTTTAGCGGTTCGTTTAATGAAAGTAGAATGAAACCGTTTAGTTCGAGTTTTTGGAATATCACTGTGGTGTCGCTTTTTAAAACTCTTGGCTGAATAATGATAGATTTATTTACCTAGGTATATACTTTTTTTATTCATACATACGTCTCCAGTGTGGTCCGTGTTTTCCTATTTTTGGTTGCCTGGACGTCATCGTTTATAGCAATAAGGCCGCCACTTGTGGCACAATATTTTTTTTTCTATTTATGATGTGCGTAATAAAGTATATCTATGTATAATACACACAGAACACCTAGACACAAACATTTATGCTCGTCACACAGTGAGAATCGAACCCACGCCCTATAGTTTTTGTAGAGCAGATACACTACCAAATGAGTCAACTGAGCAGTCAATAGACATTGTGTAATTGTGATGTACACAGTCTTGTAAGGATAAACAGGAAAACCACATCAACCACGCCCTTAGAGTAGTCGGCTAAGGAACGAAACATAGGTACCTACAAGAATCAAAATTATCGGCAAAACTCCATCGGCTAATCACGTCAATTCTCATTACCCAGCTCCCGCACAGAATAGATTATTAAGCAGATGTTTGACTTTGATAAAACTATGGTATGTGAAGTCGGAACGGAGTCCAGAGAACTGAAATCCCTGACATAGCTCCACGTATTAACAAGCTGATGTGGCAGGAGACTGGATATATCTGTCGCAGAACCGATATCCGCAGGGTTACACGTGTTCTGTAGAGATCGAGAATCAGAAAACGTAGTATAGGACGCCATCAGAATCGACGGAGTGACGGAATGCGTCAGATGACAGTAGGATTGAGAAGTTGGAAATCGGAATACAAAGATATGTTAGATATACAAGATATAATGCTTGGTGCCTATAATGCTATTGCATCATTATTGATGCAGTAATACATTTTTTTTAAATTTCTTTATTTATTATAATTAATTAATTTATTGATTTGTTGTTTTAACGGAGGTTACGGTGGTTTTATTGAATTTTTTTGTCTTGCAGGGTCAGGATTGAAAAATAAAAATATAAAATATTGTAGGACACATTACACACAGCGCCATCTGACCCCAAACTAAGCAGAGCTTGTGTGATGGAAGTCAGATAACTGATAGAATACATAAATACTTTTTTTTTTGGTAAATACATACTCGTAATACATACAGAACACCCAGACACAGAACAAACATTTGTTTATACCAAACAAATATTTGTCCTTGGCGGGAATCGAACCCACGCCCTACAGCTCAGGCAGGCATATTCCCAATGAGCCAACAGGGCCGTCAAAATATTGAGGTAATTGAACCCGATGTTTACATATATTGTATTGTCATAGGAATGATATTCGTTTGAAAAATTTCATGAGAATCGGGTCAGCGGAAGTCGGAAAAATCTGTCCCAAGATTTAAAAGAAGAAATATACGATAAAACCGCTTTAAAATGCATTTGATAGCCTACCAATCAAAACCTACTACCAACTAGCAACTTTATACCAATTAACAATGTTCGAGGAATCTGAACAAATTTATACATTAACTAGCGACTCACTCCGGATTCGCACGGATGCAATGTAAATACTACACAAAACCTCGACAAATTATATACCTGAACCTTCCTCTATCTATTGATAAAACTTGCTTGATAATCCGTTCAGTAGTTAAGTAAGTTTATCGCGAACAGACAGACGCGGCGGACGATTTTGTTTTATAATAAAGTGATAGTGATAATGATATGATAAAACAAAATACCATATCAAACTCAAATACCATGTCAAACTTAAATACAAATAAAAATAAAATGTCAGATTCATATACAATGTTAAATATAAATTCAAAGTCAGATCCAGATACAACGTTAAATTCAAATATTCTAAAAATTATAATAAGTCATAGGTATAAAAATCACAGATGATCAATAGACAAACGCCTTAAAATTATAATTGTCCAAGGAGGAAAAAATCTTTGATGTACCTCTCTCCCACTGTCTATTAGTTTTACAAGCGTAGTGGTAGTGGGTGTTGACAGGTAAATGATACTTTTTCCTAGAAATACTATAAAGGAAAAACCCCGACTGTTCGTTTACATAACACCTGTTTTGATACACAGACATTATTATGTTCATTCATGTCATTGAAATCTAATTCAAAGAACAAGTCGCAGAATATGTAATATTTACAAAAAATACGACTTCATTCCGCTAAGCCTGTAATGTCCTGTTAGCTTATTTGGTACTTAGTATCCGTTTTGGGCTTTAGGACGTGGGTTCGATACACGTCCAGAACAAACCAATCTGCGACAAATATTAGTCCAGTCATTATATACATTTGGAAATGCAAATGAACCGAGAAAGCCAAATTTTGGATATTACGTGGGGGATGGCTAGAAAAGCTTAAGTTCAAATTGTCGACCAAAATAACCTTGTGGATTTTCCGCCATCTTGAAAAAAGGGTTAAACTCAGTTTTTTTTATCATAACTCGGTTCCCCGTCGAGATACGAAAATTTTTATACAATACTTTTTTGTTGCTCTTTGTACGATCTACAATTAAGGTCCTATACATTTTTCACGTATCGATCATCGTTATCGAGATATCGATAAAAAAAAGCCACAAATTTTGGGAGAAAAAATTGTTTTTTGCTATTTCCTTTTTTCTCGCGAAAAATATCGAAAAATGTTTCGAATAAAACTTGTAGAATCTGTTCAGACCTACAAATTCGTTTTTTAATTTTTCATTTTCGAGAAAAATTACGACCTCTAGCGCGCCGCAAAGTGAGTAAGACTGTGCCCGGTTTCGATTTAGCCGCTCGCACGGTTGTATCCACAACGTAAAAATTGATGAATTATTGCTTAAGGGAATTATTGGTTAAGGGAATTATTCCTATACAAAATAAATGAATAAACCAGCCAAATTATAAATCAAACACATGAAATTTATTAATCAAAAAATTTTTATGCAGCAAAAATAATAATATTACACGTGGTCATTTTTGTCACACGTTTTCTTCGTTTTGATGGTCCTGGCTGCTGTTGAAGTTCCTCCTCGGTACACTCTTCGAGTCGTGTAAATTCTTCAATCGCAGGAAATGATGCTGTGACGGTCGAAAAATCGTAATCTTCATCATCATCATCATCGTAATTTTTATCGATATCTCGATAACGATGGTCGATACGTGAAAAATGTATAGGACCTTAATTGTAGATCGTACAAAGAGCAACAAAGAAGTATTCCATAAAAATTTTCGTATCTCGACGGGGAACCGAGTTATGATAAAAAAACTGAGTTTAACCCTTTTTTCAAAATGGCGGAAAACCCACAAGGTTATTTTGGTCGACAATTTGAACGTAAGCTTTTCTAGCCATCCCCCACGTAATATCCAAAATTTGGCTTTCTCGGTTCATTTGCATTTCTAACCCGATTTTTCCGACGTAATGACTGGACTAATATACAATTATAAATGTTTGTTCTGTCTGGATGTTCTGTATGTATTATTTACAATCAGTTATCTGGTTTCTATAGTATAAACTTCGTTTCCTTTTAGGCACTGCTAGGGGGAAATACACAAAACACCCCAAGCGGGACGTCAGTGCAGGACTTATCGCCCCCACTTTGAATAAGAATAAGACAATTATTTGTTTATTTGTATGTATTTTCTGGTCGTCTACCCGCAAAATGGGTCGACGATATCGTCACCGTCGCGGGTCGAACCTGCACCAGATTGTCACAGGACCGAGGCAAATGGCATAACAACAGGGATGGCTATACATAGCAGTGGGATAAGGAAGGCCGTGGATGATGATGATGATGATGATTTTCTGTTTTTTTTTTTATACTTACTTCAAATGAAATCTCGTAACACCGCGCCATGCGTGAATTCCCTCACAAAAGACATTGTGAAGTCAAGTTATATCTCTGCATCATTCTGTCTCTAGTGTTGTTGTTGTGGAACCAATTTGTCGGCTGTGCCGCGGACGATGCGGAAGATATTCAAGGACAGATCGATTGTGTGGCGCTCGCGACGCAAACGACTTCCCATGTCGGGAAACGTACTGAAAAAAGTTCAAACAAAGAGACAGAATTTCGCGCCAACAACCTGATCGACTTCTATCCAAATATCCGCCGAAAATATAGGTGTAGTAATCTGCAAAGAAGTAAGATAATAATAGAACTACCCCTTCCCAATCATCGTTTATCTCATGTTCTAACTGTTTTTTTTTAAATTCCACAGACACCTATTTCAATTATTATTACTTGACATTGTATAAATCAAAATTTTATGGCGTTAAAATCGTATAATTCGGCAAAGTTTTTTTTTTGTATTTATTTTATATTTTTAACTGATAGTAAACTTTATTTTATGAAACTGATGTGAATATTTTGGCTTTGTATTTGGCTTTCAAACCTTTGTGTTTGTTCAATACGTTTTCAAACTTTTTATAGTGAGACGTCATAAAGTAGGCTGAATACGTATATGCCCTTGCCATGTGAAACAAAAAATATACATTTGATTGACTTTGACAATTGACATGACGTAAACAAATCTTTATATCTTGATCTTGACAAGCTTTAGATATTCTATTTTACTTTAAACATTTATGTTAATTATTATTTGTTCTTTAAGTTATACTCGTATAATGTTTTATTTTAATCTAAGTACATAAAATTAATGGATAGTAATCTGAAAAAATACTTCAATTTATATAATTTAATTTGCATTGCATGTACGATCTATATTGCATTTATCGATATGAGACAACGAATCAAAATCATCATTTTAATTTTAATTTTTTTTATTGTGATTGCTAAAGTTTAGACAAGTTTTATTAAAGTCAGTCTATCAGGTCTTACTGTACAACCGAGTAATTGAACTACTTATAATCTACCAAGCTGGTGCCACTCGCGCCGTTTCGTATCTGCGACAGCGCACAGAACACAATTGGTCCGATTCGAAAGATCGTATTTTCGGTCATGGAGTAAATCCGCAACAATAGGTCTCACAACACGCGCGCCCGTGAATGGGGGCGAGGAGGTCGCTCGCTCGTGAATGGCAGCTATTTCTGGATGTTACCGCTGCTGATATAGGCTTTATTTTGTTACAAATTGTCGCGATAGACGAAAATAGCTTTTGATGGAAGTAAAACATGGGTCAAATGCGAGGTCTCATGAATTGCTGCCATGTTTGGAAGTTGAGCACACTAATATTATAAAGGCGAAAGTTTACAATCCATTATGGATTGTAAGCCGTTTTGCCGTGGTGGTGCCGGCGTTAGAATTGTACCCCACCCCTCTACCCGTGGTAAAAGTCGGCTAAGGGATGTAATCCGGAAGATGGGCAGCAGCGTCTTCCTTGAACAATCACACCTAACTGCGCTCGCCAACCCGCCTGCCAAGCGTGGCGAGTATTGGCAAAACCCCCCAGGAGGTGGCCTATGTCCAGGGGCCATTCAAGTATTACGTAAGCACTAGAGGGGGGCGGGGGGGTCTTAGCTTTGCTTATTTTTGATGACATGGGGAATGGGGGGTTCTGGATGATGATTACGTCAGCAGTATTTTTTTTTTACTTTTTCGGATATTCTACATAATTTAGTCGATTTTGGTTTGAATCCATAATTATGGCAACCCTACTTGTTTTTACCATTATTTTGTATGTACCAATGTTTACGTAAGCATAGGAAGGGGGGGTAAGGCCTTTGCTTACTTTTGCTGACAAGGGGCAGGAGGGGGTCAATAATTGCAAAAAATCTGCTTACGTAATACTTGAAAAGACGTCCACTGCTGGGGGGCTCCCCAGCAGTGGACGTCTTAAATGTTGGCTGATGATATGATGTGAATGGATTGTAGCTCTGATAAGATTATAATTATTACTTCAAGTGGAAATCTCATACCGCTCGATTTAATCGACTGTTACGAATTTTAATCCACTTCTTTTCAAACAAGACGTGGTGAATAGGGTCTTTATAAGTACGCAACGCAGTAATAATGCCCCGTGTGTTGTTGGTGTCCATATGAGGCGGTGACCACTTACCATCAGTGGGACCGTCGCTTGTTTGCCACTCTTTCACATAAAAAAATAATTGAGAGTTGTCTTATGGACACCCGGTTAGAACGGAATTCTTTAAAAGGCTTTATTTATAAATTATAAAATACTAGATGCGCCTCCCGGTTTTACCCACGTGGTGATAGATGATGATGATGATGAAAAGTATCCTATGTCTTATTCCAGGGCCTAAAGTTCACCCAGATCTGTCGAATAGTTTACGCGTGAAGGACAAACTCACATTAGTTATTAAGTAGTTAGGATTTGTGCATATTCCCAAAATTGACGACAAGCTAAAGTTTTAGTTTCCTAGGTGATCGGAAAGTGGCTCTAAAAACATTGCAAAAATAAGTTTTTGGTGTCGTTTCTCATTGTTACACATTTTTCGGTTTTGCCTCTCAGACCGCGGACAAATTAGAACGATAACGTGCGATTAGAAAATGACCACTTACCATTTCGGCTTCGTACCGAGCTCTCTTGTTAAATTAAAACTTGGTGGTAGAATTCCTTAGCAGGAGGTCGTCTAAAATGGTACCACCGCAGTACTAGAAATTCTGCTGCTAAGCAGTAGTGTGTGAACATTACTGTGTTCCGGTTTGAAGAGTAGTGCAGCTAGCGAAATTACAGGGCTATTGAGACTAACCATCTAGTCTCAAAGTAATAAGCACCTAGGCAGCGATGCCCTGGACTTTGTTTTAGGTACTACTCAAAGTTCTGTGTATCGCTGCAATGTTCATGGACAGGCGTTATCTCTTAACATCAGGAGAGCGTCTCGATCATCTCATTACTGTTACATAAAAAAAAAAGTTTTTTTGATTGTAAGTGAGTCATAAGTAAAACTTGTTATAACTTATCGTCCGAGAATGACGGCCTCGATCTTTGCATAATTACCTGGGTTTACGCTTCTCGCTACTCGCGCCAGTATTCTGCGAATCGTGACTCACTACTACTCGATATTTGTACTACTCTGTTTGCTGCGACATATGACTACAACTTAAGATATGAGGCGCTGACTCATATGATGCTGGACACTTTTTGTGTGAGAGAGAAAGAGCCTTTTTGACTGTGACGTCATAGGGTCACAATAGATTTGCAATGGGAATCGAACCTTAGAATATGAATATCATAGGACATTTAAAACAGTGTTTGTTATCTAGCTCTAAATTAAACAAAGCTTATATACGGGAACCTGATATATATTTATAAAGAAATTACAGGGCTGTTGAGACTAACCATCGAAAGTTTCAAAGCAATGAGCGCCAAAGCAGCGATGTCTTGGACTTTGTTTTGTTATTAAAAGTTCTGTGTATCGCTGCAATGGTCATGGATAGGGATTACCTACATCTTACCATCAGGAGAACTTTTAAAAAACCACGTATATTAGAAAATTATGCAAGTGAACAAGTTAAGCTAAAAGAGAAAGTAAGTAAATCAACTAACATAGGACAGAACAACTAACTCGAGTGAGGGAGCCAGTGTCGTTATATCTGAACGATTCTTCAAGCATTTCATATAACATTTTAGTTCCGTTATTTACTCACATGTACAGGTAAGTTTGTCGTGTACTATAAAGCATATTTGATCGGTTACAGGTGTGCAAACAAAACACACACATAGGAAGTTATTAATTTAAAGAAATAAGGTTGATTGCGTTGAGGATTTAAGATATGGGTGACTAGTTGTTCGTCCCAGACTATGAACTAACTTTATTTGAAATTTGTATTATTGTATTCGTTTATATATATCTATATCTATATTTATATATATCTATATATATATAAATATATATTGTATTGTTTATCGTCCTTTTATATGTATTAATTACACATGTTTTTTTTTTCAAATTACTGTGCTAGCTGTTCTTTCCTTTTAAAGGTTTCCTGAAAGAAATTGCTTTAGGAGATAAGGCCGCCATTATACTACCACAAAATTCTTGTTGTAATAATTGCGCTTACTGGGCAAGTGCCTTTAAAAAAACGTACAATCTAACATCATGTTGTAGTCATCATCATTCATAGCTCGTAAAAACCTCATAAACAGCGTGGGCCTCTCTTGTGCAATCTTTTTTTTAATGGCTTAGTTTTGAATACAACTCACCTGATTTTAAGTGACGGTGTGGTCGAAGTCGGTAAACACACCTAGCCTGGAATGGAACCGGCTGTCAAGTAAGGTTGCTGGAACACACCGTTAGATTATTGGCGTTAGGCAGTGGTAGCTAGCCAGCCGAGTACTAGAAAGTATCTTATCACCATTCTATTATTTCCTCACGATGTTTTCCTTCACCGGCAGCTCAACATTATTGTTGGGGTTTGAACCCACGCCCTTCGGCGTGTAAGCCGCGCTAACCACTGACCTATCTTCGTTACAAATCTACTCGTTCAAACAAACAATTAAACTAATTGCCTTGAATTTTGTTTTATCAGTTAGCGTTCTGGGTACCGTAGTAAACAAACGTTATCTCTTACTATCACGAGAACGCCTTGTTCGTGTAACGTTTTACACTAATCACGTTTGGGACGAGAGTTAGTTATGACGCAATCTCTCGCTCTAGCTGGGTACGTCCAAACTCGCTCAATTAGTTTTCCTTCCAAGAATCTACAAGTATACTACAATATGACTCATGTATGGAAGTTGACATTCATTCATGTTTCCACTGTTTCTCATAAAATGATTTAAAAAATATATTTGAGTGTGCGTAATCATTGGCGCATGTATGAGTAATCAATATAAATGGTACAGTAGATTATTTCCATCTTCATCACTATATAACTAAACGGTTTGAATCTACTTTCATTGTACGAACCGCCAAACAATGGAATTTGTTGCCCGAGTGTTCCCGGAAAGATACAATCTGCGTGCCTTCAAGTCGCGAGTGAATCGGTTTCTTCTAGGCGAGCGTGCTTCATCGTAGACCGCATCTTCGCTTTACATCAGTCGAGATGGCGGTCAAACGCAAGCCTATCTACAATTTAAAAAAAAAACAAGGTCACCCGTACATAACCCAAGTGTAGGAGAAATATTTTTAACCGACTTCAAAAAAAGGAGAAGGTTCCCAATTAGTCACAATATTTTTTATGTATGTTTCGATTACTCGAAGACGGCTGAATCGATTTGAAATGTATTATAATAATAACTGGATTTTTGAACACTGAAAGCAAAATACACAATTTCGTTTACTTGGATGATATATTTAAATTTTATTTTCTGTAGCGATGATAGCTCAGTGGTTAGCGCGGTCGGTTCGCATGCCGAAGGGCGTGGGTTCAATCTCCAACAATGAGCTTGAGCTGTCGGTGAAAGTAAACATCATTAGGAAACCATGTATGGTGGTAGAATACCTTCTAATACTCGATTAGTTAGCTACCATCCTCGAGATGAAAATCTGCTGCCAAGCATCTAACGGTGTGTTCCGGCAGCCTCATGTGAGAGCCATTTCAAGCTAGATGAGTTTACCATCTTCGACCACACTGTCACTTAACATCAGGTGAGCTATGGTCATACACCAAAACCATAAACAAGTGGAATGAAGGCAATTTTTTAATTATATTTGTTTAAATTTGAACTCGTACTAGCAAACTCGCAGAGGAACTGGCTGGCAGTCTGACATTGATTAGATAAGACTTTTGATTGGATCTTCCTTGTAACCTACTAATAGAGCGTTTATCTCGTGATTCCTTGGGACTGTTCGGCTCTTCAAGGTCAAACGACGAGTAAATGTAACTACTAGGTTGAGTTTTATATATGGCCATATTTTCTTGTTCAAGCAGTAGTGTGTTAACGTTACTGTGTTTCGGCATAAGGGTAGGTACCTACTGCAACGACATTTTGTAGCGATGATAGCTCAGTGGTTAGCGCGGTAGATTCGCATGCCGAAGGGCGTGGGTTCAAACCCCAACAATGAGCTTGAGCTGCCGTTGAAGGAAAACATCGTGAGGAAATCATGGTGGTAGGGTACTTTCTAGTACTCGGCTGGCTAGCTACCACCCTCAAGTTGAAAATCTGCCGCCAAGCATCTAACGATGTGTTCCGGCAGCCTCACTTAATAGCCAGTTCTATTCCAGGCTAGGTGTGCTTTACCATCTTCGACCACACCGTCACTTAACATCAGGTGAGTAGTGGCCAAACACCTAACCTATCAGCCATAAAAAAATAAAAAAACAAATTCAAATAAAAAAAAACTAATTTATATTATTTGTTGACATGAAAACGGTTAATTACATGTATGTCACAGAATAATAAATCAATTAACGAGAAAACAGAATAACATGTCAAATTCGAAATAAAATATCAAATTCAAATATAATGTTAAAATTATAGTGTTTCCACGCGCCCCTCAAGGAAAGATGGATGGAGGCTCTCCAGCTCTATCCCTAACAGGGAAGGGTCCCACGGGACCAGCGCCGTCGGGGCTGCGGACTAGTGCGAAAGCGTTCCCGTAGTCCCGGCACATAGGCGTCAAGCAGAAATACCCCAGAGTTTTTAGTGGATAGGAGAGTCCCACATAACCATCGTGCTTCCTCCGGAGCCGGTGGTATCTATTAAGGATTTCCCTGGGCAAAAAAAATATGGGTATTTCACACGCAGTGTAAAGTTGTATATTATTTATGTTAACCTACTTATAACCTAACAAATTACTCGGTTAGTATTTTCCTATGCCTGCAAGCAGTACGCAGTCTTCAACACGTAAACTTGCTGACTAATGGGGAAAACCCTTGTTTACTAGAGTTGAATGAACCAATAAACTCCTTCCTAACCATTATTATAACAGTGAAATTACTATATTTATATCCTGGCCACAGACTGCGATATTTCCAATTGTTTTCATTATATTTAATTGAATTTTTTACGGTTTACAGGATATGTGTCTGACCTCTGCTAGTGCTCACCCGATGTTAAGTGGCGATGTGGTCGAAGATGGTAAACACACCTAGCCTGGAATGGAACTGGCTCTCAAGCGAGGCTGCTGTAAAACACAGTTAGATGCCTGGCGGCAGATTATCAACTTGAAGGTGGTAGCTAGCCAGCCGAGTACTAGAAAGTACACTACCACCACGCTATGGCTCTATCTCATTGTTGGGGTTCGAAACCACGCCCTTCGGCGTGTGAAGCGGCCGCGTTAACCACTGGGCTATCATCGCTATAAAGACAGTTTTTTTTTTTTAGAATGGACTCTGGTTTATTATGGAAACTGACGTGGTTTTGACACATTTTTGTTTTATTTATGCGGGATTACTCACGTTTAATTTTATCGGAAACTCCGACCATAGTTTCGGCCACATCCGGTGGCCTACCTAGTCCTAGTCCTAAATTTTTTGGATACTGGCAAATATACAATATGCGGCGTCATAATCTCCCGGAAAAGAAAACAGACGAGACGCATAATTCAATTTACATGATGCCTGCAATTAGTCTCCACTTCCAGACAATAGCACTCGAGAGGGCCGGAAGTGACCACTTGCGGAGAAATTAATACAATTAATCTCATAACAAGGTACAGGAACCATTGCAGCGATACACAGAATTTTGAGTAGCAAAACAAAGACCAGGGCATCGCTGCTTTGGCGCTCATTGCTTAGTCGTAAAAGCCCTGTAATTTCTTCAGCTACAGCACCCTTCAAACCGGAACACAGTAATGTTCACACACTACTGCTTGGTGGCAGAATATCTAGTACCGCGGTGGTACCTACCTAGACGACCTCCTGCTAAGGAAATCTACCACCAAGTAGACAAACTGTCAAATAGATGTGATGTGGGCGCCTTCAAGTCGCGAGTGAATCTATTTCTTCTAGGCGAGCGTGCTCCATCGTAGACCGCACATCACGCGAAACGGCAAATGCAAGCCTATTAAATAACAGAAAACAGTAGCTATTGAAACAATGGTAGATATGATACATCTCTGAATCATCGGAAAACAAACTAGTAAATACGGGAGTAGGCAATAAAGTGAATAATCTATTGGCCTGCGGTTTTTCATTCATACACGTTTTAAAACCTACCGCACGGCGCTGTAGTTACCTATAGGCTCTACGAAAATAATAATTCTACTAATTCCTACTATAGGTATCACTATATATTATAAAACAAAGTCTTCCGCCGCGTCTGTCTTTCTCTTCGAGATAAACTTAATAACTTCTAAACGGATCATCATGCGAGTTTCACCAATAGAAAGAGTACTTAATTCATGAGGAATTAGGTAAATAATTTGTCAAGGTTTTGTGTAATATTTATATGATGATGATTGTTGGAAGTGTCGGAAAAAGTCAAACCTCCTGGGAGCTTTCAGAAACGCTGTCTAATCCCTTTGAGATATAACAAAACAATGCATGGTGGGATATTCCTCTTTTATAGATCTACAAAAAAGTCCGCGGTCACAAAAAATATCTACCTTTTAAGGATAGCTTACTATATCCATTATTACCACCCGTGCGAAGCTGTCGCTAGTAATATCATAAATGTGTAAGTTTCTATGTTTGTAACTCAATCACGTAAAAACGGCTGAACAGATTCGTATAAAAATTTGGCACACAGATAGTTTATTACTTGGATTAACATGTAGGACACTTTTTATCTCGAAAAAAAAAATGAATGAACAAAGAGGAAAAACGAATTACAAGACGTATCCACTGAAATTTGGTAAATGGAATATTATTATTGATGAGTCTTATGGAATATTTTATTATTGCGGGATAAAAGGTATTATTAATGCTAATCTATGTAATAAAATAGCGCAAGGTCCATGACGGATGAAATTATTGCTTTTTTGTGAATTATACAATACTAGCTGCGCCCTGCGGTATTACCCACTACATTTTTCCGAGATAAAAAGTAACATATGTGTTAATCCCGGTTGTTAGCTACTTCAATACCAAATTTCATGAAAATTGGTCCAGCCATTTGAGCGTGAAGAAGTAACAAACGTGCAAACACACAAACGTTCGCTGTTATAATATTAGCGTGTTTAATTTCTCTTTGAAGCCAGTTCTAAAGTTGACTCGGGCGAAGTCGCGGGCGCATTCTAGCATCTAATTAAAATGAAGGGAAAATAATACAATAAAATGGATGAAGTGAGTCCGTTGTTGGCACCAAAAAGCCATTAAAGTGAATTTCCAATTTCCCATAGACTTGTATTAGGAGTGTCTGTGGATTCATTCCCATTGGTATCGACAATGGCTTCGAGCGTATTACGGTGGGTAACTCAACAACAATGACGTGAGTGATTGTATGGTTTTTACATGAGCACGCCGTTGACGCGTCGACTGAATCCATGGCGGGGCTCGAGCTTGTTACGTGATAGGAAAACAAATATATTTTGTACCCTTGATTGTCTGGATTCATCATCCTAGATGCTGTCATTGTGCTTCGGTTATGTCACAATATTTATATGCATTTAAGTTAAGTATATTATTTTTGAGAGTCATTATTTGGGTGTCATCAAATACAGAGTGTTTCTTTTAGGTAAGCATGCTCCTTCTCTGACCGACATCAGGCAGTTGTGACTAAACGCAAACCAATTCTAAATAAAAATTAAGTATATAGAATATTGATTATTCTGTCGATGTGCTTGGATTACTGCGAGAAGAAAGCGTGCAAGGTGAATGACAAAGAAGTCGATCAATTTGACATTCTGTATTAATTCTGCATTTCTAATAATTTATTTTGACAATTTTGATTATTTTTTTCGTGTAGTGTGTATCTACCGACCTAGTTTGTTTTGTTTTTATTAATAATGATTTTGACATTGTATATTCATATTCATATAATACATATTATTTAGAATATTTAATAATTTTATTTGACCTTATTTATACTGACCTGTAGGTATACGTAAATTCTTGTAACCGGTAATGTCATGTTTACATCATAATTAGCTAATGTAATTGGTTTTATATAACCGTTTTAGTTAATAAATAATAAATAAAAATTGCTTTCATGCTTTGCAGATAATTTACTAGCTGCACCCCGCGGTGTTACCCGCTGTTCTCACGTGAATACAATTTTTTTTCACGATTTAAAGTAGCCTAAGTGTTAATCCAGTGTGTCAGCTACTTCCATACCAAATGTCATCAAAATTGGTCCAGCCGTTTGAGCGTAAAGAAGTAACAAACATACAAATATACTCACAAAGCTTCGCCTTTATTTTATTTAAATTTGGTACAATAACAATTAGCAAACCTAGATTCATAATTAAAATATAATAACAACAAATAATATATTAAAAATTCGCTAACCTAAACATTGCACACATCATTGTCAAGATTGCTTGCTTAATACATCAAACTAGCGGCAACAATTCTAATTAAAATCACATCCATTAAAATTTAGAGAATCATGTTATATATAACATTAGTGTGATTATTTTTTTGCACAAAATTATTACTTATGACTTATTTTAAATTACCTATTAACATAACATAATTCAGTCCATGCTTGTGCAAGTATTAATTAATTTATAACGTTAACATTATCTTAACATTTTTAATATTAATCGATCGAAGTGTAAAAGAGATGACATCGTACACGACTGTCAATATTAATTTTAAGGAAATTTTTCCAAGGATATAGATATTGACATATTGTATTTGTTTCAAAACCTATATTACCTATATTCAGGTTATCTAAAGCTAATAAGTCTTTTCTCGGGAATTGCGTTAGATTCTATAATAAAATCCCACTTGAGGTAACTAAAATGTCCTATAATAAATTCAAAGATTTTATAAAGCGGAGGTTAATTGACAAAGCCAAATACTATAAGGTGGCTCATTACGTGGAAGACAGGAATATATGGTTGTAGTAGCTTCTCTCTGCACTTGCATCCCCCTGGCTAAATGACAATTGTAGTAAGCATAATGTATTAATATCTATAACTGTAAACTGTAACCTAATATGAAAAGAAAGATCCACAAAAAAAAAAATGCCTTGCTGAGTTTCTTGCCGGAGTCTCTCAGTTGAAGTGTAACGAGCCGGTGGTAGATTCAAACATGTAACTTAACGTTCATAAGTGCCTTACCAGGGCCTAAACTGAATAAATGACTTTTTGATTTTGATTTTAAAAACCATTTTAATTAATGTTTGTAACTATATTTCCAGATTTATACTAGTTGAAATATTCAGTAGAAAAAATCAATTTACGTAGAATCATATGAATCACATCATAATAGGACGAGGAAAATCAGGAGCTCTCCGGCATATAAAACCATTTAGCGTAAATGGTAAAATCATTTACATTACTACGCAGCTCCGGTCGAGTACACGTACAGAGGAACAATTAAAGCTCCACAAATTAATAAAATATATTAATTTGAATTCACGAATCGTAAAGAAACAAATCAAACAAAAGTTCAGTGTCAGAATTGAAAATGGGAAAAGGAAGTGTGTCGTCGAAATTTCTTGTAATACTAAATATCATATACTCAATCTTGGGGATTATGACTATCGGCCTCTCGATATGGTTCTTCCTGGTCCTGAGCAGTTTAACTGGACTCCGGAACAAGAACCATTTCATGCTGGAAACAAACATTTGTTGGATACAAGCTTTACCCTGGATTTTTACGACAGCAGGGATCTTCGTCGTCCTCGTGTCGTGCTGCGCTTTCCTAGGAGTTATGAAGAAGAGCCGGCCCCTGGTGATGACCAATGCAGCTTTTCAAGTCCTGACAATACTGCTCCTTGTGTCGGCTGCCGCGGTGTCGATCAAATACGCCGACTCCGAGGAGACGGACGGATTCTTAAAAGTAACACTTTCAGACGCGTTTGAATATCTACAAATGGCAAACGATCCCCAATTGGATAAAGCGTTCCAGTCAATGGAAATCGAGCTGCAGTGCTGCGGATCGCTAGGCCCCACGAGTTACAATGGAATCAAGTGGAAAGAGGCGTATCCGACATCCTGCTGCAAAACATATGACGATGAACGTCTCAAGTCTTGTCCGAAGATCGACCCAGTGGCCAACACTAGAAAAGGGTGCATCGACATCGCAATCCACCACGTGAGAATTGCTGTCAAGTTTTTTGCTGGTATGGGTATTCTCACGGCTTTCATAGGACTATTGACTCTGGTTTCGGCTCTGTTGCTGACTAGTGGCTTGCGCAATAGGAAGAAAATGATGAGAGCGAAACTGGAATGCTCTGAAGATTATGAAACGCACAGGAGTCACGTGTCCACTGCGGATATGGAGACGTTAAAGATGCCACTAAAAGTGTGAGATTTTGTAGCAGACCCAAATTTATGTAAAACGAGACCCATTGGAAAATCCAGATCAGCCCGATTTTATAAACTGTTTATGATCACCGCTAGGCGCGAATGTTTTGTTACTGTGGGAAGGCTAAGGTAAGGCTACCACGTTCGCCAAATTCGGGTTCACAGGCTTCACACGTCTTCAAGAAAAGACATACAGGTTTCCTCACGATGTCTTCACCGTTCGAAACTAGCGGGGAAAAGATGAGATGCGTGCCTGAGATTTGAATTTAGGACCTTTTGATCGGCAGTCAGACCGTTTTCCGACTAAGTTGCCGCAGCTTCAGTTCAGTTCTACGATAGAGGACTTTTAATATCTTAAGATAGTGATGCAGCAATAAATTACAAATGTTGCCAGTATTGTTAGATGTAAGTGTTCAGGATTCAAAGCAGACTGGTGCGTGCCTATAGCTTGGATCGTGTGAATAGAGATAAGAATCGATTTGGAAACTGGTATCCAGTATCGAGTTAGTGCATTTAGTAAAGTTGCATAGTGTGGCGGGAACGCCTACCTCAATAAGATTATTAAGTTGAAGTAAGAAGTATTCATATTAACCTCGTGTCCATCACATGTATTATACCCTAGTGTGGGGTATTAGGTATGTATATGTGTTAAATAATATTTGCGTTTATGCTTTATTGGTTACGATGTATTTTAAATTTATAGAGCTGTTTTGTCACAGTTATTTTGCAGTAATATATTATAATAGTATTATAGCTGTGTGTAATGTGTCCTACAATAAATAGTATAACAGTTAATATTTTGTTATAATATTTTTTTTTACGTAGTCTTTACGCTTGTGATATTGTGAAATAAATATAAATTAGTTATGTTTGTACATAAAATATGTAAATAGATAGAGTTACATCAATATTTGATGATATTTTACTCCGGTCAAAGTTTTTTAAATTCACTTTACATTGTGGTTAAAATTAAGGTTTTTATTGTTATTACAACAAAAATATAATACAAACTTAAAATATTTGCCAGCGATTTATTTTCATGTCGAACGATTTGTCCCGATGGTAAGTGATAACTAATACCCATGACCATTGCAGTGGTACACAGAACAACTTATACCTAAACCTACCTCCTACCTCCTTAAAAGGTCCTTGCAATATCGAAAAAGGCGTTGAAGGCATGAACTGACCGGCTCTTAAGCGACGCATGTACTTTCGCATTCCTTATTTATCGATTGAGAACGCATAAATATTGCAAGCAAGTCGTGAGAGAATCGGCATTTTCTAGACAGTACTAGATACTCTGCCTCGAAGCAGTCGTTTGTAAACATTGCTGTGTTCTGGTTTAAAGGTACTGCAGCTAGTGAAATTAAAGGGCTTTTGAGACTAACCATCAAAAGTCTCAAAGTAATGAGCGCCAAAGCAGCGATGCCCTGGACTTTGTTTTACTACTCAAAGTCTTATGTATCGCTGCAATGGTCATGGACGGGCGTTATCTTTTACCATCAGGAAAGCGTCTCGATCGTCTCATTACTTTTACATAAAAAAAAAAACAAGTGCGCTCCACCGCAGACCGCATCTTTACTTAAACATCAGCCGAGATGCAGGTCAAACGCAAATTCAATAATAAGAACTATGTATATCATAGGAATTATCACATAGAAACTATCTTATAGGAACTATCTCATAGGAACTATCTTATAGGAACTATCTCATAGGAACTAACTTATAGGAACTATATCATAGGAACCATCTCGTACGAACTATCTCATAGGAATCGTTTGGTTTTCTAGGATACATAATTGTGTTTGTCGTCTTGCAAACATTAATTACGTCAATACGTGAAAAATACAACATATATTATATATAACTCTATGTTGACACCACAGAGAAGAAAATTACAGCAAGAATAAGAAAATTAAAAAAAATGGTAGAAGTAAACTGTAGTATTTATAAGACGAGTTCATGGGTTGAATACCTGATTGAGAAATGTGAAAGAAATATATGCTTGCAACAATTTAACCAAAAAGTAAATTAAATAGCATTTAAGCAGTTCGGAGTGTGATAAAGTACAACTAAAAATTAATAGGTACTAATAAAATTAAAAAATAGTTACAGAAAAATTGGCGAAAAGAGGGTCGTTAAATAGTGATCTTATTTCTAATTCTAATATTATACCCAGGTATAATAATATGTATAACTTACTTTAGCACGAATGATTATAATAATATCTTTCAGACTAATATTACAATAATTGAATAAAACCATTGTAACAACCGGAGGCCTTATCGCATGGAGTGATCTCTACCAGGCAACCTAGTAATAACACAGTAGCCTAGTTGAAATCTAAGTTTAAAAATTTCCTACGACATGTGATAATTTCATTGAAAACTAAGTATTTGAAACGTACCGGTATAGTTCAATACACAATTCATTTGGTGGTATATCTCTTTAGCCAGACGTCTAGGTCTAGGTCGCCCGCCAAGCAGTAGTGTGTAAGCATTACCGCGTGCCGGTTTGAAGAGTACTGCAGTTAGCTAACTAGATTAACCACACAATCTCTCAAAGTAATAAACGCCAAAGCAGTGATGCCCTGGACTTTCTATTGCTACTCGAGGTTCTGTGTACCGCTGCAATGGTCATAGGCATGCGTTATCTCTTACCGTCAGGGGAGCGTCTCGTTCGTCTCATTACTTTCAGATAAAACAAGTTGAATATTTTTTATTGTAAGGCGTACCTAATGCATCATCAACCATAGCCTTCTTTACCCCACTGCTGGGCATTCTCTTACTATGCCCTGCGCCTCGGTCGTGTTAATCAAGTTCGTTCACGTGGTACACCTAAATAGATACCTATTTTATTGTAAATAGTGTTTGAAGCATATATAAAGAATTATCACTGTTTGTATTATATCAAATCAAAATATAATTTCTGATCTTTTCCCCGCACTTATCTCGAGAAAAAAAACATACTTTCCTACGTCATTCATATTATAAATTTGTTGGTCCCTTATTAGGAAAATTTATAATTAAGAGATGAACATTTTATTAGTTATTGTCTACGTATTTTTTCTCCAGATTCAGCTATCTCTACACCAACTTTTATCACGATCGATATAGTCATCTTAAACAGGCCATATCTAAACAGAATTTCTTTTAATTTATTTGAATTATGTATAATTATCTCATTAAATTACAAAACAATGTAGAGCTATGATAGATTAGACACAAAAAAATTTTTAAATTCAATATAATTTAAAAGTTTTGTCAATCTAGTTTTATTTACGAATATATAATTTCTTAATTCGAAGCTAAACTAGATATTCCAAAGTTAGTAATAATATAATTGTTATTTCAATTAACACCTCAAAAACAAATTAAGAGATGATTCAACCAATTATCTCCCTTCCTCGAACAAATATATGGTATACTTTGAGTTACAACTTCCGTCTTATCACAGTCTTACGCACAAGCCCTTACCGCAAGTACTGAGATATCCATGAATCACCTATTTATTGGAAGATCACATTAACCTTGCAGCGGCGGAGCCTTTATAAAACCACCTCGCGGGACCCGACGCCATTTAATCGCTCGCCATCGACGCGGACGCACGTCTCACGCTCCGAAAGTGTCACGATATTCCAAAATGGGGAACGGAAGCTTTTCCGCTAATGTGTTGATCGCCCTGAACATCGTCTACGTACTGTTAGGGCTGGCGATAACCGCCACCTCGCTCTGGTTCTTCATCGAAGTGAACAACATCACTAGTTTGCGTAATTCAAATCATTACAAGTTGGATTACAGTGTGTACTGGCCTCAGGCCATCCCGTGGATGTTCATTCTTGCCGGTGTTCTGGTGCTCGTCATCTCGTGCTGCGGATTCGTCGGAGCGAGGAACAGGAAGAAGTCTCTGGTCACGACGTATGTTGTTTGCCAAGCCATCGCTATAATCCTGCTGGTGCTTGGCGCGATTATCTCGCTCGTGTTCGCGGATTCCGTCGCGAGTGACAAGTTTATAACGGACGCGATCTGGGACGCCTTTGCGAATATGAAGGACGAGCCTGGCCTCGAGACTGCCTTCGGACTCATCGAGAGGAAGCTGCAATGCTGCGGCGCCACCAGCCCAAGAGATTACAAAGGGAGGAGGAACGACTTCCCCATGTCCTGCTGCGATACTTTCTACCACGGATGGTCTATCGAGCCCGTTTACTACTGCGCCATAACTGACAAGCTACCGAATGAAAGGTTGGGATGTTCGGAAGTGGCGAGCCACCATGCGAGGATCGTGTACGAAGTTTTAGCCGCAGCCGCGATATTCACTGCGTTTATTGGAGCTCTGAATTTAGCTGCAGCGGGATACCTCTCCAAAGCCTTGCGGAAGCCTCCGCCCAAAGTAACCGTGGCTCACTACGAGGTGGAAAGTAAGAAGGTGTTGCTGTGAGCGGATCGACTAAACAGACAATGATCTTAGATTCAACATGTAAGTTTTTCAAATTGAAACTACTAATCGTGAAGTGTACGGCTTGTGCAGTACTTTTGACTCGTGTATTTGAAAGGAGGTAACAAACAGATTTCGTAAGATCTGATAGTCATATAAGCTGTCGAAGTTAGAGAATCTCAACCGTGTCACTGTTAAGTTAAAGTAGATATTCGATTGCATTTGACGTGTGACGTTGTCCAACCGGTTTACATTTTCTCATCGTAGAAAATTGTTTAACTCGTTGGAAAAATGACTTTGTGAATAATGGTCGTTACCAATGTGTGTGTGTGTGAATCTCTTTTTATTTATTTAGTGATGTAAGTGTGAGTTGACGTAACTACTTGGAAGATCGAACGAAGTTAATAACTTTGTGGACTTTGTAGTGTAGGCGTTAACGTAAAAAAAAATGTTTGAAGTTTTCTTGACAAGCTAAGCGTTACCATTTTATCGGTAGATAATATAATCGATTGTAGCCTATTGTAGCATTTGGCAAAGTTTAAGTTTGAGAACGTCAAATCTAAATAGGATAACTACATATCTAAACTCAGTCACAAAAGTTATAAACATAATAATTATCGGATGTTTTGTGTACGCATTGAATATTTATACATTGAAAACTATAGACGTCACGATTTAAGACTAAAAATATTATTTTAAGTTACTGGTAGGTAATGGCTTATAAAAACCGTCTATTTTCTCTGTCGTGTTAAAATACACAAACTTAACGATCTAAAACATCCATACAGTGTAGAAGTATATTTGTATAGAAACTATTGTACATGTACAGTACTTTGATCAATGTTACGAGCTAAGGTCGTTTCTAGGGCGCTCGTGAGCACAATTGAGTTGACGTCATTTCTTGACTGGCACCTCTACTTACATAGTAACTGTTATTTTATTCTGTGGCCATTCTGACTGACTAAACATAGAGGCAGAGGTTAGTCATAATAGATGATTACGTAACCACTAGTTATAAAGGTTAGTTTAGATCGAATAAATCAGTACCTACAATAATTGAAGTACCTCTGTCGGAACAATAATTGAAGTACATATGTCAGAATAATAATTGAAGTACATATGTCAGAATAATAATTAAGAGTTTTGGCGGGAACGCGGTGAGCGTCGTGTCGCCCCATTGTATTTTTTTCTAAAACTATTGTTTTTTCGAATTTTTATGCATAAAAATAGTGGTGTTTTATTTATAAAGTGCCGAATTACAAGCGCGAGTGTGGGAGAATGATATAATGTGGTTAAACATGACTTTTCGTGTTGCTTCCAAAACTCCATCCAGAAGCTTATAGTAAAGTCGCCACTACTTTACTAAGGCATGACTTGATTTGACTGGGACCGACTGGACTTGATCAAGACTAGACTTTGACTGTAACTATAGATGATAAAGAAGCTGAAAAATGAAGACTACTCGCAAAATATAGAAACATTGAAACTGGCAGAATGCACAGAGTGCGATGCCAAGAAGAAAGAGAAAAAAAAAAAAAAAAAGTGCCTATGTATATAATTGTGGTTTAAAGGGTTAATTTTGATCAATGTAAAGCTTGTAGGTAATTTTATGACAACTCAAATTTTAATTAAAAATTTGTTGAGTCTGTAGAAATATTTTTCGGTGTTTTGTTAAAAATAAATGGGCTCCCAGATTTAACCAGCCCCAGATTATTGTCATTTTAAACACTACATATTTGTGTTTTTAAAATTTAATCTCTTCGTCATAATAATGATAAAGTTAATTAAGTATGTATTATATGGTTATGTGCGATGATTTTTGCGAAAAGATAAGCAATTATATATCAATTTATTATTATAAATTGGCACTGCCAATTTTTTTTTTTCTTAAATTTGCTGCCATTTTTTGTGGCATGTTTAACTTCTAATGTTTATTTGATCATTGTATACTCGTATTTACAGCATTTATTTTTGTATATACACAAATCCAAGCTGTTACTGGCACTTAACCTAATTTATTTACGAAATTAAAATAGTTATATTTAGTGTAATAGTTTTAAATTCACAACTGAGCTGTAATTACAATATTTTTATATGTATTATTTTGTATACCTTCATAAATCATCCGTATACAGTATAACAATTATTTTTAAAGTAAGGATGTCTTTTTCCACTATTTTAATAAAAAAAATTGAAAGATATATTTTATGTACCTATATGTTATTAAGTTTTAATTATGATTGTTTATTGTCTTTGTGTGATAATATTTTTACGTGTGAATTATTTTTGATGTTTTAACATACGGATGCGAATGTATTAACACTAATTGCATTTATATGCAAAAAATATATGAATAGGTACAGTTAGTATGTAATCATAATTTTTCGTAAATTTTGATGTAATGTTTCAAATTTATATATACATATATATAAATAACTAAACTTAACCACCGATGACACAAACATGCTACAATTTGACATAATAATTTGTATAAGTATTTTTATGTGACTAGTAATTATTTTAAAAATTACTTATTATTAAGTAAGTAATTATCTTGAAAATTATGAAAAGCTCTGTTTAACCTCATAATTAAATAGTATTATAAACTTCTGACATTACCAAATATTTAACAGATACTGTTAGGTTACGTTATACTATAAGTATATACGAGTATATTTATATATTATTATTTAATTAAGAAATAATGTTCAAAAGCGATGTTGCGTTATAGCAACATATAAATGTTATTGTAATATTTTTTAAATAAAATGTAAAATTATAAATTAGTCATTTAAGTTACCTAAATTTCAACATAGATTATGGTGGTATATTTCCTTGAATTTGAAAACTTTATAACAATGACAAAACAATGCCAACCATGTTTTTGTAGCGATGATAGCTCAGTGATTAGCGCGGTCGGTTCACACGCCGAAGGGCGGGGGATCAAACCCCAACAATGAGCTGCCGGTGAAGGAGAACATCGTATAGCATCGTGGTAGGATATTTTCTAATACTCGGTTGGCTAGCTACCTATCAAGCTGAAAATCGCCAAACACCTAAAACGTTTTGTTCCGGCAGCCTCACTTAAGAGCCAGTTCCATTTCAGGCTAAAGTTATACCATCTTCGAGCACACCGTCAATTAACATCAGATGAGCTGTGGTCAGCTTGTCAAAACATATTAAAAAAAAAAAACAAGAAAATGTCACAACATTGGAAGTATGACATAAAGTAAATACGTAAGTATATACATATGTATAGTATAACCACTATAATATAAGTTCAAATATAAACGAAAGGAGTTTAATCATGTCAGATATTTTGCAAAACTATTTGTAAATATTTTCGCAAACAAACGAAGTGTAGAAATTGAAAGTGTGCCAGTAGTTACATCAGAAATCAATTAAAAACAGGTATATCACTGAGCCTTGGTCATTTTGGTCTACATTCTTGATAAGAGAACTAACGACTTTAACCATAACTTCACTAGATAAAGTATACATTCATATAACATAGTCATCTACAACAATATCATTCATTAAATTTAATAAGGCACATATTTTAGTAAAGATTTTGGATTTAAATTTGTAGCACATATAGCTATACTATGTATATCGCGAATATAAAAACAAAATTGCCCATTTGCCCTTTTATTGCCGAATTGGCTGAATCTATCTATCTATCTATCTATATCTTTAAACGAGCAACTCTTGTATATATATATATATTCTGAATCTCGGAAACGGCTCCAACGATTTTCATGAAATTTTGTATCCAGGGGGATTCGGGGGCGAAAAATAGATCTAGGTAGGTTTCATTTTCAGAAAACGTCGTTTTATCCATGTTTTCAGCCGAGCAATGCTCGGTCAACCAGGTACTCTATATCTTTAAACGAGCAATTCTTGTATATATATATATATATTCTGAATCTCGGAAACGGCTCCAACGATTTTCATGAAAATCAGTATGCAGGGGGTTTCGGGGGCGATAAATCGATCTAGCTAGGTTTCATTTTCAGAAAACGTCGTTTTATCCGTGTTTTTAGGCAATGAAAAACTGCTACAATATTATTAGAATACAAAGGTAAATTTCGCCGCCATGTACAAGGTTATAATAGCTCAGTTGGGAAATCGGACGGTCTAATCAGAAGATCCCGGTTCGAGTCCAGAAAAATGATTGTTTTTTTTTCTTCACTATTTTTTCAAGTTTCTTCTTTAAAATACCGAGCAAAGCTCGGGTACTAATTACAATTTAAGTAGTTTGCGCAATAAAGTTACTTTTACACTTGGACATAGATTAGTTTTTATAAAAGAAAATTTTGGTAAACCAAAAACATAAATAGATGAAGCAGTGGACCAAATATAAAAATCAGAGAATAATATAGATTTTAAAAGCAAAGAAACAAATATTTGTATATTTCGTATACATACTTACTGATACAAAATATCAGACAAGCAACAAAGGTAATGTATTCTCATAGAGTTAAATGTACCTGTCACTTTCTATACAATGACATGTCTCATGAGAGAGACAGTGACAGAGATAATCTCGATGCCAGAATAGAAACCCTGAACTGTAACATCCGGGTTGCAACATGTCATGGCAGTTCAATCAACAAACCCAATAGATTCCAATAACGTAAGTGCTTTATTGATCATGACTCACAATCAATCTATTTCAAATCCAATAAACGCAAAAGCAAACTTTAAATTTCGCATTATATTTATATACAATTTGTATATAATTGAAGAACGAGCGAATAGATTGCTTGATGGTAAGATGATAAACGTCAAAATAATCTTCATCAATTACAATATCGTTAGAGATAAATTCTCAACTCTTTGAAAGTTTATCAATACCCTCTTCTTACCTAATAAGTCATTCTCAAAGATTCACTACACAAATAGCTATAATATCATCATCGAGTTATAGAATGCCAAGTATGTCGCAGATAAAGTACTCACTCGAGAGATTTCTGTAGGTGCTAATATAAGGTCCTCCGCATACTATCAAGCTTTGTTCAACCGTCTTGATAATTTTAACGCACAGCTGCCAATTACGTGTTTGGTAGATTGAGTCATGTTTGTAAGGAAATTAGTCAGGTTTGCAATTGATTTTAGACTTAAAAATAAATAAGGTTCGACTTGTAATTAGTAACAGTGCTTCAATTAATGAGATCATAATTGTCTAAACCATAACAGCGGCACTTTGTGGAAACCGTGTCGTTAAAAATGAATCAAATTTATTTTAAAACAAGTTTTTAATATAATAACTAATTCTATAGCAATTATTACTAATTATTTAGAAACATTTGCTCTCTTCTGGTTTACAAAAATTATAAAGGTGGGTTCTAATTTAGTTTAAAACAAAAATCATTTGAGAATTGACAGCTAATATAGTAATATTATTACGTGACATCTGATGACCAATTTGCAAAATAACAACGGTATTGTAATATGAAAGAATTTATTATACGTGATTTGATATTATTTGTCAAAACATAAAGTGGCACAGTCCGGTCACCAACCTTAACAAAACAATACTCCATCAAGCAAATAACAAATGAGACGAGTAGGTAGCTCTTCCCATTTATCAAGCCATCAAGCCCCGTTCGACAGTGTGCGTTCACCTTACAGCACTAGCAGCCGAGGCGCGGCAAAGTTTATAAAAGTTGTTGCATCAAAGGCGTGCCTCTCATTTCATTGACAACGATCACTCTGTGCGGACCGTGGAGTAAAAATCGCGAAAATGTCTAAAGAAGAAATGATCAAAGGTGTGTTGTACGTCGTGAATGTGATATATGCCGTGTTCGGACTCGCCACTGCGGCTACCGGGATCTGGTTCTTCGTGCAGTTGACTGAATTCGTCCATTTGAGGAATAGTAACCACTATTTGTTGGACTATAGAATCTATTGGCCTCAAGTCGCGCCATGGCTGTTTATACTTCTCGGACTTTTCATCATGATGGTCGCTTTCTGCGGATGGTGCGGCGCTAGCAAGGAGAGCAGAGGACTTCTCGGGATCTACGGAATCTTCTTATGCCTCATCGTGATCGGTCAGCTCATCTCAGCTACACTCATCTTCGTGTTCGTCGATGGAGAGGATACGGACAGATTTATAAAGGACACGGTCTACGACGGGTACTACAACTCCCAGTCGAACCCTGACGTATTCAGATCGTTTGGGCGGATCGAGAGAAAGTTGAGATGCTGCGGCGCTAACGATGCTCGAGATTACAGAAGCTGGAGAAACGACTTGCCCCTGACTTGCTGCTTAGACAGCTACTACAGAGCGACCTGCGAGTTTACTGACAAGGAAGCCAACGAGAGACTGGGATGCGCGAAGGTTGCGTCAGTTTACACGAAGATCATCAGCTCGTCGATAGCCGGCGCCTCTCTCATCATGGTGCTGGTTGAAATCACTGGCCTGGTGCTCGCTTGGAGACTGTTCCACTCGCTGAGAGAAGTGGAACACTACATACACGAAAGGAAAGACGGTGAGACAGAGTGCTAACAGTATTAAAACGATTCGACGTCGACATTCGAAGAGCGAGATAAAGCTCGTTTCCTTGCCTCAAGGAATACAGAACCTTTGTTTCGTTATATTTCTTTAATTGAAGCCTGCGGGTGTCCATGCCTTAGGTCAAAGTTTATTTCAAGACGCCGAGTGGGCATAATGGTTTCCTACTTAACTCAATGATTCACTCGGTACCTGGTCTGCTGAGCGGTGTTAATAGAATCCAATTGTACCTAAGGCATATTGTCACACGACCTCGCCCCCACCAAGTGTCTTCGGCACATTAGTTTAGGATACATCGCTTGTAGATTTACTGTTTCGTAATAATACTTGTGTGAAAAGGCAGCGATGGTTGCTCGAAGGTTGTTTATGAGAAAAATTTGACCTCAATGCATTCTTGTTTTGCTACTTGCATGTGCCAGATTTAGGAGGTCGATTGTGTAAGCCAGCGTTTCTTAATCTTTTCTCAGTGGATCCTTTTATGTGAATCTTTCTTTGTTATCGACATGGTATTTACATTTCTCGGTGAGGTCATCAACCTCTTGTCTTTAGGGATTACTTTAATGTATACGTCTTCCGGCAAGCTTTTATTATTGCATCAGTAAAAAAAAGTCAGATTGCAGATCTTGATTTAATTATAATTAAAGATAAAATTACCATTAAAATTAAATAAAGATAGTTATCATTATTTTTCTACCTACGTAAGGTCGGTCACTAAGCGTAGGTACCTACAACTTACTTTGCTTACTTAATTAGCTTTTTTAAGTTTTATCGTTTTCATCAAAATATATAATATTATGACCTTTATCTTATGACAAAAAGAAATTAAAAACTATTTTTATAAATAGAATCGACTACATAAATACTTTTTCTTTTATAATTTATTTGATTAATGAATGCATTAAGCAAGTCAGAAATGATCCACAGGTACAAACGTTGAGAAACGTTGGTAAAAGCTTTAGTTAAGTTAGTTGTGTCATAGCGTGGCCGTACCTCTGTATGGGTGTACGCGCGGGTTGCGTAAGGGGCCCTACCTTAACCAGCTTTCTGTAGGGACTGGTTAAAAGGGAAAGTTGACATAGATTTTAAAATTTGTTTTGACTTTTGCCATGTTATATAACTTTGGAGAAATGTTTATAAGGAAAAGTATATTTAACATAGAATTAGAAATTTGTTTTGATGATGGGATATTTGGACACGATATTGTCCTTTGCGAAGGATGAAGTTTTAATACACAGTGTCTTTTATCTGAGGAAAAACCTTACAAGTCATTACCAAAATAAACAAAAAAAAAATACGCATGTAGATTGTAAATTTACAATGTTTACTTAAATTTGCAAATATGTTAGACTTATCAGGTTTTACCTTAATTGTATATTCCTTGTACACTGCCATCGGTAGAATTATGTTGGATTTCAATTATACTCGTTATGTCGATTTTGATGGATTGAATTGACAGATAGATGAATACTAAAAATACGACTGTCATTTCTCAAAACAGCAAGTTTATTGGCAGCATTTCTAATTAATGTATTATTTGAAATAATTATAGATGTTCTATGATTAATTGTATGACATATAAAATTTACTTCCTGATAGAAATCTATACAGATTCCGAGTTATATGAACTATATTGTATTGTAGATATAAATGTGGAGAGATGCGAGGCCCTTGCGTGCGCCCGAGGTACGTCCACATGTTAGTTGTGCAACAGTTGACAACTTATATCGTATGCTCGCCGAGTACGGAGCCGCAGCCGCTTGCGACATAACGTTGCATAACTCAGTAGTAAAGTTAGAAAAGGTGCCAATCGAAGAGGTCGTTACCTCTTTTATATAACAAGTACATCACATTCCGAAATTAAGTTTTCTTTTTTATTTTCAAGTGGTGCGTTATACGAATTTCCGTCCTTTTTATATGAATGTATGTTATATAAAGCCATATATTTTTTGTATATTTTTTTGTAAATGTTGTTTACGAAATGTATGTTTGTTACCGTGTGCTTCCATATGCCAAAGAAAGAAATATATGGGTACAAAAAAAATCATAATAAAAAAATATTTTGCATGCAAAAATATATCCATTTAGAGTAAGTACGATACTGATATCTCTGTAGCTCTTATACATATATCTGAATATAAGTTATTTTTATACAATAAATTAATATTTTATGAGACTAGTCCTAAGACGTTTCGTTCTAATAAATAAAAAGTAAAATATAAAAAATATAATTTTATTTAAACTCTGCTATAATCACTCATCATCATCATCAGCCACATGACGTCCACTGCTGGACATAGGCCTCCCCCATTGACTTCCATAAAGACCGGTTGGAAGCGGCTCGCATCCAGCGCGTTCCTGCGGTCTTTATTAGGTCGTCTGTCCACCTTGTGGGTGGACGTCCTACGCTGCGCTTGCCGGTCCGTGGTCTCCACTCTAGAACTTTGCAGCCCCATCGGCCATCGGTTCTGCGTGCTATGTGCCCTGCCCACTGCCACTTCAACTTGCTAATCCGCTGGGCTATGTCGGCTACTTTAGTTCGCCTACGGATCTCCTCATTTCTGATTCGATCTCGTAGGGAAACTCCGAGCATAGCCCTCTCCATAGCTCGTTGTGCTACTTTGAGCTTACTAAGAAGGCACATAGTCAGAGACCACGTTTCGGCGCCATAAGTCATCACTGGTAACACACACTGGTCGAAGACTTTCGACTTGAGGCACTGAGGTAATTCGGACGAGAAAACGCTGCGCAGTTTTCCGAACGCTGCCCAGCCGAGTTGGATTCGACGATTGACCTCTTTCTCGAAGTTGGACCTACCTAATTGGACTGCTTGTCCTAGGTAAATGTACTTGTCAACAACTTCAAGAACCGAGCTCCCAACTGATATTGGGGTGGGCACAACATGGGCATTCAACATTACCTTCGTTTTGTCCATGTTCATTTTAAGACCCACCCGTTGAGAAACTCGATTGAGGTCTTCGAGCATTGTGCTGAGTTCCTCCGACGACTCTGCCATGACCACTATATCGTCGGCAAATCGAAGGTGAGTGATGTATTCGCCATTAATATTGATGCCGAATCCTTTCCATTCCAGGAGCTTGAAGGCGTCTTCCACTGTGGCAGTAAACAGTTTCGGAGATATAACATCTCCCTGTCTTACGCCTCTTTTCAGTGGAATCGCCTTCGAAGTCTGCTCCTGTACTTGGACCGACATAGTAGCGTTATTATACAAACACTTCAACACTTCGATATACCGATAGTCAATATGGCATCGTTGGAGAGACTCAACCACCGCCCATGTCTCGATCGAATCAAAGGCTTTCTCATAGTCCACAAACGCTAGACATAGAGGCAAATTATACTCTTCGGTCTTCTGTATAATTTGCCTTAGCGTATGGATGTGGTCTATGGTACTGTAACCTTTACGGAAACCGGCTTGTTCGGAAGGCTGGAAGTCATCGAACCTGCGACTGAGACGGTTCGTAATGACCCTTGAAAACAACTTATAAACATGGCTCAGAAGCGAGATGGGTCTATAATTCTTCAATAGAGTGTTGTCACCTTTCTTGAAGAACAGCACCACCACGCCTCTGTTCCATGCTTCTGGCGTTACACCTTCGAGTAAGACGGAATTAAAGAGCTTCTGAAGGACTTTAAGTACCGGTGTTCCACCCGCTTTCAGAAGCTCCGATGTGATTCCGTCATCACCCGGCGCCTTGTTGTTCTTAAGCTGTTTCAGGGCCATTCTAATCTCGTACAGGCTGATGTCCGGAATATCTTCAGTATAGTGCCGGGTCAGCTTGGCTCTTGGGTCTTTGGCCGCGCTGCTAACAGGCTCAGCTACCGAGGTGTATAACCGTCCATAAAACCTTTCGACCTCCTCTAATACCTCTGCTTTGGTCGACGCTATACTACCATCTTCTCTCTTCAGCTTCGTCAACCGACTTTGCCCAATAGACATGTCTCTTGCGAACACTTTGGAGCCTTTTTTCCGCTCTATCGTCTCTTTAATACGATTAGTATTAAAGATACGTATGTCGTGTCGCAAGGATTTCGATATCTGTCTATTGAGCAGCCTATATGACTCTGCATCATAGGAAGACTGTAGTCGTAACGAGCGTCGTTCAGCCATGAGGTCTAGAGTATGGTCGGATAGTTTTTGAGGTCTATTTGTACGACGGGGTCTAAAAAACTTAGAGCCCACCGCATGGACAGTTTCTACGAGCCTGTTATTGATCTCGTCCACCGTGGCAAGATTCTCTAGGCAATCGAAGCGATTGGAAAGTTCGAGTTGAAAGCTTTCGGGGTTTTGTATATGGGCGCGAGTAGGTCGGAGCGTGGACTTCATCAAGCGTGACCTTTCAAGCTTGACGTTAATATTCAATGAGCCTCTTACCAGTCGGTGATCACTACCGGTTTTCACCCTGTGAATCACAGAGACATCATTGAATATCCGTCTTTTGTTGGTCATGATGAAGTCTATCTCGTTTCTCGTAGAACCATCGGGACTCATCCAGGTCCATTTCCTGTGAGGCGGCTTCTGAAAGAAAGAGTTCATCATAAAGAGGCCCTCTTTCTCCAGAAAGTCGGCCAGCCTCTGTCCCCTAGGGTTCCGTTGCCCATATCCAAATTGCCCCACTCTCAACTCATCATCGCTCTTCATGCCCATCTTTGCGTTGAAGTCCCCCATAACAACAGTGAAGTGGGTTTCGGAGGTATGTATGGCCCTACTTACGTCCTCATACATACTCTCTACTTCATCATCTGGGTGTGACGAGGTCGGTGCATACACCTGAATGACCTTCAGCGAATATCTTTTGGATATTCTGAGTATTAGGTATATGACCCTGCTCGAAACACTTCCGATGCTAATAATGTTGTTAGTGAGGGACTTGTGGACGAGAAAACCGACACCACCTTGGGACTGTTGGTCGCCCTCCCGGTAATAGAATAGGTTGTCCGACTTCAGGGTTATCGTGTCCTCGCCCTAATATACTCACTACATATGCGTGCTATAATCACTACATATAATAAAACAAAGTTGTCCGCCACGTCTGTCTGTCTGTTCACGATAAACTTAAAAGCTATTGAACGGATTATCGCCAAGCGTTGTGCGAGTTTCACCAAGTGACAGAGTAATTCAAGAGTAAACCACATTAGTATCTACATTGCGCCCGTGCAAAGCCGGGGCAGGTCGCTATTAATATTATAAACTATTATCTTTTATTAATATCACCGTTAACCGCTGGGGTACACATGTTCTAGAGTGGAGACCGCAAATTGGCAAACGTAGCGTAGGACGCCCTGAGACTCGATGGAGTGACGATATACGTAGGAAAGCTTGCGGTGGATGAAACGAAAGGCCGACGATCGGCTGAGTGGCGTGTCTTGCGAGAGGCATATTTCCAGCAGTGGACTTCGATGACGATGATGATAGGCTTGCGTTTGACCTATTGGCTGATGTAAAACGAAGATGCGGTCTACGACCCACGCTTGTCTAAAAGAAATCGACTCACTCGCGACTTGAATGCGCCTAGATTGTATGTAAGTGGTAACACCCGCTCGGGAAGTAAATTCCATTGTTTAACAGTTCGTACAATAACATCAATAAAAGCACAAGACACAATAGTCAATATATATAAATAAAACAATGTTTTCATTCATATTCAGATATCATAACACAGATCAATGCATTCCTACATAATTGACATAACTGCATATACCTAGTACTAACACATTCTTAGATCATAATTGCCGTGAATCAGCTATATTATGAATAACAATAACAAATATTAAATAAGAATTGACATACGTGTATTACGAATAATATTTATTACGATAAAACGTGACAGAATTTGCATAAATTAAATTTATTAAAATGACACGTATAGCCGTTTTAGATATTTTATCTTAAACTAGCAATGTATGTAGTACTAATGTGGTGCATATGCATGTATCATACATATGAACCTTCCTCTTGAATCACTCTGTCTATTGATGGAAACTGCATTAAAATCCGTGCCGTGGTGGTCCCGGCGTAAGAATAGTACCCCACCCTCTCTACCCGTGGTTGCCGTAAGAGTCGGCTAAGGGATGTAATCCGGAAGATGGGCAGCAGCGTCTTCCTTGAACAATCACACCAAACTGCGCTCGCCAACCCGCCTGCCAAGCGTGGCGAGTATTGGCAAAACCCCTCCCCAGGAGGAGGCCTATGTCCAGCAGTGGACATCCTATGGCTGATGATGTGATGTGTGCATTAAAATTCGTTGCGTAACTTAAAATATCTAAGCGTACAGACGGCGAGAAGCGACTTTGTTTTATCTATGTAGAGATACATACACTTTAATGTTATCTGGTTAATGGTCAAAAGTTATCCAGTTCTATAATATTTACTTATCGTATATGAAATATTAAAATAATTAAATTTAAAAGATTTAGTTACTTCTAGAACATATAAAAAGTAATGAGACACAAAGCAGCGATGTTGCGGACTTTGTTTTGCTAAACGTTATGTGTATCAACTGCGTTGGACATGCGTTATCACTTACCACCAGGAACGAGGCTAGTTCATCTCAATACTTTTTTTTTTTTTTAAATATAGCAGGACGTAACAAAGTTTTTTCTTTAACTAAGTAAATCCACCTGTCATTGCTCTATACATATAGATTCAGTCCTATAGTTATAGGCCGCGGCTTAGGGGCGGCGGCGTCCTAGGGGCGGCAGATTTTAGAAGCTCACTTAATTTCAGAGGATAAAAGTCAAACAAGTTCACCGGTTGTCTCATGGTTTTTTATACTAATACGTTAAATTCTCATACAAAATCATTCGTATCGAAAATGAACAATCCTAGGTATTTTTACTAGTAAAAAATTGTAATTCTTGTTTCTTTAATTATTTTCTTAATGATTAATTCATTCTTTTAATTAATTTTAGTTCCTTCCTTACTACATATGGAAAATTATTATTTTAGTAAGGTACAAACATACGGCGGTAATAAAGTGGCCTACACTCGTAAAAAATATAAATCTGGCAATGTATAGATTAGAACGTTGACGGATTGAACTGGTAAAGGAAGCGTTGGTCATCAACCAGCTAGTAAGGTAGACGATATTTATAATGAAAATCGCGGCTCGAACCTGGACAAGATTGGGACAGGACCGGGACAAATGGCGTACAAGAAGAGAAGCCAGTGGCCGATGCAGGGCTGATGATGATGATGATGTGGTCTATGTAAAAAATAGCTGCTAAGACACTAAAAATCAAACTAATATTATAAAGGCGAAAGTTTGTGTGTGTTTGTGACATCTTCACGCTCAAACGGCTGGATCAATTTTTATGAAATTTGGTATAGAAGTAGCTGACATCCTGGACTAAGACATAGGCTTATGTAGTGTTCACGTGGTAACAGCGGGTAGCGCCGCGGGGCGCGGCTATTATTGTATAAAAACAAAATGACCTCATACAAAACTAACTCTACAGAAATGTTGAATAAATATGAACGAGTAACTTCTAAATAAAGAAAAAAGTTGATATAGAGGTCGAATCAATTCTTCAATGACTACATATACCACAAAAAACATCAACAAACGATCAGCTTTTTGCGATGAACAAAAAAAAAGCAAATGAACCATGATGTGGTAAACCATAGAGTAGCTGTTTCGTCACTCGACCCAGAAATACTAACTTAAATAATTTTGTAGCAATAAGTATGTACGTATTGGTTCCTTTCCTCTTCCATGCCTCATAGTTTCTGCATTATAATCATTGCGACAAAGTCCCAGAGCAGATACTCAAAGGAAACATTTTAAAATATAACTATGAATCGAACAAGAAGAACTCTGTCATAATTATTAGAAATGATAATTTTGCTCTCCCTTCCAATACATGTTAAGGTGAAGCTTGGTGTGACAGAGAAACTAATCATTTTAGGGTACTGTATCCAAAACGTGTGGAATAGAATCTTTTGAACCGAAAGCGCCTGAATTTTGTTACTCAAAATTCTAGGTACTGCTGCAACAGCCTTGGACAGGCGACATCTCTTACCATCATGAGAGCATTTTCTTTGATTGCCCTGTTGGCTTATTGGTAGTATGTCTGCTTCAAGAGCCGTAGGGCGTGGGTTCGATTCCCACTCAGGACAAGCATTTTGTGGTATAATCATAAACGTTTGTTCTGTGTATATTATAAGTATATATTTACAAAATAAAAAAGTATTTAAGTATTCTATCAGCTATCTGACTTCCATAGAACAAGCTTTGCTTAGCTTTTATATTGAAAAAAAAAAACATTTGTCTCATCTTATATTTATAATAAAATCATAAACTTCCTTTTTTGCGTTGTCGGCAAAAAATCAGCCAAGCGAAAATCAAACTTCTAATGAAATACACAAGGTTGACTGGTAAGGTTTTCATTGTATATGAAAACCTTACCAGTCTGTGTAGTACGGAACCTTCGCGCGAATCCGACTCCACTAGCTTTTGCCCCATGTTACGACATAGAAGTAGTAACGTAGTCGAAGGTCACTTATTATGGAGAAGGCATTTGGCCCACTTAAATTGACAATTGTTCAACTAAGTAAGTTTAAGTTAAAATGATGTAAACGCGTGCCGAAGCACGTTTGGTAGATTATAATGAGACAACAACCTCTTTTGTTACAACTTTAAAATAATTTAAAATAAATTGCTCGGTTAAAAAAAAATTGTAACTTTGTTATCTGATTTTTGTTAAGCTTCATTGAAATCGAATGTTAAAGGAGATATAATATGCAGACAGACACACAAATATAGGCTGTCTTTTATCGAGTACTAGAAAGTATTCTACCACCACGCTATGGTTACCTTACGATGTTTTACTTCACCGGCAGCTCAAGCTCATTGTTGGGGTTTGAACCCACCGCGCTGTCATCGGTGCAAAGAAAGAGACAACTTTGTTATCTGACATTGTATGTTAACATTAATTGAACTGATATTATTATAAATCCAAATTGGCATTAATTAATTTTATCTATTGTTTGAAATCTCTCAATGACATTTTCATTTTTTTTTTTTTTACTATTGAGCATAATTTGGCAATGTTTTGTTCAATGTTGTACATAAATCTACGTCTGTATTGCATATACCTACACGAGTATTTTTGCTTGCCGCAAGGCAGAATATGGCGCTCTTTAACTTCTTTGAATATCCATTCCAACCATATAGATACACAATAAATAAATAAATTGATGATGTGTGTGTGTAAAATGAATTATGAACTTTACTAGAAACTTTGAATGAATTTTGGAATCATATGTAATTCGGCACTTTGTAAAATAAGTCTAGGAAATTAAACCAATGTGACATGATGATGTGATTTTTTCTCCGTTCCCACCAAAACTTGTTAATGTATTCTGTTTCAAGGCGTTTCGAAAGAAGACGTAGCCAAGAGCTCGCTTAGATAGTCACGACTTGTTATGAGAATTGCCCTTCTATATTTTGATTGATGTTGTAATTGTTCATAAATGATTACTTTGTAGTAAAATATATTTGTTTTTCAGTATTTGGATTTTAAAACCTTAGCGATTATTTACATGTTAAAATGAAGAAGTCGCTCTCGTGATGGTAAATGATAACTATGACATTGCTGCGGTACCCAGAACTTTGAGTAACAAAGCAAAGTAAAGAACATCGTTACATTCATCATCATCGTCATCCGCAGTCTTCTTTATCTTATAGCTAGGCCTCTCTCTTGTTATGCCATCACATAAGCGCTAATCATTTTGATGCATTCTATATTGAGTCTCAATTAACAATGTGACTTTGTTCTCTTCAAACTGGAACCTAGTAACGTTTACACACTACTACCAAAGTACATTGAGACACTTCTTAGTGTACTGTGCTACTGCGCAGCGTTAGAATATCTGATACTACTTAGACTTTTTTCTTTGGAAAAAAAATACCACGAATTAAGTGCATTGTTTAAAAACTTTTCTAAAAGTTATAAAAGTGTCGAGCACACAGGCGTGTAGGTTGAACACGTGTACATTTTTGAACACTAAAGAAGTCGTCCAGATTTCCGTGTTTCAATTCTTAATTCTGAATTCTTTGCTCTTTCAGCTGTAGAGTGGTGTAATTACTTATTTCGGATGTATATAGTAGGTATGTAGCTCGAACACCAAACTGTATCATCGGTATACTATGAAAGTAAATTTAAACACGTACTGAAAATATTGATTTATAGCTTTTGTGTCGATATTCGATGCCGATCATGTACTTTGCGCTTATCGTTTTCGCCGCTTGGATTTTTCTATTATCACACAATAGTTTCGAGTTGCAATCGGTGCCATAAATCGATTTTAAATGGAGGATGTCCGGTGAATCGATGCCCGATCGTGTGGTAGAGCATGAGAGAGTGGGTAAGGGTTTAGTATTTAATGTATTGTAAGTGATTTTGTATCGTGATAAGGCCGTCAAACGTTGCTGGAAGATTCATCGGAACGGGTAAGTTAAAATTTTCCCTATTGAAATATTGTACCGAAATCGATCTGTTTCAAAGACGCCCGTGGAGCGCGGGAATCAATCTGTCTCATTCGTATTGTTTATATATTTTTTAATGGTTGATAGGCTAGTTGTTTGACCACACCTCACCTGATGGTAAGTGACGGTGTCGTCGAAGATGATAACCACACATAGCCTCGAATGGAACTGACTCCCAATTGAGGTTGCCGAAACACACTTTTAGATACTTGGCGGCAGATTTTTAACTTGAGGGTAGCTAGCCAGCCGAGTACTAGAAAGTACCCTACCACCACGCTATGGTATCGTCACGATGTTTTCCTTCACCGGCAGCTCAAGCTCATTGTTGGAGTTTGAACCCACGCCCTTACTAACGTCGAGGTAACATAAGGCATATCAATTATTATTAAAAAAAATTATAGAAAGTGGGATAGTGTTGGCAGGAGTAAAACGAAGTTCCTTTGTAATTATCGATCACACGATCTCTTAACATCAGGTGAGCTGTGGTCGAACACCTTTTTTTTTTTTTTTTTTTTTTATTTATTTTTTTATTTGTCCAGGGAAAATACTTAATGTATACCACCGGCCCTGGGGCGGGCACAGTGGTTATGTGGGACTCTCCGTCCTAATGACGGCCTACCCACTAAAAACCCTGGAGTGTTCCACCTCGGCGCTTTGTGTCGAGGCTGCGGGCACGCTTTCGCACTCTTCCGCGGCCTCAACAGCGCTTGTCCTCTCGGACACCACCTCGGAGCCCAGGCTCCCTTGCCACGATGACGATGTGTCGGAACACCGGACACATCGCGATCCACCTCGGAGACCAAATCAGCAAAATGAGCGCCAGACGGCCCCACGTCCGCACGCCCTTGGTCTCCATACGACGGGTCAGGTGAGTGGCCCCGCCGCCTACCACTTTGGCCGCTGGGAATGGGTATCGCCCGCAACACCGGCACTCCTCCCATCCCGCAGCCCCTTCTCGTCAGAGTCGCTCCGGCAAGGCTCTCAGCACGGCCCCACAGGGTAAACTACGCCACGAGTAGCCCCGGGCCACCACCACGAGCCCATGTAGACCGCCGCACAGCTAGCATCCTCTTCGCTCCAGATACGACGATCCCGAATGGCAAAACTCGTGGTAGCAACAACCCCAGGCCACCCCAGCACAGCCCCCCCCGCAAGACCCCGCAGACTGCCCACCAGAAACGACCCGACCACCAACACACCCATCTGCGTCAGGTGGGAGCCCCCTCAAGAAAAGCTCTTGATGAGACTACCACCCGACTGCCCCACAACAGCTCGAAAGCTCGAGCCCACCACTCCGCTTCTTCACAGTGCCCTCAGCTGATCAGAGGGACACGTAAGAAGCCCCTCCTTTGTTTCTGCGTGCGCTCCTCCAAAAATTGGAAGAGCGCACGGAGAAACCCTCTACCGTCCGTCACCGGACCACCGCCTGGTGCCAAGCACCCCAAACATCCGTCGCGACAAGCCATTAAAAATGTCATGTCGCGACCCACCTCGGGGGCCAGAGCATACTGGCGCTAGACGACTCCATGTCTGAACGCCAGTGGCCCCCATGCAACGGGTCAGGTAAGTGGCCCCGCCGCCTACCACCACGGCTGCAGAGGATAGGGAGAGCGGCACAACGCAACACCGACACTCCTCTTCCCCTGCAGCCCCACCGCGTCTGCCATCAGACGGTGGCAGCCCCGTCGAGGCCGCGGAAGATAGGGAAAGCGGCAACGATAAAACACCGACAGTCCTCTTCCGCCGCGGCCCCCAGACCTCAGCCGCAGTGCCTCCCATACGACACTGCAGCCCGCCTCAGTTGCGGCGCCGCCCATACAGCACTGCAACCTACACAGTGGCCGCTTCAACATGGCCCGAGCCAAAGCCCGTTGAAGCAGCCCCTCCTCGGGTTCCGCTTGGTTTCACCGTGGTGACCAGTCACGGTTACTCAGCCCCCCCGCCACGACAAGGCGGGAACCCACGGGGGGGGGGTGGTCGAACACCTAGCTTAACAAACACTAAAAATATAAAATAAAAAAGTAACCTCATCGTGTAGCACAAGCTTAAGGGTGAAGAATCATTAGTATTTTGTTCAAGTTTTAAAAATGAACATTTCCACACCGGCCACAGATTAAACAGGAGGTGTTCGATGTGGCATTCGAGCAGGCATGTTTGTATGCAACAGCGGTTCTTTCTACGATATCGGTTGGGAAAGCGAACACAAATATTAGAATAAGTATAATAGGTACGGCAAAGTTCGTAGGATTCTCATTACAATGGGGCATAATATTGTAATGAAATGTGAAAGTTCTTTCAAAATGCCTGTAGACGACCATGCCTGACTGGTGGTGCCGGCGTAAGAATAGTACCCCACCCTCTCTACCCGTGGTTGCCGTAAGAGTCGGCTAAGGCATGTAATCCGGAAGATGGGCAGCAGCGTCTTCCTTGAACAATCACACCTAACTGCGCTCGCCAACCCGCCTGCCAAGCGTGGCGAGTATTGGCAAAACCCCTCTCCAGGAAGAGGCCTATTTCCAGCAGTGGACGTCCTATAGCTGATGATGATGTGTGCCCGACACTGAATGGAGAGCGCAAGCTGAACATGATGATGAACAAATATCATAATTATAAAATATAATTTCGGCATAGAATTCGCATGATATCATTACCATGTTTGTACAAGTTTCGTCACCGCAGATATTTGACCTTCACGCAAATGCGAGGAATCGAAAGGCGAAATATTAATTAATTCTTTATATTGCGGTATTCTATCACGATTCATCAATGGTTAGACAACATTCGTAACTTGTTGACTCGTGAGATTTTTTAATAACAATTATGTACAACCTAACTAATATTCATCATCAACCTCGTTAGACGCAAAACAACAACGTCACTCAGTCTTATTTCACCGTCACTTAACATAAGCTGACCTGTGGTCAATCACCTAGTTTGTAAACTATAAAAAAGAAAATAATGCAAAGGCAAAAACATGGAACGACCGTAGGGAAGGACGCGGGTTTTACCAACCTAAAGCTTGTTCTGCCTGTTCGATGTCCTTGCGCATCGTTATCATTTTTAATTCAGATGAAGGCTACTAGTTGGCGCCCTACTTCGAGACGTAATTTCTAGATCGCGGTGACGAGATTCTCTGCCCAGCTAGTAACCTTTTTCAACTTTATCATTTTATTTGAGTATTACGGTTGGTACGAAATATAAACGGTTTCGAAAAGTAAGTGTTTTATTTGAATCGGTTTTATTGGCTCTTGGGACAGTTCGCCGCGCTCAACATTGGTCCTATTCGAGCCGGATCCGGCAGTGACGCGTTCGCGAGTGATCCGAAAAATTCGATAGTGCGTGCGAATGTGTTCTAAAGTGGTAGTGATGACAGTGACATTTGGATTATAGTGACGTACTTGGTAACCGTGAGTAGTAATAGACTTAAAAATTTAAAAGTGAAATTAAAGTGTGGACTTAGTAAAATAATATTGAAATTGGACTTAGAAAAATTATCGTCATTCAAACACTTGTAAAAATTTCGTTATTAAAAAAGACTTAGAATAATTCTGGTGATTTCGACATGGACTTGTAAAAATTTCATTATTAAAAAAGACTTAGAATAATTCTGATGATTTCAACATGGACTTGTAAAAATTTCGTTATTTAAAAAGGACTTAGAATAATTCTTGTGTTTGATATGGACTTGTAAAATTTTATTTGTGCAAAAGAACTTAGAAAAATCTTGTGTGTTCAAGAACCTATAAAAATTTCAAAAGTTGTTTTCAATTTCATACGTTGTTAAAATTGTAACAATGGAAGAGTTAGTGCATCAACAACATGAATTACTCAGACAAATAAAGGCAGCGTTTTCTAATTTTAAGAAAACGCCAAAGGCAAGACTGAATAGAACCTACGTTCAGGTTAAGTTGAACTTACTCGATGGACTATGGGAGACATTTATGAAAAATCACATGGTCCTCATTAAGCTGCCGGATTACGTTGATGGAGACATATTTGAGTCGGGTGAAGAAGCGTACACCTTGGGCAAGTGCGAAATGATTGAATGCTTAGAAAGGTTGGCACCAGCCGCTGCCACGTTATCATCACCAAAGCCACAGGCTCACTCTCAATCTGAAATTAAGTTACCCCGCATAACTATTCCAAGCTTTTCGGGAAAATACGAAGAGTGGACATCATTCCACGATCTGTTTATGTCGCTAATACACACAAATAATTCCCTCTCAAATGTTCAGAAATTGCATTATTTGAAGTCTAGCTTAAGTGGAGAGGCAGAAGCACTGCTGAGACACATTCCCGTCACGGAAGCCAATTACGGAGAAGCGTGGGCAACTTTGAAGAAGAGATTTAGTAATAAACGTTTCGTAGTAAATGCTTTACTTAAGAAATTGATGACACAGAAGAACGTAACAACAGAGTCCTCTCAGGCAGTCAAGTCAATTTTAGATACTACTAACGAATGCTTGAATGCATTAAAGAACTTGGGTATCGCATCAGTTGATTGGGATCCGATGCTAGTGTACATCACTGTCAATAAATTAGACCACGAGACAGTCCGCCTATGGGAGCAACATATTGGTCTGAATGAAGATAGAAACGACGAGCTACCCACATACAAACAACTTTGCGTCTTCCTAGAGTCCCGTTTCAGAACACTGGAGGTTCTAGAATCTTCAAAGTCGTCGCAGAGGTCCAGACCTAACATAAAACAAACTTTTCACATCACTTCAGAAAAAATCCACTGTTACCTTTGTAAAGACAATCACTTAATTTATCACTGTAAAGATTTCATCAAGCTAAATGTCAACGAGCGAAAGAAGTTCATAGAAAAGAATGCACTTTGCTACAACTGCTTGATTCCCAATCACACAGTTTATAACTGCAAGCATAAAACTTCATGCAAAAGATGTGGCAAACGTCATCACTCATTAATTCACCCCGATAAAGACACAGAGAGAGTTTCAGAGCGAGCTGAAACTTCAAGACAACTCCGAAACGATTCACAAGTAGCCAAGTCACCAGTCGAACATCAGGTAGACAGTCATTACGCGGACATTGGTAACGTGCTTCCCAAAAATGTGCTGCTGGCCACAGCCCTGGTGAAGATATATTCATATGGTGCTACCTTCTATTTGCGAGCATTGATAGATATGGGGTCCCAAGGTTCTTTTATTACGGAGTCCGCAACTCAGCTCCTTGGGTTAAAGAAAAAGCCATTCAACTGCTTAATCAATCGACTGGACGAGAATGGGAGTCGCCTCCGCTCCAAACATGCAGTAACATTTTTTATACAATCGAAATGTGACTCAAGCGTCGACATACCTGTTGCCGCTTGCGTACTCAAGTCACTTACGAAAAAGCTACCAACTGCAGAAGTGTACAACAAAGACTGGCCTCATCTGCGCCATCTAGATTTAGCCGATCCTGAATTCAATAAACCTGAAAGGATCGATTTGCTGTTAGGCGCGGAAGTCTTCGATGAAATCATTATTGATGGACTGAAGAAGGGCCCCCGAGGATCACCAATAGCACTTAACACTCACCTCGGGTGGATAGTATTAGGCAAGACAGACAACACTGAGGCGATAAACGGCTACACAATCACTTTTAGTATGCACAGTTTCATTGAAGACGAACTTCAAAAATTCTGGGAGATAGAAGAAGGTGCAACTAAAAGATATATAACTGAAGAAGAGGAACGTTGTGAAAGACATTTCCAAAGGACACACACCAGACTAGAAAATGGAAGATACGTAGTGGCTTTACCGTTCATAAACGAAGACCCGCTTTGCCAATATGGTAATTCACGAGAAGTTGCAAAGGCGAGATGGTTGCAAATGGAGAAACGATTAAATAAAGATCCATGGCTGAAGAAAGAATATACCAAAGTCATGAAAGAATACCTAGAGTTACAACACATGCGAGAAATAAAAGAAGAAGATAGATCGATAACAACTGCTGTGTACTTACCACATCACGCGGTAGTGCGAACTGATAAATCCACCACCAAGGTTCGAGTGGTATTTGATGCGAGCTGTAAATACAAGAATCAGGTTTCTCTAAACGATGATCTCATGGTCGGACCGCGTTTGCAACAAGACTTGCGACATATAATCATGAGATGGCGGCAACACAAAGTGGTTCTCGTGGCCGACATTGTAAAAATGTATCGGCAAATTGTTGTTACTCAGCCAGACTTCCAACGACTGCTTTGGCGCGAGAACATGAGTGAAGAATTGCGAGACTTTGAACTGAATAGAGTGACCTTTGGTACGGCCTGCGCACCCTACCTAGCGACCAAGGTTTTACAGCAGTTGGCTATCGACAAGATGAAGGAGCATCCAGTAGTAGCACCCATTGCTTTAACTGACTTCTATATGGATGATTTGCTAACAGGTGCCAACTGTTACGAAGAAGGAGTTGCAATTTACACGGAAATGTCTGGATTACTTAAATCTGGAGGATTTGAGTTACAGAAGTGGGACAGTAACCACGCAGACCTTCTGAAAGTAATGCACGGAGTAGACAACAGCAACAAAGAGCTAAACTTGGACACGACAACGAAAACGCTAGGTATAGCCTGGAACAATATGAGAGACGAGTTTCAATACTGCGTACAGCTTACCGAACTAACAAATGTCACGAAGAGGACTATAGCAAGCGATGTATCTAAACTATTTGATCCAATGGGTTGGCTTGCTCCTACCATTATCATTGGTAAGGTCTTCTTGCAAAAATTATGGCTTTCCGGCGTATCCTGGGATCAGGAAATACCTCAGGCGTTGAAGGACGATTGGCTGCAATACCGGTTGGAGCTGCCTCAGCTATCTGAAATCAAAATAGAGAGATGGTTACACACAATAACGAACAGTACAACACTTGAATTACACGGATTTTCAGATGCTAGTACCATGGCTTACGCAGCCGTTGTATACTCACGTGCAATTGACGTCGAAGGAAATATCCACGTGCAACTAATCACAGCAAAGACGAAGGTGGCGCCGGTAAAGACTATATCGATACCACGTCTCGAGCTATGCGGAGCGGTACTGCTAGCCAAATTACTGAATGAAGTCGCCGAACACCTGAAAGTTTCAAGGGAACGTATCTTTGCTTATACTGACTCACAAGTTGTACTAGCATGGTTACAGAGTCACCCAAGCAAATGGAAGACGTTTGTTGCAAATCGTACTTCAGAGATCCTGACAACCTTACCTGTTCGACACTGGAGTCATGTGGCTTCTAAAGATAACCCCAGCGATCTGGCATCTAGAGGAGTATCAGGCTCGATGTTACCAAAGGAAAGTCTTTGGTGGAAAGGTCCGGCATGGCTAAAGGAAGGAAAATACAAACACGAATTGCCTACAAACTTACCTGAAGACCTAAAACTGGAACAAAGAACGGTACACTTCATTGAGACGACAGAAAACGTGAAAGAACATGCATTCTTTGAGAGATTCTCTACGTTAACCAAACTGTTGAGAGTAGTCGCATGGTGCAAAAGATTTGGTAAAAAACAATGCCCGCACTACCTCACAGCTGCAGAAATATCCAAGGCATTAACGGTTTGCATTCTTCTTTGCCAAAGGGAAGAATTCGCAGACGACGTACACAGCTTAAGGGCAAAAGAACCCCTTAAAAAAAGGAGTAAACTTCGATTACTAAACCCGTTTTTGGATGAAATGGGTGTCTTAAGAGTCGGAGGCCGGTTGCGTAATGCCAATATACCCGAAGATGCTAAACACCAGATAATTTTACCGCATAATCATCAATATTCAAAATTAATTATTGCACATACACACATGAAGACTCTCCATGGGGGACCAAGCCTCATGTTAAACGTCATCCGACAAAAGTATTGGATACTTTGTGTCAAGGGAATGATCAACCAGGAGGTGCACAACTGTGTGACTTGTGCACGTTACAAGGCGACGACCCAGACACAATTGATGGGAGATTTACCTTCTCAACGAGTTACTCCCACCCGACCGTTCCTGCACTCAGGAGTTGACTTCGCTGGCCCTGTCGACTTAAGAATGTCAAAAGGCCGCGGATGCAAGACCTACAAAGGATACTTGGCCATATTTATTTGCATGGCTACCAAAGCCATTCACATCGAAATTGTGTCAAGTTTAGACTGCGACAGTTTCGTAGCTGCTTTCAAACGATTCACTGCCAGACGAGGTCACTGTAGCGACATTTGGAGTGACAACGCTACCAACTTCACTGCTGGCAACAAACTACTTAACGAGATGCATAAGACTCAGTTGGCAGAAACTCAGAGTCCGATACGAGAACTACTAGAAGGAGACGGAACGACATGGCACCACATACCAGCGGGGGCGCCCCACTTTGGTGGACTGTGGGAGGCCGGCGTTCGTTCCATCAAGCATCATTTGCGACGAATCTTAGGGAACTCGACTCTTACTTACGAGGAGATGTCAACAGTGACGAGTCAAATTGAAGCCTGTCTAAATTCTCGCCCAATTTCTCCTATTAGTAACGACGCGAACGACCTGCTACCTTTAACCCCCGGTCACTTTTTGATTGGAGAACCACCGATTGTAGTACCAGAACCATCGTATTTAGACACCAACATCCACCGTCTCAATCGATGGCAGTTCACTCAAAGACTCTTCCAACACTTTTGGAAACGATGGGTGACTGAATATTTAGGCAGGCTCCAACAGCGCCCTAAGTGGGTAAAAGAAAAGGACAACGATTTACGAAACGGTGCTTTAGTACTTGTGAAGGACGATAATTTGCCCCCGGGAAAATGGCCACTAGCAAAAATTGTAGACATACACCCCGGTAACGACGGATTAATCAGAGTAGTGTCCATAAAATATAAGAACACCGTTGTAAAGCGGCCTATCACCAAACTGTGCTTACTACCAGTCAAGGTTTAACATGTGGTTTTTAGTGATCAGCCAGTACCATGTCTAAATATTGCCGATCTTACGCACAGTTATTTGATGATGGGTGGCTCAAATTGTTAGTATATAAGATTTTGCGTATGTATGTTACTATTTTCATGATGGGTGGAAGAACCCTGTTTGTTTTTATACTCGTTACATTCATATTCCTTTGCTTTGTTTACAAAATTGCAAGTTTTATTTTCACTGTTTCAAAATTCTAATATATTTGCTTGTGTAGAGTTTAATATTAAAATCATGAAGGACATCATCTTCTATAATGTCCTTGATGGGTGGAATGTTCGATGTCCTTGCGCATCGTTATCATTTTTAATTCAGATGAAGGCTACTAGTTGGCGCCCTACTTCGAGACGTAATTTCTAGATCGCGGTGACGAGATTCTCTGCCCAGCTAGTAACCTTTTTCAACTTTATCATTTTATTTGAGTATTACGGTTGGTACGAAATATAAACGGTTTCGAAAAGTAAGTGTTTTATTTGAATCGGTTTTATTGGCTCTTGGGACAGTTCGCCGCGCTCAACACTGCCGTTTTGTATAAAAACTGCAGTGCACCGATCAGGAAAAAAAACATATCAAACAGTAAAGTTTGTAGCATAGCTACACATAAAAACACAAGAAACACACACAGACACTTATTACCTATATTATTATGCATTCGTGATACTCAACTATAAATATATACATTCAAATGTTGTTGATATCACAATTAATCAAACTAATTGGTTAATTTGTTTATTTTGAATTATCAGTCATGTCATGACGACACTAAAGTTTGAAGTTGACAATGACAGATGCTGCATAGTGTAATGTATTACACTATGCGTTTTTTGCCAATCAAAACAAAACAACAAATTGTTTATGGTTTCGATTGTAAAAGTCTTTTTAGTTTTTTTGCGATTTAAAGTATAGAAACTACTTTAAATTCCTATAAATAAGATTAATAATAAAGTACTTGAAAAACTTATTTTTTTTATGCGATATTATTATCTAAATTATTCATAGCTGTTCTAATATTTATCGGGCTGTTGACGATATTCAAACCGTCTGTGTGAATCGGAACACTTTCGTATTTGACGTTTGGTCGACATATGGGTGTGGTAGTGATTTAGCACTTTTCTTTCCACATCGGAGTCGATACATTTCTTTTGTCTACCATGGCGGAATCACTGTCATCTTACAAGCGGTCCTGCGCGGACGCAGCGAACCAATTCTACAGTCCATATAATTTCAAAACCCGTAAGAAGGTAAGTCTTTTCTATATCTTTTTTTCCCGTTACGCGGGCCACTTTTTCTCCCGAATGGCGATCTAACGCTGTATATTTTTACAGCGGGTTTTTTGGAATTGGAACGAAACTTAAATCACCACTGGCGATCCACCTGGTCAACATTTGCGGCGGGATTTCTCCCAACCTGATTCTCGGTTGAGAATCCCGTGACGTCCCCATCTTTTTGGTAGCGGCCTCCTGACGTTACGCCTGATCAACCAACGTCCAGGCGGGATACCAAATTCGGGAACCAAGTAACCTTTTTTATCTTTTTTTTCTTTAACATTTAAAACCAGAGATCACATCATTCATCATTTTTCTTCAATGTAACTTTGGCCACACCGGCAACAAATAAACCCTTAATCTTTAATCCTTAGCATTATAACATAGATCTAGTGTTCAATATAAATGGCTCTGTCAGCACCATTTGCACGAAACAAATGTTTTTTTATATAAGTAGGTAGTTTCGTGTAAAAATATGTAATCATTTTTTTAGTTAAGTCATTACTTACTGATGTTAACGAGTATTTAGTTTTTATGTAAAGATTGCTTCACAATTTGGCCAGTAAGGCAAATTCCTTTTACATGTAAATTAATAAACATATCTTATCACCTTTTTGTGCTGTTTTAATTTATAGAACAACTCCAACAAACCTTTTCTTTAAAACATATGGCACGGTCCTTAAATAAAGGTTCGTTGCTTTGTTGGCTGTGCAATATCCGGACACACCCTTCACACATTTAACTGATAACGTGGGGATTTTATTCTATACCACTTTTGGTTCCACATAACGTTACAATGGCGCCCGAACAGGGACCCGAATGGCGCCCGAATCTTTAAATTATTAATTTAAAGTTGTTCTATAAAGATAAAATAGTAATTGAAATTTTTAATTTTATATAATTTTGTTGAAACATCTTTGGAAAAATATAATTTATTGCAGTATAGTTTTAAGAAACTAACAATATTTAGTAATATTGTTTTAGACATATCAGGTATCAAATTTATTGTAAAGAAGTGTAAGTTTTAAGAAACTAACAATATTTAGTAATATTGTTTTAGACATATCAGGTATCAAATTTATTGTAAAGAAGTGTACTCTCTGATTCTAAATTGACAACATAGCATTTCAAATATGTCGGTACATTCTGGATCACATTCTGATGCTGAGCACGGATATTGTTCGCCTAGCCATGATGACCCACATGCAGCTTTGAGTCCCACTGGACATAGGGAGCTCCACATACCGATGGATATGGTGAATACTATTCGGCGACTTAATACCAACTTTGTTCCGGAATATTTAGTGACTAGTGCATCGTCTCCAACGCACAGTTATACTACTGGCACTACCACGACGCCGATCACGTCTTGTTCATACAGCGGTATGAGTGTCGTCACACAAGCCACAACAGCAATTTCACAGCCAATAGTTCATACTTTTGCTGAACTACCCCCCAAGTCTATAATGAAAACTAGTAACATGCAATTTAACAATGAATCAACTCATTATGAAGCTTTAAACCCAATGTCACATGTGAACACGAATACAACGGTACACACTCCAGTAGGAGCAGCTGTGTACTACCGGTCACTTAATCTGGCGTCACTGAACATCAAATTTTCTGGTGAAACTGATGTCGATGAATTTTTGTTAAGAGTTAATGAAACTAGGCTAGCACGGCAGATTGATGACGTGACTTTAGTTCGCGGTTTTTCAGAGCTTTTAAATGGAACAGCACTGAAATTTTATAGGACGGTTTCTCATAGATTACAATCATGGGAAGACATCTGTTCTGAGTTTAGAAAGTTTTTCCAATTGAAAGACTACTGCTATAATATTGAGAAACGAATCAGAGAACTTAAGCAATTGCCTGGACAGTCAGTATCGTTCTTTATTTTAGATGTCCAGGATTTAAATTCAAGATTAATATGTCCCATTCCAGAGGACAATTTGTTAGAAATAATTAAGCACAACATGCTCAGCTCATATGCTCAGCTTTTAGCCATAAATGACATAAGAACTTTTGAACAATTGATTAATGTCAGTAAAAACTTTGAAGCATACTCTGGTGCTCTTTCAAAACCATTGCCCAAGCGTGAGGTCAATGCAATTGCAAGTGCGGCACCAAAACGACAACTCACACCCACAGCTTGTCTTAAATGTAAGAAGATAGGTCACTCGTACAAGGTTTGTAGAACCGTACCAGGCATGATCTGTTTTAAGTGTGGAGCGAAAGGGGTGACTGTTAGAAACTGTTCAGTATGCCAACAGGTACCTCATGCTCCAAATGTAGTTAACCCTGCTATAGGAAAAAACTAACTACGCCCCAGAGTAATGCTAAATCAAAATCAATAACTAGTATTCGATTTCCAAACACAGAAGTATGTTCTTTTATTGGTGATACTCGTTTATTTGTAAAATTTAAGATATTAGAAAGTGATTATGAAGCTTTACTCGATCCAGGGGCACATTTGTCAATATTAGGTGCAAATGAGCACAAATATTTTGAAAAACTTGGATTTACAATTACTAAAGAACCATTAACGGTATTTTTAGCTGATTTGTCAGAAATTAAGGTACAAGGGTCAATGATCTTACCTATTACATGCAATGGCACTACGGCCAACTTTAATTTTTTGGTTTGTCCAGCGATCCATCACAAACTTCTTTGTGGGATGGACTTCACGGACAAATTTAATCTCATAGATATTTTCAAATTTGGAAATGTAATTAGGAGAGGTAATACTAATTCCTCAAATATTAATACTGAATTTTGTGAAGTAAAGGCGTTAGTTCCTAGGGATGGTCTTTCTTCAGACCAGACCATGCGTTTACAAAAAGAAATTGAACGTTTTGAATCAATTTCTTCGGATAAAATGGGTTTAGGTAAAACACACCTAGTTGAACATAAAATCATAACCAAGGGACCACCTATTAAGCAGAGATACTACCCTCTCTCTCCCGCTAAGTTAGCTGCACTCAATAAGGAAGTAGATGATATGTTGGCACTTGGCGTCATAGCTCCTTCAAGGTCACCATGGGCCAACCCGGTTGTTATGACACCTAAAAAGGATGGTTCATGGAGATTTTGCCTGGACGCTCGGAAATTAAATGACGTCACTGTCAAAGATTCGTATCCTCTTCCATATATAAGTTCTATATTAGATAACCTGCGCGGCATTCATTATCTTACTTCTATTGACTTATCGTCTAGTTTCTGGCAGATAAAATTGTGCGAAAAGGACAACGATACTGGAAATTCATGCGAAAAAACTGCATTTGTTGTTCCAAACCGTGGTCTTTTCGAATTTCGAAGAATGCCGTTCGGACTTTCAAATGCCGGTGCAGAACTACAAAGATTAATAGATTCTCTGTTTTTACATAAATTTGATGGGAAAGTTTTCGGGTATCTCGATGATTTACTTATAGCTACAGGATCATTTGATGAACATATTGAGATGTTAACGACAGTTTACAAGGCACTCAAAGAGGCAGGTCTTACTGTCAACTTGAAAAAATGCGATTTTTGTAAAGGAGAACTCAAATACTTAGGTTATATTATAAATTCACAAGGTTTACATACAGACCCAGATAAACTGAGCTGTATAGAAAATTTTCCACGACCCGTAACTGCAAAACAGCTACGAGGTTTCATAGGTCTTTGTTCGTACTATCGTAGGTTCGTCAAAGATTTCTCCACTATAATAGCACCCATGACTGCTTTAGTAGGAAAACGGAAAGGGAAAGATAGCATAGACTGGTCGCAGGCAGCTGAAGATTCTTTTAACACACTTAAGCGTGCTTTGATTACTGCACCAGTTCTTGCATCACCTGATTTTACAAAGCCGTTTGTAATCCACTGTGACGCATCGTCAGTAGGGATAGGTTCTGTTTTGACGCAGGAAATTGACGATGTAGAACGTCCAGTAGCTTTTCATTCGCGCTTGCTGTCCAAGCCCGAAAGGAATTACAGCACGACAGAGCGAGAACTACTGGCCGTTGTAAATTCCATCAACCACTACCGCGCGTATATAGAAGGTACTAAATTTACCGTTGTAACAGATCATATGAGCTTAAAATGGTTAAAATCACTAAACAACCCATCTGGTAGATTAGCAAGATGGGCTATGCAAATTTCTTCATATAATTTTGATATCCGTCATAAAGCAGGTAAATTACACGTAGTACCCGACGCTTTGTCGAGAATATCGATAGATGTAATTTCCTATAATGGAGGCGTACAAGCTACTCAAGACGAGTGGTATAGCAAAATTTTTAGAGGTTGCCAAACAAGACCTTATTTTTATAAAAACTATCAAATTAAAGACAACCGTTTGTTTCGCTTTTGTAAAACACATTCAGATTTGCAGAATAATAATTGGAAAATGGTTATACCAAGGGAATTAATAGAGGAATGTATTCTGGAAAATCATGACTCCATTGATAGCGTACACCCAGGAATACAGAAAACGTATCTCAAAATTAGGGATCATTATTATTGGAAGGACATGTTTAACGACGTTAAAGCTTTCGTGACAAAGTGCGAAAAGTGTAAAGCTTATAAACATTCTAACGCAGCACCTCACGGTCTAATGACAAATCAGAAGCAGGTCGATGCTCCTCTTCACACTTTGTCATTAGATATCATTGGTCCTTTACCTAAGGCGTACTCAGGCCATATATACATTTTGTCGGTCGTTGACATTTTCTCGAAATACGTCTGGCTACATCCATTACGTACAGCCACCACCCAAACGGTTACTTCATTCTTAGAAAAAGAAATTTTTTACAAATGGGGCACCCCCGCCATTTTGTTGTGCGACAATGCTACAATATTCAAGAGCAAACAGTTCCAACATTTTTGTAATAGATTTTCGTTACCTAAAATTTTTTACAATGCATATTACGCACCCCAATCAAATACTGTCGAACGTTACAACAAAACTATTGAAGTTTGTTTGTCGATTTTAGTAGAGCAAGATCAGCGCAACTGGTCTAAATATTTACAACAAATACAACTATCATTGAATAGTACTGTTAATTTAGCCACAGGCTATACTCCTTACTTTTTAGCGACAGGACGGGATATCATTATTGACGGTAAATACCATTCCATGTTGAGGGATCTACCAACTTCAATAGATGATATTACGTTAGCGGATAGAAGTAAGACAGCTTTGGCGTTAACTGAACTGTCTGATGTTTTTATGAAAGTTGGCGAAGCTTTGACTCAGGCTTACCAGAAGAATGCACAACGCTACAATTTAAGACGAATGCGAATAAGAGTGAATGAAGGGGATATAGTATGGCGGAAGAACTTTGTCCAGTCTAACGCGGCCAAATTTTTCTCTGCTAAACTGGCACCCAAATTTGTTAAATGCAAAGTCGTGAAGAAGATATCTGACGTTGTGTATGAACTTAAGGAACTTGAGTCAGGCACTATAGGAAAATACCATGCGAAAGACATCGTTCACGTGAATTAGTTAACGTCGCCAGCTCACGGTTATTTAAACAATGAACATGGAATGATCAGTCAATTGTATGATTATATGTGATGATTTTGGAAGTCCTAGTTTTGAAAATACAAAATTTATTTAGAATGAAAGTAAAGAATGAAAGCATAGGAATGAAAGGTATGCGCTTTAAAAGAAGACTGATTGTGAGATTTTAAGACACATTGGAAGGAATTGCGTGAAAGAGAAGAAAGAAAGGAAGATGAGTAAATGAATAAGAGCAACCGAAAGGATCAAGATCAGACTACCATTATCGGAACGTATTTTACAAGTTGACTAATAAACATCTCCAATTTCAAGTCTTTGTGTGCTTCTTGTTTTATTGTTTTTTTTGTTTATATCTTTTGAGTGATCACTCCTGCGAGCCGTCCTTTGTTTATGGCGGCAGCATTATTGTTTAACTTTTAGGCAGTGATCACTACACAATTTTTTTAACCCTGCTTAGTCGGCTGTTTCTTTCGGTTAACTAAGTTAACCTCTTTTTTTCCGAAAAAGGGGGTATTGTAGCATAGCTACACATAAAAACACAAGAAACACACACAGACACTTATTACCTATATTATTATGCATTCGTGATACTCAACTATAAATATATACATTCAAATGTTGTTGATATCACAATTAATCAAACTAATTGGTTAATTTGTTTATTTTGAATTATCAGTCATGTCATGACGACACTAAAGTTTGAAGTTGACAATGACAGATGCTGCATAGTGTAATGTATTACACTATGCGTTTTTTGCCAATCAAAACAAAACAACAAATTGTTTATGGTTTCGATTGTAAAAGTCTTTTTAGTTTTTTTGCGATTTAAAGTATAGAAACTACTTTAAATTCCTATAAATAAGATTAATAATAAAGTACTTGAAAAACTTATTTTTTTTATGCGATATTATTATCTAAATTATTCATAGCTGTTCTAATATTTATCGGGCTGTTGACGATATTCAAACCGTCTGTATGAATCGGAACACTTTCGTATTTGACGTTTGGTCGACATATGGGTGTGGTAGTGATTTAGCACTTTTCTTTCCACATCGGAGTCGATACATTTCTTTTGTCTACCATGGCGGAATCACTGTCATCTTACAAGCGGTCCTGCGCGGACGCAGCGAACCAATTCTACAGTCCATATAATTTCAAAACCCGTAAGAAGGTAAGTCTTTTCTATATCTTTTTTTCCCGTTACGCGGGCCACTTTTTCTCCCGAATGGCGATCTAACGCTGTATATTTTTACAGCGGGTTTTTTGGAATTGGAACGAAACTTAAATCACCACTGGCGATCCACCTGGTCAACATTTGCGGCGGGATTTCTCCCAACCTGATTCTCGGTTGAGAATCCCGTGACGTCCCCATCTTTTTGGTAGCGGCCTCCTGACGTTACGCCTGATCAACCAACGTCCAGGCGGGATACCAAATTCGGGAACCAAGTAACCTTTTTTATCTTTTTTTTCTTTAACATTTAAAACCAGAGATCACATCATTCATCATTTTTCTTCAATGTAACTTTGGCCACACCGGCAACAAATAAACCCTTAATCTTTAATCCTTAGCATTATAACATAGATCTAGTGTTCAATATAAATGGCTCTGTCAGCACCATTTGCACGAAACAAATGTTTTTTTATATAAGTAGGTAGTTTCGTGTAAAAATATGTAATCATTTTTTTAGTTAAGTCATTACTTACTGATGTTAACGAGTATTTAGTTTTTATGTAAAGATTGCTTCACAATTTGGCCAGTAAGGCAAATTCCTTTTACATGTAAATTAATAAACATATCTTATCACCTTTTTGTGCTGTTTTAATTTATAGAACAACTCCAACAAACCTTTTCTTTAAAACATATGGCACGGTCCTTAAATAAAGGTTCGTTGCTTTGTTGGCTGTGCAATATCCGGACACACCCTTCACACATTTAACTGATAACGTGGGGATTTTATTCTATACCACTTTTGGTTCCACATAACGTTACAAGTTGCATCGTAAATTGGTTTGAGTAGCGCCGGCTGACCTTCGGTGACTTCACCCACTCTGTTATGTCGGCACACTGAATTGCTAATCCATAATCTATACGTATCTAGCTGTTATTGATATATTCACAATACAGGGTCATACAGCTTGGGGTATACGAACCCATTCCAAAAACTCGAACGAATCGATTCGATTCCACGTTCATTGTTCGGACCGCTAGGCAGTGGAATGCGCTGACTGGTGTTCCCCGATAGATACATCCTGGGTGTTATCAAGTCGAGAGTGAATTGTGCTCCATCTTAGCCCATCGTCTCTTAACATCAGATGAAATGGCGGTCAAACTTAAGCCTATTTATATAAGACTGAAAGGGGGTCATAGTACATATCTTTAGAAACAACTTTTACTATAGACATACCTCTGAGTTCGTCTAAACAAATCAGATTGTCTATTGAAAATGTTCGGTTGATCAAGAGTATGGAACGACTGTCTGTAATTTCGCGATTTCTGAGTTGTGCCTCTAGTAAAAGTTGTTAGTAACATGAGTGACCCCTTTTGGGCTTTCTACACAAGCTTATAATCCTGTATTTAAAATATAATTAATCATTAATAATAATAATAATAATAAATAATAATATATATATAAATTTCGAGTCACGTTGTTGGTCTGCGATAAACTCCTGAACTACGACAAAGAGGTATAATTATTTGTGAGTTCCATAAAATTCTAATAGATGGCGGTGTAAGGTAATTTATTAACTGGACTGAGTATCCAATAGATGGCGCTAAGTTAAAAGTCCAAAAGTTTCATATGCGCTACAATTTATTATATATAGAAATAAGTAGACAAAGCAGTAGCGTGTAAAGATTACTTAATTCTGGTTTGAAGAAAATGTTGCATCGTCGAATGTCTCAAAGTAATGAGCGCCAAAGTTTTTGTTGCTCAAAATTACTACTACTGTACTACTGAGCTGTACGACCTTGTACTTCCATCCCGTTTTTACTACAGGACAAGTAGAAAGACGGCCCACTACCACCTATATATAGTGGAGTTTCCTTGGGTACGTACCAAACATTTCGACTCTACGTTTCTCATTCTTACGGCCAAGGAATGGAACAAATGCCTTTTTTCCTGAGAGATATAATCTAGATCTTTTCAAGGTCAGAGTGAATAGACATCTTTTAAGACTGCGTGCTTCATCCTCTACCACATCATCGCATTAGGCGAGAGGGTGGTCAAACGCGGACTTATACGTATTAAACTAAAAGTTCTGTGTATCGCTGTAATGGTCATGGTTAGGCTTTAAAAGAGGCCATTAAAAAAAAGTCTTATCTCATTACTTGTTACCATAAAAAGTAGTGTTAAGTATAATATGAGTAGTATAGCGATTGAACTCGCGGCACATACCCTGGCCAGTTAGTCAACGAATTAAAATAATTCAACCACAACGGCGAAGAACGAAAACCGACTTGGTTACTGGTACTTGACTTAGTCATAGCTTCGATTTCAATAACATGGTAGATTGTAGATATAACATTCTGTGTTGCTTACAAACCTTAATCGAAGCTTGTAGTAAAGTTATCTATATTTTTCTAGGGCATAACCGGGCTCGATCAAAACTTTTTTTTATTTTTATGGCTGGCAGGCTAGGTGTTTGACTACAGCTCACCTGATGTTAAGTGACGGTGTGGTCGAAGAGGGTAAATCGCACCTAGCCTGGAATGGAAGTCGGAACACACCGTTAGATGCTTGGCGGCAAATTTTCAACTTGAGGGTGGTAGCTAGCCAGCCAAATGCTAGAAAGTACCCTACCGCCACGCTATGTTTTCCTCACGATGTCTTCCTTCACCGACAGCTCAAGCTTATTGTTGGGGTTTGAACCCACGCCCTTCGGCGTGCAAACCCACCGCGTTAACCACCGAGCCATCATCGCTACATTTTTTGTGACTTAAACTTATTTATCTTGATATTTAAAATAATTTAAAACATCGAAACGTTTGACACTGGCGAATGCACAAAGTACGACGCCATCAACGAAAAAATAACTTTTTCGTGTTGAAAACATGAGAATTGGCACAATGCACGAACGTGCCATGGCCGAAGAAAAAAAGAAGAAAGAAACTTTTTGTCAGTTAGAACTGTCATCATATCTATGGTTTCGGAGGTAAAAAAAGATGCCACTTTATCTATAGATTGTTGTGGCTTGATGTTCTCATTTTCTGAGAACAGTTGTTATTCAGTCACCAGTCTCAGATAATCTGTGTTATTTTTTTAAAATAATCTCTTATATGAAGAGTCATTCACATCTGTCAACATCAGTTGTATAAGTATTATAATTATGTATGTATCTCTTAATATGTCATCAGACGAGTGAAGCGTTTGACATATTAATAAATTAATATCGTAAAACATTTCACACAGCGCCATCTAGCCTCTATTAAGCAAATCAATACCAGTGTTTACCTTTTTAATTTTATTGTATAAATAACCGATAAAGTTAAGCCCGAAATATGATTCTAGCTCCTAACTGGACCCGATGTAGTAGTAACGATGACAAACGCTCCAATTACACAGCTAATGAGCGCTAACCATCGTACTCAATTACGCAATTATGCCAGTTAAGCCGATTCGGCGACAGTTAATTGAATCTCCTCATAAATAGGTGGCTAGCAGTGATAGAGGCGACGCGGCACTCCACTTAGTAAGAGCTATTCGGCGATCAAGGGCTCGAAAAATTTATTTCAATGACTAGAATTCAAAGTCCCGAACGTTGAGAAAAAATATTATTCCATTTAATTTGATGTGGAACTTTATTATACACATTTATCCATAGTCTATAGAATCACACCTTTGTTCCGTAGCGGTAAGAAGAGTCTATCTTTCCGTTTGCAAAGATACTGACACGTCTGTTGTAATAGTACTACAACTCATCTGATGTTAAGTGGCGGTGTAATCGAAGATGGTAAAGCACACGTCGACATGGTCGACGTTCCAAAAACTCGAAAGAAGCGGTTTGATTCCATGTTCAATGTGCGGACTGCTAGACAGTGGAACTGCCTGAGTGGGTGTTATGACCTATGACGCTGTGTTCCAACGTCTGTGTGTTCCCTGATGGATACAACCTGAGTGTCTTCAAGTAGAGCGTCCTCCATCTTAGACCGCATCATCACTTAACATTAGGTGACATGGCGATCAAACATAAGCTTAAATATAACCATACTTTAATGCATCTTCTACCAAACTCCTTCATTCATTACCGATATAAATGTTGTCCTTGGGACAGCCAGTTGTACCATTTCAGATACTTCATATCCGACGGATGTCGAAAAAGCGAAATGGCTACATCGTTAACATTCCAAAAACTGGAACGAAATGGATTGATTCCACTTTCATTGTGCGTCAAACAGATTGCAGGAAGTGAAGCCATGCACATGGTTTCATATGTAAATTATCGGATTAAAAAAATGCTATTGATGTTTATAATTTATGGTTTAAATTGTCGAAAATTTGACCTATTTGCGCCCAAAACGTTGATACAAAGACTTGGTGGCTTAGTTACGATAATGTGTAGCCGTAGGCGTGGCCGGTTCACACGCCGATAGGCGTGAGTTCCAACTCCAACAATTAACCTAAGCTGGCGAAAACTATAACATGGCGGTAGAGTAATTTCTAGTACTCCTAGGCTAGCTAGAAGTTAAAAAAACTACCGCTAAGCATCTAACGATATCTTCCGACAGCATCACTTAAGAGCCAGTTCCATTCCAAGCTAGGTGTGTCTACATCTTCGACCACACCGTCACATAACATCAGGTGAGCTATGGTCAAACACTTAGCCTGTCAACCATAAAAATGTACAGATAATAAATTCAATGGAGTATGTGAACCTTTTAACGTGCTCTGTGTCAGCTGGTGGAAATTGAAGTATTGCCCAATCACTTTCCGAGGTGATGCTCGCCCAGGCGTGGGACTGTTATGATAATGATAAAGTAACAATATGGGTGTCTTCAAATCTAGAGTGTCAATTTTTTACCCGACTGCGGCGAAGCAAATGGTGGGTTATATTTTTGAACGGTATATGTGTTTGTATGTTCATCTGTTCCATCATAACATCTAAACAACTTATCATAATTTGACAAATGAGGTGTCGTTGGAAGCGTCTTGTTATCGGATCCATTTCGGGAAGTGTGCGCAAGAGCTCCATAGCCTTCTTCCACTCTCTCCGTTCCACCACAGGACAAACAAGACCGTTCCCAGTGTTCGGGTCTACTTGACGCGTACGGCCCGTGAATGGAACTCATTCCCGGCTTCTCTGTTTCCTATGAACTACAATTTGGGCGTTTTTAAGGCGTAAAGCCTTAAAAACGGTGATTAGTTTAATTGGTGATAGATGTCCTGGTCGTCTAAGTAGGTACCACTGCAGCACCAGATATTCTGCCGCCTAGCAGTAGTGTGTAAACATTACTGTGTTCCGGTTTGAAACTGCAGCGAAATTACAGAGCTTTTGAGACTAATCTTCGAAACTCTCAAACTAATGAGCGCCAAAGCAGCGATGCCCTGGACTTTGTTTTGTAACTCAAAGTTCTGTACATCGCTGCAATGGTCATGGACAGGGGTTATCTCGTACTATCACGAGAGTGTCTCGTTCGTCTCATTAGTTTTATATTTTAAAAAAGGCTGGAGTAAATAGATTTCTTCTGGATCAATGTGCTCCATCCTCGGCTGCACCGTCGCTTTCCATCAGGCAAGTCGGTGACCAAACGTATATCTATTTAATAAAAAAAAGGTTCTTGGTAAACGTGCTCCATCCTAGACCAAATCGTAATAAGTAGTTTGTACGTGGCGAGTTATTATTTCACACGGTGCCATGACCCGTGTAGTTCCGGCGACACTGGATAATTAAATAACGCTATAATTGAGCGCGGAGAGAGCGCGGACACAAGCGGAGCGGAGAGCGGGTACTATACTCCACTATTGCTACCTACTAATTATTTTAAATGTGCCTTTTAACCGACTTCAAAAAAGAGGAGGTTCTAAATTCTGTTGTGTGTTTTTTGTATGATTGTTACCTTAGTACTCCGTTATTAATAAACCAACTTGCTGCGTCCCGCGGTTTTCTCCGCTATATTTTTTCGGAATAAAAAGTGTATATATAAAGCTTAATAAAGCTCATGAGTTAATACAGGGTGTCAGCTATCTCTATACCAAATTTCATCAAAATCGGTCCAGCCGTTTGAGCGTGAAGAAGTAACAAACACACACACAAAAACTACTGCACATTAAAAATATTTTTTTTTAAATTATACACTTCCAGATTGTTCTCATAGAAATTTCATGCAAATCATTTCAGTAATTTCTTTACTAAACCAAAACACTTAAAAACTAGCCGTATTTGGTTTTAGGGGCATGAAGTCCGAGTAGTAACGAAACGAACAAGAAGCTTTCGTGATGGTAAGAGACATTGCCTAGGACCATTTCAGTGTCTTAAAGTAATGAGCGTCAAAGCACCGATGCCCTGGACATTGTTTTGTTCCTCAAAGTTCGAAGTCATGGACAGGCGTTATCTCTTACCATCAGGAGAGTGGCTTGTTCGTCTCATTAGATTTTTCATAAAAACAAAAACTAACTTATTGATTTGTTTTAAATATATATTGTGTATAATAAGTAGCGGGTCCTATTTTTACCACAGTTGCCTAGAAGAAATCGCTCTAAGAGATATAAGGCTGTCGTTTCACTTTTTATTTTTATTGCAATTTTGTAATTTTATTATGAACTATACAGTTATCTATCTAGCTACCTCTTTCTAGACCTCCTGCTTGGGGATCTACCACCTGGGAAAGAAGTGTGCCCTTTGTTAAAATTGGAATTTGAACCTCAGTGTGGAAAATGTACCGTCCAGTGAGCAGCGATAGAATGCCCCCCTACCGGAGCTATGTCAAGGCAAGCAGGTCGTTCTTGCAACAGGCCGACGTTTACAAGCTTTGCGTATTCACCTGAGCACAGGCACAAGTACCTAGGAATAGCAGTAGTCGATGGACCAACAGCGTAGTAAGGGAACTTTTTTTTTGTTATATAAATAGACTTACGTTTGACAACCATTTCGCGTGATCTGCGATAAAGCACGCTAGCCAATTCAGTTGCGAAAAAAATGGATTCACTTGCGACTTGTAAACGCCCAGCTTATTGATAAACAGACTTGATATGGTGAGAAGTAATGTGACGAACGGAACGCTTATGTGATAGTAAGAGGTAGAGTCTGGAGGGCTCGGCAGACTCGGCCAAAGCGCCATCCTTACATGGTGGATATTCCCCACGTACGGACTTCATACGTACAGCGAGGATGTGGAACTCTCTTCCGCCGTCTGCATTTCCTGCGAAGTACAATTTGGGTGTCTTCAAATACTGAGTAAACTTTTTTTTTCTAGGTAACCGTATTTTACTTAAACTAGACCGTGCTTAACATCGAGCAGGACATGGTCAACCGAAAAATATTGAATGAAAAAATCATTGCAGCGGTACTCAGAACTTTAAGTAACAAAACAAAGAACATACGACTTCCTTCTAAGAAGTTCTAGCAAGTAGTTCTACAGATTCGCCATTTATAACCGACCGGTTTGTGATATAAAAATGTCTTTTTCTGTTTAAGATTTACATATTTCCTTTTTTATCTATGTTTGTATATTGATTATAATAGGTCTCAAATGATCTCGGTAAAAAGTGGCTATTGTCTATAAACTAAAATGTAAGGTGGTTCCGTGTGTCGGTAGGACAAAACCGAAAGAAAGTCATTGCATAGGTACATTACGAACAATATGTATTTGAAATCCTACTAATATTACAAATGCGAATGTTTGTATGTATGAACAAATCAATAGCCCTAAGAGTCGTTGTGCTGGGATCGAGTATATCACATCTACTAGTACTCCTACTTCAAAGCTGTCAATAGAATTTTATTGTCGCATAATAACAACTTGTATTCGTTGCCGTGAATCTCGTCATCGCGATGCAGAAATCACGACAACGCGCCGCTAGCGCATCTAGCGTGCACTAGACGAACTAAAATATTATTATTATTTTTTAACGCTGGCAGGCTAGGTGCTTGACCACAACTCACCTGATGTTAAGTGACGGTGTGGTCGAAGATGGTAAAGCACACCTAGCCTGGAATAGAACTGGTTCTCAAGTGAGGTTGCCAGAACACACCGTTAGATGCTTGGCGGCAGATTTTCAACTAGAGGGTGGTAGCTAGCCAGCCGAGTACTAGAAAGTACCCTGCCACCACGCAAGGACGTTTCATTTCTCTCTGAACCTAATGCGGACGAAGTCGCGGGCCCGAGCTAGTATACTATAAAAAAGCGAAATATTCTAGTTTTCCATACACTTCTAACGAAAAATAACATTTTTCTATGAAACAACAGATTATTAGATTCTTATAGTAAAGTTAGGTACTTAATTGAATCTTAGAATCCAAATACGATACAATAGCTGGTCACGCCCACACGTAGTGACTACTAACTAATCTGTGTTTACAAACAGTACACCACTACACACGTCACGTAGTATTTCAGACCTTGGCAGTTCTACAGAACCTGTCTTACTACTTTGACCACATTGGCCCATACACACCGCGTGTATTCTCCGAATCTGTAAATCCTTACTAACTGTTAGATATATTGTGGTGCTGCATTGTATGTGGGTTGTATTCTGTGGCAAGTGTAGGTCATTTAGACTAATGTGAATACTAGTTTTTGTAGTAGTGAGTGGTGGTGCCGGCGTAAGAATTGTACCCCACCCTCTCTACCCGTGGTTGCCGTAAGAGTCAGCTAAGGGATGTAATCCGGAAGATGGGCAGCAGCGTCTTCCTTGAACAATCACACCTAACTGCGCTCGCCAACCCGCCTGCCAAGCGTGGCGAGTATTGGCAAACCCCCCCAGAAGGAGGCCTATGTCCAGCAGTGAACGTTCTATGGCTGATGATGTGATGATGTGTTGTGATGTAATAGCGCTTAATTTAGCTTATACGGACCAACCTTGATGTTAATGGAACATCGGTACCATCATTAAAGAAATCACATCACATCTTTATCTTGCTCTCTTGATGGTTTGTTGGCATGCTTGTTTTTTGACTACAGCTCACAAGTTAGGCTGCCGGACCACACCGTTAGATGCATGGCGGAAGTTTTACAACTTGAGGGTGGTAGCTAGCCAGCCGAATAATAGTAAATACCCCACCACCAAGCTATGGTTTCCTTACGATGTTTTTTTCACCGGCAGGTCAAGCTCATTGTTGGGTTTGAACCCACGCCCTTCGGTGTATGAGCAGACCTCGTTAACCACTGAGCTATCATCGTTACAAAATTACTAAGCTTTCTCCGTCTGTTTCGTGTCTGAATTGCAGAATATGTGCTATCGTGGCAGATTCTCCAAACAAAAAAGTAATATATTATAACGTTTTTCATTGTAACTCTATTGTGAACACAGATGTAGGAAGATCGATCTTGGCGTAGTTGAAGTACAAACTTTAACAACAAAACCCTTGAGTTATTGTTCCAGGGATGCCCAAAAGAAAACGCTTCGGGTACAGAACCCTAAAAAACGCGGTAGGTGCGCATGCCGCGTGGGTTCAAACCTCAACAATGAGCTTGAGCTGCCGGTGAAGGAAAACATCGTGAGGAAACCATAGCGTGGTAGAGTACTTTCTAGTACTTGGCTGGCTAGCTACCACCTTCAAGTTGAAAATCTGCCGCCAAGCATCTAACGGTGTGTTCCAGCAGTCTCACTTGAGAGCCAGTTCCATTCCAGGCCAGGTGTGCTTTACCATCTTCAACCACACCATTTCTTAACATCAGGTGAGCTGTAGTCAAACACATAGCCAGTCAGTCATAAAAAAAAAAAAATAGTATCAATTTCTCTTGAAAGCTGACACGAGAAATTTATACTTTCGAATAAAAAATCTTAAAAATAATGACAGCCATTCACAGCGAGACAAAGGACATCAACTTTAGAGCATCACTCAGGTTGATGTATTGCTCTCGCTCTAGTTCCACACAAACGACAGTCCGGCTACCGCGCGGCCGCCGCACCAGTGTACTTATTGTCGCGACATGAATAGATCATTAAGGACATTCTACCGTTAAGCTCTGGTTAAAAAGTTTGTGTAGGCGGACATGCTATTTACTTTCAATTCTACAGGGTTGTAAGCGTGGGCTGTATTAATCCGGAAGGGGGACATTGTAATCAGCACTATTTTTTGAAAAAGGGTCTGTTATCGTAGTTTTTTTTAAATGTAAAAGTAATGAGACAATACGCTCTCCTGAATGTAAGAGATAACGCATGTCCATGACCATTGCAGCGATACACAGTTTTTTTTTATGGCTGACAGGCTAGGTGTTTGACCACAGGTCACTTGATGTTAAGTGACGGTGTGGTCGAAGATGGTAAATACACCTAGCCTAGAATAGAACAGGCTCTCAAGCGAGGCTGCCGGAACACACCGTTAGATGCTTGGCGGCAGATTTTCAACTTGAGGGTGGTAGCTAGGCAGCCGAGTAGTAGAAAGTACCCTACCACCACGCTATGGTTTCAGCTTCAGCTTCTCTTAAGAGCCAGTTCTATCCCAGGCTAGAGTGTTTACCATCTTCGACCACACTGTCACTTAACATCAGGTGAGCTGATTACCTGTCAACAGTATAAAGAAGATAAAGTTATGCTCAGCAGTTACTTCCCGGTTCGTCTTCCAAAGCCTCAAACATCAAGGCTAAGTATGATATGCATTGCACATGTTCTAATCCATCCTACCTATTGCATTTCTGGAAAGCCTTATATTCCAAAACCCAAGCTATTCTATTTTCATTGTGCAAACCACTTAAATTTGCTGCTCGAGTGGTTCTCCATGCAATTTGGGTCTCGAGTGAATCGCTTTCTTCTAGGCAAGCGAGCTCCACGACCGCGTCTTCGTTTAACATCAGGAGATGGTCAAACGCAAGCCTGTTAATCCAAAAAAAGACAGACAGTAGAGGTTTATCTCTTTGCACACCTTTTTATATAAAAGTAATGAAGCGAACACCTTCCTCGGTGGCAAGAGAGAACGCCTGTCCATGACCATTGCAGCGATACCCAGGACTTTGGGCAACAAAACAAAGCACACATCGCTGATTTGGCGCTCATTGCTTTGATATATTGGCCGAAACAAAGTAATGTACACACTACTACTTGGCGGCAGAATATTTGATACTGCGCCAGTAAGTTATTAATCCGGAAGATGGGCAGCAGCGTCTTCCTTGAGCAATCACACTTAACTGCGCTCGCCAACCCGCCTGCCAAGCGTGGCGAGTATTGGCAAAACCCGCCCAGGAGGAGGCCTATGTCCAGCAGTGGACGTCCTATGGCTGATGAAGTGTGTGTGTGTGTGTGTGTGTGTGAAGTTATTTTTGATTTAACTTAAGAAAATATCAAATAATAAAGCAATTTTTCAGCAAGTTTCATAAAACTACATTGTAACTGAACAAATCCTATCAAAGTGTCATACGCGTGAAGGCCGCCTCCCGATGTATAGCAGTTGGTTATAGTTAAACAGTCGTTTAGGCCGGCGTAGGTTAACGTGTGCGCGGCGAGGGACGCATACAGATGCGGGCCCGGCTGGCTGAGGGCTCCGAATCTGATTTACAGGCGAGACCTCCGTGGTGAGGTCAACTTCACGCATTTTGTATATTCTAAGAAGGCACGATGCTCTTAAGTAAATATCAGTCGAAGAAGTAAACTTGTTTGTTACTAAATAAATATCGTAGGATATTACACACATCTAGCGTATCTATTTGTAGCGACGGTAGCTCAGTGGTTAACGCGGTCGGTTCGCATGCCGAAGGCCGTGGGTTCAAACCACTACAATGAGCTTGAGCTGCCGGTGAAGGACCACCCTCAAGTTGAAAATCTGCCGCCAAGCATCTAACGGTGTGTTCCGGCAGCCTCACTTGAGAGCCGGTTCCATTCCAGGCTAAGTGTGCTTTACCATCTTCGACCACACCGTCATTTAACATCAGGTGAGTTGTGGTCAAAAACCTAGCCGGTCAGCCATTTTAAAAAAAATCTAGCCCTAACGACGGCTCTTGATGCAGAAACTGTACAAAATGATATACCAGAGCAATCAAGTTAGTATATTTAGTTAGTTTTTTACTGTAGTATGTTTTTCAACCTCGAATGTAGATTAATAAAAGTTATCATTAACGTTAAAAAAAGGTGTTTTTTTATCTGTACACAAATACCTAAGAACGAAGTCGGAGTCCGGAGTTAAACCGATAAAATTGTACGAATGGAAAATGCGTCTTATTTCACTGATATAGCTGTAAAACCTATTTACTGATATAAACATTCAACTTGTAAATAGATCCATCCGCATTTACGCATAAACAATCATAAAACTGATGTTTTATCGTAAAAATAAACGAATAAACTTGAAAAACCGCAAAATATCGCAAACAACCTGAGCTGGTGCTCTGTTTATAGCGAATTCGACCACAGAGTGTATTTTTTTAAAATAATTTTCTGGTAAATGGATGTCTAAATTTTATAATTATGTACTTCGATTTTTGCAATGTCTAACATCTTTAGTTATAGTCAAAATTTAGTCTTAGTCAAAATCAGACCGTGTCGAGTCCAAACATGCCTTAATAAAGTAGTGGCGACTTTATTATAAGCTTCGATGGAGTTTTGGAAGCAACACGAAAAGTCATGTTTCATCACATTATATCACTTTCCCACACTCGCGCTTTTAATTCGGCACTTTATGAATAAAACAACACTATTTTTACTCATAAACACTCGAAAAAATACTAGTTTTGGAAAATAATACAAAAGAGCGACACGACTCTTTCCGCGTTCCCGCCAAAACTGACTATTTTTTTAATTCATTCTTGGCCATGGATACTAGTCCATCAGCCGACTAACAGTGTATTAACTTCAGTGTTGCCAAACCTACATTTTTAACTGTAGATCTTCAGTTTCTTGCCGTCTCAGTTTTAGATTTTTTAATCTTTTACCCCTAATCCACAGTTTTGCTGCCCAGTTTCCTTTGACTTTTCCATTAATAACCTAATTTTGACGAAAATTTGTAGGTGTCGCTGTTTTTTAGAGCTTATCTCCAGTTATTCGCTATATATGGGCTGGCAATAGGTACTCGCATGGCTGTCTACTCATGGCTATATACGGTATAGTATCGACTGGCGATGTCACATACTTAAACGACAGCCCTCGTCGATATTCCTCCCAGATCTGTTCGTTATCGATCGCACCCTGTCGCGCCACGCGTGCAATGTACACCACCACAAGTGCTGCATAAACATTTGTGACTTTTTTAAACACTTATCTTGATTATCGGCTATTTAAAATTTTAACAAATATTTTATTTTTCTGTCTATATGACATATCTTTTATTCTATTCTATGATTATACTCGTACATCTATGTATAATCAATTAAAGACGATCTGCCCGGAACAACTACGAATTGATAACGGGAAAGAGTACCGAAAGCAGCGTTAATAGGATCATACCAAATGTGGTTAGACGGGGACGAAAATTGAATACGTATGTAAAGACGCCGCCAACCCTACACCGGAACGCGTCCAGTCAAGTCCTAAACACTGTACGAGTTCTTTCCACCCGAGTTTTTTTAGCTAGGTGTTTGGATACAGCTCACCTTATGTTAAGTGACGGTGTGGTCGAAGATGGTAAAGCACACCTAGCCTGGAATGGAACTGACTCTCAAGTACTTGACGGCAGAATTTCAACTTGAGGGTGGTAACTAGCCTATGTCCAGCAGTTGACGTCCTATGGCTGATGATGTGCTCTATACTTTAAAATCTGTAAACGTCTGGTCAATATTTTTTTTTAAATTAAAATTGTATGTTCGACGTATAGTAGTCATTATGGAAATATCGATCGTTGATTGACAGACGCTAACAACTAATGAAATTATTGAGACATGAAGCGGCAGCATGTGTTCCTAACAAAGAAATGAGCCTATAGATGGCGCTGACAGCAAAAAACAATCGTATTTGCTATTGACTGTCAGTGTAATTCTCAAATTTTGCATCATGATGGAAATTATCGTACAATCTGCGTACGATACTAGTGTACCATAATACATCGTACGCCAACATAAAATTATTGTACATGTACGATAATAATTATCGTACGGTTCCACAGACGTTTTAGATCAACGCCTGTGTACGGTTCCGAACGCTGTTCCGCTATTGGAATCACGACATGGTATAGAGATGCTTCGCTGCGGAATTCCTATCGCGGTTTCCCAGTTTTATTTCAGCAGCGAAGGTGTGATAAAGTCCTTATTAATATGATTTCTATACAGCAAGATATTCTGAGAAAGTTTCAATCATCTTTTATCATAAATTAGATAGTAATATATTGGCGAAAGCCCGATACCAGATAGTCCCGCGATACGAGGAAGGAAAAAAATTTATTACTCATGTAAGTATGGATTTCTTTCCGAGAGGAAGTTAATGACATACCTATCTGATTGTACCGACCGCGAGGCTGTGTTTTCCAAAATGATTGATATGAATCAGCTCTTGTACAGTGACTGTTACCTTTTACTATTAAGAATGTATTTATATACAAGTATAAATTTACAATTTAAATAATAACGACTCCATTCTCCTAAGCCCAAACACACCAAGGTTTTAGGTATTTTGGTTTCAAAATAAAATAACTGAACCGATTTTCATGACAATGTGAGGTTCAGTGGTTAGCGCGGTCGGTTCATACACTGAAAAGCGTAGGCTCAAACCCTAACAAAGAACTGCTGGTGAAGGAAAACATTGTAAGGAATCCGTAGCACAACGGGAAAGTACTTGTTAGTACTCGGCGGATTAGCTACCACCTCAAGTTGAAAATCTGTCACCTAGCACCTAACAGTGTCTTCCGACGGCCTCACTTGAGAGACAATTCCATTCCATGCTGGGTGCGCATGGATGAGGAACTCTCTGCCGGCGTCTGAATACCCCGCGAAATACAAACTTGTGTGTCTTCAAATCCAGAGTAAATAGGTTTCTTCTAGGTAAGCGTGCTCAATCCTAAACTGTATCTTGCTTAACATGAGGTAGAGTGTGGTCAAACGCAAACCTATTTTGATTTAAAATGCCATCTTCGACCACACTGCCAATTATCATCAGGTGAACTGTAGTCAAACATCTAAGACAAACAAAAAAGAAATAAGTTACCTAAATAAAACAGCTGGGTAAGCCACGCTACTACCGATACATTTCTTTGAGATATCGGAACTCCTCGGAAAAATACTGTTGCTAACGTGATCTGTACCGGAGCCCCAGGAGCTCCACGCGCCACTAGCGTTGTCACAATTAGCGTCATCTCAAGGGCAACAACCGACAACACAGAAATTATGCTAAACGACGCCTCACACAAACACGCTAAAGTGTGGGAATAAAGACACGCACATACGGAATATGGCAGCTATTTATTTAACTGCTAGTCGCCATCTACGCTAACGTTTTTAACTCGACTACGCAAAAAAAAGGGTTATGGTTTTGACGTCATTATCTGTTCTAAGTTGACAGTGCATTATGTGACCTTAACACCAAATATGAAATTCTAAATTCAAAATTCAAATCATTTATTTTGCAGAGACATGGGTTACATATTGAGACCTTAGGTGTCCAGCTTTGTGGTGCAGCCAGCAGTAGTAATGCCTAGCCTATTGATATTCCAAACCCAAACTACAATGAGCGATAATAGCTTAGTAGTTAGCACGGTCAGTTCAAATCCTAACTATAAGCTTGAGCTGCCGGTGAAGGAAAACATCGTGAAGAAACCATAGCATGGAAGCAGGAAACTGTACTGCAAAGTACTTGGCTGCCTAGCTACCACCACTGCTTTTACTTGGTGGTAGACCACAGCAGTACCAGATATTCTGCCGCTAAACAGTAGCGTGTAAATATTACTGTCTTCTGGTTTGAAGGGTACTGCAGCGACATTACAGGGATGTAAGACTAACCATCAAAAGTCTCAAAGTAATGAGCGCCAAAGCAGCGATGCCCTGGACTTTGTTGGTACCGCTGCAAAGGAACGCGGAAATCTTTTTCAGTCCTTGTATGTTCACGGGTAGCTGCGCAGGACATTAGGTGTGATAAAGGGAGAGTGTATTGCAGATATCAAAAAGATTTGCGCAAACTTACAATGGTAAATTTCTTACCTTAAAAAAATATCGGGTCAGTTATTCCTTGCCCAGTACAATCTGTGATCAACCGAATTCGTGGAAAGGGCGCCTAAAGGTCTTCAACGCCGTCGTATAAGGTAAACCCAGCCAGTTACAGAATGAATAGCTTCGATGTATGAATATGAACTTCTGAATGTCGTCTAAAGGAAAATGCCGTGGGAAACTGTCATGCCTGAGGGACTTTTACATTGTTGTTAATAAAATGGTAGATTGGGGTTTAAGCGCTTCGTAGGTAGTGACTGATGAGATGTTGAATAGGTTACTACCTTACCCGACTGAATATGAGTGGCTTCAAGAGCTGGGCTCTTGCACACCAAACAAGCTGCGCCCCATTGTTTGAAATAGTAGTTAGAATATGAAATAACCGTTTCGAAGAGATTTATTTTTAAATTTATGTAGGTATGATATAATGATTAATTAAAGTTGAAACATAAATCAAAATTATTATAATATTTATACGAATTGACTTTAAAAAATGTTATTTTTAACATGAATTGACATTATATCAATGTTTATTTTTAATTAAAAAATCTCGATCGGTTCGATTAACCTTTTTTTTATATAGCTGACAGGCTTTGTGTTTGACCACAACTCACCTGATGTTAAGTGACGGTGTGGTCGAAGATGGCAAAGCACACCCAGCCTGGAATGGAACTGGCTTTCAAGTGAGGCTGCCGGACACTGTTAGATGCTTGGCGGCAGATGTTCAACTTGAGGGTGGTAGCTAGCCAGCCGAGTACTAGAAAGTACCCTACTACCATCGTGGTTTCCTCACGATGTTTTCCTTCACCGACAGCTCAAACTCATTGTTGGAATTTGAACCCACGCCCTTCGGCATCCGAACCGACCGCGCTAACCACTGAGCTATCATCGCTATAAAACCAAGAACCACGAAACAATGGAATTTGCTGCTCGAGTGGGTCTTCCCTGATGAATACAAACTGGATGCCTTCAAATCGCGAGTGAATCGATTTCTTCTAGGCGAGCGTGCTCCATCGTGGACTGCATTTTCGCTTAGCATCAGGCGAGATGGCGATCAAATACAAGCCTATCATTAAAAAAAACTGTTGAGACTAACTATCAAGTTTTAAAGTAATGCTCGCCAAAAAAGCGATGGCTGGTACTTTGTTTTGTTACTCAAAGTTTTGGGTTCCGCTGCAATGGTCATGGACAGGCCTTGTCTCTTACCATCAGGACAGCGACATTAAACTATTCAGTGATAAAAAAGTGCACAAGAAAGGAACAGACAGGTTTTTTTTTATAACAAATACTTGTGCAGAATGGTCCAGCGAGTTGGTCTAACTTTTAGACAAGCGTTGCGTCGCTCCGTTGGACACAGATGCCGCCAGTTGTCCCTTCGCTCCGCTGGAGGCTGGAGTTGTCCGCAGAAGTTGCATACACCCGACTCACGCAGTGTCGGACACATTAGAATAATTCCGCAGAGTTAATATTATGCATACATTTCCGTTTTCATGTCGTGCGCAAATTGCATTAAAATTTTAAGATTTATAAGCACATAGTATAAAAAGAATTTTTGAACATATTTTCTAAGGGTTTGGTGTTTGACCACAGCTCACCTGATGTTAAGTAATAGTTTGGTTCTCCTATTACTCTATCCTCTTATATGAGGCCGCCGGAACACATCGTTAGGTGCTTGGTGCTTGGGTGGTAGCTAGCCAGCCGAGTACTAGAGAGTACCACTATGCTATGGTTTCCTCGCGATGTTTTCCTTTAATGGCATCTCAAGCTGAGTGTTGGGGTTTTCTGCGTGTGAACCACAGCGCTTACCACTAAGCTATCATCTTACAAAACATACTACATTGCCTTCAAGTTTAAAGCTTTTACACGTATTTAAAATAGGAATGCTTAATATGTATAAATAATATAACGTTGACCACACTTTATTTGATGGCGGGAATTGGTGATGGCTAGCCGAGCACAAACTAGAGAGTTATCATGCTATGGTTACCTAGCGGTATTTTCCTTCACCGGGAACTCAAGCTTAAAGATTTGAACCCGCGGCCTCCCGCATGTGAACCGACGGCGCTAACCACAGAGATAACATCACTTATACACAGCTCTGAAACAGCTGCTCTATAGAAAAGGTACTTTGATCCCCGTGGAAATCTATGTGATAGTTGATTTTTTTGCGAGGTCTGTTGGGCTTAAAAAAAATCGCTTTTTCGACTTTGTACATCTCAAGCTTCTAATCCTATATAAAAAAGTAATAGGAACAAAGCTAACGTCAAAGTCACAGCCAAGTCCAAGCTATGCCCCAGTAATGTAGATTTAGATTAGATTGAAAGATCTGATAATAATTCTACACGATTGTATTAAGTTTTGCCAACATTAGGAAAAGGCACGTTTTACCACATTTGTACCGCTTGCAACTCGCCAGCACTCATGTAAAGATCAAATATTTATCATTATTTCCGACAGCACTCCGAAACATGACCAAATCACCAAGCTCAATTAATACCTTTACTATTTACTATAGCAAAATTGCCGCAAAACATTGTTGGGCAAAACAACATTGATGTGATATTTTCACATTCCCGTCAAAACTATATCAGCTGTTCGTTGTGTACCGCGTACCGCTAGCTCCGCACTAATGTGACAGTTGTGCATCTGACAGCTGTCACGTGGCTGTCAGGTCTAACGAGAGGGGAAACAATTTACGCGCTCCCCGCGGCGCTACTGTGTTGTCTGTGAAACGTGCCAACAAATAATAAAATACGAATTGTACCTCGCAAAAATATCGAGAAGTTACTTTTATACGATTAATTTGAGAGCATTAAATATTTCTATTATGCCCTTGGCCTAACGACAAAATGTTCACTCATCAATAGAGCATAACCTTCTAATGACAGTGTGTCAGCACTCACCCTGTTATCGTTTCCGTTTTCGACATAATATCAAATGAAAGTGCACTTTATATCTATGGTCATTACTTCTGTCTTACATTTTTTTAAATAAAAAATAGGCTTATGTTTGACCGCCATCTCACCTGATCTTAAGTGATGATGCGGTCTCAGATGGAGCACCCTTTCCTAGAAACTATCGATTCACTCTCCACTTCACTTGATTCAGTTTCATGAAACCTTTACAAAGAGATAGATCACAACAATGCGATGGCCAAATTTTCTAGCACTTACCTTGTTACTACCGAATAAATTGCAGTTCTTTAAGGATTTTTTGCTCTCTAAACAAAAAGTTCTTTTTTTATATGTAATAGTAATGAGACGAACGATACGCTCTCCTGATGGTAAGAGATAACACAGTCATATCCATGACCATTGCAGCGATACACAGAACTTTGAGTAGCAAAACAAAGCCCAGGCTATCGCTGCTTTGGCGCTAAAAGCTTTGAGACTTTCGATGGTTAGTCTCAACAGCCCTGTTATGTCACTGCAGTATCCTTGAAACCGGAACGCAGTAATGTTTACACACTACTGCTTGTCGGCAGAATATCTGGTAGACGACTTCGTGCTAAGGAAATCAACTACCAAGTAATAGAATATGAGTAGAGCAAAACGAAACAATACATCATTATATTAGCATTTACCCTGTTACTGTTTCCATCCCTGTGATATCAGCGAGTGAAAGTGCTTGTTTACACAACTGTTAAAAAAAAGGACTGTAATGTTTTCAGGGTTCATGTATGTGAGTTTATTCAATCATGACTTTTAAATGGCAAAACAGATTTTAATCGTTACAATCCCTACATTATCCAGAGAGACACAGGCAATAGTAATTTAAAAAAAAACAATATTGCTGTCGACGGCATGGCACAATTTTCAAAATAAAGAAATATTTTTATTTTTTGTGTGGCAGTCTTGTCTTTTTTAAATTATTTTAAAGGTTATATTTTTTACTAGCGATGCAAAATGGAACTTTAACAAAGACATAGAACTGTCCTAGCACTTACCCTGTAACTGTTTCCATTACTGGAATATTAACGTATGAAAATGAAGTGTTTCTTCAGGGTGGATTACACTTAAACCGTATCATAAAAGCGATCAACGTCTTCATTGATTATTATTTCACTTAAATCCGCCAAGCCGAAGTGTGAGGAAGTAGCGATCATAAATTAATTTTGTGTATTAATTTTTTATGTAAAAGTAATAAACTGAACGCGACGCTCGCCCGATGGCAAGAGATGCCATCAGAGATTGAATATATTGAGAACGGTCCCAAATTTACTTTATTTAATGTAATAGTTTGTTTGTTTGCGTACATCTTTGTAACTAATTTAGAAACTATTTAAATTTAAAAAGTACCTATTAACACTAAAACGGCAAGGCAGACTAATGAATGAATAAAGGTATAAATGATTTTTTGAATGAATGAACTTGGATTTTAATTTTGCAACGGAGATAACTTATATTCTAGATTAAAATCTAGGGATGATATAATAATGATTTATAGGTCAGAAACCCCTGGTAAGCCCAGTTAGCTTACAATAAAGCTGTGAAATATGATTCAGCTAACCATAGCCGTAGCTTTTTTTTTTTAAGTTTGACAGGCTAGGTATTTGACCACAACTCACATGATGTTAAGTGACGGTATGGTCGAAGATGGTGAAGCACACCTAGCCTGGAATGGAACTGGCTCTCAAGTGAGGCTGCCGGAACACACCGTTGGATGCTTGGCGACAGATTTTCAACTTGAGGGTGGTAGCTAGCCAGCCGAGTATTAGAAAGTACCCTACCACCACGCTATGGTTTCCTCACGATGTTTTCCTTCACCGGCAGCTCAAGCTCATTGTTGGGGTTTGAACCCACGCCCTTCGGCATGCGAACCGACCACGCTAACCACTGAACTATTATCACTACAAAAGCTATCATAGCTATAATAGCTATTGGTATATCGATCTATCTAGATTTTGAATGTAACTCTATGCAGCATTTTTTTTTAATATACAGTATCCGGCGCAGTGGTGCGAGACTTCGGCTAAATGGCTCACAGAGTCACAACCGATTACGTTTGTCATGTTGTTGTATTTTATCAAACGCGAGCTGTCAAAAAACTGTCATAGCGGAAACTGGCGGGAAATTCGCGTCGTAACAAAAAAATGGGCAAGTGTCGGTCGCGCGAACTCTGGGTTCCGTACTGTCACGTAAATTGAGTTTACCAGAAAAAACGCTTTTTCTAGAGATTTCAAAAATGATGCATAAATATCTTTACTAATGATTTATTACAATTTAAATAGTTTCGTTTATTTTAAACAACATGTGTTAAGAGAGAGAGCTGTTGCAGTATTACTTAAAATATTATTGCGAGTTAAACGGTTATGCCGTGGTGGTGCCGGCGTAAGAATAGTACCCCACCCTCTCTACCCGTGGTTGCCGTAAGAGTCGGCTAAGGGATGTAATCCGGAAGATGGGTAGCAGTGTCTTCCTTGAACAATCACACCTAACTGCGCTCGCCAGCCCGCCTGCCTAGCGTGGCGAGCTGGCAAAACCCCCACAGGAGGAGGCCTATGTCCAGCAGTAGACGTCTTATGGCTGATGATGTGTAAACGGTTATGGTTGACAGGTTAGGTGTTGGACCATAGCTCACATGCAGTTAAGTAGCGATGTGGTCGGAGATGGTAAGGACACGTAGCTTGGAATAAAACTGGCTCTCAATTGAAACTGCCGAAACACACCGTTAGATGCTTGGCGGTAGATTTTCAACTTCAGAGTGGTAGCAAATACAAATATTTTATTGTTCAAGGTATATTTAGTGTATTTCCGCTTTATTCGTTTTGTTTACAACAGTGACGAGGATTTAATTTATTATATTTATTATTATTATTACAATACATAGTTGGAAAAGGTAGATGGAGAGACGACTTAGGCTTAGCAAAACGTTTCTGTGTGCGTTTTGGGTCGGGAACCCTATAAAACATGTGATGTTAGCGCTATTGTGTGCATTGTTGTTTTTGTTCGCTGTTTGACGAGAACATCTAACAGTTTCTTGATAAAAGTTAAGTTCGTACAGGTTGAGTGACCAGCCCTATTGTCAAAGTTAAAGTTCCGCCTGAAGGCCTTCGATATGGCTTGTATGTCGTTATTATAGAAATATAGTTAAATTGTAGGGTACGGAACCCTACAATTGAATATGTAGCGCTTAGAAACAAATGTTACTGACGGTCACCTATTGAAAGACTAGCTATTACGTCACGAGCGGTACTTACTACTAATTACTTAGTCATCATCATCATAAGCATAGTCAACCGCTGGACGTAATTCTCTCCCAGGACACTACTCAGTCCGATCGTCGTCTTTTTGTTTCTAGCCACTACCAGCTGTTTTACGTATATCATCACTCCATCTAGTCTCAGGGCATCCTACACTATGTTTGGCGATTCCGTTTACCGCTAGGGTAGACGTATTCTAGAATGGAGATCGCCTTAATATAAAACTACCTTCATGTACTTCATTTTTTTTGAGTTTCCATCTATATGTATTTACTGAAAATAAGTACGCAACTATAAAAGCACATTATCCTCCTTTACGTCGAGCAGTCGGGTAAATAGAAAAGAAGTTTGAGCGCCAGAGTGACTACACCACTAATATAATTCAAAGGTCTAGAGGTCAATAGATAAGAGATTCAGGGATGATAGCTCAAGGGTTAGCGCGGTCGTTTCGTATGCCGAAGGGCGTGGGTTCAAACCCCAACAATGAGCTTGAGCTGCCGGTGATGGAAAACATCGTGAGGAAACCATAGCATGGTGGTAGGGTACTTTCTAGTACTCGGCTGGCTAGCTACCACCCTCAAGTTGAAAATCTGCCGCCAAGCATCTAACGGTGTGTTACGGCTGCTTCACTTGAGAGCCAGTTCCATTCCAGGCTAGGTGTGCTTTACCACCTTCGACCACACCGTCACTTAACATCAGGTGAGTTGTGGTCACACACCCAGCCTGTCAGGCATAAAAAAAACCCACCGTCTCGTTTTATTATCTGAATAACGGTAGCGCTCATTTGTAAATATTACTCAGGCTAACCTATTCGTAAAAGGACAAAATAAAAGTAATTTTTGGGGTTCCGCGGTACCATATGGAACCCTTGTCATTTCGTTCAGGACACCCGTTTGTCACTCAAAATAATAAATAAGGTAATTTATTAAAGTACGCGCGAGCAACTCTGTACATTATAAATTTGGTATCTGTTCAAATCTTAGTCACAGCCAAAGTTACATAAAATAAGTTGCGGTGGAGTTATACCCCAAATACTTGGTGGCCTATAGGACTCAATTATTTAAAAAAAAAAAACAAGATTTCGCAAGAGAGCCTTTACTTTTTAGGATAAACTTTACAATGGGGTTATACAATGTCGGTTTTTAGAGCTCCTGGCTATCCGATAGTATAAAATGAGCACTGAGCAAAGGGGAATTAGGTTTGAAGTGCACTCCCCAAAGTGTATTTTTATGTGTGTGTGTGTGTATGTGTGTGTGTGTGTGTGAGTGTGTACAAAACGAAATATTAATTTTAATACCTTATTCTCGTGTCCTCAGTCCTTACCGTTTTAAATTTATGGCTCATATAAAAAAGCTAGGACCAAAATATATTTCAAAAAATTCAACCGAAACCTTTTCCACAGATTCAATAAAAAAAGTTTTAATTGCTCGACGGAAAATACAGGCGAAGTTGGCAAAATCGCATTCGACGGCATTAATCTCCGACAACGAGTGACATACGAAAAAAAACAATGGCACAGAATAAAAAAACATTGGCGAACGCGACCATAGACGTGATTGGGTGGTTCACTCTTGGATGCTGAAAACCAACCAGCATACTTTTGTGATGCGCATAAATACTCTAAAATCAACCTTTTTGCTTTCCGATAAGAGTTTTCACAAAAAGGTTGAAGGCAAAATAAGACTGGTTTTCGAGAATAAAAATATTGAGGGTGATTTTTTAGGGTTCCTTAGATGAAAGTTGAGAAGCAGAAACTACTTTGTGAACGGATTTTCCTTCGCACTGTTATCTATGGATACTTGCTACATTAGGAATGTTGTAGATGAGTTATCCCAGAGATATGTTTATTGACGCTTTTTTTAAATTGCTTCATGTTGTAACTCTAGCTTAACTTAGTAAGTAACTTAGCAGGAGGTTGCCTAGGTAGTTACCACTACAGTACCAGTTATTGTGCTTCGAAGTAGTACTGTGTTACGGTTTGTAAGATAGCGAAATTACAGGACTGTCGAAACTAACCATCGAAAGTCTCAAAGTAATGAGCGCCAAAGCAGCGATGCCCTGGACTTTTAGCTACTCAAACTTCTGTGTATCGCTGCAATAGTCAAGGACATGCCTTATCTTTTACCATCAGGAGAGCGCCTCCTCTTACTTTTACATAAAAAAAATAATGACTCGGGGATCTTACACATTCCACGTCTTGCAATTGTGTGTTGTGTATGAAGTAGAAAGGAACAAGCGCCAAAAACACTTATATTATATTAATGTGAAAGTATTGAAACACGATATCATCATCATCATCAGCCGTATGACGTCCACTGCTGGACATAGGCCTCCCCCATAACACGATATATAGAACGTTAATATAGAATTGGCTTCGGAACCCTCGGTGCTTGATTCGTGCGCGCCTTTTACCAGTTTTTTGAGTATTTTGTTCACGAATAATGGTTGGTTTTCTCACTGTGCAGTCCGGATTATATTTTTCACGTTTTGATATTGTGTTGTGAAGCGGCGTGAGAGCATGACCCGCCGCGTGTTGTCCGGCCATTTTTACAGAAAGATTTATACGGACTTTGTTTTCGTGCGAGTTACGTTGTCAATAGAAATTTCTTCACATGCTTACGTATATATGCATTCATATTTTTCAATGAGCTTAACTTGACTAGGTGCTTTATTTAATTTATTTTTATATTCTCCAATCTAAGCGAAGGTTGTTCAATGGGAACCAAATAACTGATAGAATACTTACATACTTTTTTTGTAAATACATACAGAAGACCCGAACACAAAATAAACATTTCCCGTCTCATAAATATTTGTTCTGGTGGGAATCGAACCCATGCCATATAGCTCTTGAAGCAGATACACTTCCAAACAAAAACCATCATATATTTATCGTATGGCTCTTATTGTACTTGGGACGGAAAAAGCTTTAGAGTTTAGAAGTTCTGGTCATCAAAAAGAACACGAAAAAAAAATGTTATGTAATATTGTTCATTTCAGGAATATTATTACAAAGTTATTTCAGGCTGGCTAATGATTTTTTTCCAGTTCACTAAGTTCTCTCTGAATATGCATTGTTTTAATATAGTACCTGAATAATGAATATGTCATGAGCAAATATAGCAATCTTGTAGAGTTACTTCCGACACAGTGGCAGGAAGTTACTCAGAACTTCGAGTAATATTACAAATTCCAGGGGCTGTACTGTGAGCTCTTATTGCCAGATTAGGCGATCACGAAAAATCGACGCAACTCCATATCGTATGCCCGCGCGATGAAGTTCGAGTATTGACGCAAAACGTCACTTACGCAAATGTCATCGTGAAACATTTTGTCACTTTCGCATAATGTAATTAACACAGCAGTGCAAAAATTTTAGGCAACAGTCATTTAGAAATAAATAGCATTAAAAGTCAGTAGTCAAACAAAATGCTAATTAAAATAAAATAAGTAATAAATGATTGTTGAACTGTCATACAAATTCATTCAAGTGAAATAGCAACAATAGCATACCACAGATTATGGTAGGTACATACAAAAGAAAAATAAACTCGAGTAATAAGTGTAACAACTGGCGACCTTATCGCTAAAAGAAAAGAGACGGAGTGTCTCAATAAGGACGAAAATAATAAGATATCCCAACATCACATAATGAAAGGTACCTTTCAACAATCCTACAAACACATTATAAAGAGCTATGTTCAGATACATGTGCCAACTATAGCCATACACAGCTTGGTAGTGTATACACATTATATGGTAACATTACTAATAAACTATACCATAGAGATACATCCCAAATTAATTAGTTCAGTAAGTACCTTTCTTCGGCAATAGTACCGTATTGGTCACAGTACCGTATAATCAACCACACCGTCACTTAACATCAGGTGAGCTGTAGTCAAACACCAAGATAGTAAAAAAAACAGCTCACAACACGGCCCCATGGCATTTCTATATTGCCTTGGCTCTGATTGCTCTGGCGAATCTTCTTATCTACGTAATGTCGCTATAACCTCCTCTGTATAAAAGATAGTGAGCAAGAACTCTGTTCATTCACATTCATGATGCTCACAAATATCACATTCATTCGTTCGCTGATTTCAGCGTAAATCCCCGCAATAAACGTATGCTTACATAAATGTATGCTTACGAGAGCAAAGTCCCAGGCCGTCCATTTAGCGATATCTTAGATTACTTCTGTCGTCAGAGCACATCTTATTAAATAAAGTGTCGTCATTTCGTCGATCCGCCATTTTGTTTTACGGCGCCATTTTGTGAGGAGTGAATTTTGGCGCGAACGATGGTCGTTACTGCCCGGTTGGCGGCCGAGTGCGTACAATAGACAACCTATATGAAATTTTGCTCGAATTATGGCGCTGAAACGTGGTCTCTATGTGCCTTCTTGATAAGCTCAAAGTAGCACAACGAGCTATGGAGGGGGCTATGCTCGCAGTTTCCCTACGAGATCGAATCAGAAATGAGGAGATCCGTAGACGAACTAAAGTAGCCAACAAGCAAGTTGAAGTGGCAGTGGGCAGATTGAACTGATGGCTGATGGGGCTGCAAATTTCTGGAGTGGAGACCACGGACCGGCAAGCGCAGCGTAGGACGTCCACCCACAAGGTGGACAGACGATGTAATAAAGACCGCAGGAACGCGCTGGATGCGAGCCACTTTCAATCGGTCTTTATGGAAGTCAATGGGAGATGATGATGATGAGATTAATTTCTTTTTAATTTTACATTTTATTTTTTTATCATCTTACATGGTAACAAGAGGTCGTCAGACATTTTACCAAGTAGTAATGTGTTACAGGGCCCTTGAGACTAACTATCGATGTCTTCAAGTAATGAGCGCCAAAGCAGCGATGCCCTGGAGTTTGTTTTGTTATTCAAAATTCTGTGTATCGCTGCAACGGTCATGGAAATGCGTTATGTCTTACCATCAGAAGAACGTCTAGTACGTCTCATTATGTTCACATAATGCACGGCCACTCTGTGCTAATGTTTTGTCTGAACGTGCCCGCGCTATATCAGGTATCTACAGGATAGTACGTCGACGTTCCAGTGAGGGTTTAGTGTTAAAAGTTAGTGAGCCAGTTAAATTAAGTGCGTGTAATAAAACTACGTGTAGTTTTTTTATATTATTGCCCGACGGCGCGCGGCCTCCGTTCGGTACAGCCTACTTTTGGGATTCTGTGGTTATTATAGGGTAACATTATTTTTTACTTATGTTTTATATCCGAATTGTTTTTGATTATATATAATCTATATCTATAAATATATAAAAATCTCGTGTCACTGTGTTTGAGGTCGCACTCCTCCGAAACGGCTCGACAGATATATATATATATATATTTTTTTTTTAATTTATTTTAAAATATATACGTGGCAGGTATGGGAATAGGTCGTAATGCATATTTTATACCACTCTACGTGATTAGCTTCTTTTTATCTCGAAAACACCACATACTGAGTTCGCAGTAGGTACCTGAAAAAGCAGTACCTAAAAAAATATCGTTGGACTTTTTACACAGCGCCATCTAGCTCCAAACTAAGCAAAGCTTGTGCTATGGGAACCTCATAACTAAAAGAATACTTATATACTTTTTTTTAAAATACATACAGAACAAACATTTTTATACTCGTCACAAAAATGTTTGTCCTTATTGGGAATGGAACCCACGCCCAAGCTAACAGAGAGACGCTCTCCTGATGGTAAGAGATAACGCCTGTCCATGACCATTGCAGCGATACACAGAATTTTGAGTAACAAAACAAAGTCCAGGGCGTCGCTGCTTTGGCGCTCATTACTTTGAGACTCGATGGTTAGTCTCAACAGCGCTGTAATGTCGCTGCAGTACCCTTCAAACCGGAACACTGTAATATTTACACACTACTGCTTATCGAATGCACCTACAGTTCACGGGTTTTTGTAATTGTATATATGTTTATAGCTGTATGGTTGTGACACTGGCTAGCCTACAGCCACGTGCAGAACAATGATATGACACAGAGAAGCACGTGCCCCGACCGCGCGTGAATCACTCCACGCAGCGTTGGCCAGGCACTCTTACTGAGTCACGCGTCACTAAACATTCATATTACTAAACGATGGCCTAATCGCTAAACACTATCTCTTCCAGGTTCCATTCCCACCCTGGACAAACGAAGTGATGATCATTTTTGTTCTGTGTTTTTTATACGGATAAGTTCGCGTTTCTCCACCAACTCGCCTGATGGTAAGCGATGATGTGGTCGAAGACGAAGCACGCAGATTTAGATAACAAGGAAGCCGGCAGCTTGTTCTGTCTGAATGATCTAAAGGTGTGTATTTAAAAAAATAAAGTTTATTTTATATATTTTTTAGTAATATCGATTATCTGGTTCTCATAATACAAGCTTTGCATAGTTTGGGGCTAGATGGCGCTGTGTGAAATGTCAATTTAAACAACACGTATTTTTTGTTTAAATAAATTATGTGGACAGATAATAGGTTGGTATATTATTATTTTTATGGTTGGCAGACTAGGTGTTTGACCACAGCTCACCTGATGTTAAGTGACAGTGTGGTCGAAGATGGTAAACACACGTAGCCTGGAATGGAACTGGCTCTCTGTGCTCGGTGGCAGGATTTAAACTTGATGGTGGTAGCTAACCGCCAAATACCATAAAGCACCCTACCACCATCTTATGGTTTCCTCATGATGTTTTCTTTGACCGGCAGTTCAAACTCATTTTGGGGTTTGAACCCACGGCCCTTGGCGTGTTAACCAGCCACGCTAACCACTGAGCTATCAGCACTACAAATATATAAATACTATTATGAACAAAGTACTATTATATAATAGGTTCGACTCCACATTCTTTATTCGCACAGCGAGGATGTGGAACTCTTTGTCGGAGTCTGTATTTCCCGAAAAGTACAAAATGAGTGTCTTCAAATCAAGATTAAACTGGTTCCTTCTAGGTAAGCGTGTTCCATCCAAGACCACATCGTTGCTTATGTGGTCAAACGCGATACTATCCTTTACTAAAAAAATGTTATTCATGAATTTTTCTTTGCTGAAAAATACATTTAATTTTGTAACAAAACGATCTGTATGTATCAGGTTTTCTCAAGTCATTGATCTATAAGTATCTACGCTTTTGCGAGATGTCAAGTGACGCCTTATTTTCGGGAGATCTATTGATTTAAGTTATTGTTTCCCAATGTTTGGTTTTTTTGCATTTTAAACTACTTACCTACATCAGTTAAGATGTTGTAGTTAAACATAAACCTAATAATATATACACTCTATTATTAATAAATACACAAAAAATCCGACCGTTTGTTTGTCGTAGCGTGTCCGCAGATTCTAATTACTTAACAGTCAGAACTTTCAAGTAACAGTTTTTGTTTGACAAAGTTGCATTTAATTTTTTTGCATCGGATTGTTCCAATAATGCGCCAGTACCACGCCTTATCCTGTGACACAATGAACTGTACACATATTTACCATCGAAATACTTTGTCACAGAGTACTTCAAACGTTTTCCGTTGACTTTGCTAAAAAAAAGTATAGTTCTCTGAATGTGACATGGTTCTAAAACGCATGTCATAAAACGTAATTGTAGGAGATTGTATGTAGGGTAATTGAGCATTTTGTTTGCGCTAGTTCGACGACCTCTATGGCTCAGTGTCAGCGGGTCTGCTTGTAGGGGTCATGAGTTCGCATTATGACTTTGTTTATGTTAAGATAATAAGTAATGAACGAACGAGACGCTCTTCTGATGGTAAGAGATAACGCCTGCCTATGACTATTGCCGCGGTACCCAGAACGTTGAATAACAAAACAGTCCGGTATCGCTACTTTAGCGCTCATTCCCAGCTTGAATTATCTTCTATATATTTAGTTCAGAAAACACGAAATAATTTTCTGCCTTTATTTAATTACTAATGTTATAAATGTGTATATTTGTTATATCTTTTTTATGTCAACAATAATGAAGCGAACGAGACGCTCTCCTGATGGTAAGATATAACGCCTGTCCATGACCATTGCAGCGGCATACAGTTTAAAGTTGTACTTTGAGTAATAAAACAAAGTCCAGGGCGTCGCTGCTTTGGTGCTCATTACTTTGAGACTGTCAATCGATATCTCTTACCATCAGGAGAGCGTCACGTTCGTCTCATCACTTTTACATAAAATATATATATATACCTGAGCTACATTTTATTTTGAAAAACGCCGGTGAAGCTGTGGAATATAGTCCATAATTAGACCCCTTATTTGGAGTGCTATTAAAAAATCCTTTTAAAAGGCCAATGTCGCCTATAAATAACAATCCTATCTAAGTGGCTAAGTGTGTAGCCATCTTCGATTATACCATCACTTAACATCAGGTGATGTTAAGTAGCCATCTTCGATTATACCATCACTTAACATCAGGTGATGTTAACTGATGGTATAATCGAAGATGGCTACACACTTAGCCTGGAATGGAACTGGCTTTCATGTGAGGCTGCCGGAACAATTATAATTGCTTGGCGACAGATTTTCAACTTAAGGTTCGGTTAGGCTTAAGGTTCATCTTACCATTAGCCTGGTGTCCAGTGAGGCATCCTCTCCCGGCGCAATTGCACGGACCGAACACCAGGATTCAATGGATACTCGAGATAATTGCGCTTTATTCACAAACGAATATTAAACACATAAATTTGCACTTTTTCAATTTTCGTGTGCCGGAATTTTTGGGGCGCGATAAAATGCTGCCCCAACCAGTTTTTAAAAACATTCCCTAGTTTTCAGAATAAATCATAAGTATACAATAATAAATTGATGACGACAATAAATAAGCAAATTAATACATTAGTGAGAATGTATTTCCACTCATTGATTAGTAGAGGGTAACAGCGCATTTTTAATCCTAAAATTTTGCAAGTCGCACACAAAAATACATCAAAGTTATAATTAAAAAACAAACACACCTGATCGCAAACAAGCCAAGCTTATGCTATGGAAGTCAGATAACTGATAGAATACTTACTTTTTGTGTAATTACATACAGAACACTCAGACACAAAACAAACATATATTCATACTAGCTGTGCCCCGCGGTTTCACCCGCGCTAGATGCCTACGTCATAGTAGCTTTATGCATGCAAAGTCTGAGCCCGATCGCTTTAAAATTGTCAAAGTTTCATACAAACTTTCATCCCCTATTTTATCCCCTTGGGGGTAGAATTAATCAAAATCCTTTCTTAGCGGATGCTTACGTCGCAACATCTACCTGCATGCCAAATTTCAGCCCGATCCGTCCAGTGGTTTGGGCTGTGCGTTGATAGATCACTATGTCAGTCAGTCAGTCAGTCAGTCAGTCAGTCAGTCAGTCAGTCAGTCAGTCAGTCAGTCAGTCAGTCAGTCACCTTTGAGTTATATATATTTAGATAACAAAATTTTTGTCCTGTGTGGGAATCGAACCCACGCCCTACAACTCTTGAACTAGATATACTACCAATGAGCCAACAGGGCTGTAATCCTGACATAATTGTGTAAATTCACATAATTTTGTTTAGACAAGCGATGTTATTGGTCCAGTGAAGCGTATTCTTTATATTGTACTCTACCGCTTGTTTTTCTTTTTAATGGTACAGGCTCGGTGTTTTACCACAGCTCACGTGATGTTAAGTGATGATGCGGTCTAAGATGGAGCACGCCGATACAATGTCGACTCGAAGTCAGATTATATCCATCGGGAAACACTACTCAGGCATTAAAAATAAGGATAATAACAATGTATAGTGTTGAGTAAGGTTGAGAATTGGTGGAATTGGCCTTCTTTTAACGCGATAACCTGAAAAAGAGGTCCATAATTAGAGTATTCTATGTAAGTAAGATAATTATTAAATACGATATATAGTAAGATTAAATACGATAATTTATTACGATAAAATCGTAAAGAACATTCAAATTTCTAGGTAAAAGGTAATGGTCAAGGACAGGCGTTTTCTCTCAGAAGAGCGTCTTATTCGTCTCAATATACTTCCAGCTATAAAAAAAGTATAAAATAGTAGGTACGTACTTCAACGTAGCGGCATTTTATCGCTTCCAGCTGTTTCACGCAACGTCACACTGGATGCATATTTAAGCCGGGACACCGCCAATGCTTCGTAAAAAAAAACTTTTTGTTCACTAGGTATTTTATTGCTGAAAATAAATATACATACATATATATGTTCGTAGAGGGTTGAGAGATGCTATAGTGACATTTATTTCACTAGCTAGTGGTCAATATATTTTTTAAAACAAAGTGCGTGTCGGTTTCCCGCGTCGAGGGTTCAGTACAAACTTGTAAGTATATTTATAAATGGTTTACAAATACAAATATTTCATTGATAACGCCAATGTTACAAGTCTATTCCGTAATATCATTACATTTTATCATTTAAGAGTTTAAAGTTTAACTTCTTAGTTAACAAATGACATGCGGCACAAACGGCCGTATCTTTGGACTGCATAAACTTAGAAGTTTGATTTTTCCACAGCTCTAAGGGATTGCAGATAATAACTTCAACTCTATATCTTTACGCGTTCTTGAGGAAAAGTATTTGACAGACAGACGGAAAACGAATTGATTCTATAATATGAATATATAATTCTTTTTTACTCTTGAGGACCTATAATTCTTTTTTACTCTATGGGACCCTAAAATAACGTATTTTATATAAAAAAACGGATAGTGTTTTTTTATTTTATTTAGATATATTTTTTATAAATACCACTAACCCCACTCGTATGTTAAATCGATGTCCCCACATCGTCTCTACCTTATATGCATAAATATTGTTGGATATTTTTCCATACAGCGCCATCTAGTCCCAAACCAAACAAAGAGTGTATAATAAACACCAGATACTTATACATATACTTTTCTTAATAATCTTCTTCTTCTTTTTTCTTTTATTTTCTTAGTAATTCGCCAGAGAACTAAAGTCACAGACAGCTCAGCGTATTAGCAAGCTGGAGTGGCAATGGGCTGGACATATCTGTCGCAGAACCGATAACTGCCGGGGTAGACGTGTTCTAGAGTGACGACCGCGAATTGGCAAACGTAGCGTAGGAAGCCCTGAGACTCGATGGACTGACGATATACGTGGGACAGCTGGCGGTGGATGGAAGCGAAAAGCCGAAGATCGGGCTAAAAGGCGTGCCTATGTCCAGCAGTTCGATAGGTGATGCTGATGATGATACTTTATTATAAATACCTAATTTTAAGTGGAATTTCATATAAGTAAACTAGTGTTATTTTGGAAGTGTTATAAAATAATCTCACTCCTTGAAAAAGTCCATACATCCAACATTGACTCTGACATATATTTTATTAAACTTGAAACACACGAAAATATGGATAACTTGACACTGGCATAATGCATAAAGTCGATACCCAAAAAAAGGTAATTGAGCTTTATTAATGCATAGCATTTCTATGTAACCCCTTATTCTAGTCCCCCGAAACGGCCTTTTTCTTTAAGGCTCTTTGATTTTTAAAGGTCGAAAGTACCCGCATATTTCCCTTTACCCTTATACATGTAACCTTTATCAATTTTTATATTACAGCGCTAGTACTAACTGCGCATTTAACTGTGGTTTTCCCAAAACCTACTCTGCAGTAATCTATGGTCAGGTCAGTACTAGCTACGAGCTATTCTGTGGCCCAAGGGTGAGCCCTTTCTTTTAGATTTAGACAATGGAATGCAATTAAACTGTCGCGCCCCGGGCTGGCCCGCGCTAGTTATATTGGCACAGGGCCGGAGTAAGGCTGCTCTGGAGAGGGCGACTTGGCCCGATTTATTCGGGAGGTTGGGCCACTCGCCTCCACTTTGAATAAGAATAACAATACTCAAACGTTGGGTGAAATAAAGGCCAGCATTTTTTTCATTTTTCTAGTTAACTTAGATCCTGAAATATGAATTGAGTACATCCGAATTACTTTCCTTTCAAGAAAAGTTTCAGGGCGTAAGGTATTTGTAGTACAAATTTAAATCTACCTAGCCGTTTCAAGTTTAAGAAGGAACAAACACACATACAGACTTGCACAAAAATATCTTCATTTTATAGTATTAACATTTTTTATAGTTAAAGTAAGACAATTCTAGAAGACATTGTTAGTCTCGATAGCACTGTAATGTCGTAAATACAGTATTCATGAAATCAGAACATAGTAATGTTGACACACTACTGCTTGGCAGCAGATACTGCGATGGTACCTACTTAAACGATCCACAATCTACTAATAATGATGATAGTAATATTAAATTCTAGAATAATTTCATTGCGTTTTGTTGGTCTAACATGGAATGGGGCGCTCTACCCCTCCCCCCGGCCTGAGTACGTCCGTAAATCGGATATATCCGGATCGGGCTGGATTAAAAGTTTAATATACGTACAGGCGAGGAATAATTGTCTCTTTGGGAGCCGAGATACGCGGGTACTTCACGCTGCAGTGTTGCGACGCGATTTAACTCGGTTATTGGTTGAAATACTGCTTTTTACTGACGAAATTTTGTACGATAAAATATTTTGTGTCATGAAATGTACTTAGATATATTTTAATATTATAAATGTGAAAGTTTGGATGGATGGATGGTTGGTTGGATGGATGGATGGATGGATGGATGGATGGATGGATGGATGGATGGATGGATGGATGGATGGATGGATGGATGGATGGATGGATGGATGGATGGATGGATGGATGTTTGTTACTCAATCACGCCAGAACGGCTGAACGGATCTGGATGTAATTTTGCATGTAGATACTTTAGGCCCTGGAATAAAACATAGGATACTTTTCATCATCATCATCACCATCATCCATCACCACGCGGATATAGTTCGTATGTTTGTTACTCAATCACGCAGATGTCAAATTGATAGGTCAGATTGACAGATGTCAGATTGGCTGACGTCAGATGTCATATTGACATATTGCAAATTTACAGATGTCAGATTGACAGACATCAGATTGACAGATGTCAGATTGGCATATGTCAGATTGACAGATGTCAGATTGACAGATTACAGATTGACAGATTACAGATAGACAGATGTCAGATTGACAGATTTAAAAATGATGATAAAATAGCGATTAATAGTAAAATAGCGCAAGTTTCATGACCGTTCATTATTTGTTATCTACACGTTTAATTTCTCTCTGAACCTAATTCTAAAATTAACGCGCGTATTAATTTTTTCTTAAATTAATTAAGTCGCGGGTGTAAGCTAGTATATAATATACCGAGTGGCTTACTCCGGACTATGACCTCACGACATCTATGTACACAGGGGGTTTCGGAAGTGAGGAACGGGTTGACATTTTTATATTGCCATTTTATTTAACATGACATGTGATTAATATCTTGATATTTTTATTGGATTGATATAGGTATTACGGAATTTTATTTTTAACTTTGATGTTATCAATAAAATATAATTTTTAATTATGTATTTGATTCTAAAGTTTCAAATCAGATGTCACCAACGAATTCGTAGGTAAGTATTCAAAGTGCAAATAAAATAGATATCACACACAGCGACACTTGACACAGCGCCATCTAGCGCCGAACTAAGCAAACTTGTATTATGAGAACCAAATAACTGATGAAATACCTATTTACCTTTTTTGATATACCTATACCTATTTATCTTTTTTAAAGATATTCTTTATATAATTTTTTTTTAATTTTTTTTAATTAAATTCGTTAAATAAAGAAGTTAAGTAAAGTTTTTTTTTATACATACATATTTTAATAGATAAGGAACACCCAGATTCAAACCAAACATCTATTGTATGTTCGTCACACAAATGTTTGTTATGAGTGGGAATCGAACCCACACCCCACAGCTCAGGAAGCAAGCTGCTACCGAATGAGTAGATCCACTCGTTGCTCTTATTCTGCATTAAAATGGACGTATTAAACTCATTACGATTAAAAGTAACTAAAATTAAAGTTATACTAATCTTGTTGAAAAATAGCGCTCCTTGTTCATACAAAGTGTTAAAATGTTTTATTAATACTGTTTTTTCTTTTCAATTTCAACAATGTTTTGTTTATATAATTATTCATGATAACCAACAGTGAGTCCCTTTGGAAGTTTTTATTTAGTGAGTCGCGATTCAGTCAGTGATCTAAATAAACCACCACTATGTTTACACAAACACTAACTTGAAAAACACAAGTCTTGCAGACTCGATATAACTCTTCCGCGCTCCCGCTAAAACTCTAAAGTTTATTGTTCCAGTTACCTTCTCAAACAGCTGTCAAAAGTAAAATAAATAGTTGGACGAAATATAAAAGCAAGAACAAAAAACGTTACAAAAATTCACAGAAAATTCTCGTTCCCTGTAAAGGCTTACGAGTTACAATATTTAGATACGTTTGTGGCAAACATGTGAAGCTAAATAAAAGCTTGTAAAATACAATTTTCGCAACAAAAAAACCCTCTGAAGTCATGCTCCCACAAAAAATATCTCCATTTCAAATCTAACAAAGAAAAGCGACAATTTGCGACAATTCGCACGAAATCATAACAAAGGTTCCGCACTGCTCCCTCAGGGGGCCTTTTGTGCCCGTAGGGGGGGCATTGTGCCCAATAGGGGGCTCGATGTCCCTTAATCTGGGCACAATATTTCAAATGGAGATTGTGGTCACTTCATTAGGTTATTACGTTTGATAAAGTCTTCCAGAAAGCCACAGAACAGAAAAAGGAGTTCTTACACTTTCTAGAAATGGTTACAGAGCAGATAAAAAAGACAGATTTTTTTAAATGTTTGACTGGCTAGGTACTTGACCATAGCTCATCTGATGAAGGTGTAATCGAGAAGTAAATTAACCGCCTCTCACGTGAAGTTGCCGGAATACACCGTCAGCCATTATTTCGATAGCCTTTTTTTAAATGTAAGAGTAATTAGATGAACGAGAGGCTCTGCTGATGGTAAGAGATAACGCCTGACCATGACCATTGCAGCGATACACAGAACTTTGGGTAACAAAACAAAGTCCAGGGCATCGCTGCTTTGGCGCTCATTACTTTGATACATTAGATGGTTAGTCTCAACAGTGCTGTAATTTCGCTGCAGTACCCTTCAAACCTGAACACAGTAATGTTTACACACTACTGCTTGGCGGCAGGATGTCTGATACAGCGGTGGTTCCTAGACGACCGCTTGCTAAGGAGATCTACCACCAAGTAAAACAACTAGCCACTCTAGTACTCTACTACTGGCCTTATTGTTGGAATATGATCCCACGGCCCTCGGCCCTATCCGACCGTACTAACCACTGATCTATCATCGCTACAAATCGCGTACCCAGCGTATATCGAGATAAACGCATTACAAATCTAATTACACCGTGAAGAAGTACCTCCCAAACTTATTCACGTACTATCCAATATCAGTGTAAATAATGACCTATATATTTATAAGCCGGAGACACCAAGTCGCTAATTGAGTCGTCGCGCGTTACCCCGTGACCGCGAATGTCATTACCATGATTCACTAATGATGATTCACCCACAACTAGCGATATTCGACACGACGCCGACGGCACTGATTTTACCGACTGCAAATAAGGAGAAGGTTCACGATTCGACTGTAGTTTTGGTTTGTTATTTCTAAACTGATTTGGAAAATTCTTTTCTTATTTGAAAGGATACACTTTCAGATTGGTCACAGCAATTTCATACTCATACTCAGTTATTGATAAACTATCAATAAATGATTATCAACAAGTCACAATCGTTAAATAAAAGATCTACCACCAAGTAAAACAACTAGCCACTCTAGTACTCTACTACTGGCCTTATTGTTGGAATATGATCCCACGGCCCTCGGCCCTATCCGACCGTACTAACCACTGATCTATCATCGCTACAAATCGCGTACCCAGCGTATATCGAGATAAACGCATTACAAATCTAATTACACCGTGAAGAAGTACCTCCCAAACTTATTCACGTACTATCCAATATCAGTGTAAATAATGACCTATATATTTATAAGCCGGAGACACCAAGTCGCTAATTGAGTCGTCGCGCGTTACCCCGTGACCGCGAATGTCATTACCATGATTCACTAATGATGATTCACCCACAACTAGCGATATTCGACACGACGCCGACGGCACTGATTTTACCGACTGCAAATAAGGAGAAGGTTCACGATTCGACTGTAGTTTTGGTTTGTTATTTCTAAACTGATTTGGAAAATTCTTTTCTTATTTGAAAGGATACACTTTCAGATTGGTCACAGCAATTTCATACTCATACTCAGTTATTGATAAACTATCAATAAATGATTATCAACAAGTCACAATCGTTAAATAAATACAATTCAATAAATCAAACAAAAAAAAAACAGTAAAAAAAAATTAATTACATTGTATCAAATTAAATTTAATTTTAAAATTAATAACTGTACGTACAGGTATGAATAGTTTATTATTATAATATAATAAGGTATTAATCTACTCTTGTAGAAATTCGTCTATTTTGTAGAATGCTTGCTCTGCAAGCCACTTCTTGTTCAATTTCATCAAAATAGGTAATAGTTTGATTTTTAAACAAATATAATTTGTCATCCATGTAAACGAAATTGCGTATTTTGCTTTCCTGTGACTTTTCAGTGGAGTTTACGGTCACCATATTGTTCCAATGACCTGCCTTCCTTCCGGCTTCATCATCAGATGATGGTGAAATCGAGGCTCCGTAATAAAACAATCTAACCCAGCTGTGTTTGGGCTTAGTGGACATGAAGTTGGTTTTTTTGTAACAACTTGACGCACGACAGAAATAACAAAACATGAAGGAAAACCAAAGCATGGTAATTGGTGGTAGGGTATTTCCTAGTAATCGTTTGAATAGTTGAAAATCTGTCTTCAAGCGTCTAACGGCGTGTTCCGGCAGTCTCACTTGAGAGCCAGTTCCATTCTAGGCTAGATATGATTAACATCTTCGACCACACCGTTACTTTACATCAGATGAGCTGTCAAACACCTAGCCTGTAAGCCATAAAAAATTACAATTATTGAAAAAACAGGATTGAGGATATTAGGTATCTATTAGGTAAGCTATTTTCTACCATCAGGTGAGTTGATGGTCAAACGCGGCTTTATCCGTATAAAAAAAAAACTGCATATCCTGTTTTGTCGAGGGATTTTTTTATTTATACTTATATAAGATCAAATCTATACAGAGAGAAGGCAAGCGTAACGACCGGGAAGTAGTTAGCGCTGCAGATAAACTCGCGGCAAATCACCCTACATGCTATTGCTATATTAAAATTATGCTAGAATTAATCACATTTTTTTTTTAAATGTAAATGTAATGATACGAACGAGACGCTCTCCTGATGGTAAGAGATAACGCCTGTCCATGACCATTGTAATGATACACAGAACTTTGAGTAGCAAAACAAAGTCCAGGGCATCGTTGTTTTGGCGCTCATTGTTTTGAGACTTTTGATGGTTAGTCTCAAAAGCCCTGTAATGTCGCTGCAGTACCCTTCAAGCCGGAACACAGGAATGTTTACACACTACTGCTTGGCGGCAGAATATCTGGCGCTGCGATATTACCTACACAGACGACTTTCTGCTTAGGAGACTTACCACCAAGTAAAGGTATTATTCAACAAACACTAGTGTATATTTTTTCCTTTAATCTGTGGTTAAATTAAAAAATAACTAATTGTTTAAAGTTAATATTAAACCTAAAATTGTAATAGTTTTGATAACGTTATCTAGTGTCAGTCCGGATCCAAGGTTATTATTTCGTACATTTTTCATCGCTGCTTTGGCGCTCATTACTTGGAGACTTTCGATGGTTATTCTCAATAGCCCTGTAATTTAGCTGCAGTACCCTTCAAACCGGTACACAGGAATGTTTACACACTACTGCTTGGCGCTTCGCCCGATAGGAGTATCAGGCGTAAATTGAAACGGTTTTTTATAATGCACTTTCTCACAAATTTCGTCTAGCCATCACAGTGTGAAGAAGTAACATACATACAAACTTTGGCTTTTATAACATTTATGTGATTATTCCCATCAAATCTCGACTTTCTTTGTATTCCAGGCCTAGGTGTGAATGTTCTCGACAGAATGCAATAACCAAAGAATCTCTATTTTCTTCAATATTTATCCGACTTCATGTCAAGAAAAGAAAATTTATGAATGTTTCGCCACTTTAAAATACATTGCAGGTTTTGTTGTGACACCGCTGTGTGCAAGCTCTGTCATGTCAGCAATGGTTGGCGAAGTTTTCTATATTTCGCTGGAAAACGATCGATAAAATTTCAGGTAGTGCGCGGATGAGAGTTAGTAGTTTTCTCAAGATAAAGTTTTGAATTCGCAAGTTTTTTGAATTGTGAACGCGATCCGTTCGAATGTAGATTTCAAATCTGTGATTGGCGTCGTGAAAAAAGTTTCGGAACGTATGAAGCTCCAAGTTCTTTTCTTTTCATATTTTTACTTTCTTTTTGTTTTGGCTTCGGACAAAAGAGGTTTTTCTACCGAAATAAAAATTGAACTTGCGCAATGGCAGTCAAACGCAAGCCTATTTTATTTACTAAATATTTAATACTAGCTGCGTCCCGTGGTGTTACCCGCTGTTTCCACGTGAACATTAAACATGTTTTTTAAAATAGTTACCTATGTCTTAATCCCGGGTTACAGCTACCTCCATACCAAATTTTATCAAAATTGGTCCAGACGTTTAAGCGTGAAGTAGTTACAAACATACAAACACACACAAACTTTTGCCTTTATAATATTTGTGTGATTAATGAAAAACAAGCTTTTATACAAAATGTAGTATTTATACTGTTGTCCGTTGAGGAGTTACTTCGTGTGGCCAACCTGGATGTAGAATTATGTCTTACCACAAACATGCATTATTATCAGAACTGAACCAACGTATCATATTTCAACTCTGTAAATGTAGAATAAGAGAAAGTGGTTCTAATCCAGTTTGCAAGGTTTTACCTAAACCAACAAAAAAACTCATATATTGCAAGACAAACAAAACCTTGCAAAAAATGGCCTGATTACTTCACCAGGCTTATTTTTTTTGAACATTTCTGTGTTGCCATAACATCAATTTGAGTTTTTTGTACGTTTTACATAAAGTACTCATTATCCCATTAAAAAAAATACATTTTCTGCATAAAAATGGGCAAAATCGCGTGTCGCAGTTCTTATCTGCCCCGTGTTGTGGTGGACGTTATCTGGACGGGTTTGGGCCGGTTTGAATTAGTTGAATCCAGTTCGGCGGCCGAATAAATCTTGTTTTTCCGCTTGCCAGCTGGAATTCAGGGAAAGATATTGGTATTCCCGAATATCCGTAGAATTAAACGGACAATAGCGAGCTACGGCTGGGACTTGGAAATCGGACCATTTTAGGAAACATAGCCAATGTATGGCAATGTACAAAAATCCTTTAGTCGAGTTTACGATACCAAAATGTATTAAAAATGGTTAGCGCCCCTGGCGAGCGGAAAAGGAACCTCAAAAGCAAGCTTTATTTATAAACAAAGCCTTACTATAAGGTGGCTCATTATGTAGAAGACCAGAATATATGGTAGTAGCTTCTCTCTGCACTTGCATCCCCCTGGCTAAGTGACAATTTTAATAAGCATAATGTATGTATTAATATTTATAACTGTAAACTGTATAAACTGTAACCTAATATGAAAAGAAAGATCCACAAAAAAAAATGCCTTGCTGAGTTTCTTGCCGGAGTCTTCTCAGTTGAAGTGTAATTACGAAAACATGTAACTTAACGTTCATAAGTGCCTTACCAGGGCCTAAACTGAGTAAATGACTTTTTGATTTGATTTGAAACATTTAGCGATGATAGCTCAGTGGTGAGCGCGGTCGATTCACACGCCGAAGGGCGTAGGTTCAAACCCAATAACTCGAGCCGTTGAAGGAAAACATCGTGAGGAAACCATAGCATGGTGATAGGGTAGTGTCTAGTACTCGGCTGGCTAGCAACCATCTTCAAGCAGAAAATTTGCCGCCAAACACCTAACGGTGTGTTCCGGCAGCCTCACTTAAGAGCCAGTTCCATTACAGGCTAGGTGTGTTGTGCTAGGGATTTCACTGAACCAAAAATAACGTTTTGATTCGATTGGGATATACGTCCTACTCGTTTGTAGATTTGACATAAAACAGCAAATGATGCGCGGTACAAAAAAACACCATTCTTCCATCAGACAGCCAGAAGCTCGAAAAAGCGACATCGTTTCATGGTCGACGTTACAAAAACTAGAACAAAACGATACGATTCCTCTGGACAGTGGAATGCTCTGCCCGAGTGGGCGCTCATCGATTAATACAATCTGGGTGTCTTTAAGTCGATAGCGAATCGGTATCTCCTTGGAAAGCGTGCTCTATCTTAGACCGCATCATCGCTTAACATCATGTGACATGGCGGTCGAACGCAAGCCTATCTATTATTTAAAAAAAACTAGATTTGACGACAAAACGCAAAAGTTCCCAAAATCGGTACATTTAAAGTAAAATCTGTAGGGTTGGCAACACCGGTGTGTATAGTAACGACAGAGTAACGTATGTGTTGCCATGTTCGCTTGTAATTATGCCTGGAATTAATATTCCAAGCACGTGGTTAATAGAGTTGAGGCGTTTTGGGTTATTCTCGTGTTTAACAAGTTTATTAACATGTCGTATGCTTATAAGTTAAATTATAATCACAGGTCGTATGGGGTGCGCACAGAGGAACGTACAGGTTCCAAAACTAAAATTTTAATATTTCCGAAAGAAACTTGCTTTTTTGGGGTAAGAGACAACGCATGTCCATGACCACTGCAGCGACGAAACTTTCAGTAGCAAAACAAAGTCCAGGGCATCACTGCTTTGGCGCTCATTACTTTGAGACTTTCGATGGTTAGTCTCAACAGTCCTGTAATCTCACTGCAGTGCCCTTCAAACCGGAACACAGTAATGTTTACATACTACTGCTTGGCGGCAGAATATCTGGTACTGCGGTGGTATCTACCTAGACGTCCTCCTGCTAAGAAAATCTACCACCAAGTAAAAGTAGTAGTAATTTATGTTTGTTCACGCTGTAACGGCTCAACAAAAAATGGAATTTTAAATCTAGACAACTTTCACATTATCTTATTTTTTTGTAACGATGGTAGTTCAGTGTTTGATGCGGCCTGTTAAGTCTGGTAAGACTGCAGGAACGCGCTGGATGCGAGCCGCTCCCAGCCGGTTTTTATGGAAGTCAATGGGAGGCCTATGTCCAGCAGCGGACGTCCTACGACTGAAATGATGATGACGATGCTGGTTGTTCAAAAAAAGCTTTAGTGGATTTTTTAAAAAATCTGTAAAAAAAACCTATCAAAAATTAATTATTCTTTACAATTCTAGTACCTACGTAATAATATAAAGAATAGGCCATAGGTATAAAAGTTTTGAAATAATTAGTTTTCATTGATAGGTAAAATCCCTCCTTCAGTCCACAATATATAAATAAAAACTAATTAAACTGGCCAAAACCAATCTCCACTAAAATATGCGACCGATAGCCCCCCTCTCCCACTCGTCCTCCCCCTTGACCGAGCCCTTTGTGGTGATATTCAGGCCGCGACGCCGAGGGTTAAGAGAGACAGTTTACTTACTTAAGATGCGAATGACTTTGTTCGCATTTGTGATTGTTTAACGAAAGTAAGTTGTTTCGTCTTAGTGATGTGATGAGCAAGTCGCCAGCCCGATGGTAGGTAAGTGCCACGTCTGTCCATAAGGAAGCTTTTGTTTTTTACATTACTGAAGCAGCTCGCACAAGAAAGTATGTTAGATTTGGTGTCTAACTTGGGACCAAATTTAAAACATTGCTATATAAAAAGCTAAAAATTAAAAAATAAAATGATTATAAAACTAATCGGATTACGTTACGTTTTTTTACCCGACTGCCAAGGAAAAGTAATGTTTTTCGCGCGTATTAATTGCGCGCTTGTGTGTATGTAAATTTCTTTATTACCTCGTATCTTCCAAACGGCCGAATGGGTTACGACAATTAAGGTATCGTGTAAGGAAGCACATGTAAAGAAGTTAAACCCACACCCGGGTCGCAAGCGTTGGACGCTAAGGGCCCGTCCATTGCATGAAAAGAAGTTTCGTCTCATTTTATTTGTAGTAAATTTATTCTGTGGACTACTTGCCTCCCTTTCTAATTATCCTGTAACGAGCCATTTATCTATCTCCTGTCTCCGAAGCGCCTTTCCCCGGAGACAAAGCGTCCGCAATCGTTCGTTCCCTCAGTATTTTTTCCGCTAAATTTCACGCGACGAAAACATACTAATTACTTTGATGCTTAATTATCCATAGAGGAAAGTTTCTTCGAAATCCGTCCACGAGTTTCGAAGCTAAACGTTTTGTCTCGGGGCCTTTAAATATTGCCTTTCCGGATTACTTCCTTTTGAGTAAAAACGTTGTCTTTTCGGATTTTTTATGTTAATACGAGGTTTAAGCTGTGTCAATCGGTATGACTAATGGTAAATAATTAGACACTTTTTTTACAGTAACAAGTACACACAAAATACATGTGCACAAGAATAAAAGTAAATCATCAGACTTGGATGGGCGGCATTCAAAAAGCTCGACGACATCCTCTAGCCACGCCATATTCCCCAGCGTCTGAAGACCCGCCTCTTCAACCAGTGTGTCCTACCCACCATGACATATGGCGCCGAGTCGTGGACGCTCACACGTGAGACTGTGTACAAAATTAGAGTCGGACAGAGCTCGGCACCCAGCTTCAAGACCGAGGTCGCAATACCGATATCAGCGACGAACGAAAGTTTGAGACGTCGGTATCGCAGTTATAAATCTCAAGTGTGAGCTTCAATCGCGTGAGAAAAACAAAATTAATTTTTCAATAAAAAAAATATATAAATATTTTATTTTATAACTTATTGTCTTTGACCTTTGATCGGATGAACATACAGAACAGACATTTGGACGATCCCGTTGCTATCCTCGACTAATATTACGTCCCAAATTTAAATAATGTACGCTCCTAGTGCGTGTTCCCTTCAAGTCACGTGCCACAGAATAAGCAAGAATAATAGGAATAGATATCACAAGAATACTTATTGCTATGGAAACTGACGTGACATTCGGTAGCCTTCCTCATGGAGACAAAGCCGCGTACAACGGTGGACGCGGCGGAAACTATAATTGGAGTATCCGATATAATTATACGAGAGTGAGTGCCGTGGTGGTACCGGCGTAAGAACTGTACCCCACCCTCTCTACCCGCGGTTGCCGTAAGAGTCGGCTAAGGGATGTAATACGGAAGATGGGCAGCAGCGTCTTCCTTGAACAATCACACCTAACTGCGCTCGCCAACCCGCCTACCTAGCGTGGCGAGTATTGGCAAAACCCCCCCAGGAGGAGGCCTATGTCCAGCAGTGGACGACCTATGGCTGATGATGTGATGTGATATTTTTAGGCTAGGCTACATTGTCTTATTACGGAACTCCGGTTCATCATCATCTGATGATGAAGCCGGAAGGTAAGCAGTAGAAAAGTCACAGGAAAGCAAAATACGTAATAATATTTACTTAGATGACATATTTTTTTGGTTTTTGGTTTAAAAATTATTACTGAACTGATTTTGATTAAATTTCTAAGAGGCCAGTCCGAAAGTATATATTTACAAATAAATAAATATTTTTCTGACCGGTTTATAAATGACGAAGTTCTGAGATAACAAAAAAAAATCAGTACCTTCTTCTTCTTTGAAGTCGGTTTAAAATTGTTTTGGGAAGTCTGATTCTACAAACAGACACACAAATGCACACATTAAACTTAGAACACCTCCATCTTTGCGTCGGGGGATATAAATATGTGTAGCAATTAATGTAGCAATTGGTTCAGCAGCCCCGTCCCGCGCACCCCCGCGTGCCCGCAGCGTGTATCTTCAAGGCTAGCTTCCTCTCCGTTTACCAATTTCTCAAAGAAAATGGCTGCCACAGAGTAAAATATTATCGGTGTAACGAGTGCGACCATAAATCAGCTGGCAAGTGAGATAGAGTTGATATACTGCGGTTGTGGCCGGGGACACTTGGCATTTAGTGGGAATTCTGACGTCGCTTCGATACTTTCAATGAAGTATAGCTTTGCACCGCGGGTTCACTCTCGTCTTCCAGGACAAATAGCCTATGAGTTGATCCAGAGTATAAACATCGAAAGTCTCAAAGTAATTAGCGCTAAAGCAGCGATGCCCTTAACTTTTTTTTGGTACTCAAAGTACTGTGTATTGCTGTAATGGCCATGGACATGCGTTATTTCTTACCATCAAAAGAACGTCTCGTTTGTCTCATTACTTTTACATAAAAAATGCATGTCCATCGTATTATTATTTGTTATAGTTGACAGGCTAGATGTTTTGACCACAGCTCACCTGACGTTAAGAAAGGTGCAGTCGGAGATAGTAAACACACCTAGCTTGGAATGGAACTGGCTCTCAAGTGAGGCTGGCGGAACACACCGTTAGCTGCTTGGGGCATATTTCCAACTTTAGCGTGATTTAACTAAGAATAAAAATTCAGAAAATGGGATTTGAACCCAGGTCCTACAGATTGGCAGTCAAACGGACTCTTACCAAGGCTGCCATAACTTCTACTACATAGCTGTAAAGTCGGACTTCCTGATTGTATTGAGATATTGTATTTAAAGGTGACACGTCTTTCTGATGCCCCATTGATCAGTAACCACCTTAAGTACAATCGATTTCCCAATCAATCAATCAATCAATCTATTTCGAACGAGGTTTTTTCAACTAAGGCAATTTTATTATGTATACTTTAAATATGTACAAAGAATTGGTAGTTTTTTAAAATCTTCTTGAAGTACGGGGAACACAGGACTTTTAGAAAAAGGTCTATGACAGGGAACTAGAATTCACCAGAACATTCTAGAACGCATCATTATTCACTCGAGGTCACGTGACCAAAGACACGAGCCCAAGGTCATGCGGTCAAGGTCACGCAAGTAACGCCTGGGTTTTTGATGAGTCCTTCAAAATTAACCCTGTAATTATAATGCAATTTGAAAACTTAACAGGCAAATTTAACATCTATATCCTCCCCCCTCTAAAGATTCAAACTACAGAGATCGTAAAACTACACCAATACATTGCTACCATCCTATCTTCACACTCGGTCGAAATAGTAACTAAAATATTCCACAGAGAGCTACCGATTTTTGTTTAGCAAGTGTGACAGTGGCGCCCGCAGTCCGAGTTTCGCCAGCTAAGTTGGTCGCAGTACAAAAGTTTCAGCTAACGACTAGTCGGTCTCCACTTTACTGCGACTTTTATATTGCGGACGTACTCGCTACCTGCGGGTAGGGTGACCACGAGTTTTGGATATAGATATACACTGGTTTTGTTTGACAGTTTTTTTAATGGCTGACAGGCTAGGTCTTTGACCACAACTCACCTGATGTTAAGTGACGGTGTGGCCGAAGATAGTAAAGCACACCTAGCCTGGAATAGAACTGGCTCTCAAGTGAGGCTGTCGGAACGCACCGTTAGATGCTTGGCGGCAGATTTTCAACTTGAGGATGGTAGCTAGGCAGCCGAGTACTAGAAAGTACCCTACCACCACGCTATGGTTTCCTCACGATGTTTTTCTTTACCGGCAGCTCAAGCTCATTGTTGGGGTTTGAACCCACGCCCTTCGGCATGCGAACTGACCGCGCTAACTACTGAGCTTCCATCGCTACAAATGTGCGATATGTTGTTGGACCACAGCTCACCTGATGTTAAGTGACGGTGTGGTTGAAAATGATAAAAACACCTAGCCTAGTATAAAGCTGGCTCTCAAGTAAAAAAAAAAAAAAAAAACCGCCTTTGACTGCAATCTCGCATGATGGCAAAGGCGTGGGCAACGATGAAACACGGTTGCCCAATAGAAACTGATTCACTCGTAACTTGACGGTATTCTCATTGTATATATATTATGTAATAGTCGATAACAAAAGTATTTTTAACTAAAATTCTAGGTCAAAATCACTTTTAACAGATACAATTTGATCAAAATTAATATTACCCTAAATTTTCACAGTTAAAATTGCTTTTGACCAAAGTTTTGAGTAAAAACCGGTTTTGAGTTTTGTCTGTTATTTATGAATATACCGACAAATACCCACAAGAGTAGCGCATTGTGGTTTAGTGGCTTACACAGTTAAAATGGTAACATTTGTTAGATAAAGTAATAAGCATTTATATACATACATAGAACCTTCTTATTGTACACACCAGAAGTAGCAGCCTTATCGCTAAAACCGATATACTCTAGGCATGCATGAAATAGAATACAGCAACCGAATCTGGACGGAAGGGGTTTGTTTGATTTACTACTTCTTCAGAAACTATTCTATTGTCGACAGAAATATCAGATATTTTCAGTTAAAAAAAAATCATATTCACTACTTCCTGCCTAAAAATACACATAACTTTTTAAATTTTGTTTTAAATAGATTGTCTGTTTAATATATTTCACTGTGGAAGCCGACGTGGTTTTGACACATTCTCGTGGTTTTTCGCGAAGCAAGACGAGACTACGCGCGCTTTGTCACCACGAAGAAGGCCACCGAACGTAGCCGAAGCTATAGTCGGAGTATCCGATATAATTAAACGTTAGTAATCCCATAAATAAAAACAAAGTAACTACTCATTAATATTTGGAGTTTATATCATTTAGTCTCATTTAGTCCCGAATTTGTTTAGCATCATGGTCACTCTACGTGCCCACAAAAGGTTCCCTACATTTTTCCCTTTAAAGCGCAACTATTTTATTGTCGCCTTTTTAGTGTCACTAAACCTAACTTTGTGCCTAATGTGTACGCCTTGGATCCCGTCACTTTACACTCAAAAACATGCTACACAAATATCAACTTTATAACAAACACATACATTACAAAATAGCTAAGGTAATTATTTTAACTTACGTCGTTTTTCTTTTACTAAAAAATGTATTTCAGTTTGAAAAAATTGTGATACGAGATTGAGTTTTACACCTGTTCAGATAAGATTGTTTTTCGCGTATAGTGTCAGGTCATATAAGGCTTTACGAGGTGCTATATCTAGGTGCCCTAATAATAGCGTAATGCGTAAAGTTTCTCAGAATGAATATTTGTTAGAAAGAAAAGCGATTAGGAGCAAATTGCCTTATTGTAATAATCTAGTCATATTGGCTGGGGAGCGGCCTTTACTTCCACCAATTGAAATCACTTATTTTTTACGTATATTTTTTTTGTTGGGATCTGTGGGTGACTACAATAATTGACTTTAGAGCGATTTTTGGCGGGAGCGCGGAAAATTACTGCCTTTCATTATTTTCCAAAACTCTTTTATAAGACCCGCCCCGGCTGCAATGTAGATACTACACGAAACCTTGACAAATGATATACTTAAATCTTCCTCATGAATCACTATATCTATTGGTAAAACTCGCATGATAATCTGTTTAGTAGTTTTTTAAGTTTATCGCGAACAGACAGACAGACACGCGGCGGACGACTTTGTTTTATAATATGTAGTGATAGGCGTTTGACCGCCATCTCATCTGATGTCAAGTGAAGATGCGGTTGACGATAGAGCACGCTTAACTAGAAGATATAACGACTCGACTGTTTTTCAAGACTTTATGATCAACAAGCCTAATTTAAAAAAGTTTACTGATCCTTAGAAAAACTTTGTAGTCCCTTGAACGAATCAGCTGATATTTTAAATTTATTTTTTTGTAGCGTTGTAAGCAGTTTTTAGAGCGTTCAGTTCACAAGCCGAAGGGCGTGGGTTCAAACCCCAACAATGAGCTTGAGCTGCCGGTGAAGGAAAACATCGCGAAGAAACCATAGCATGGTGGTAGGGTACTTTCTAGAACTCGACTGGCTAGCTACCCTCAAGTTGAGCTGTGGTCAATTACCAAGCCTGACAAACATTGAAAAAAAAAAACATTTGGCTTAGTTTACTCCAGCTTGTATCCCTGCATTGCATTACGCATTAAACTAGTATAACTACTGGGATAAATATGAGGCCAGTGTCCGCTCTGCGTCAATAGGTATAATTATTGCGCAAACTAACGGAGCCCCGCCATCGGACGCGTTACTCCCGGATTTAAAGCACGTCCTCCCTCGCCGCCCCTCCCACTTGCAGTTCGGATTGCATCTGCCGGGTATATACACAGTAAGGACATTTCCTACGCAAATACGATATAACAACAGAGGTGGCGTGAGGCGTGGGCGACGCGGGCCACTGCCTACGGCCTCGCGACCCGAGGGGCCTCGCGCCTCGAAGGCTTATACATTACCAAGCCATGAACGTGACGAAAAAATTTTACTCGCCATAAAACGATAAATATTATTATTGACAATTTTATTTTTAACACATCTGCTGGCGTTGCTTCTCTTTTGCGGGGAATCCTGCCGCCAGAGCTGGAGATTCCGATTCTGTTTGTTTACGTTACTGTCACGTTTCTCAATGGCAACTTTTCACAGCTACTCTTCCATTCCCTGTTCGCTGTACGTTACTTGCTCATACCAGCCCATAGTCAAGATGATTACAAAATAAAAGCAATGGACATCAAACAATGAATGGAATGTAGTAACATACATGTTCGAAGAAGAGAAGACTCGAGGGCCTCGCAAAATTTACACTGCCCACATCAAATTTAGGTCTTGCCCCGCCACTGTATAAGTACACATTTAAAGTAATGAGCGCTAAAGCAGCGATGCCCTGGATTTTGTTTCGTTACTCAAAGTTCTGTGTATCGCTGCAATGTCTATGGACAGACGTTGTCTCTGACCATCAGGAGAACGATTCATTCGTCTCATTATTTTTACATTAAAAAAAGCCTTGTCGGTATCGTCCATACTGTTGTGTGTTTGTGAGTGTGTGTGTAATTAAATCAGCGCACATCGACGACAACGCACGGATTTCATTATAATCGGATGATATAACGCAAACACACATAAAGTTTGGATTGAAAACTTTTGTATAGCAGATACAAAAAACCGGCCAAGTGCGAGTCGGACTCGCGTATGAATTCCTAACATTATTTATAAACACGGCAAAAAAATCACGTCTGTTGTATGGGAGCCCCCCTTAAATATTTATTTTATTTTGTTTTAAGTATTTGTTGTTATAGCGGCAACAGAAATACATAATTTGTGAAAATTTCAACTGTCTAGCTATCGTTGTTTTTGAGATACAGCCCGGTGACAGACAGACGGACGGACGGACAGACAGACAGCGAAGTCATAATAAAAGGGTCCCGTTTTTACCCTTTGGATACGGAACCCTAAAAAAGGGCGCGTGTTTAATCCTAACAATGAGCTTGAGCTGCCGGTGAAGGAAACCATAGCGTGGTGGTAGGGTACGTTCTAGTACTCGGTTAGCTTCCACCTTCAAGTTGAAATCAATCTACCGCCAAGCATCTAACGGGGCGCTCTGGTAGCTTCATGTTACTTTCCACACTGGATGTATTAATCTTCGACCACACTAAAATCAGGTGAGTTGTGGTCAAACACCTAACCTGACAACTATTAAAAAAATATTTATCTGAATACAAACGTTTGTCCTGAGAATGGAACCTATTCTACCACTCCCAAATCAAGAATTCTACCTAATCAACTAAAAGTGTGTTTTTTTTTTAATTTTCGTGTCATTGAAAATTACGTTTAAGTTTATTGACCTTTCTAAACTATGCTTGTATTTAAAGTTTAGCTCCATTTTTTGGAGTCAGTAAGAATTTTTTCTGGAGATGAAGTCGGTACTGCAAGCTGATTTTGGATGGAAATCGTAAACAAGAAAAATCAAACACAGATAGTCCGCGGAACAATAACTGAAGTAATGTCTGAATAAAATAACTATTATAAGGACGGTGCCCACTGCACCAGCGAAACTAAATTAAGAAATGTAACTCAAGCTTCTGACTTGGTTTTACTTCAGAATCTAAAAAAGATGTAGTTTTGCAGGAATTTGAGGAATGCTTGACTATGACGTCACCGCGTGCGTTATGTAACATACAAAACACTACACTATACCCTCGACGACCCGCTTTATTCTCGGCAAACATTTCACGTACTCCATTGCGGTTAAATTCCTGATACAATATAGACGTGCTTTGTCAAAGAATGTTCATTTTATTTAAGTTTAAGTGATACTTATACTTATAAAATTCACTTGTCTGCTAATTTATAACCGTAATTTTTTTTTTATTTAAAATTACTCTCCACATACATTGGGGTCCGTGACCTTTATCAACTTTGAATTATATTTTTTTTTTAACTATATGGGAAGAGGAATTACCGTTAAATATTTTTATTCATACATATAATAAAACTGGTGAAGGGCAAATTCTGTACATTGAAGATATTTGAAAAAAAAAATTGGAAGGCAGTCTATAGCGATGCTGAAGCAGAAAATGTAATTTATTTAATTTTTGTCTGTCTGTCTGTTACTTGTAACTCACGCCGTAACTATTAGATGGATTTAAATGAAAATTGCCGTGATTAAACTATGAAGTAGGTTTTTAGAAACTTTTTATTCAAAAATCATTCTTATTTAAAAAAAACATTTTATAGCTCATTTGTTAAGGAATGCTATTCGACATCACGATATGACTTATTAGTCTATAGCGGGGCCGTCGAACCAGTTAGTTATAAATAAGAATAGATTATCTCGCAGACTAAACGAGTACCTGCCCAAGTATACCTGCGCACTATGTAGCTACCCGTATCGAGAATTTTCACAAGAGGAAAATATGAGCGTCTCGTCGAACCGAACCTACTCACGTCACTAAAACAAGCGGTGCCTGCTGGACTCATAGCGCAGCGTAGCTTGCAGTGGAGCCAGGGCGTTAGGCGACGCACTATTCCGATTTATGTCCAAATGCCTCCGTTATTTCCAGGGTCGATTTGAATGTTCGGTTTTTGTTTATCCCGCTGTGGGCGGACGCCGCGCGGCGCCCGGATTTATTTATATCGGTTTTTATTGGGCCATCATTTAAATACTATCTGCCCGGATAATAAGGTTCGGGGGCTTTGTGAATTAGAATTGTACCTGGGGGAGTTTCGTATCGGATTTGAACGGAATCCTAAGATGTTCTTAATTTCTTTTGAATTTAATAACACGGTTTTTCTGTTGTTTTATTTTAAAATGTTAATTAATTCTTTTGTCTGAAAATTTATGCTAAATAACGTATCTTTTTACAAAAGATAATCTTTTGCCAAGCAGTAGTGTGTAAACATTACTTTGTTCCAGTTTGAAGGGTACTGTAAAGCTAGCGAAATTACAGGGATGTTATGACTAACCATCAAAAGTGTCAAACTTCACATACTTTTTTAACTGACTTCATAAAGGAGGAGGTTCTCAATTTGATTAGTTTTATTTTTATTTTATTGTATGTAATTGTTTTGTAAATACATACATTTACGATTGTAGCGATAATAACTCAGTGGTTAAGGCGGTCGGTTCGCACGCCGAAAAGCGTGAAATCGAATCCCTACAATGAGCTTGAGCTGCCGGTGAAGGAAAACATTGTGAGGAAACCATAGCGTGGTGGTAGGATACTTTTTATAACTCTGCTGGCTAGCTACCATACTTAAGTTGAAAATCTGCCGCCAAGCATCTAACAGTGTGTTCACCTTGAGAGCCAGTTCCAGTCCAGGCGAGGTGTGCTTTACCATCTTTGACCTCACCGTCACTTAACATCAGGTGAGTTGTGGTCAAATACCCAGCAGTCAACTATTAAAAAATAACAGAAACAATTATCGTCATAAAAAATGTTTATTCTGGTGGGAATCGAACCCATGTCCTACAGCTTCTGAAGCAGATATTCTACCAAATGAGCTAACGATAGTCTGCTCTGGCAATCTAGTCTACTTACTCTGCCTAGAGCTGTAAAAAAAAACATATTTTCCATAAAAAACCGTCGTTGATCAACCATTCTTATTCTTGCTTATTAACAAAAACTCTACTGACCCCAATTGCTTCATGCCCCGACATAATTTTTTCCAATCTGCATTTCCTTTGAGGGTAATGATATTAGTGACGTTTTTATTGAGAATCATCAGAAACCTCTCAGCCAGCAGATCAAAGGGAGCCGTCGCTAATGCAAGACGGCTGGCGCAAGCTATGAGAGCTAGCGACGAGCGACTTACCCTTGGAAATATAAGTTTCTTATCCAAAAAATATAAGATCTATAATATCAGAAATAATCAGAAATGAGGAGATCCGTAGTCGAACTAAAGTAACCGACATAGCCCAGCGGATTAGCAATTTGAAGTGGCAGTGGGCAGGGCACATAGCACGCAGAACCGATAGCCGATGGGGCTGCAAAGTTCTCGAGTGGAGACCACGGACCGGCAAGCGCAGCGTAGGACGTCCACCCACAAGGTGGACAGACGACCTAATAAAGACCGCAGGAACGCGCTGGACGCGAGCCGCTTCCTACCGGTATTTATGGAAGTTAATGGGGAGGCCTATGTCCAGGAGTGGACGTCCTATGGCTGAGGAGATGATGATGACGATCCAAAAAGAAAAACCACAATCGCAACAGTGTTGTAAGGTCACGTATTTCATTAAAATGTAGATTTTCTTTAAGTTGGCAGATAAATTATTCCAAGATATTACATCACATATCTACATGCATTATCGTTTGGAGACATACATCATATACCAAACTAGACTTGCTTTACTGCATGCAATGATTTCACGAGGGCTGTATCAGTCTCGAGTCTGTGGACATCTCTATTATTACATCAACATGTTTTATTATTTTGACATTTTTAACGTTATTTTTGTAATGTATTGTAAGGATACAACCCAGTGCGAAGTCATCGTGTAAGCCCGGCTTACATAACGAAATAAGCAAACATCATCAAAGACATCGTTTCATGGTTGACGTTCCAAAAACTCGTACGAAACGATTTGAATCTATTTTTATTGTTCGAACGGCTAAAGCGTGGAATACGTTACTCGAGTGGGTGTTCCCCGATAGGTACAATCTGGGTGCATTCAAGTCGCGAGTGAATCGGTTTCTTATAGGCGAGCGTGCTCCACCGTAGACCGCGTCTTCACTTAATATCAGATGAGACGGGGATCAAACGCAAGACAATTTATCATTTAAAAAAAAGAAAAAAGCGTAGTCATATTAAAAAAAATCTAACTTTCGCAGCGACACAAAAAAATTGTAAAACTGCGAATTGCAGGGTATCGCTACATTGGTGCTTTACTTTATGAAAAAAAGTACACTGTTATAACGCTCTTTCCTATCGCTTGGTCCACAGCGCGGTGGTAAGAATTTACACAATTTTGAGGCGGTAATAAGGCACTTAACTGCCTTCAGACAACAGCCCGCGCGCTCCTTGTTCGCCTAATGTAGGCATTACGTTTTCTATTGTTGGATATATCGGTCGATCAACGAAATTGGTGTTGAAACGAAATCAATTGTTACAATTTTATAATGAAAACTGATCGTTATGGGGCCCGATGTAATACAAGCAAGATTTAAGTGATAGGATGAAATCCTCTACCTTCAACAAAAGCAAAGCTTCCCCCTCCTTAATCTTGCTTATGTAAGCATTGGTAACATAAGAAACGTTTTGAATGAATTATTTCAGCATTTGTCTCGCTTCACACACGCGCGCGTTGAGCTCGACTTTGATCAGGAGTACCCGGTCTAATCAACCGCGAGTAATCTAATCTTATAAGTAAAACGAAAATAGTCTAAAAAATTGTTGCAAACAGAGAAAAATTATGGTATTCGCAGCTTCAGAGAATGCATTTTAATTGTTTTTAATAAAACATTCAACACAAAACAAATCAATAACCGAATATTACTAACACAGCTGATCACAAAAAAATCGCACAGCTCACAAAAATCGCCATTTTGTTTTCATAAAATTCGATTTCTACAGGGTCTTGGCAGTCGTTAGTGTTTCCATCAATTAAGTCGCAAACTAGCCATAACGATTGTCATAAGTACCACTTGGCTACGCATTTGTATGAAAGTAATCGATTGGCGAAGTCAATTCGTTTCATAGAATCGAACGAAAGATACATTGTCTAGCAAATTTTTTTTCGTTAATGATAGACCACGTGACTTATCGGCACCTTAAGTCAATTCCATACATTTTCGGACTTTTCTAATAGCGTCGCAGTTAATCGAATGTCACTTTGTCTAGGCCCTCAGGGCATCGTTGCTTTGTCGCTCATTACTTTGAGACATTCGATCTGGACAAAAATGACGTGTTTTTCGCGTTATTTCTGAAGTTTTTATAGAGTTTTCAAGTACTAGGGAGTGACTTTGACCGCATCTAGAGTGTCTTTTGACAATGTTTAAACGATTTTCGCATTTCAAGAGGAGAGAAGAAAAGTAGTAACCAGTATGCGCGGCCTGTTTCCCGACGCACGCGACCTCTCACGTGTACTTACAAAACTAAAATAACGACAACATATACATTGTAAATAAGCTTTTGACTAAATTGTTTAATGGTTGATAGGTGTTTGACTACAGATCACATGATGTTAAGTATCAAAGTTGAAGATGATGAAAAGGAACTTGATCTCAAACATTTCCGGAACACAGTGTTAGGTGCTTGGCAGATTTTCAACTTGATGGTGGTAGCTAGCCAGCCGAGCACTAGAGAGTACCCTACCACCACGCTACGGTTTCCATCCTCCACCGGCAACTAAAGCTCATTATTGGGGTTTGAATTCACGCTCTCCGGCGTGCCATGAACGACTACGTGAACCACTGAGCCATCATCGTTACAAAAAACTACTATAAGGTAAGTAAGTTAGTTCAGTTAGAGTTAGTTTAGTTGATTTATTCATTCTTTACGGTTCCGTAGCGATGACAGCTCAGTGGTTAGCTCGGTCGGTTCGTATACCGAAGGGCGTGGGTTCAAACCCTAACAATGAGCTTGAGCTGCCGGTGAAAGAAAACATCGTGAGGAAACCATTGCGTGGTGGTAGGGTACTTTCTAGTACTTGGCTGGCTAGCTACCCCTCAAGCTGAAAATCTGCCGCCAAGCATCTAACAGTGTGTTCCGGCAGCTTCACTTGAGAGCTAGTTCCATTCTAGGCTAGGCGTGTCCACCATGTTCGACTACACCGTCTTAACATCAGGTGAGCTGTGGTCAAACACCAAACCTGTAGTCATAAAAATAATAATTAAATAATATATTAAAACCACGTCGGTTTTCAAAGTGAGAAAGTTTACGGAAAAATTAAAAATTTTAAAAATCCCCCACGCCATTAACCAAACATAGCTAAGAACCACCGCAAGCAAACTGGCTTTCAAATGAAAAAAACCGCATCGAAATCGGTCCATCCGTTTGAGAGCTACGATGCCACAAACAGACACACACGCAGACAGACACACACGCAGACAGACAGACATCGACGTCAAACTTATAACACCCCTCTTTTTGCATCGGGGGTTAAAAAGAGGTACTTGATATAACGCGAGGACGTTCGTGCTCACCGCACACGTATGATTGTATTTTATCGATACCCACTGGTAGCTTTAATATTAATACTTCATGAACCATTAACTGAGGATAAAAAATTATATGTGTGTTTTAAAATGTAAGTCGTTATAAATGCCGACTGGGACTGAAAGATAAAAATGTGATGTAGCCACGGAACCCTGAGAACCAACTAACCGCAAGTAACGCCCTAACCCGTAAAAATCTCGACCCCATTAACTCCGCTCAAATCGATCCTCGGGAAGGGTCTGAGAGGCCCTAATCCAGCCCGGATGGACGCGGGCCCCAGGGACCCTCGACGGCCCCGGGATGGGCTCGAGAGGCCTATATTGGCCCTAATGTGTAACTCGTCACGAGAAGTGTCGACAATCTTCGCTAATAAAATGCAAGACAAAGGGCTTGGAATGTACGGAACCAGTGTGCGGACGGGCGCGGCGACGGCACACAGCTGCTTCAGCACACTCAGCACCAGCCCCGCACCGCCCCCTGGTGGGCAGACCTCTTCGTGCACGCCACTCGCCCGGCCCTGTGCCAATCTTGTCCAGGCTCGACCCACGATTCTTATTACGTCGTTTATCCAACGAGCTGGTGGACGACAAACGCTCCGTAGCATATTAATTGGCTAGAATTAAACGTAAATGAAAGTCAATTGTCAAAAGTGTTTTTTTTAACATACGTAATTATATTACATCTCACTCATCTCACTAATTAATATTATAAATATTAAAGTTTGGATGGATGGATGGATGTTACTCAATCACGCCAGAACGGCTGAACGAATCTGGATGAAATTTTACATGAAATTTTTTAGATACTTTATGCCGTGAAATAAATCATAGGATACTTATCATCATCATTCATCATCAATCCACGCGGATAAAACTGTGTGGCGCAGCTAGTTTCTCATTAATTAAACATTCCAGTAGAAATTATCTAATTTATTAGTAGAAATACTATAAAATATTTACTGAAGTAATGACTAAAACCTTAAATTGATGTTGGAGTATTCTATATTATTTCTTACCATATAATCATTTCAGTTTGATATTTATATAAAAATAATTACAATTAATACTGACAAACACACTAAACACTACTTCATATAAATAATGTCAAAAGTAGTTTCTAATTACTCTCGCCAGGAGCGCTGTCCCACTTCCCGTACATTTTTCTTTCGTTGTACACGAATTTCGCAAACGGATATGCTTAAGGGGCTACCCTACGCCCGTGTGTTTCCCCGGCGTGACAGATGGCATGTCGCCGCCAGGCGGCGCGGCCGTCGCTCCCGCACACACGCCGCGAGCACGGTAATCCGTTACTTACATGCCGCTCCGTTACTCCAACTAAAGCGTCACGGGCAACGTTCAAGTTCCAATTATATACGACAACAAATATATCTGTGCATTCAAATGAAATAAGGTAAAAGTTGCGCCAGGATGAGGTAAAAAAACAAAAATAAAAATAAGAACTAAAAGCCGGTAAGGCTTATTTTTATTTTATTTATTTATTTATCCATAAGTACAACCCCCTGGGAGAGCACTACAGATTACCCCAATTCGCCCCCAAGGAGAACAGGGAACAATACAATATTGTCTTGCTACTTAAAGTTCTGTGTATCGCTGCAATGGTCATGGACAGGCGCTATCTCTTACCATCGGGAGAGCGTCTCGTTCGTCTCATTACTTTTACATAAAAAAGAACTAAATGATTGCTAAGTAACGTTTATATGGAATGTCATAAGAGCTCAAACCGATCAATCATCGCTACAAAAAGGTTTTATATTTATTTCTTCGCTTGGTTCTGACGCTGTGGAGATTAATCTGTATGTAATCATTCTGTGAAGCAACATCTGGGACGGCCGACAGGCGCAGCTTTTTCCAATAAGTAACAAAGTTTCGTTTAATGAATATATTGACTACATAATGTATTAGCTCGCGCCACGGAGCGTCTCAACTGGAAGGAAACATCGAGTATGGATCTAGTGTCGTCGAAAGTATGAGCAGATACTGTTACATTCTGAACTAAATGTGCGGCATTCAATTAATTAATCCTGAAGCTTCCGAAACTGCTGTGTTTGTGTCAGTGCTCGGCGCGGGTCTCTTCTTATTATGAGAAGGGTTAGATCCACCACACTGGCAAAGTGCGGGTTGGTAGACTTCACACACCTTTAAGTTTTTTTTAAAGAACTCTGATTTTTATGTTTCCTGGCGTTGTGTACCATCTCCTTAGTCATCCATGGCAATACACACAAGACTTAGAGAAGACATAGGTGCGTGCGGTTATATACATACATTCTCAAAGAAGTGAGCGCCAAAGTGGCAACGATACCCTGGACTTTGTTTTGGGTACCACTGCAATGGTCTTGGATAGGCATCATCTCTTTCCATCAGGAGAGCCTCTCGTTCGTAAATCAATAAATTTAAATAATTCATTCGCTAAATACAAATACATTTAATAAGAATTATGTTATATTATTTATTAAAGCCATTTTAAATTAAATATCTTAATATTTTGAATCAAAGCTGTTTTGTCTAGCAGTCAGCATTGCTCCAGGGCTCTGCACGAGGGTATAAATATTCAAAGGTCTCTGTCGAAGACCGTCTGCCGGCGCAGCCCGCCTCCGAGCTAAAGAACATCGTGCTACATATTCACCAGCTCTTCGTGCGGGCATGCCAGCTACTTCCTATTTGCTTTGAAAGCAGCTCGTTCCCCTCACGCGAACCTCAAGTTTTTATCTAATCGTAACTGATCAGTTGATCAAGTCATAGAAGTCAATTTTACGTTTTCTATGTAAAATTAATGACGCTCTCCTGATGGTAAGATAACGCTTGTCCATGACCATTGCAGCGATTCAAGGAGCTTTGAGTAGTAAACCAAAGTCCAGGGCAGGCAAAGTCTTCAAACCGGAACACAGGAATGTTTACACACTACTGCAAGGCTGAATGTATAGTACTGCAGTGGTACCTAAATTGACGACCTCCTGCCTAATGCCTGCCCTGTTAGCTCGTTTAGTACTGTTCCTGCTTCAGGAGCTGTAGCGCGTGGGTTTGATTTCCATTCAGGACAAATATGTGTGACTAGTAAAAAAAAAAAAAAATGTTCTGTGTCCGGGTGTTCTGTATGTATTAAAAGTACGTATTTACAACAAATAAAAATGTAAGTCAGTATTCTATCAGTTATCTGGTTCCTATAGTACAAGCTTTCCATAGTTTGGGGCTAGATGGCGCTGTGTGAAATGTCCTAGGGTTTTATTATTTATTATTATATAATTTACTTATTTTTAAGCTTTTTTTTACAAATCGAATATTGAATTATTATTATTATTGACGCGTCGTGCAGAGCGCTATCTAGCGAAGTTTACCAGAAGCCAGTGCTGTGAAAAACTCTCATTGCTGATTAATTCCGCGGCGGCTAATGAAACTCTGGCCAGCTGCCAGCGCAGCGGAGAGACCGCAGTGGAACAACCTTCGCATTCGGCGCTAACAAGATCCTTCTAGATAAGCATGCATCCTAGACCGTAACATGTGGTCAAATTGAAGTGAAAACTTCTTTGAATCGATTTTTAGTAGGGGCAAAACTTATGGGTTCGCGTCACCAACATGCCAATATGATCGCGTCACCGATATGCTGCTATCACAGTTTCCGCTTCGGTCAGCAGTTCCCATGACTCATTTTAACCCCCGCGCAAAAACGACAGGGTGTTATAAGTTTGTCGTGACTGTGTATGTGTGTGTGTGTGTGTGTGTGTGCTTGTGTGTATGTGTGTGTTTTTGTGTGTGTTTGTGTGTGTGTGTGTGTGTGTGTGTGTGTGTGTTTGTGTGTGTGTGTATGTCTGTGTGTCTGTGGCATCGTAGCTCCCGAAAGGATGAACCGATTTTGTTTTTTTTTTTGTTTGAAAGTTGAATTAGTCGGGAGTGTTCTTAGCCATGCTTGATTTTGTGTCGGGGATTTTTTAATGTTTGTCATATTGTAACTGATGTCGAACTGTCGAACAAAACCGAGCTCTCTGTTAAGAGAGTGCGCTATGTCGCGCCCCGTGTTTAAAAAGAAAGCAAACCCGAGTTTGGCTCTCGTTTGAATGTGAAGCCGGACCGGCGGGCCGGGCTCCGCGCCCCGGGCCCCGGGCGCGCGCGGCGTCCTAATTGCACGACGTCTCACTCGATTTAAACTATTTAATTTACTTGATTTCGTCTGTAAAGCCGCAAGCAAACTACTAGCCCCACACCTCTACCGCAACAATAATAACTAAAACATAGACAGTCGATGACGCGGTCAATTAGCATGTCAGTGATGTTGTCAAACCTTATAAGTTTAGCCTGGACCAAAAATCGATTTATTAAATTACTAGTAAGCAGTACGTTTTGTTAAAATGATAATTACATTTTATTTCTAATTAAATTGAAACATATTATTATAATTAAAATGATAAATATAAAATTACTAAAATATATTATTAAAAGGAGTCCCTTTAGGCAAGGTTATATAATATTGAATAATATTATATAACCTTGCCTAAGCAATACATTTTTATATTGACATTAATTTACATTGACATGTAATCAGTGTTTTTGACATATTTAATGACATATCGGGAATTTGATTGGTAGCAAGGTAGTTATCAATAAAATATTTATATTTTCATATTCCATCAGATATCTGTTTCCCATAGTACAAGCTTTACTAAGTTTGAGGTAGATGGCGCTATGTGAAAAGTTAAACTTTTAAAGCTAAATTGTTAGTTTCCAAAAAAACCTGTTAGGTCATTTGGTAGAATATCTACTTCAAGAGCTGTAGGGCGTGGGTTCGGTTCCCACCAGGACAAACATTTATATCAATGTAAATGACCTGTGTCTGGGTGTTCAATACATATTATATGTATGTATTTACTAGATAAAAAGTGTCTAAGTATTATATCAGTTTTCTGGTTCCCATAGCACATACTTCGCTTAGTTTGGGGCTAGATGGCGCTATGTGTTGTTCTACTATATTTATTCGTTTTTTTTTTACGGACCAACACAATGGGTACTTTTTATCTCGTAGAGCACGCGTGAATATAGCATTATCCCCTTCCCTAAACATTTTATGATAGAACTTTGTACAGCAGGTGTAACAATACCGAACTCCAAACGAGTTGGGAGCGCGTGTTATTTTTTACCGAGCGAAACTTTTTTATCGCCGATCCCGAACGAAAGTATGTGGGAAAATATTTTATTGTGATTTCACCGACGGGAATTGATTGAGCTCGTAAATTACCTCTTTTTACGCGACTACGCAAAAAGGGTGCTTACGATAAAAAACTTTTTACTTTTTAATGTAAAAAGAATCTGTTAACGTAATCATATTATTCTACTCAAGTGTGCTTCATCGTAGACCGCATCTTCGCTTAACATCGGGCGAGAAGGCAAACGCAAGCCAACTTATCAAAAAAATAAATACTCTCGTGATGATACCAGATAACGTGTGTTCAATGGTAATGGGCAAGTGTCATCTTTTACCATCAGGATAATGTCTCTTTTATCTTAGTTTTTACCGTAAAAAAAACGTAAGACAATCTCAAAAATCTTAACCAAAGCTTAGCGTTAGTTACGATTTGTCGTATTTCCCGAGAGTTCCCGTCCCCACAGCTCCTCCCCCTCGTCTATTACACCGGAAACTCATCTGTGTGGGATTTCCCCACTTCCGGTTGCAGTTAAAAGCCCTTCGATAGCAGACAACGACTTACCACACCATAGATGTCTGACTGGCAAATAGTTTCCGGCAACACATTAGCGTTAATTACTCCAAAATATCGAAATCTTTGAGAAGTTAAATTTATATATATATTATATATATAAGCAGCACCCGATTACGAGTATGACACATGTGCCAGCCATCACCCTCCTCAACCATATCCATAACCACTCAACTCTGAGTGTTTTTTTTGGTGGTGTGTGTTTTAGTGGTTTCTACTACTTCGTTACTTATAAGTAATTACTTAAATATTGTGTGTATGCCTCAGCATTCATGCTCACCATCGAAGGCTCCTTCTTGCGGCGGCGTCGTGTGTCAGGTATCTCTCTTCCCTTAGATATGGTTGCGGAGGGCGATGGCTGGCACATGTGTCATACTCGTAATCGGGTGCTGCTTGCGGGTCGCCGCTCTGCTCACGGTATACACACAAACTAGTACTTTAACCCTAGATTAAAATTCATTTAACTAGCTTCCCTCTCCCAATATTGTATTAAAAGCAAAATAAAAAATGTGCTTTTAAAAAGTTGATAAAGATCACGGACCCCGGTGTCTGTGTAGTGTAAATAATAAACTTAAAAAAGTCCTAAACTTAAACTAAACTAGGTAAACTTAAGGTATCCTCGGCTTATCAAGTCGTCGGCAACGGGAGCACTATACAGCGGTGTTCGATTTTCGCTGCCTCAGCACTGCTTACACTCGGTGGTGATACAAGCAGTATGGGCCTTTGGCAAACCACTCACACGAAGGGCAGAAGTTGCTGGAAAGTCGATTTATAGGGTTGAAAATTTACCGTGCTTTGGCAGCGCATCTTTGAGAATCAGTTCCATTCCGAACTAGTTGTGTTCCCATCTTCGACCACATCGTCATTTAACATCAGGTGAATTGTGATCAAACACGCTTTTCAATCGGTCCCTCATTTCTGAAGATCGTGATCACCGGAACCCCTTAAACGGAAAATCTGCCTCCATCGACTCCGGTCAGTAGCCCTCGCCACCTGGTGAAATTTAAAAGAGGAGGTGGCTTTCACTCGGTCAGTTCATCGTGTTTGCGTCCGGATTCGTGTTCTCTTGCTTACGGTATTGTCAACAATGAGCAGCTTTACTTTATTACTTCTTTAGAATCGAGCACCTAGCTTCCCTGTTATATCGGATACTCCGACTATAGTTTCACCGGTGGCCTTCTTCATGGAGAGAAAACTGGGTACTGCGCGCACGCGGCCTCGTCTTGCTTCGCACTACGGGCGCCGCGCGCCTCGCACGTGAAGACAGCGGTAGGTGCGCGGGCGCGGGGTAGGAGCGGCTCTACGATGTGAGGAACATTCCAGAGCGCACTAAGTTATTAAGGATTATTTTATCTATCGTTTGTGAGTGTGGCGGCACGTGTCATACTGCGAGCACGGCGGCGAGTCCTGCGGGTTGAGAGGCAGTAAAGGAAAATAACTAGCGCTCGCTCGTCGATCGCGCGGATGTGCTGCAGCCGCGCTTTTACACTCCACTACTACAGTATTTCCGGAAATAAATCTCCGGATAAGCGGATATAGCGGTAACAAGCGAGGTTGTTACTGCCATAACGGTTTTAATACGACAATTTACGCCACACTTTTACAAAATGTCAATTGAAACTTCTTTACCCGTGTTCAACGATTTTTTACGCGGATTTTTTCAACGGGTTCGCGTCACCGACATTCTAATGTGACGTGTTTTTCACTTCTGTCGGCAGTCCCTATAACAGCCAATTTTTTTTTTAAATAATGTTGTGTCTTCGGTCTATTTACTTGTTGATAGATTTCCTTAGCAGGAAGTCGTCTAGGTAGGTACCACTGCAGCATCAGATATCCTGCTGTCAAGCAGTAGTGTGTAATCATTACTATGTTCCGATTTGAAGGGCACTGCAGCGAAATAACCATCCGAGACTAACCATCGCAAGTCTCAAAGTAATGAGCATCAAAGCAGCGACGCCCTGGATTTTGAATTGTTACTCTCCCGTTACTCCACTCGTCCCGTACTGTGCCAGTCTTATCCAGGTTCAACCAGCGATTCTCATTATATCGTCTCCTCAACCAGCTGGTGGCCGACCGACGCAACCAACGTACGAAAAATAGTGTGTATAAATTTCATAGAAATCATTACATCAGTAATCTAGTTCATGTAATACAAGCTTAGTTTGAAGCTAGATGGCGCGAAGTGAGATGTTCTTCAATTCGTCCATTCCGATCTCATTCGAGCACGGAACCCTAACACCGCCGCCAGCGTCAACCTTGTTCGCGTACATGATGTCGGAGCGTGTCGGTGTCGAATGTCGTGCTAAGTAAAAATGTGTAGACACAGCATGTCAATACGAAAAGTGCCCTCGCGGCGGGCGCGGCGCGACACGCAGCGGGGAATGCACTACAGCGCGGAATAACATTATATCAAGTATTGGTATAAAGTATGCAAGTGCGCACATAATTATCGTGCTTTTTTTTTAGTTTTAATAAAAAATATAACTAATTCTATAACGAGTATTTGTTTTGATTAGTTATCTTTTTATTCCCAATCCTGACCCAAAAACACACAACACTGGCCCCATTGGCAAATTGCTGATCTTATTTTTGTGTATATAGTTAGTTGCATTTTTGTTTTTGTTTTGAATTAAGTGTAAATCTGATATTACTTGTATCGTCATGTAACAACAAACAGAGTAGGTTATGCTTATAATCGCTATTATACCGCTAATACTTGATTAAGTTAAGCTAACTTCTTTCAGCTATCTGATTCTCATGGCACAAGTTATGCTTTGTCCTCCAATATATATTACCTCGATTTCATGTGTGAAAAAATGTACTACTAGATTTAGTACTACTTTTTTTTTTTAAATAAAAGTAATGAGACAATCGCTTCGCTCTCCTGATGGTAAAATATCACTTATATCCATGACCATTGCAGCGACACAAAGAACTTTGAGTAACAAAATAAAGTCAACAAGTTAGTCTCAACAGACCTGTAATTTAACTGATTTCCTTTATACCGGAACACAGTAATGTTAACACACTACTGCTTTGCGGCAGAACATCTGGTACTGCAGTAGTAACTACTTAGACGACTTGCCAAGTAGATATATGTTTTATTTATGCGGGATTTCTCACGTTTAATTTTTATCGGATACTCCTACTATAGTTTTGGCCACATCCGGTGGCCTTCTACATGGAGACAAAGCGCACCGCCCCGTTAAAACCACGTCAGTTTCTATTGTGAGATCTACCATCAAGCGAAATACAAATACGAATTCTATGTAGATGAACAAACACGGCAAGTGAAACTCGCACTTGATGTTTTGTACTTAGTAAGCCGTTATAGTGCGATCAAGTAACAAATATAAAAGAAATCAAATTTACAGCATTAGTATGAAGTGTGCTATTAGTCCGCTAGTAGTGCGGCCGCGCCCGCTGCCACTCGTGGCGCCTTGTTGGAAATATCTCTGCTTGTGACGTCTGTTTCTCACAAAATACATCGCGTGCTTCGCGATACCTTTTTATAAACAACTGAATGAAAAAGCCAGCCTCTTATCTGACAGCAAGAACCAGGCTTATTCAGGTATTTTTTTATGGCATCGAAAATTTCAAAACTCACAACTCATAATTAATTTATCCAGTTTCAGAAGGACCTACACTAGGACGTTCAAGTAGGTACCACCACACTATCCAATATTCTATCACAAAGCAGTAGTGTGTAAACATTATTGTAATTTGGATTAAAGGGTACTGTAGCTAACGAAATTATAAGGCTGTTGTGTTACTAACCATCGAATATCTCAAAGCAATGAGCGCCAACGCAGCGATGTCCTGAACTTTGATCTGTTACTCAAAATTCTGTGTATGAACTGGACTTGACCACGACTTTACGAGACTCTGACTCTGCTAAGACGAAAAAGCAAAGGTTTTTATGTTGAGTAACTTAACAATCTGAATGTGATGCCGAAAATAAAGAATAACAATATACGTTTGTTTTGTATTCATGTTTTAACAAAAAAAGTATATAAATATTCTGTAAGTACCTAATTCTTGCAGCAAAATGTAGCTCTATATGATCACCAATATTTATTTTATTTAAAAAACCAAACTCCAGAACAGTCTCAAGTCTTGACCGCTGTATGATAATCTGATAATTTGTAATTACTTGCCCGCGGCAAATATAATAAGTCGGACGCCATCTGGAAGAAAAAAACACACTTATCTTATCAAGTAATGGTACAACAAAATCCTTAACATCATCCTAACTCTATTTGACAAGATCTAACCTGAAGTATAGCTCGATAATTGAAATAGTATTTGTAACAAAACAGAACATATTTCGTCTCAAAATGTCAAAAGATTTGGGTTTTATCTCAAAAGTGACTTTGATAAACCTTTCAGCAAATAGACGGGGGCCGCCTTAAATTACCCTTAAGTTTGCTTTTCGATTAACCTCCACCAGCGACCAGCGAAAACGTATCATATTCCAACGGCGTGAAGACTAAAATTCATTGCATTTTGAATCTTACATCTTAATCCAGCAAATCGTACAAAATTGGCTCTTATCTCATTTAAATAAGGTTACGTTTCAGTTAAAATGAGGTCGTCAGAAATTGTACCCTTTAGGTACCTGACCTCCTAAATAAACACCTACTTATTCTAGAGTTCTAGACCTTTCGATGAGTAGGTATGTTACATGTATGTACGTCATACGGGGGCCTCGAAACTTTGCGTGAAGCGGGCTTCGGGCTGGAGGTCAAGTTCTGAAGAAAATACTCAACAATCGATCAAAAAAGAGCAATTTGATATAGCTATGGCGTGAAATTTTGCAGAATTTTAAGGTTCACATAAAAAAACTACACACAAATAATGATTTGCCAACTGCACGAATAATAATTTGCCAACTGCACTGAACCACAAAAAGCGTAACAAAAATGTATTCCAGATCATCCGGTACTTACGGGAACCTCCCGGCAATATTTAAAGCGAGTAGCTTACGCTCAAGTTACGTGTTTATGTTTAAAACATAATATCTTTATCAGGTGAGATGGCGTTCTAAAGCAAACCTATCTCACTTATATTGTAAGCTACCTTCTATTTTAATTATTATGGGCAAGTAAAAATAAAAACGTTAACAATAAAGGAATTAATAATATAATCTACAAGCAGCTGAACGGAGTTTCCTATATCTTCCGATCCAAAAGAACCTTGAAATCCTCAAATCAATCTCGATCAAGTCGTAGCGATAATAGTGGTTAGCGCGGTCGCTTCATACGCCGAAGGGCGTTTGTTCAAACCCCAACAATGAGCTCGAACTTCCGGTGAAGGAAAACATCGTGAGGGAACCATAGTGGTTGAATACTTTCTAGTACTCAGCTGGCTACCACTCTCTAGTAGAAAATCTGTCGCCAAGAACCTAATGGTGTGTTCCGTCAGCCTCAGTTGTAATCCAGTTCCATTCCAGGCTAAGTGTGTTTACTATCTTCGACGACACCGTCACTTAACATCAGGTAAGCTGTGGTGAAACAACAAGCCTGACAACTATTAAAAAATACACGTATACCTACGTTACACGTCGCTAAGTTGCTAGTTTATTGGTTTTTATCGGATTCATTTTGGAGCGTGTACTACATTCATGCTCTAATTCCTTTTCGCTCATTCTTCTATCGGAGCCAGAAATTCGAAAAAGCGACATCGTTTCATGGTTAACGTTCCAAAAACCCTTACGAAACGATTTGATTTCACATTTATTGTTCGAATCGCTAAAGATTTACTTCAACGGTAGATATCTTTAGCAGAAGGTATTAAACGGTATTAAGAAGGTATATAAGAAGATATTCCGCCGCTAAGCAGTAGTGTGTTAAACTTAACTATGTTCCAGTTTGAAGGGTACTGCAGCGAAATTATATGGCTTTTGAAACTAACCATCGATAGTCTCAAAGTAATGAGCGCCAAGGCAGCGATGCCCTGGACTTTGTTTTGCTACTCAAAGTTCTGTGTATCGCTGCAATGGTCATAATGATAGATAAAATCTGGGTGTCTAGAAGTCGCGAATAAATCAATGAATCGTTTTCAGCTAAGCAAGCGTGCTCCATCGTAGACCGCATTTTTACTTAACACCCGGAGAGATGGCTATCAAACAGAAGCCTATTCATTATGCACAAAAAAAAATGCATCAAGGGAATTAAAAAGAAGCTTATGTATCCTTACTAATATTATAAATGCGAAAGTAACTCTGTCTGTCTCGCTTTCATGCCAAAACTAATGAACCGATTTAAATGAAATATAGTACACACACAGTCTAGAGCCTGAGAAAGGACACGGGCTACTTTTTAATGCGAAAAAAGAGTTGTAAAAGGTTGAAAGGGGGGGATGAAAGGTTGTATAGAAGTATCATAATTTTTAAAGCTAGAAGCTTGAAACTTATTTTTTGGGCTGTTGATTAGATACAAATAAATATATAATAACAATCAAAGTGTGTGCCGTGGTGGTGCCGGCGTAAGAATAGTACCCCACCCTCTCTACCCGTGGTTGCCGTAAGAGTCGGCTAAGGGATGTAATCCGGAAGATGGGCAGCAGCGTCTTCCTTGAACAATCACACCTAACTGCGCTTCGCCAACCCGCCTGCCAAGCGTGGCGAGTATTGGCAAAACCCCCCCAGGAGGAGGCCTATGTCCAGCAGTGAACAACCTATGGCTGATGATGATGAACCAAAGTATGTAAAAAATTTACCCGGGGAGAGAGAGAGATAAGTGAGAGATATAGAAAGCCCATCTTTACTTTTGGTAAGAAATAAAGATTGTTCCGCATTTTTTACTAAACTAGGTAAAATAGGGGGTGATTTACTTATTTTCTTACTTACCTACCTTGATAGTACAAATCCAGAGAAGCGGGCGGGTAACAGCTAGTAATTAATAAATTACAAATAAACTGTCTAAATATCGAATCCTTGAAACTTTTACGTGTTTTTTTGGACTCGCGTTTGACCTCCGTCTCGCCTGATGTCAAGCCAACTGCGGTTTTTTATACCACAGACGGAAAGTAACCAGATGGTAATTTGTTACTATGCTCGATGGTGAGTAATCACCGTCGCCTGTCGATATCTGAGATTACAAATACGTTGTGATAACAACCACACACGACCTGTTACATTTACAATATTACTATAATTAGAGGAGTTTCCTTATGTGTTTGTTAATTCTTCACGCCGAAAGGACTGAACAGATTTGAGTAAGAATTAGTTTAGGCCTAATATGTGACGTGAGAGACACAGGGTACAACCGACGGTACTACTGGTCAGACAAAATGTAAAAAAATATGCAATAAAAAACATCGTTCAAAAACTGAAAAGTTCGCAGCACGAATATCAATATTAAAAAGGGAGTAGTTTTCCGTGGCAGCGCGGTGCACTGTCGGTACTGTTTGATTGCACAAAGTGCCGCCACAAAGGAACCAATCACGATTTTTTCACAATACACCAACTATTTCAGGTGAAAAAGCTTTTTTATGGCGCGAAATATTGTCAAAGTAATTTTTTGGTGAAAAATGTACGAAATAATAACCTTGGATCCGGACTGACACTAGATAACGTTATCAAAACTATTACAATTTTAGGTTTAATATTAACTTTAATAAAATTAGTTATTTTTTAATTTAACCACAGATTAAAGGAAAAAATATACACTAGTGTTTGTTGAATAACACCTTTACTTGGTGGTAAGTCTCCTAAGCAGAAAGTCGTCCATGTAGGTAATATCGTAGCGCCAGATATTCTGCCGCCAAGCAGTAGTGTGTAAACATTCCTGTGTTCCGGCTTGAAGGGTACTGCAGCGACATTACAGGGCTTTTGAGACTCAAAAGTCTCAAAAAAATGAGCGCCAAAACAACGATGCCCTGGACTTTGTTTTGCTACTCAAAGTTCTGTGAATCGCTGCAATGGTCATGGACAGGCGTTATCTATTACCATCAGGAGAACATCTCGTTCGTCTCATTACTTTTACATTAAAAAAACACTACAAAGAAACGTGATGAACACACCATGTTTAGGAAAACCTTTAAAGCTTCAGTCCGACTATTTTTTTACCCAAATACGGGTAAGAAAATAGTCGGTCGGGTTCATTTCTGGTCTTACAATAAGTACTTTCCTATAAAATTGAAGCCATACTGTAATGCCAAAACAATTGTACGTGGTACCGTTAAATGTAATTTAATTTTATATAATCTAAATATATATAACTCAAAGGTGACTGACTGACTGACTGACTGACTGACATAGTGATCTATCAACGCACAGCCCAAACCACTGGACGGATCGGGTTGAAATTTGGCATGCAGGTAGATGTTATGACGTAGGCATCCGCTAAGAAAGGATTTTGATTAATTCTACCCCGAAGGGGATAAAATAGGGGATGAAAGTTTGTATGAAACTTTGTCAATTTTAAGCCGATCGGGCTGAGACTTTGCATGCATAAAGCTACTACGACGTAGGCATCTAGCGCGGGTGAAACCGCGGGGCACAGCTAGTTTTTGTATAAAACAATAAAAAATTACTTGACTATAATATAAACGCAAATCAAAAAAGTATTTCTTTCTTCGCATAGTGTTTGAGCTTTAAAGAAAGTATCATATAATATAACAGGTAGTGTTTAACGTGCTAGAACCGAAACAACTTCGTTCCACAATGAATCCTCTCTGTAACAGCCTTGAGCTCTTACGCGTTACTCTGACCCCAATTCTCAACTTTGGCGCCTATATTGATCCAAAATTCCAATTGGCTGACAAAAAGCTGGGTACCTTCTCGGATGTGCGACGGTACTTCAAACAGATTGGACAGACGTTGATCTCTTTTTTTTGATCACCAAGCACAAGTTTGAACACATGGAGTACTGGCTTGCGTTGGAGTTCATTGAGAAGCGTGATACGAAACTCGTCAGTAAAAAGTCAAAGTCAAAGTAGTAGTAGTAGTAGTAGTAGTAGTAGTAGTAGTAGTAGTAGTAGTAGTAGTAGTAGTAGTAGTAATAGTAGTAGTAGTAGTAGTAGTAGTAGTAAGTAGTAGTAGTTTTTTTAGTAATTAATCAACCCAGGTTCCTAAGCCTCGCAAAGCTAAATTATAAGTTTTTTTTACATTTTGCGCTGCCCGTTTAACTATTCGACAGCAAGCAGCTCTAAAAACGTCGCTAACTTGTAAATAAATAACTTTAAATGTTAATTTATAAAAGTATTAAAAGCATGTATTCGTAAAATGTTCAATTTAGTGGAGACGGGGAATATTGTAGCCTTCGCTACGAACATACCGGGAATGCTACGAGCGTAGCTCTTATCTACGTCGTAGCTATCTACGCCGTAGTTTCTATCTACGACGTAGCTACAATGTAGCTAGACTTAAATTGTGTAGCCGGTGCCAAGTGCAAGTCGAGCTCGCCCATCGGGAGTTTTATTTGATTATAAAATCTTATCAAAATCCGTTACATAGTAAATTAAGTGATCAAGCACAACTTCATTTTTAGCCCCCGACGCAAAAAGAGGGGTGTTATAAGTTTGACGTCGATGTATGTCTGTATGTATCTGTGTCTGTCTGTGGCATCGTAGCTCTCAAACGGATGGACCGATTTCGATGCGGTTTTTTTCATTTGAAAACCAGTTTCCTTGCGATGGTTCTTAACTGTGTTTGGTTAATTGCGTAGGGGGTTTTTTAATTTATAATTTTTAATTTAATTACTTGTATACAATTTAAATCAAAATTACTTAAATTTAAATAAGCATAGTAAAGTAGGGCATCCTCGTCGCGTTAGACGTGTTAATTTAAGGGCGTCCACACACGTGACATACGATCTACAATAAGCCCGACAATAAAACTCCATACGCAACAAACACCTGATAATATTTCATCTTCTAACCTACTTACCATTCAGACTTCGACACACGAATACAAACTCTATAACCGACTACGTAAGCTCCATAATAAAAACTACTCATCTTTTCACAGTTTCCAATAACCCAAACAACTTTGAGTTGTATTGTCTTGTACATAGAATGTATAATGGTGTGCGGTCGGTACCCGTTATAAAGATGTCAACACAATGAATGGGCGAAAATAAAGCACAAAAAAGAAAAACAGTGTCGTGTTTTGAGTGAGACGGAGGTTCATTTGAGAGCCAGCCGACAGAGAATAACAGCGCGGGGAGTTTACTTACCGACTGAGTGGGGTAATTTTTATTATTGTCCGATTTTAGGGTTCCGCACCTCAAAAGGAAAGAATTCCTTATAGGATGCCGTCCGTCTGTCTATCAAGACCTCTTTTCTCGGGAGTTAGTAAACGCATCAAGTTAACATTAATATCAAACATTTTGTGAAAATTGAACTTCTAAGTCAATCAAAAGATGCAGACGTTTATGCCGCATATTGTGACACTCGCAAGGAAAGCAAAACCTATTGACGAAGCCTACTATAAGGTGGCTCATTACGTGGCAGGCAGGAATATATGGCTGTAGTAGCTTCTCTCTGCACTTGCATCCCCCTGGCTAAGTGACAATTGTAATAAGCATAATGTATGTATTAATATCTATAACTGTAAACTGTAACCTAATATGAAAAGAAAGATCCACAAAAAAATGCCTTGCTGAGTTTCTTGCCGGAGTCTTCTCAGTTGAAGTGTAATTACGAGCCGGTGGTAGATTCAAACATGTAACTTAACGTTCATAAGTGCCTTACCAGGGCCTAAACTGAATAAATGACTTTTGATTTTGATTTTGATTGGCGAATTCTCGTTGGGTCAGCACAATTACCTTTTTTAGTTTTTTCTGTTACCATTTATACACTGCACACGATATATACAAAATATAAAAGCAAGATGTGGTCAAATGTTTGCAACTATAAAAACATGTCTTTGGTCGAAACATAAAGATGACACTATCCCAAATATGTATTATGTTTGGCCAAAAATAGAATACGTGTACAATACAGGGTGAGAATCATACAGGGTGCTTCTTAAGCCTTTAATCCTGCAGAGAGCGAGGCGCGCACAATAGCTATTGTTCCCGCTACTCGCACACACACACACACACACACTCACACACACCGGGAGAGAAAGGACAGAAAAAGGAAAAAGTAACTGTACTGTTGGCACGATATTAAATACTTATTAATGAAAAGAAAACTTTTCTGTCGTTTCCTCTTACATTATAATACTTATAAAAAAATAGTAAGAAGTATCAGACGAACAAGACGTTCTCCTGACGGTAAAAGATAGCGATTGTCCATGTCCATGATACACAGAACGTTGAGTAGCATAACAAAGTCCAGGGCATCGCTGCTTTGGTACTCATTACTTTGAGACATTCGATGGTCAGTCCCAACAGCCCTGTAATGTCGCTGCAGTACCCATGGTAGCCGCAATAATGGTCATGGACATGCGTATCTCTTTCAATCAGGTGAGCGTTTAGTGTCTCATTACTTTTAGTACCTAGATGACCGAGCTTTGCTCGGTTTTTTATTGCTTGAAAACACGGATAAAACGACGTTTTCTAAAAATGAAACCTAGCTAGATCGATTTATCGCCCCCGAAACCCCTGCATACTAAATTTCATAAAAATCGTCGAGCCGTTTCCGAGATTCAGATTATATATATACATATATACAAGAATTGCTCGTTTAAAGGTATTAGATAGATTAGATTAGAGAGATACAATATTTTCGTTGGTCATTCTTTGTATAGATTTTATAAGTATATCTAGTATATCTAGGTATACTGGGTGGTCGGTGGCCCCCACACGGCCAGTAACGGCAGCGTTAGAAAAACATAAATCCCGGGATGTAATAAAGCGAGAGATATACGCACTGCCACGTGACGTATAGCGTCGCCGCGCGCCACTGCGGCGGACACGACGCGTTTTGCACAGCATAGGGGCTAAGAAATTTGCAAGAAGAACATGTTTTTTTTTTATGTCTGACAGGCTAGGTGTTTTGACCACAGCTAACGTGATGTTAAGTGATGGTGTGGTCGAAGATGATAAAGCACACCTAGTCTGGAATGTAACTGGCTCTCAAGTGAGGCTGCCGGAACACATCGTTAGATGTTTGGCGGTAGATTTTCAACTTGAGGGTGGTAGCTAGCCAGCCGAGTACTAGAAAGTACCCTACCACCACGCTATGGTTTCCTCACGATGTTTTCCTTCACCGGCAGCTCAAGCTCATTGTTGGGGTTTGAACCCACGCCATTCGGCATGCGAACCGACTGCGCTATCATCGCTACAAAATGTAATTGTATAAATATGATTGGAAACTGGGACAGCAGCGCCACATTGAGGTATAAGGCGTAAATGGAAACTGTGCTTTATCACACACGTTCCGATCGTGTTAAGTCTGCCTGGTTACCCTCCAGTGTCGGGAACGCTGTGGAACTTCAGAAGCGACACTCGAGAACAAATATTTCATATAATAATGTCGTTTTGAAAACAATTTTCGGAGAAATTTACCAGTAATTTTAATTTGTATAAATTTAACATTATTAGCTTAAGTTTGAGTTCATTCTGGAAATTAAATATTAGAAATGTGTAACTCAATATCGCTAGTACGTTTTAGAGATCATCAAACTTAGATATCAATTTGAATTTCATTACGTTCAAAGTAATCAGGTTAGTTCAATTCAAACCTTATGTCGGGCTAAATTAAATATATTATGGTTAGGCAATAGTTTGTTGATTTTCTTTCTCGGTTTTTATTTTTAATTTCAAATTGATCTACGTTTGGCCACCAACTCGCCTGATGGAAAGCGACGGTGCGGCCGAGGATGGGGCACGTTGATCTAAAATAAATCCATTCAATTTAATTAATTTTATTATTCTTAACATGTAGGTAAAAGAACTCCATAGAATGACGTCATCTAGGTAGGTACCACCACAGTATCACATATTCTGCCGCCAAGCAGTAGTGTGTACACATTACTGAGTTGTTGAATAACCATTGAATATCCCTAAGTAATGAGCGCCAAAGCAGCGATACCCTGCACTTTGTTTTGTTACTCAGTGTATCGCTGCAATGGTCATGGACAACCATAGTATCTTACCATCAGGAAAGCGTTTCTTTCGTGTACATTTCCAGAAGCAATATTAGCTTACTGCTTTTACATTTTTGGAATGTATAAAAGCAGAGCGTGTGTCCGGCCCAGTGCGTACGACCAGGACATCTCCCAATGAAAATAATAAAATGTTCCCAGAAAATATCGGATATTTGCTGACACAGAATTCTAAGTGACGCGCCCAGAGTAGCGCGACCCCTGGAAACTATCTGCAGGGCCCGGGCGCCGCGCGCGCCGCCGCGGGCCGGGGCTCCGGCGCGGCCGGCGGCGTGTGAGCCCTCCAGTTATTGACAAGGGTACCTGACATACAATCATTCAATCTGATATCACTCGGGTCGCTCTGCTCGGGGGACGGAGAAGGGTTGAAGGTTTTATTAAACTGGTTTTTGTTAGTTCGGCCAAGAGTTATCGTTACTCCGCGGGGGCCTTCCAACTTCCAAACTTCCTAGGATGCCGTGTAGCTTGCGTTTTAGGGTAACAAGCTTAGATGAAGGAGATGCTGGGCAGGAGATGGCGCCTGACCGCGTGGCCATTGGAGTGGTACCTAGAAATTTGGTCATGGTTACCATAAAAAGTTTTTTTTTTTAAATACGTGTAAGCCCGCATTTGCCCGCCAACTCGCCTGATGGTGAGCAATGATGTAGTCGAAGATGAAGCACACAGACTTAGAAGATAACTATTCCCTCTGACCTCGAAAAGATCTAGATTAAAACTCCCAGGAAATAAGAAAAGAAGATCCAAGACTTCGTATTTGGAAATACAATTTTTTTATTGCAAATACCAAAGTTACAAGTCATATTAAGTACCAGCTTGAGGCGTTGGAAACGTACTAAGGAACTTATCAGTCAAACTTGTGCGGAACAGGCTTCAAAGAATTGAACAACGACGCGAACTTGCCTGTCTTTTTTTTTGAGAGGGCGCTTCTAATCCCCCCTGCCCATTCTACAGGACAGCCAGGAGCTCTAAGAAGCGACACCGCTTCATGGCATATATTCGATCCTACCTACATTGTACAAACCGCTAATGGAATTTGCCTCGACGGCAGACCAGCGCCGGCTTGGTGTGGCCGGCTTTATGTTGAGTTGAGGCCGTTTTGTGACATAAAAATATATTTTTGTTTTTTTCCTTAAGATTTTTATCCGTTTGTTTGTTGTTTCTCTATGTTTGTGTATTGTTTTCTTGTCACAAATAAAGTGTCGTCTATTGTCTATACAGTCAGGCTGTCTTCGAGTCGCGAGTGAATCGGTTTCTACTAGGCGAGCGTGCTCCACAATAGACCGCGTCTTCGCGTCTTTGCGAAGGTTCGCATGCCGAAGGGCGTGGGTTCAAACCCCAACAATGAGTTTGAGCTGCCGGTGAAGGAAAACATCGTGAGGAAACCATAGCGGGGTGGTAGGGTACTTTCTAGTACTCGGCTGGCTAGCTACCACCCTCAAGTTGAAAATCTGCCGCCAAGCATCTAACGGTGTGTTCCGGCAGCCTCACTTGAGAGCTAGTTCCATTCCAGGCTAGGTGTGCTTTACCATCTTCCACCACACCGTCACTTAATATCAGGTGAGCTGTGGTCAAACACCTAGCCTGTCAGCCATAAAAAAAGAAGCCTAAATGATATTTAAAAAATAATCATGTAAAAAGGAAGGTTTAAGGTTTTAGTTCCACGTAACACATTGTTAGTAACACTACTGCTTGGTTACCAGCTCGCTTGTCTCGTACGCTGGGATAAAATAATATCTTTTTTTTTTTTTTAAATAGCTGACAGGCTAGGTATTTGACCACAACTCACCTGATGTTAAGTGACGGTGTGGTCGAAGATGGTAAAGCACACCTAGCCTGGAATAGAAAAGGCCTGGAATCTCTAAAGCGAACAAAATATAAAAATCCTTATCTATAACCCGACGCTATCTCCGTTTCTTTTGTGAGTGTGTCTCGCGTGATTGAAAGAGCGAGAGGTGAACACTCGTGATCAGAACATAACGCGTCCTTTGGGAACGCGCGGGAATCATGTCGTGTACAGAGAAGACATTCTTTGAAGTCGGATCGTTTGGTTGGGGAGGTTACCTTCTGCGCTGCAGGTTCGTAGCCCGGACGATGCATTTGAATAGTATGTGTCTCTGTGTTAATTTGTATATATGTTTATATATTATCTACATGGACCGTATACTAAAGGAAACTGAAAAAAGTAATTTGTAGTAGACGTAGCCATGTTAAAAGAAAAAGAAAGGATTTAGGTATTTTGGTTTCAAAATCAAACTACTGAACCGATTTTAATAAAATTTCTATGGGATCAATGTTCCTTTCAAATAACAATATATATGTAGATTCAGTTAGCTACATAATTAACGGAGTTCTGAGGTAACAAATGCAAAAAAATACAACCGTATTGAGAATCTCCTCCTTTTTTGAAGTCGTTTAAAAAAAGAAGAACTTTATTGACAATCAAAATTTAGGAGGTATTTCTAAAAATCCTTTCTTGGGCACATCTACGTCACATAAAGAACATTTGTGAAAAAATTTTATGCTTCTAGAGCCCGCGGCTTCAGCTGCGCGCTGATCGATCAGTCAGTAAATCAATCTGTCAGTTTTTTTTCTTTTATAGATATATAATATACATAAAGAAGTAAAAAAATCATGTCCTTGCATTGTGTTACCTTTTAAAACTCCGTGGAAGTCTCTAGTGAAGTCACCACTACTTTACAAGAACATGGACTGGACTTGACCGTGACTTATTTTATGTAATAGCTTATTTTAACTTAAGACAAATGAAAATATTGACAACTTGATTTGGCACTAATAAAAAAGGCAATATTCTACGGTATTTCTTTTTATATAACAGACAAAGTGTCAACTCACTTGATGTGGTCACAAATTTAAATAAATTCAATTAAGCATGGTAATTTTTTTAAAAATTTTATTTCCAAAAGTACCCGCAGGTCCCTCTGCAGCGCGCAGTCTGTGCCGGCCCGGCCCTTTGTCCCTGCAGCGCTCGTTCCCACCGAAACCTTATTCCAGATCTTGTCGATTCCGCACATATTCAGGGACTAACCTACGAGTAGAATTGGATTTTTCAACCGACTACACGACGAGGAGGTTGTTTCGACTACCATTTGTCTTGTTTGACTGCTTGTCACACTGTCATTGCATAAATATAACACTAAACTTTTACTTAAAAAAACAGTTTATCGATCAATTCTTTGTAAAGTCAAAGTCAAAAGCTTTATTTGCATAACAACTGGTGTACAAGATCTTAGAAGTAAGACTTGCTTAACATCGAGCCAGCTGTGGTCAAACACCCAGTCTGTCAATCATAAAAGTAATAATTTCCGTCCGTCTTTTAAGCTATTAGGAGTAAGGCTTACATCAGGTGAGCTGTGGTCAAACACCCAGTCCGTAACGATAAAAAAGAATAACAATTTCCATCCGTTATAAGCTATCAAGGTGTGCATTGAACTAATTATTATGCAAGGACTTCATCCCATTCATTTACAACAATAAGGATTATTTTAGTTTATGATTATTAAAATGTTTAAAACGTGAATCAAATATCCTTTCTGTCATTTTCTCTCCGACACAAAAGTAGAACAGGCATGTTTTTACAGTAATATTAGTTTTACAAAAGACATATTTCCAATCAGACAGCATTAGAACTCACCTGTCCTCCCGCGCGGCGGCCGCCATGTCGCAAGATACACAAAGATGCTCCAAGAACAAAATTAAATATTTTATGAAGCCATACCGCTCCGTCTCTGGCAGTACGAAGCGGGAAAATGGATTGCGCCGAATGTAAGTGACCTTTCTAAACGCTGCCCGCAATGAACGACCCTTCCCCCGGGGGGAGGGATGTCTAGATTTCTCCTTTATTGCTTTTGCCTAGATTTGTTCGCTTTCCAATTGTCCGGCCGCCCTACGAGTATGCAAATTGAAATTAGCATACAAAAACTGGAGCTAGCTCTGATTCTGGTTTTAATTTGGGAGATTAACATTACTGGTAATCGTGTGAGATCAGAATCGACTGAAGATGGGCTGTTTTTATAGTTTATAGGCTAGTTTTTTGACCACGCTATTGGTCGAAGTAAGTAGACACATCTCTCCTGGAATGGAACTAGCCCTCAAGTGAGGCTACCGGAACATATCGTTGTTGGCGGCAGATTTTCAACTTGAGAGTGGTAGCTAGCCAGCCGAGTACTAGAAAGTGGCCTGCCACCATGCTGTAGTTTTGTTGATGATGTTTTCCTTAATTCCTTTAAGCTTTTTGTCGGGCCTTTTTGGTCCCCGAAATAAACACGCCAACCACTGAGCCATCACGACAGTAATAAATGACAATATTAAAAAATGGATCAGTCCCCGACGCCGATCGCGTCCTGCCGTTTTAATACGGGACAAGAATGCAATATTTCATATAACTAGATTTTAATAAAATTTTATGAATATCGAATATTCCATTCTATAGAGATTTTACTGCGAATTAAGTTTGTAGGTGACCGCAGCGACACCTAGCTGGGTCGTTCGTATACATGTAATGACACGAACGAGACGCTCTCCTGATGGTAAGAGATAGCGCATTTCCATGATCACAATGAGTAACAAAATAAAGTCTCAGCGCATCGCTGCTTTGGCGCTCCTTACTTTGAGACAGACCAAACCTGTATTTTTTTTTATCGCCGACAGGCTAGTTGTTTGACCGCAGCTCATCTGATGATAAGTGACGGTGTGGTCGAAGATGGTAAAGCACACCTAGCCTGGAATGGAACTGGCTCTCAAGTGAGGCTGCCGGAACACACTGTTAGATGCATGGCGGCAGATTTTTAACTTGAGGGTGGTAGCTAGCCAGCCGAGTACTAGAGAGTACCCTACCACCACGCTATGGTTTCCTCACGATGTTTTCCTTCACCGGCAGCTCAAGCTCATTGTTGGGGTTTGAACCCACGCCCTTCGGCCGACCGCGCTAACCACTGAGCTATCATCGCTACATTTCGCTGCAGTACTCTTAAAATCAGAACGTAGTAATGTTTACACACTACTGCTTGGCGGCAGAATATCTGGTACAGCGGTAGTACCTATACTACCTAGTATAGACGACATACCACGTCTTTCAAATGATAACTAGCACGGTAATGACATAAATGTTCTGTTTTATGTATAATTACAAAATTAATCGTACAGAAATTCAATTTTTATTTTGGACTTAATTTATTATGCTTTATTAGGACTCTACGTTTAGTCACCAACTCAGATGCAGATGGCGACAGCAGCGCGACCGAAGATGCAGCACGAGTCTCTAGGAGAAATCTGATATCTCTAGCTATAACAAGTCTAAGCAAAGCCTACACTTTCCAAGTAGTCCTATTTTTAGTGTCGGGCTGCAGTCGAGTAGTATGGGATTGTACCCGATAAGACTCCTTGGTACGTGACGGAAGGCCCCAGGAACTCCAGTGGCACGCGCCGGGCCCTCATCACCTCACTCCCTCATACAGCTTCCGCTCTTCCCGGCAGGGCAGCATGCTGCTTCGAATGCCACACCAGCCTTCCACACTTTTTACTCTACTTTCTTTTTATGGAAAGTCAGAACCAAACTCCAAGCATCCTGACTGTGGGAACTTTATTAGCAACTCATACTGACGGCCCTGTTGGCTCATTGGGAGTATGTCTGCCTGAGCTGTAGGGCGTGGATTCGATTCCCGCCAAGGACAAATGTTTGTTTGGTATAAACAAATGTTTGTTCTGTGTTTGGGTGTTCTGTATGTATTATAAGTATGTATTTACAAAAAAAAAGTATTTATGTATTCTATCAGTTATCTGCCTTCCATGACACAAGCTCTGCTTAGTTTGGGGTCAGATGGCACTGTGTGTGTCCTACAATATTAAAATACGTTACGCGTACGTTACGAGCGCCGTGTTAAAACCGCGGTTTCACTCGGCATATCAAAACATCTTTTTTATAAGATAAATATCTACGAGTAACAGCAAAATCAAGTTCAGCTAATTGCTTCGCAAAATCTTTTCTGTGAATTTTCATTCTATACCTACGTATTTTAGTATAACTTATGCGGGATTACTCACGTTTAATTCGGTTTATAAAAAAAAATACTCTACGAAATATTTTTATTATAATTTTCCTTTTTCATTTAGTTGGGTTATAAAGTTGGGAGTTTTTTTATTATTGTGTTCACTGCTATGGTCGTGGATGTAGCTTACCTCTCAGCGCCACTAAGGTATCTATCAACGAAATTGTAATTGTTGCTGAAGGCAGTAAGTGAGTTAATGACAGACAGACAGACGATCAGATTGTCTTGTATATTATGAGTGCCGGTAAAAGTGGTGGCGATGTATTTACGATATCGTTATCGGTGCGCGAGTCGTTACGGCTATCGGTGACGGCGCACCGGTGACGGCGCCGTTGGCGGAATTTTTTACGGCGCGGAATAACGGCCGTTACGGGGAAAACTTTTAATGAGATCTGTGAATCGGTTGTGAGTAAAACGGGTTTTTGCTGTCAAAGCTTTAGTTGGCGTTTTCTCTACGAACTGTTTAGTTTTTTATAGAAATTATGGCAAACAAGAAGATAATTTGCTTGATGTTAAGCGACTATTATGATTATTGGGGACGTCGTCAATGCTAACCCGGAAGGATGCAGTGATTTTCCAAATATAATGTCTGTTTGTAATGATTAGGAAAAGTAATGAGTCAAACGAGACGTTCTCCTTATGGTAAGAGATGGCCATGTCCATGGCCAATGCAGCGATACACAGAACTTTGAGTAGCAAAACAAGTCCTGGGCATCGCTGCTTTGGCGCTCATTACTTTGAATCATTCGATGATTTGTCCCGACAGCCCTCTAATGTAAATTCAAAAGTGGGAACGCGCACTACTGCATGGCGACAGAATATCTGCTGTTGCGGTGGTCCCTAGGCGTCTTTCTGCTGAAGAGATCTATCACCAAGTAAAAAAAAATGAAACAAATTATCACAAATGAAAATTAAAATCTTGGTTGTTTGTCGTATATTTTTATAAAGATCACCGCTGTAAAGGCTTGTTGACACTAGGGCTAGCCACTCACCCTGAGCTTAATAAGAAGTTGTATTTAATAAAAAATACAGAATGGAATAACATGACACGTAAAATTTGCTTAAATGAATCACAAATAAGGCACAAAGTCGTGTATGGAACCCTTGTGATGTGTATCACGTATTAGATGAAGCCGCGTGGCGTGGCGTCGCGTGGGCTGCACGGCGCGTGGCGGCGCGTGGCGGCGCGCGGCGCGTCGTGCCAGCTTGCTAGAGTAGTACAATTTATATGCTTTACCATCCCTCTCTGGAAAATGCCTCCACGTAATGTAACTTATTTAACTTGTAATGAGACAGAAACTTGTCCATGACCATTGCAGCGCTACACAGAACTTCGAGTAGCAAAATAAAGGCCAACGCACCGCTGCTTTTTATGGTGCTTTATTAAGTGACAGTGTGGTCGAAGATGGTTAGCACACTCTGGGTTTCAAGTGAAGCTACCAGAAGACACCGCTAGGTGCTCGGTGGCAGACTTTCTCAAACTCGTGTGGTACCCAGCCAACAGAGTACTAGATAGTCTGTAGCTCAAGCTTATTTTTGGGATATGAACCCACCGCGCTAACCGCTGAGCCATTATCGCTACGAAAATGATTTGGCGTTCATTACTTTGAGCCATTATGGTTAGTCAGCAGCCCTGTGATGTACCACTATAGTATTCCACGGACCCAAACGACGTAATATTGGCTTCATTAAAAAAGTGTCAACATTAGATGCCGTTCGTATGTTTGACGTTCATACTGTTCATACTGCATACACCGTCACTTAACACCATGTAAGTTGTAGTCAAACACCTAGCCAGCTAACCATAAACGAACATACAAAGTCGAACACGTCAACTAGATGTAATAATCCCCCCGCGCCCCTCGCGGCCCCAATCAAACCGTCAGCTTCGAAAAATACAATTTAACGAGCTACACACATACATACATACACTCGACACATTCAATTACGTCTGTCTGTCTGTCACACAAAGGGCTATCATCGCGCGGGGCCACACAGCGGCGCTGCCACGGCAGAAGGGAAACTTTACACTTAACAAGATGACAACTCCAGATCTACGCGTTCAAATAAGTAGTTTAGAAATCACAATATGTATAATAGGTGGCATTTCTGTAACCGGAAGAATACCCTACAATGAATTTGCACTCTGTCGTTAAGTCTGTGTCTGGGCGACGGAGCTTTGCTCGGTGTATACACAATTTAAAACTCGGAAAATCACGTTTTCCTAGAGATATTAGATTAGCTAGATCGATTCAAATATTCTCGCGAAAATTCAACTCGCTCGTGGCGATACATCACGCACACTATGCAAGCGTTCAACAAGTATAATTTTAACAAAAAAATCCGACTTTATATGGTTTTCTCATGGATGTTATTGTCAGAACTGGACCAAATTGAAACGGGACCACACAGGAGGCAGAAGCTTTCAAATAATAAAAAAACAACAAGATCAGTTCACGCAGTAGAAAGTTCTGAGGTAACAAACAAAAAAAAACAGTCGAATTGAAAAACCTCCTCCTTTTTGAAGTCGGTTAAAAATTTACTTGGGATACTTTCATAACGTAGGATATGTTCCAAAACCAGCTGCGCGTTTTAACATCAAATCAATAATATCGATAGAACAACGCGCGCGGGATGCTTTCTTTTAAAGCATATGAGGTACCTATATTACGATTTTGACGCCCCCTGAAGCAGCTGGAGCAGGTGAAGGAGCTTTCGCTGAAGATATAATTTGGAAAACTAAAAGCCTCATAACTATGCCAGCAATGAATATGCCAGCGTGAATATCATGATCTTAATTTAATAATTATAATGGAAAATGGGGCGTTAATTTATTTCATATTTTATCAGTTTGGCACTGACAGCGTGACAGATACAAAGCATACAGGTTTTTTTTTCTTTTTATCTGGCTAATTTGGCCCGATTGTTGTTATTGTTTAAATCTTCTGTTTTGTTGTTGGTAATTATGTTTTTATATGTATGCATTAGTTAGACCTACTAGGGCTCACCGGAAGACCAGCGGTGGTCATACCACCCAGTATGGCCAGCATTATGCTGAGGTGAGCCCTATTTTGTATGTAACTGTTAGTCTTTTGTTTGTTTTATGCTTTTCAGTGTGTTATGTACAAAATAAAATTATTTTCTTTCTTTCTTTCTTTCAATGTTTTTAATAATAATAATAATAATAATTTATTTCGAACAACAAAGATTCATATCAATTCCATACTTATAACTACCCAATAATATGTACAAAACAATATTAATTAAATAATAATTTTATTAATTAAGATTACTAAGATTATTTTTATTATTTTTTTATTACTAAGCCTACTATAAGGTGGCTCATTACGTGGAAGACAGGAATATATGGTTGTTGTAGCTTCTCTCTGCACTTGCATCCCCCTTGCTAAGTGACAATTGTAGTAAGCATAATGTATTAATAATATCTATAACTGTAAACTGTATAAACTGTAACCTAATATCAAAAGTAAGATCCACAAAAAAAAAAAAATGCCTTGCTGAGTTTCTTGCCGGAGTCTTCTCAGTTGAAGTGTAATTACGAGCCGGCGGTAGATTCAAACATGTAACTTAACGTTCATAAGTGCCTTACCAGGGCCTAAACTGAATAAATTACTTTTTGATTTTGATTTTAATTTAATACTACAATTTCTACTTTTAATTCAATTTTTTTTTTGTTGTTTATTTTTTATTTCCACAGATTCTGGGATCCGTGCCTTTTTAACATTTTACATTATTACTTATTTTAAATGGTAACAAGTTACGAGTGGAGCGCCTGCTCGGCCTCCGCTGCGGCGGCAGTCGCGCGACAGGCCCGTGCCGCGCGGCGCCGCCGGAGCCGCGCGCGGTGATTGGCGCGAGCGGACGTGACAACTCTAGATTGGATTTATTTTCTTTAAACTGGAGTGTTCGGAGGCCTCGAAGCCTCCAGGCCTCCCGAGAGGGTCGTTTGATCGCGTCCTATCATTTAAATTGATTTTTTATGACGCGTTTAGGTGGAAAATTAGTTTTTTCTGAAGAAAAAATACTGGGTTAGACGCTTGGGCTACTGAGTGTAAAGGGGGTCCGTGTACTCATCATCGCGGCCGACGTCTGGTGTGGTCACCACTCTGATAAAAAATGTTAACAATCGGTATACGGAACAGCACACTATCGGTATTTTTCACGTTTTCCGACGGCGGGTGCAACGACATCCTTTCGATTTTAAATCCCCGAAGCTTCACAAACGTATTTCGGAATCAGCCCAGTTATACAAACTATCCCACTGTTGGGCGCGGATCTCTTCTCATTGCGAGAAGGGTAAGGCCATAGTCCACCACGCTAGCCAAGTGTGGGTTGGCATAATTCACACGTCTTCGAGAACTCCCGGACATGTAGGTTTCCTCACGATTTTTTCCTTCACCGTTTGAAATCAACGTCAATACGAGCATAACTTAGAATAAATAAACTTAGAAAAAAGTAAAACCGACTTTAGGAAAAGTCGGTGCCGAGCACCGGCACCTAGGCTAGACTAAGCGCTGACTTCAAACAGATCAGTAGGTACCTAGCAGGTATAATAATACTTTGTAAAGTAAGTTTATTTTTCGCTTTTTAGTGCTGATGTTTTATTCTTGAAGTCGTTTTTACTAAAAAAAAATAAAAGTTTGTTTATTTTTAAATTTTTAGTTAATTTATTCACGCCAAGAAACACTTGAACAGTATGAGTCTAGCTAGACTCACTAATTGTAAGATTCACAAAAAAATTCATTAAAAAATCTATCTACATATATCTTTAAACGAGCAATTCTTGTATATATATATATATATATATATATTTTGAATCTTGGAAACGGCTCCAACGATTTTCATGAAATTTTATATCCAGGAGGTTTTGGGGGCGAAAAATCGATCTAGCTAGGTTTCATTTTCCGATAACGTCGTTTTATCCATGTCTTCAGCCGAGCAATGCTCGGTCAACCAGGTACTGTTCATAAAATGTAAAAAACTGTGCCAAACTATGTTAAATTTTTATGGGACCAAATGGCAACTATTCTGCATCAAACTAAAGAAGAATCACGTAAATCGGATCATAAATCTCAGCGTAATAGGGGTACATACAAAAAATAAAATTAAAAATAAACCAATCAAATTGAGAACCTCTTCGTTTTTGAAGTCGGTTAAAAAACAGAGGTGCGTGCCGTGGAATTCAACCCAGAACTCCATTTGGGAAGCCAAACTTCAAATAAAATATTAAAAGTACACTAATAACAAATCCAACCACTCGTGCCGAAAAAAAAGATATTTTAAAGTTAGCATCAAACGAGAAAGTTTAAAAGTTAGTTGTTAAGTTACTTTTTATTTTCAGATTTTATAAAAAAAATCCATTCTGTATTGTACCTCCTTAATGTTAATGAGAGCATCGGGGCGGAGGCTATTGTCAGGGGTCATTATAAACCGGCACAATGGGATTTTTCGAGGTAAGGGGTCCGCAGTCCGCAGTACCCCGGGCTCGCGATTGTTTCTCTGGATTCGGTCGGTAATTGGACATTGTTTAGAGGTCAATAACCGGCCCATTTCAACCTCTTTTAATCATTTGGAATGTTATTTTTAACCGACTACGCCAAAATAATGCCGCCATATTTTCTCATGTTTCGTGAATTGACAAATTTGTATACGAACCTGACGCGGGCAGTCACGCGTTAGAAGAACTTGTCACGTGTTTTGTAGAAATAATCCTCAATAGGGAATCGTATAGTTTTCGTCTTTCTATTTTATATGTAACTAGCGGCCCGCTCCGGCTTCGCACGGGTATAAACCTCAAAAATAACAGTATTTCTCCACTATTTAATGGATGTTATTATACATATAAATCTTCCTCTTCAATCACTCTATCTATTAAAAAAACCGCATCAAAATCCGTTGCGTAGTTTTAAAGATTTAAGCATACATAGGGATATAGGGACAGAGAAAGCGACTTTGTTTTATACTATGTAGTGATAGTGATAGTGAAGTGATAGTGATGATGATAGTGATAGTGAAGCTCATAAGACGAACGAAACGTTCTCGCGATGGTGAAAGACAACACCTGACCATGACCATTGCAGCGTTACCCAGAATTTTGAGTAGCAAAACAAAGTCTAAAGCATCGCTGCTTTGACGCTAATTTATTTATGGTTGACAAGCTGGGTGTTTGACCACAGCTCACCTGATGTAAAGTGACGGTGCGGTCGAAGATGGTAAACATACCTAGCCAGGAATGGTACTGGCTCTCAAGTGAGATTGATTCTAATTTTCTTTTTCTCCTTGATTCTCATTTCTGAGAGACATTCAGATGTTTAGTCTCATTGGCTGGAACAAAGCCATTTTTGTACACTACTGCTTGTCGGCAGAATAACTGGCACTGCGGTAGTACCTACCTTAACCACCTAGAAACAATAATTACTCACAACTCGTCCCTTCAAATGCACAGAAAGTGCGACGCCAATTCCTATTAGTAGGAATAAGAAGAAAAAAAAAAACTCATCTCTTTCATATGACCTGATTGTTATCTTGACTCGTGTCTTAATTTGTAATTAAAACATAGATTGTACGTGTGTGTGGGTCCGGGCGGCACACGGAAGTGCTATCACATCAAATGGAAGTGGGCTAAATGCATTATGCAAATTGTGCCGGCGAACTGCTAGTTGTTTTAGCCGAAAATGCAGCGGTAGGACATACTCGGACCACCTGCAATGAGTAGAGAATAGAAACGGCCCAAGCAGTAGTGTGTAGTAGCGATGATAGCTCAATGGTTAGCGCGGTAGGTTCGCATGCCGAAGGCCGTGGTTCAAACCCCAACAATGAGCTTGAGTTGCCGCAGAAGGAAAACATCGTGTGGAAACCATAGCGTGGTGGTAGGGTACTTTCTAGTACTCGGCTGGCTAGCTACCACCCTCAAGTTGGAAATCTGCCGCCAAGCATCTAACGGTGTGTTCCGGCAGCCTCACTTGAGAGCCAGTACCCTTCCAGGCCGGGTGTGCTTTACCATTTTCGACCACACCGTCACTTAACATCAGGTGAGCTGTGGTCAAACAACTAGCCTGTATAACATAACATTTAAGGGCGATACTTACTGCAAACACTTGTGTTTTGAAAAGGGTCATCCATTAATTATGTGGGCTCAAAACGGGGGTAAGGTTCCCGTTAAATCTCATTTAAACTGCGGGCGTGACGCAAATCTACGTTTTTAAACAGATAATAAAAAAGGCTTTTTTGGAATGACTCAATAGAATCACTAGATAAATCCAGCCTTCAAATAACTGTTCAATTTAGTTTTTTTTTTAATGTAATGAGATTAATGAGACGCTATGCTGATGGTAAGAGATAATTCATGTCCATGACCATTGCAGCGATACACAGAACTTTAAGTAACAACACAAATTAAGTCCAGGGCATCGCTGTCTACTGTCGACTGTTGACTGTTAGCCTCAACAGCCCTGTTGTTTCGCTGCAGTAGGAACCTTTCAAACCGGAACAAATTAATGTTTACACACTACTGCTTGGTGGCAGAATATCTGGTACTACGGTGGTACGTACCTTGATGACCTCCTGGTAAAGAGATCTACCATCAAGTAAAATTTAGTACTTCGACTGTAGTGTACATATCACGTGAAGGGGAGTTGAGTCCCACTAAATCTCAGTGGGGGGAAGTTAATAAAAACAGTTCACGTAATTAACGGGTGCTCGATGATGATTGATAAACACGCCGATACAAAACGCTTCAAAGCACGTTTCACTAATTGCGTTGTGGAAGTTGCCGAACTTGCGAGTTCGGCCGCGCGAGGCAGGGCTGCGCCCCCGACCGCGGGGCCGCGGGGCCGCGGGGCTGCGGGGCTGCGGGGCCGTCTTCTTCCAACTAACCACATCTATTCAGCTCCGCTCGCATCTTTGTTGGAAAAAAGTTCTTCTCTGCGCCGGTATTGGTCTTGTGTGCTTAGGACGGCCTGCCGCGGACTTAGAATATAGATATCGCTATTAATTTTTGTCACATTTCTTGAAAGGAAAGGTGATTTTAATATACTTTGTAGGCGTAGGTATGTATTTTTAACTCCTACAAACTATTACTGCGTTGTAAACAAAAATACCTAGTTTATGTCAATAAAAGCACTTTAAAAATCAAATTTATTATTTAATTTATAAATAAAAATATTTAATTTATAATAATTAACTTTCATAAGAATTGTCTAGTGACTTTTTAAATATGTAATTATATTGCAGCTAGACATATATAGTTTTGGAATGTAATACAGATCTAAAAATTTAAATGAAAGTAATATTATTACATTCTGTTTCAAAAAACAATGAAATTTTTCCTTTTTTTTTACTGTTGACAGGCTAGTTGCTTGACCAGGGTTCACTTGATGTTAAGTGACGCTGTGGTCAAAAATGGTAAACACACTTTGCCTGGAATGAAACCGGCTGTCAAATGAAGCTGTCAAAACACATTTTTAGGTACATTGTGACTTTTTTTCAAGTTGAGGGTGGTAGTTGGCACGCCGTGTGCTAGAAAGTTCCCTACCATCACGCTATGGTTTCCTCACGACGTTTTCGTTCTGTGGCAGCTCAAGCTCATTGTTTAGGTTTGAACCCCCGCCCTTCGGCATGTGACCTGCGCTTACCATTGAGCTCGCTACAAAATGATCATGTGTTCGCTCATACCTTCTAAACAACCTTCAAGCATGTATCCGCTTAAATTGCTGGACATAGGCCTCCTCCTGGGGGGGTTTTGCTAATACTCGCCACGCTTGGCAGGCGGGTTGGCGAGCGCAGTTAAGTGTGATTGTTCAAGGAAGACGCTGCTGCCCATCTTCCGGATTACATCCCTTAGCCGACTCTTACGGCAACCACGGGTAGAGAGGGTGGGGTACTATTCTTACGCCGGCACCACCACGGCGACACACAGTTTAGTTTGTCAAGCTATAATTTCTTCAAGACCCTATGTTGTGTAAATTCTGATACCTCTTAAATACGAGTATATAAGATGCATCAACGTTATCTATCTCGCTATGTCTGTGGAGCGTCTCGGGTGAATTCGAGTCGCGATGAGGGCGGCTCCAAATCCGAGGGATTACGCGCAACATGGCGGATCCGCTTCTGTACCGGGCGGCACGCACAATACGACGTGATCAACGAACTCGCTGACAACATCCAAACTATACATATAAACTCTCTATTGAGCGCCAGAAAAATCTTAATGAACAGGATTGATGTACAATCTCTTTAACAGCGCGAATACATTTTCATTTTTTCAATCATTTATTTTTTATGGCTGACAGGCTATGTGTTTGACCACAGCTCAACTGATGTTAAGTGACGGTGTGGTCGTAGATGGTAAAGCACACCTAGCCTGGAACTGGCTCTCAAGTGAGGCTGCCGGAACACACCGTTAGATGCTTGGCGGCAGATTTTCCACTTGGGGGCGGTAGCTAGCCAGCCGAGTACTAGAACGTACCACCACACTATGGTTTCCTCACGATGTTTTCCTTCACCGGCAGCTCAAGCTCATTGTTGGGGTTTGAACCCACGCCCTTCGGCATGAGAACCTACCGCACTAACCATTGAGCTAATACTGTTACAAAATTAAAAGCTAATTAGGCCGTTAATTAGTTATTTTATTACAAGGAACGTAAATAAGTTATAATATAAATGAAGGCAAGGGATACGTTTCATATAATTATTCCAGGAATATGAAGCGGCGAAGCTCTGCTAGTCCTCGCTGTCTGCGCCGCCGCGGCTGTACGTGTGTACGTAGTAGGTACATCGCATTTATAAAGTTTCCTCCTGAGCGCACATGTGCACGCACACATGCTCACGTGTGGGGATGTGTGCGTGTGTGGGATTCATCAGTAACGGACAGGGGTGGACACCACTGGCAGGGCTGCCACGCCACATATAATCAAGATTTTTTTTATTAATTTTGTAATATATTTTGTAGTATTTGTGGAAGTTGCTGTACACACACAGTACAACTAAAGATATTACGTCTGTACCAATAAGGTGACCATATAATATAATGCAGTAGAAGTGATCTCTATATTCTTCTAAGAGACATTATCTTGCCAAGTCCGCCGCCACCCGCACGGTGACACCGTAGAATGCCAAGAATTTTCTTAATAGAACCTCTGTATTTGAATTCATTTTAAATGTATTTTTTTGTGATTCTATTATGGTGTTTTATATGTTTATTATTATTCAATAAATTTAATTTTCCAGCCGTTTACTACTCTACTTTGATGGCGTGTGTATCGATTTATAAAATCTTTTGAAATGTATTGTAATGAAGAATCTAAATCTATAGTGCGCAACTACAAAACCAAACTACTCCGAGAAGAAACGAAGAATGAAGACTTAATGCCGATGAGTTTTCAACTTGCACGGGGCCGGATAATCACTCTTTGTTCCCGCCTTGTACTTTGTTTTGTTGCTCTAAGTTCCGAGTGCCGCTGCAGTGGTAATGAGTATGCGTTATCTCTTACCATCGCGAGAACACCTGGTTCGTCTCATGACGTCTTACCATACAAACCTACGGCCGAAAACCAGTTAAAAGTTTTCTGAAAATCCTCCCGAGTTCAGAGTTTTGAAGGATGAGATAAAAATATGAAAGCGCATCTTAGCTTTTCCCCAACATTAAGCGCCAAGTCAAACAAACACACCACTTTAATTTATTATCTCTACCCTTCGTCTCGAGTGGGTGATGGGAAGCTACGCGATGCGATATGACGCGGTTTGCGCATCACAGGTCCTATTCTTGGATCATGTGTCTGATTTTGGTTCAACAATAGGGGACCCCAGGACAGAAAAGTGCTTTACAAATGTTACAACTAATATGTCACAGAATTAATAAAAAATTGTGCTGGTGTGTATGTTGCTGGGGTCCATAGGTAACGGTGAACTTACCATCAACAACTTACATCTTTTTTACCCGACTTCGGCGAAGCAAAAAGGAGGGTTATGATTCTGACCGGAACGTATGTATGTTCATCTGTTCACTCATAACTACTAAACTACTTGCCATAATTTGACAAATGAGGTGTCATTGGAAGCGTCTTGTTGTTCAAATCACGTAAAAAAATAAAAGAAATATATTACCATACTACACAAGTGAAAGTAATATGAATATACTCATGAGTGCGTGTTTAATATAAAAACACATATTGTTAGCGTTTCCAATGGCATTTCTATTAAGATTTATATAGCTCCATCTGCACCACGTAGGACAGCACTGCAAACTTAATCCGCGCTAACCCTACGGTCGGCCGGGGGACGTCTCAACTTTTTGTCGGAGTTGTATAAATCATCCGCCAGATATCAAGTTCCGAGGATGGTTGAAAAACTCCCGCTATACAGTATTATACTATACATACATACAGCTCTCTTTACATCGGCTTTTGCTGAAAAAATCGACTCACCGACGCTAGATTTCATGTCTCTTATTTTATTCTACCATATTTTCATTTTGACATTAATTTGACATCTAATCTAATCTAACAACCTAATCTAAGAGTCCCAGAGAAGGGAGACGTGGCCAGAATACCGGCAGCATTGCCGTGCTGGATGGCAATGCTAAGCTTGTGGCCGAATTAGATGCCAGCATTCTGGTCACCTGACGCTTCTTCTAAACGTTTGAGCAGGTCCCTATGTAGATGGTGAGCGCCCCCCACGAACCCCAAACGGCACAAACAAGTAACATCCTATCTGAATAACTATATTTATGCCGTAACTATTTTAATTCCTTCATATCGTTAAAACAAAAACATCGGAGAAGCAATGTCGACAAAAACTCGTCAATTCTCCTCTAAGTCCCTAAATGTCCCTCGAACCTCCCCCACGTCCCCAAATACAAGTGGAGTTATAACTCAAGGAGCCAATCACATTACCATAGCGCGGCAATTAGTACCTCCGTACAGCCGCGCGGGCCGCGGCACAAACCGCTGGTGCCGCAGTATCTCTACTATATTTACTTCGTACGCGATGCTTTGTTTATTGGTCAATGTCGAGTATTTCAACATTTTCAAGTATTTTTATTTTATTTACTTAATAAAATCTACAGCTCTTGAAATACATTAAAACAAATATTAACTTAGCCAATTTCAGATTTATTTTAAGTTAATGAGGAGTTCCAACAGTCGGATAAGAATTTTGAGCTGAAACAATATTTTCAGTGTGTGTCAAGTAATTCGGTATGTAAAGAAAAAAAATATTTTGCTGAATCCAAAACCATTTCGAAATATTACATTCCTGTACATTATTTTGACGTTTAAAACTCTCTAAACTATGAGATGGGGTATATTTCAATAAAATACACATTTCAATAGATAAACTTGACTTTCAATGAGTCCCATAATGACGTCATGTAGTTCGCTGTGCAAAAGCAATGGCGAACCTAAACAAAAACTGTCAATGTCAAGTCAACGCAGCATTGGATTTCGTACTATAATTACAGTATTTGTACAACTATTTCATGCTCCGTACTAGATACTATCCATATCTAAGGATAGTACGGAAAAATACTATAATTTCGTTACTTTACTTATAAAATACCAAAATAGGTAAATATAACACCCGTGCATTGCCAAATCACGTAAAAAAACAGTTCATTGGGTTTGTCCTTTTTCTTTTTGGCATCATACTCTGTGCATTCTGTCAGTTCTAATGTTTCTGTAAAACAGCTGTAATAGATCCATCTATTTTTTTAAATCTTAATAGATTTGCCAGCGGCGGAATAGCGTAATAATCCATACAAAAAAGTAATAGATTAGCAACATTAAGAAGCTTTGATAATCAAAATTCTTTATTTCATGTCAGTTGTCAAAGTCAATCAAATGTGTCAAAATATTCTTTTTTGTTTTACATGGCAAAGGCCTACTATGGATATTCAGCCAACCTTATGACGTCATCGCTATCAAAAGTTTGAAAACGTATTAAAAATCAACTACCGCATAAAAAGCCAAAATATTCAAATTAGTTTCATGAAATAAAGTTTACTATCAGAAAAAAATATATAAAATAAATACCAAAAAAAAAACTTTACATACCGAATTGACGAAAATTCATGTGAAGTCAACAAGTCAAGCTCTGGTCCGGTCATGTGTCAGTAAAGTATTTTTAGTAGTGGTGTGTTTGTTGTTGTATAGTTTTTATGTCGAATAAAAGAATTTTGAAATTGAAACGTTTCATCACATCGTATCGCTTTCCCACGTCCAGTCACGTGATTCAGCGCTTTGTGAATAAAAAAACACTATATTTCTACTGCTTTTTTAATGGTTGACAGGCTACGTGTTTAACCACAGCTCACCTGATGTTTTGACGGTGTGGTGGGAGATGGTAAATGTACCTACCCTGAAATGGAACTGGCTCTCAAGCGAGGCTGCCGGAATACACTGTTAGATGCTTGGCGACAGATTTTCAACTTGAGGGTGGTAGCTAGCCAGCCGAGTACTAGAACGTACCCTACCACCACGCTATGGTTTCCTCACGACGTTTTCCTTCACCGGCAGCTCAAGCTTGTTCTTTGGATTTAAACCCAGAAAGGTTTTGTTTGACTAGAAAAAAAAACTAGTTTTAGAAAATAATAGAAGGCTAGTTCTTATTATGAAGGAATAATACGGGACGTTTTTAGTCCCATACTTTTATTTCCTAAATTTAGTATGCAAAGTGGCCAGAGGTGAAGGTTTTTACTTAAATAAGCTAAAGTTTTGTGGGTCAGACAAAATATTGGTAAATAATTAAATTATAAGCCTTTTAAAAAATTTCAAGACAGGCAAGTGAAAATTAACTTTAAATATGTATAAAAATGCATGATAAGTGACGTGTATATACTTGACTATATATGATTTATACATTGACTGAAAACCGTTAGAAAATATTATGATGTGAATGCTATTTTACTGCCAGAATAGTGAGAAATAACCAGGAAAGTGAGATTATTAAACACAAATCGTCATATTTATTTTTTATTCAGAAATAAAGAATGACTAAATTTAATTATTAGTATGGCATCGAATATCACAATAAAACTTTTATAATAATCAGTTGAAAATTCACTGAATAGGCTAGTTTAAGTTTGTATTGCATAGTCTTTATCCGATAAACAGTCAGGACAAGACAAGTGAAATCCGACTTCCTCCAGTGCCTTTTTTCATGATCGGTCATTTCAGATATTGTTTTTATTTTTCCTGTAGTTCTTGCCTTTAAATAATCCTGTTTTTTCTTTTCTTTTAAAATAGATAACTTGTCTGGATCGTTTTTCATTCGTTCATAACGTTTTCTTTCATTTTCTCGCTTTTGCGCTAATACTTCTTCTCTGGTCTTTTTTTCTTAGGTTAGCATTTTGGTTTCTGTGGAAAAAAGGCCTCAACGGGTTAATAATACATACAATATTAAGAGGAAGTTAGGAATCTAAGTGAATGTTTATCACTTTCCTGTAATGTTATAACTTTCCTGTCTAAATGGATCCAGACAAGTGATACACAGGAAAGTGATAATTTTGAGGTTTTTCATAAAAAACACAAATACGCTGTATTCGAATGACATGTTAATGCTTTATGGTATATTTACACTAGGTATATTAATCAAAACAATAAAAAATATTTAAGAAATTCAAATATTGTTTACGTAAATACATGCCATACAAGTGAGAAGTTGTCTGACCCGTACGCGTCTGCGGTCAAAGAGATCTTCGTGGTGACTGTCTGATTGGCTGTTAGGCGGAACTTTAAGCGGAAGTGAGCTTATTTGACTACGTACTTTGTCTCGGAAATCTGGTAACAGTGCTCATTATTGAATTTATTGGTATTCTTCACGTGTTTTTAGCTGACAGGAATGTGATACACAATTCGTGTCGCCCCTATTCTATGATAAAAAATCGACTAAAATTAGGGAGACACGCAACTTCTTTTTACGTTTTAGCAAAGTTTTATTAATTGTTACTATGATTAGATATAATCTCTTTGATTTATATACTTACTTTACGTTTTATGTCGGTAGAACACTTGCGTTTTGTAAAATCGCCCCACAGGAAAGTGACAATTTTGCTCATATTTAGGCATTTTTCTCCAAAAAGATATTCTCGAAGCTAGCTGAATTTCAGTGCCAATATAGAAGCCAATTAGTTCCTTATTCCAGATTTAAAATAAATCGGAAATATTTAAAAATTAAGGAGCTATGATTTGAGCCCACCAAAATTCCTTCATTATAAGAACTAGCCAGAAAACGGAGTTAAAACTCCAATAGGATATTGTCGCTAAGCACCTCACGATGATTCCAGGCAGCGCCGCTTAGAGCCAGTTCCCATTCTAGGATGAGTTCAGTATCATCGATCACTTAACGGAATAATTTAGGTGGACTGTTTTCAAATGCCCTGAACTGTCACGACAAAATTGCACCATTTTCGCCTCAGATAACATTTGAAAAATATGAAAACTCAAATAATGCTACTCATCTACATTACTCCAGCACACACACACACACGCACACACACACGCGCGCACACACACACACACACACACACACACACACACACACACAAACACACACACAGACACACACAAAACTCGTCCAGGACGCGGAGGACGCCCGAGGAGAAAAGTACGCGAAGGCAGCGCAAACGAGGCATCGTAGTCAGCGAATTTGAGAACTAATTTTATATCTGCTAAAACCTTTCCGTTTTGTTAAGAACTTGCGCTAGTGGCTCCCTCGAGTGCGGGTAGCGGCGAGCCGGTCACCGTATGATGACGCCTGCATTCTGTTTCCTTGACGTTAGAACTAAGTATACTAACGGAGTGGCCGCACGTCAGGCTTTTATTAAAACACGTCCCGCCGCCAATTTAATCCTTGCAGCAGCCGGCGCACGAGGGTCTCGTGCTGTCTGTATATTTTGATTTTCCAAGTCCACATTATCACTAAGTGGAACAACGGGAGTTGAGCTTCCAGGCAGGTACTACCGCAGCACTTCCTGTGTCCGGTTTGAAGGGTAGTGTGACATGATGAATCAAACTAAATAATTTCAAGTTGAGATTACACTCACTCCACTGTGTACTTCTAATATCATTCATATTATAGTAACATAGTTGAGGGCATCGCTGCATGGCATCTCAACAGCCCTGTAATTGCACTGTAGTATCCTTAAAGCTACGACACAATAATGTTTACACACTACTGCTTGGTGGCAGTACTGTACAGTGGTGGTACTGCGATGATACTTACCTATAGGAGCTCCCGGGCCTTTGTCCAGTGTTGTATTAAAATGTTTCATTGTTATTTTCCTGGGTCTACGAGGCTTCTTGGCAAAATTTAGCCCGGAAACTCCCCTGGCATAATTTTTGAGTGGCAGCAGGAGAAACCATCCATAGTCACATCGTTGGCTGCATGCAGCGGCACCCCTGGTGCTGCTTCTTACATTTGCTCTGCGTCGGAGGCCTTACAGCAGCCTAAGGCTCAGCGGACCAAGCACTGAGAACAGCTGAGCTAGACAGTAAGTGATACTGGTATATTCCTCGCACGTACAAAGCGGAGTTACGTCACGTCCGTGCACATTCGCGTCTGATTTATTGTTTCCGTTTCCGAATGCGCTTTGTGTCGCCTCGCTTTGTTCCACCATTGCGGCATAATGCTTCCTATTCAATTTAAGATAGTGTTAAATTGTAAATACCACATGAGGTCACATGCAGCTTTCCTTATGAGAATATTGATGGGTTTTTAACTGAGGTATCCTTTAACGCCTAGCGATATAAATCACTGGTCTAGTGTAAATTGTACTTACTGACTGTTCCGTATGGGGTGGTTTTGCCAATACTCGCCACGCTTGGCAGGCGGGTTGGCGAGCGCAGTTACGTGTGATTGTTCAAGGAAGACGCTGCTGCCCATTTTCCGAATTCCATCCCTTAGCCGACTCTTACGGCAACCACGGGTAGAGAGGGTGGGTTACTATTCTTACGCCGGCACCACCACGGCATTACGACACCATTAGAAAAGTTCACCAAAGTATAAATTTCTGGCATTAAATGTGCTATCTGGATATTTGTACTGCAGCGACATTACAGGGCTGTTGAGACTGACCATCGAAAGTCTCAAAGTAATGAGCGCCAAAGCAGCGACGCCCTGGACTTTGTTTTGCTCAAAGTTCTGTGTATCGCTAAAATGGTCATGGATACGCGTTATCTCTTACTATCAGAGACCGTACTCAAATAAAATCGTCCCTTTAATATAGTTCCCATAAAACAATCAAAGAAATAGAAATTATTCTTCAAATAAGCGACGAGTGTCTCCTTGGAACCCGTTATCAAGATATTCGGTACCGGCTGCGAGCGCGAGTCGCGCCGATCATCCGCAAAGAGAATCTGCGATATTGGATCGTCGGCGACGCGTGACGCCGGGATTGAAACAAATATCACCGGCGCCATTGACTTGCCGCCTTAAGGACACGGCACGTGGAACCTGCGCAATATACGACTTAGCGATATGTTTAAATTTTTCTCTCCAATAGTACACTTTTGTGAGTTAAATTTGATCTTAGATACAGCAAATGCCCTTACAGCAAATGGCGCTAGGACTAAGAGTTTAAGGGAAAACGTTCCATTGAGTTCCATTATCAAACTCCTGGCTCCAACATCAGACCTTCGACACATATTAGACCTCACATACGAGAGGTCTTCTAAATGCTGTCACGCTGTATGGCAATGATAAGCTTTTGACCAAATTTTTGTAGCTATGATAGCAGTGTTAGGTTATCGAGGCTTGTTCACACGCCGAAGGGCGTCGATTCAAACCCCCAACAATGAGCTCGAGCTGCCGGTGAAGGAAAACATCGTGAGGAAACCATAGCGTGGTGGTAGGGTACTTTCTAGTACTCGGCTGGCTAGCTACCACACAGGAGCTGAAAATCTGCCGCCAAGCACCTAACGGTAAAAGGCCAAGTGTGTTTACCATCTTCGACCACACTGTCCGCATCAGGTGTCATCAGCTGTGGTCAAATGATCTGTGGTTGCTTGTTAACCAAAAAAATGATATTATAATTATGTTTGGATAGAACATCCTCACTTGTAAGGTCTTTCGTTGTTCATGTTTTTTGTGACTCTCAACAACCTGACAACCGACAATCAAACATAATGTACGTGTTTATTAAGTTGCTGGAGGTAGTACGCGAGGGCCGAGTTCGCGTTATTTCCCAGACTAGCTGCGAACATTTCTCAAACGAGACAAAGGACCTCCCCCGCTTTATCTCTCCAGTAGGTATATGTTGCAGCTAAATATAACACTTCTTTGTTGTGTAGTTGAACTTTAAATCTAAAAGATTCAGACATATATATACATATAAAAAAACCTTAGTATTTATAACAAATGTTTTTTTACTTATTAGAGATTATATATTAGGGATGAAACTGTTTTTTCACGTAACTGTAACGAGACGAACGCGACGCTCTCCTGATGGTAAGAGAGAAACAAATCCCAGCGAGTAGAAACTTCCGAGAACTTCCGAAATGTTATTTCGTAGCCAAGTTTTGTGACCCTCGAAAGTTTTGTTTGTTGGAATATTCAATACAGACGTAGCTCGCACGCGGGATCTTGTTTAAAACACTTTCGACCTCCGTGCAATACGTGAAGCGTTCGCTCGATCGGTGAGTATCGTTTATATTGTAACCAATGTTACCAGAAGTCGACATAATCATAAGAAAATGATGCTGACTGCCCGTTAGCTTATTTGGTAGAATATCTGCTTCAAGAGCTGTAGGTTCGATTCCCACCGGGACAAACATTTATGTGCCGATAAATGTCTGGATGTTCTGTATGTATTTACAAAAACATAAAAGTATTATTTCAGTTAACTGGTTCCCGTAGTTCAAGCTTTGCTTAGTTTGGGGGCTAGATTCACCGTATGAAATGCTTATATTTATTCATTTATTTAGATCCGTTATGTTATTTTGAGGTTCCTTAAGTTGCCTAGAAGAGATCGCTTTTAGCTATAAGGCCGCTAATTATTAAGCTAGTTTTGCAGTATATATTTTTCTATTTATTTCTTTGGTGTGAACAATAAGGAGTTTATCTATCTTGAGAGTAATGGCGTGGGTGTGGGTCTCTTTCAGCAATATCGCCGTTCTTTTGTAATAAATCCTGAGTCAGTTCGGCGCGGGCGGCGGAACTTTCCAGATATATCAGTGGCGCGCTGCGTGGTCGACATCTCCGCAGACGAAGTATATTTCCGAGCGCTTCCTCTAATTTTCTAGAAAGTTCCCGCGCCCCGCTTCGATTCCACGCGTCGGCGACTCTTTACGCACTCTTACCGAAATTAATTTTATTAAATATCTCGCTCGCAACCTAAACACTCCCTTATTTCTTCGCTGTGAAAGTCCATTTTCAGCTGGGGGTAGTATTGTATTGAAATTTCCAACACAAAGTACGTCCTCCGACTTTAATGTCTCGGAGGATGAAAATAAAAAAGTCTATTAATTTTTAATATCGTTTATTTTCCGGTATACGAGGTTCCATAAACACATTGCGATGGATATATGGATTCTGTACATTTAATATCAAAGTAAACAATACAATGTATACAATTAATGTAAATATATATTCTATTTAAATTATTACATTGGCACCTTAACGCGATACTATAGATCGAGAATGGACGCTAAGAAAACTCGGTGAGAATAAAACACGGGTCACCTCGTATAGATTCCGCGCTCGAGACAATTCTACCAAATCTGACATACAACAATTCGCTGCCCTTGCTGCACGGCTAGATGCCGTCAATAAGGAAGTCCTTGAGGTAACCAATAAGACCTTTTTGGTTTTAGTAACAACATACAACTAATGATTTCTTAAGCTATGGTCACTTAGGTAGAGAGTTTTTTTTGTTCTGGATAAAATGGCTTATGACATTAAGCCTGAAGTTGATCAGATGTTGGTTAAGACAAATCCTAAATGCTAACCTATAATGAATCATAACACGGTCGTATTACTCTGATACAGTAAAAAACAACTTATGTAATTAACGTAGAATCATTATTTTGATTGATTTTATCTTATTAAAGTACCAGAACACTTTTACTTTTATCAATGTAAAAGAAAAACATGTAAGAATCAAACTAAAGTTGTCAATTACAGACGACGTTAATTTGCAGAAGTACTATTTCAATAATAATATGAAAATATAAATAAAAGGATCCGAATCAAAATAAAAATACTAATTAAATACTCGCTCTGGATTTGGAGAAGCTCATTTAAAAAAGATCACATAATGCGGTATCTATGCGAGGCAATCTGTGAAAAGGAATGACATCGGTCGCGACCTCTGGCGTCGCTTCCTTATATAAATAAAACGCTCGAATTTCGGACTCGAATGGGTTCCGGAAATAAATTCGGAAGCAATCCCGAGCTATCGGGACAGCCGGCGTGTTCTCCGGAAGTATCGGTCGCGACCAACATGTCATCCACATAAACAAGAATAGAGGTGCGGGGGCCGCGGCGCACTACAAGTCTACAATGGGAAAATGTGCGAAAAGGGACGCTTCCGATCTAACACATGCATTAACTACACTGCTTTATATATTTGTGAAGATGAGGATCAATTTAGATCGGTATTAAAGGATTGCGCAAACTTAACGTGACTCAGCAGTATGGACTCGGGAAACGCAAGTATTGACATTTTTTAAATTTCCGTTACTAACGTATCTAACCTCTATGTAATTGATTAATCGCTCTCAAAGCCTGTCCGTCACATACGTGATTAATGGTCTCGGGATAAAGTCTGTGACCTAGTGCAGGCTCTATCAGTGTAGGGTCGACTTAAAATTTAGTCAATGATCTAAATGACACCTTATAAAATGATCGAATGAATTTTAGACGTTCCGTACTACTGACTCACGTTGGTTCCACAAAAACCGTGACACGCTCTGCAGGAATCCACCAGGAAAGACGATAGAGGAAACTGTGAGGAGAAGAGAGAGGGGTCTACGTAGCTCCTTATCTATCTAAAATTCCGCAATGGACGGATCGAGCATGACTCCAGGTACAACATAACTCTGTTCACATTAAAACATCCAATTGACGAATTCAGACACGGTACAAAAATACATCTCACTACTACCTAACTAAACTAAGTGATTAAATTCTTTTGACGATATAATTAACTTTATTCATGAACCCCGGCCCGCGACGCGCCCGCGCCTCGTCTCATATCACAATCCTTAACAACACTATATTACTGAATCGTTACTCGCTGGGAAGCAATGTAGTACGCACGAGGATCGATCGGGAATACTGTCGGACATACTGTCGACAACAGGTTCTTTATTAAACGATGTTTCGTTTTCAAGATATTTTATATAAGAGTTGGCAGTTGGAGGGATAGAATATTTTTCTGTTTTGATTTTGACGTGCCACACCTCGTCTTCCAAAAGTTTCAAACTTCTGCATTGAATACCATGTTTTATAGCATACAAAATGCTGTACTGGGGTTGGGGTTCGCAAATTATTAATGTATCGCGATAATATTAATTATATAACGTGTAAATCACCTACATTGGACGTGTTATCAAATAGTAATTACTAGTATGCCAGTACTCGTGGGGATTCAAACAAAGCCAGATCCTAGTGCGTATTACATTCGATCACAATAGATGAAGTAACACAATGAGAGCGAATGACGGACAAACTTAATCTAATACAAAACTAACCACCGATAACATCAACATTAAACATTCAATAGAAATCGACACTTACCTACGAGATTGTTGAAAAACTTGTGGTAGCAAACGTTGCCTCATACAAAATGTGCCCGGACTACGCAGGCGTCTAAAATTGACATCGAATTTACACGACTTCGTTTAAGCTATGATACATTATGTTTCTTTATTCGAGAATTTGACATCTATATAAAATATATTGGATATTACGCTAGCGAATTGATTAATTTGGGGAAGTTCACATTTTCTACTTAAAACTTATCGTATTAGAAATATAATAACCACTCATGCATGCACCACTCTCATTGACAAATAAATCTAGTTAATATTTAAAAAAAAAATATATTTGCTGGTCCTTCGAGTCGCCGCGTGCGGAATTTCTTATACTTATGACTTCAGTTACCATGCGCACATGAGTGGTCAAATTGTCACCGTTCTTTGATAATTTTCTTCAATTTCTTACTAAATATTAATTTTTAATATACCCGCATTATTTTCAAATAGATAATGTGAACTGCCCATTAGGATCCTTAAATCTAGCACTGACTTTCCCATAAATCTTAAATTTATCATCTTTGGTGTTTACATTGCACTATATTTCATCTTTCATAAATATATATGTATTATATAAACAAAATTTTAAATCCATGATTCAATATAAGAAACTCTATTATTTCAATAACAATTTGGCACATCAGCTTCCTGTTTCTAAATCACGATAAAATGAGATTTAATGCAAGAGGAAGAGAAAACGAAAGAGGGATCGAAGAAAGTTTAGGCCTTAGTATAAACACCTCGCCGCGACCTGATACTATACCGACAAGAAATAATAAAAGACTAAAGTAACATTTTATCTAAAAAAAAAGGGATTTGACAAACATGTGAACTGTCTGTCTTCATTTCTTTATTATGTTAGTCCGCAGATCTAAGATTGTGGTCATTATTTCTTCACTTAATGAAATGAAAGAGTTACTACAATCAACAATAAATTTAAAATTAATAAAAACCACAATTCTTCAGAGTTACATTAAAAAATGAGATCAGCAATCAGGTCGCAGGGAAGTAGTTGTAGGAGATAAAGATAAGAATACGCTAGAGTAGGTAACAGAGGTTACAGTAGACACTACAAAGACTAGAGTAAGACAATCGTATCGTACGTACTAACTAGCAGAACGGAGAGTACGCAACCGTTTTGGACGTTTCGATAAGTTCTTTACATCACATTCGTTGGGGATCGAGTGAATCTCTAGAAACGGAATTCAGATCATTGCTCTACATCATTATTTAAAGATATTTCATGTTCGTTGTTCACAACGTTGCACCTACAGTAACACATCCGAGGAGGATTAGAGTTCTAAATCGATCCGAGTTTTAAATTGATCACTTCTCGCCTAGTCACGCACTCCTAACACAAGCTACCAAAATAGCGCTGCGACTACAGAAATGATCAGCATATTAAGAACTTGTCAATAATAGTGTACGGTGTTCATATACGGTGGTATTTGCAAACGAGTAGATCGATCTAGTGGCGACGGCATCACATCCTCACATTTTTTTCATCTAAAATTTTAAAAAGTAACATTCTTTGTAGCTGTTTCTCCGTTTTGTATCGATTTTGCAGTAGGTGGTTGTAGTATGCAGTATGGGACTTTTGGCACTTATTTGCCATTTGAAAGAGAGAACAAAGAACACAGTATTCTTTTATATTATTCAAGCTTTGAAAGAGAAAAGGAAAAGTGAGTCGAGAGATTCACCCGATCCGGTTCAAAGCGCATCAGCTCAGAGGCGCGCGCTGAGCAGGCAGAGCGAGACGGCGAGGCTCAGGAGCGGAGGCGCGCGGGGCCAGCAGGCCGCGCCCGGCGCCCGCACGGAGTGCCGCGCGGGCGCGGGCGAGGGGTGCGGCGTGCGCGGGGGGAACACCGCCACAGCGCCGCCGCCCGCCGCGGCCGCCACGCACCACACCTGCGCACGGCCACGCGCGGAGCACGACGAAAACAGGCGACCGATTTTTAGCGTGAGACACAAGTTAAAACAATAACCGAAACCAAACTCTATTATATAACACAATTTAGTTGAATTGGGGCATTAGTATGGGAATCGAGTGCTCTACAAGTTAAGATCGATCATATTGCACACATAGAATTTGTAGCACTAATGCTGAGAACTAAGGACACTATTATGACCACTTTTTTATTATTTATATGTATTGTATTTTGTTGTTGTAGTGTTGTGTGTCAAAATAAATGTTTTTCTTTCTTTCTTTCTAATGTTGCTGTCTAGGATAGAACATACTTACGTGGAAAATTGTTTACTCTAGATATGAAAACATCCATATGTTCTTTTTGGTGCACACGAGCTAAACTTGTATGATACGCACCTCGTCCGGGTGCGGCACGTGCAGCACGGCGCGCCAGCAGTGCTGCGCCAGGTCGGCCGTGAGCGCGGCCGGCGCCGCCGCGTGCCCCGCGTGCCCCGCGCGCACCCACACGGCGCGCACGCCGCGGCCGCACACGCCGCACTCCAACCGCCACCTGCCCGCACGCGCACCCGCCACCACTTCACTGATTTTGTTCGTTATTAACCGACTTCAAAAAAGGGTGAAATTCTCTATTCATTTGTATTTTTGTCGCATCTTAATTTCGTTATTTATAAACTGATAGGAAAAATTTTATTTGAATGGATATACTTTCAGATTGATCCCATAGGAATTTCGTCAAAATTGAATTAAGTTGCGGTCGTTAGTGATGTGTGGTTGGTTACCCGCCGTGCGAGGGCTGCGCCGAGAGCGGCGCAGCAGTAGCGCCCCCCGCCACGCGCAGAGTGACGCGCTTGAGCTCGCGAAGGCGCGCCGCCTCGCCGCCGCCGCGCGCGCCCACGCATCGGTACTCGCCGCCCTCCTCGTACACGGCGTCCTTTATACCTAACGCACACAACAACACCGGGACATAACCACACAGCGCCATCTAGCATGAAATCATATTCTAAAATAACGCCATCTATCGATTTGAAGCGTCAACATAGTAACGAAATTATCAACCAAGTCTAAATAACGCGAAACACGTACAGAGTGGCACCATCTAGACCCGTGGGCTCACACGTGGGACGTGACTATAGAAATACCCGATTTACCACAGCACTGCTTTTTGTTGTCCATTAAACATTTGTGAGGATCGAACCCACGGACGTAAAAACGTCGATTTCATCCGTGAGAGACGTGTTTGTGCAAAAATATGTGGCAATAGTAAGTACTCGTGAATCTCTAGCGAATCAAAGGTAACTTTAAAGCCTCCCAGCACACGAACCGAGACGAGTCTTTCCGCGCGCAAAAACGAGACGTCATTGTCATGCTTCCGTTCAGGGTTTTGTCAAGTCTATCTTCGGTTTATACAGTGCCTGGGGATACCAGACCAAACGGAGTTCGAGAGGACAGCACGGATGAGAAGTCTCACGTGAGTTAAACGAACGCCAACGCGCTGTATCTTTTCAATTTATTGAAACAAAACGAGACAGCAGTAAATCGGTCGGTTAGTGATCGTCCCCGGCACGAGGCGCCGCTGACCTAGGACGCCGTGCGCGTGGTGCGAGCCGGCCGGCGCCCACGCCTCGCTGGAGTTGCCCACCACACGCCGCCACCAGCAGCCCACGCTCCCTGCGGACCACACACTCCGCTCAGGACAGGCAGGCATACATTTACAGAACATCATTGAAAGTTATAGAAGGGACACCTTTTAAACCGAAATGCTCTTAAAAAGTCTTTACCTGAGTGTTCTTTTATAGATACAATATGGGAGTATTCAAGTCGAAAATACAACCTGAACCAGACTGGCGCGGCCTGCGGTGGCGCTCGTCAATGGAACCGCGGCCGAAAGTAGATTTTGTTTGGTTTTTTGCTGTTTATTAACAACACAAGTCTTGGTAGTTTCGATAATCCTAGTCGAGGCCTTAGCTGACCGCCGCCCCATGCCGTCTGTTTGGAGCTGAATGAAATCGGTTTCTTCTGGACAAACTTGTTGTATCGTAGACCGTATCTTTGCTTAAACATCAGGCGAGATGGCGGTCAAACACAAGCCGTCAGAAAGAAGCATTACTTGAATGCCGTTCGATAGTACTGCAGAAGTGAAAGTCTTTGTTGGGCAAAAGAAGGTTTAAGAATTTTTCTATTAATCAATTAATTTCAGCAACGTTGTCAGTCTACGTGTGCTTAGTAGTGTGCATTGAGTAGTCCCAACGCATGTGCCATTTCAGTTACTTACTGACACTTTTTTTCGTTTAGTGTTTTGACGGATTACAATGGATATGTGTAAGTTATTCTTCATCCGAAAAATAAACATGACAATTTCGGGGATAACTACGGGTTGCTAGTGCATCACTACGAAAACAACTAATTTAACTTGGTGTTAGATCTCTGTAGGAGGAGGTTATCTGTGTAGGTACCGCCGCAGTACCAGATATTCTGCCGCCAAGCAGTAGTGTGTACACATTACTGTGTTCCGGCTTGAATACTGCAGCGAAATTACTGGGCTGTTAAGACTTACCATCTAAATTCTCAAAGTAATGAACGCCAAAGCAGCGATGCCCTGGACTTTGTTAGATTCTCAAAGTTCTGTGCATTGCTGCAATCTCTTACCATCAAAAGAACATCTCGTTCGTTTTTAAATTTAAAACAAAGTTGGACATTAAGATAATTAAACGAAGTTTCAATGAAATATTGCAAACGAATACAGATAACGGCACAACAAAAGGCTCTAGAGGAAATTTTGGGTGTGAATAAGAATTTGCGGCTCAACACTTGCCGAGGTCGGCGTGATAACGGAGAGACCACACCCTGATACCCGGGATCAATTTTAATTAACACAAAAGTTCTCCAAAGCTGCCTCCCTACGTACGTAATAACTTACGCTTCATGGACTTTGGCATTTTTTTTTTAAAGTAGCCTAACAAAACCTCAAGGTCTTACGTCACACAATTGTCTCAATGTATTATATTAGTATTTGTGTGCGTGTGGCTCGTGAGACAAGTTAACATTTTAGGTCCAAAGAGCCACCTGCACGATGCATTATTTGTTACCAAAAAACCTACCCCGTAACAACTGAGGTGCAACACGAAAGTATATTAAAAGTTTGGTAAGTTTTTGTACTAACAAAGCACAAAAAACCATAAAAACATTGTAAAAATAGAAGGAAATTTTCATAAGAAATCATGAAACCAAAGTTATTATTAAAACAAAGCCAAGTTTTGTAGAAATTAAAACTCACGATGTACATTAAATCGATTATTGTGACAAAAGGGGTAAAAGAATGCGTCTTATATCAACATGTGGGGATGAACTGTATTTAAATTGTTAGGGGAATGAATATCTCTGAAAGGGCTGACAGAGGAAAGTGGAAAAAAGTGTTATCCTAACGATAGAACTATCAAATTTATTTTCATGATAATCATTTACCTTTAGGACAGTGCAGCTGCACGTTCCCCCCGACCGACACGTCGACCTTCTGGTGCTCGGGTTCCTCTTCCTCGTCAGCGGTGGTGCCCTCTGTCGCGGGCTCCGTCTGCTCCTCCTCCGCTGAGAATGCTAACTTGTTACCACTGTCGATACTAATAGCGACACCTATCCCACGGCTGTGTTACTACTGGCGCTGCCTGTCAGAGTGTTAGTTATCTGCGCCGTCATTGGCTGTCAACGTGCCCAATGACAGCGCAGACTCTGCATCGCGCAAACGAAATATTTACTGAGATTCAATTATCATACACAGATAGATAAACCTTTTATTGTTCACATCATATCTAATATAATAAAAAAATATAAACTTAAAACTAGATTAACAACTGGCGGCCGTATGGCAAAAGTTTTTTTTTTAAATACAGAATAGGTTGCCCCTTTACCACATCCTGCCTGATGTTAAGCAACGATGTGGCCTAGGGTGGAACACGCAAGAAGGAACCTATTTACTCTTGATTTGAAGACACTCATATTGTACTTTTCGGAAAACACAGACTCCGTCAAAGAGTTCCACATCCTCGCTGTGCGAATAAAGAATGTGGATTCGAAGCGCTTAGTGCGCACATGGGGAACGTCCACCATGTACGGGTGACGCTTTGGTCGCGTTTGTCTGGCCGTCCAGTAGTAAAAAGTTATCTCTTCCAGGCAACATTAGGATGAAAAGACAGATAATAAGCTAAGGATATTATCAGGTTAACTTACATAACTATAACATAGCCATAAATTCTAATAGACCGTAAGGTGTACTGAAATGTTATTCCGTCTCTACGGTCGGATCTCTGTCCAAACAACACGTGTCTCGGTAGCAAGCAAGTACTCACACATGACGTTCAAGTAGTACCCGATAGAGGAGTACTCGGCGTCGAGCCAGGAGGCGCGGCAGCGGTACCAGCCCGCGTGCGCCGCCCGGAGCATCCCCCAGCGCAGCGTGGCCGAGCCGCGCGACTCCGGCCCCGCGTCCACCGGCGGCGGCGAACTGCACAAACATGCGAACATACAAGCACCGAGCCCACAACACTCGAGGGACCTCCCCCCACAGTCATCTCCCCTAGTGCTTGCGACCTAGCCTGCAGCTAGACTGGCTCCCTGCGACGCGGTGGACCCGGCACCCGCGCGGTGACACCATTGCAGAAGATTAAGCCGCCACTTTAAAAAATCTCTCGAGTTTGGTATACTTTCTTTGTTTCGTGTCATAAATAATGTTCCTCCTCCGAGCTGAGCGCCGAGCGGCGGCGATGCATGACATCTGATTGCTCGCGACGGCGGCTAGGATCTGGGTCAAACGGCTTTAATTCAATAACTGGCCCTTTCAATATGCGCGATACTGCAAATTCATCCCGAATAACTTCCCCCAAGTTTCCATTGAGTTACGGCCGCCGGGGGGATCTCGGAGACTCGGAACAAAAATCCTTGCGCGAAAAATATTGGACGTTTTTCGTGACACTCGGCACATGGGACGGTTTAAGGTTTGAAGCAATAACTCAACGCGACGCTTAATTTTTATATGAAGCTCTGAACGGTGAATGAGACAGGGTAGCGATGGTTTGGAAGAACTAAAGCCCGCCCACACGCGGACACCGCGCCAGACTTTCGTTTCACAAATTATACACATCAGGCACGTGCTCACGAAGCTCTTTCGTCCCACAACAAACGCGGCATCTCTATCAAATGTGTTTTCAAGGCGCAAATTTAGGTTATAAAATCAGCCATATTGAATTTACTGTGACGTTATTTTTTAAGATGTTTATCTGTATAATATCAGTAGGTGTGTAAGAAATATTATATTTTATATAAAGGTAGCAAAAAATTACTCGTCTATAATAATTGCTAAATAATTATCCTCTGACATTACAAACAGCGCCATCTAGTCCAAACTAAGCAAAGCTTGTACTATGGGAACTAGACAACTGATAGAATACTTAAATACTTTTTTTTTAATGCATAGAAAACAAACATTTATGCCCGCCACATGTTTGTCCTGATTGGGCATTGAACCCACGCCCTACATTTCTTAAAGCAAATACACTATCAAATGAGCCAACAGGGCTGTCAGATGTTTTAAAGTAATGAGCGCTAAAGTAACGATGCCCTGGATTTTGTTTTGCTACTCAAAGCTCTCAAGTCATGGACAAGCTTTCATCTTACCATCAGGAGAGCACCTAGTCAGTATCATTACTATCATATAAAAATAGCGTGTATAATGCGAGTACCAAACCCTCTTTGTAATCGATTAGTGGTGAAAATAAAACAAAATAAACGACACAACCCGCCCGCCGGCGCGTAATGAATCGAACAAAGTTCCGGACAGATAACTAATTCAATTTGACGCGAACGGCCGCGCAGCCTCCTCCGGCGAGTAGCGGCGCACATCCCTCCGCACACTATCTTAAACCGATTACGAACATCCGAACCCGGGGATAAATAACTACACTTTGCAATTACTGCAAACTATTTTAACTAGTTTTATTGGAACTAGAATTACTGTCACGCCGGCCTCGGTGACGACTTCGTACCCCATAGACATTACATCTTATTGAATACAGAACTTATTAAAATACCGAGTGTTTTATTTACTCGATTTTGTTTGTATCTCCTACACCAAAAGAGCTATATAGTCAGTACGTAATATTAAATGTTTGTTTTATTGCTGTTCCGTAATCTTGATGTAAACTATATCTATCTACGTAGGTCGTCCCTCAATCGAGACCTCGATGGTATCTTGTCATTAGAAGTTATCCAAAGGATCAGATCAATAAACAATCTATTTAAATTTAAAGAAATACTTAAACAGCTACAGAATAAAATTTACTCCTAAACATAACAAAAAAGCTATTGCTATGATAAAGATTAACAAGCTGAAGCGGCAGTGCGCTTTCGCAGAACTGATAACCATTGTAGTAGAAATGTATTTAAAATGGAGACCATCAATCGGCAAATGTAGCATAGGATGTCGTAAGATTCAAAGGAGTAATAATCTAAATAAGTTAAATTACAACACTAGCAAAATAAGTATGCATTGGGCATACCGCTCAGCATTAAGTGATGTGTCATTAGTAAAATATAGTTTTTTCGCGGATAGGCATAATTTTTGCTAATGAAATCACTGAAATTGCTGAGTTCATGTAAAGCGTCTATGCGGTTGGAAGTCGTTGCGTCGCGTCGTTGCGTCTCATATTCTAACATAACGCAATGGAAACCGAGTAACTCGACCGCGCGTTGCCCGGGGCCCGGGGCGGGGGGAGTGGGGAGCGGCTCCCTGCGCGCGGGGGTGTTGTTAAGGGCAAGTTTGTTTGTTCTATTTAACATATAATAATGTCAGCTCGTAAACATTTTGCGTGTAAGCATTCTACTCGTTTATTTATCGTGTTAAGTGTTTTTGAACAGTATTTTCCAAAACTTCTGATAAAATTTAGATTTCTGTCCGTTTACGATCCTTTACTTGTTGTAACATTAATCTGTATACTTGTTTTCGTTAGGACAAGTCTTCCCAAATAATAATTCCTAATAAATTAAAATTGTATTTTTTTAGTTTGCGTCTAGAATAGTGTTTTTATCTCGTGTAGAGTTTTACGAGCATTGTTTTCTTGAGAGTGTGTGCGGGTGGGAGATGGGATGTGTGTGTGTTGTTGTACGTGCGTAGCTCTCGGAGGTGTGCGCGTGTGTGCGTGTGCGTGTGTGCGGACAGGTACCTGGCAGGGGTGTCGGTGTCGCGCGTCCACCAGGCGCGCGCGGGCGGGTTGGCGTCCACGTCGCAGCGCAGCGCGGCGGCGCCGCCCGCCGACAGCGACACGCCGAACCCGGGCCACCGCGAGATCACGAACGACGGCGGATCTGCCGCGATACACACACACTGCACCGGCCCGCACCGGCACCGGCACGACTCTCCCTTTCTTACAATGGAAAGGGACTGCGCCACAATTGTTAGCATACTCTTAGTTAGTACTCGCTTGGATGTAGATCTCCTTAGCAGGAGGCCACCGCAGTACCAGATATTCTGCCGCCTAGCAGTAGTGAGCAAACATTACTGTGTTCCGGTTTGAAGGGTATCACAGCTAGCTGGGCTATTGAGACTAACCATAGAAAGTCTCAAAGTAATGAGCGTCAAAGCATCAATGCTCTTGTGTTTTTTTTGTCACTCAAAGTTATGTGTATCGTTGCAACGGTCTAAAAGATGCTACAAGATAACGTCTGTCCATACAGGCGTTATCTTGTAGCATCAGGAGAGCGTCTCGTTCGTCTCATTACTTCAACATTATAAAAAGAACATCGGATCGTTCTGTACCCATCATCAAAAGCATAACTTGCAGGTCACGTTCTAAGTGCAGAAGCAAGATTTTATTTTAAGGGGAGAGAGGAAAATTAACCTCTCTGTAATGCAATACACGGCGATGTATTGCCATTTTGAACTTTGTTTAAAAAAGCTTTACACGTGTGTGCTACGTGTGGATCTGTAATCGTGACAGATTTGTATGTGTGTATAAAACCCACACACAAAATGATAACATCAGAGCGATTACTATTTAACAAACACAGAAAGATAGTAACACAATACAAAACATGAATAATAGTAACATAACAGTGGATACCGCATGCCTCTGAGGTAGACGCCATTCCAGGCTAGATCAAGCACAAAAAGTTATGGGTTTAGAACTACTTAGTTAACTTTGTCGTTGTAAACTAGTTACATAACAGTATGATTCCAGCATCCCGGATTTACTTTGCAATCACATCACGTCACATATCTGTATTGCCATAAAACAAACAATAACGTTGCACATAAAATTGTTAAATGATATTTGCCACGCTCTACTTCTGATGTCAAACGCTTTGGGGAAGTACAATTTCGCATGTGAACAACAGAGTTTGAGTTCAAGCGACGCAAAGCTCAGTTCTTTGCGTCGCTTGTATAGTAATAAAACTGCACTTTCTCAAAAATCTTTTACTAAACTCTCTTATCTCTAAAATTAAACTGAACTCCGAAAACACCAGATAATGATGAGATAACTAACTTACTATTGTTCTACTCGATGCCAGCGAATGTATTATGTATCTACCAACTCGATACCGGATGAGACGAGGCAACCCCCGCCGCGCTCTCGGTGTGAACCTTTGGAACATATCTAACCTCAAGCAGCGGCCGGAGCACCGCAAGGCGCTCCCCCGGGGCCCGTCTTCTATATGGCATACATCAAACGCATCGCCTCGCACGACGCGCGCATGCAAATGATCCAACGAACATGATTTACGTCACGAGGCGAACTCGCCGTGATTTACATTCGTTTTATGAATACGCTAATGGGAGCGATAGTTGCGCCTTTGATATCGGCTCGGCGGCTGCGGCGCCAACTCGTTACGAGTTTCGAAAGTTTCAATGTGCTGTTTATCTTGGCTCGAGTACGCGGGGGGCCGCCGATCTCTAAAGGTTGAGCGGTTTCATTATCTCTATAGTTTATAGGTGCAAATTTACATTTCAAACGAAAAGACGCGATGAACGAATATATTTTAGTATTGTGCCAAAACCCAAGTAAAAGCTTAGTAGTTATTATTGATTCAGGGAGATTAAACTCTTACAGCGGCTACCGATGTGACATGCATTGTGATAGCCAATCAGTGACGAAAGTCTGCATCGCGCAAGCGAAGTTTTTACAGCGGATTAGACTAGTGTCAGTTGTATCGCTAACACTATCAGACAGTTGAAACAAATTAGTTAAAATCGAATCTAATCTATTTGTAAAATGTTATTGGTCAATAAACACGAGTGAATACTCACACGTGACGTGTATTTCCAGTTTTGCGGTGAGGACATATTCAGGGACGGCGGTAGTGGCGGCGGGGGCGGCAGGGCCGGCGGCAGGCGCGGGGGCGGGGCGGCGCTGCTTGGCCTCGCACTGCAGCGTCGCGTTATGCAGCTCGCGCGCCGCAGTCACCACCGCGTGGGACGATGACACACCGTCTGTACCACATGCCACCATAGGGCTCTTATTTAAAAAAAAAATGCATACCAATCATACTAAGAGTTTTGATCGCTATAAATATATTACTCCGAAAGTTAAACTTGCGTTTTATCGATTGCTTATGTTTAATATAGTGAAGTCAAGATTAGTTAGATTGTGTCTGTTTTTCCTCCAAGTGGGATTTTTGGTTCAAACGAGCGTTCTCGATGGTATATGATAACTAACTTAACTATAGACGCATAGACAATAAATCTGCAGGGGACTGTACACAAAAATAAAGTAGGTAGGGCAGTAAACTCGGCAATACAGGAGCGAACTGTGCGCTGCGTACCGATGGAGTAGTTAGTCTGCTGAATCCGGAGGTAGGAGCGGTGGTCCAGGGTCGGCTCCAGGGCCAGCAGCCGCCACGACAGCTCGGGGGGCGGGACGCCACCTGCGATCAAGTTATTATTATTCATTTATAAATAAAAAAAGTATTAGAAAACACCCTCTCGTGTCGACTGCATTTCCTCGTAACATAGCGTTCGCGGCGAGCGTGGCGCGGTAAGGCATTCCTGACTGATCGGAGTAGTTGTTCGATTAGAACACAAGTACTCCCCTGTCGTACTTGAAGAGATTCGTCGGAGAACTGATATCAGGAGAAGCATCCCAGGTCACAAGTACTCGCGACCGACGATTGTGTGTGGAAACTCTAATGAAGGTAGCAAGGCACGAAATGTGCTCAGGGCCGCAGCAAGTGGAAACACAGTGTCTGCCTACGGGAGAAGGGCGTGACTGGAAGTATGTGTATATTCTATGACTTTTATAAGTAGAAAAAAAGCATAACCGCCTTACTCGCGAAATGAAAAACCAAACATTTACCGTGTAGGTAGAAGTTTATGAAATAGTTTTGTAAAAATACGTATATTGTTTTAATTGACATTTGACATATTCGTGATGATATTACGGAATTTGACTCGTAACTTTGGTATTATCAATGAAATATTAGTATGTGTACGTGGAGCGTCGTCAGCGCGTCGCCGATCTAGATTCGCGTCGTCGTTGTCGAGTACGCACCTTCAGCGACGCAGCGCACCTCGAGGTCGGTCTTGTCGCGCACCGGCACCCACGTGTTGCCCGCGTCCAGGCGCCGCCCGTCCACCGCCAGGTACACGGCGCGCGCGGCCTCTGCGCGAAACCAGCCTTTACCTCTCATGTGACAATTACATTCCATACCAGCTCATATTTATGCCGAGAAGGATATACAGAAACATCTAGTGTTTTGACAAAGACAAAGAAAATAAAGATTATGGTATAAGTCTTCCTTCGTAAGTTGTTTGGACCAAAGTTTTGTGTTCCTTCCCTTTCTCCGCTAAACAGTTAATTATGCAGCACCGTCGGGCCCCAAACTAGGTAAGGCGTGTATCTTGGTTCGGTTCCCAAGTATTGGAGCGACATATCGCTCCGCAGTATGTGTGTGTGTGTGCGCGTGCGCGTGCGTACCGTATATGAGCAGGTGCACGGGCTGGCCGGACACCAGCTGGCCGGCGCGCTCGCCGGCGCAGCGCCAGGCGGCCGCGTCGCCGCGCGTGGCGCGCGCCACCACGGCCGCGCCGGCCTCGCGCCATACGCCCGCGCCGGCGCCGCCCGCCGCGCCCGCCGGCAGCTCCAGGAGCTGCACCGACGGAACACACCTTGCAGGACGCAGTCATCGTGAACTAGTTCTACAACGTGGCCAACACTGAAATTGTGTATAAACCAGTTGTACGGAAGGACTGATTTCGCAATTTCAGGACTGATTTTAGAATCGTATTTTTAAGACGTCTATTGGCACGCCTTGGCTGCAAAACCGACTCGTATGCCGTGACGGCAAACGGCGTGACGCTTTCTTACCCTCTACGCCACTTGTCTCGATTCCTTTGTGTGTGCACGTATAGTTTACTACTCTAACTTCTACCGGCGCCCCGAGACGGTGCACTCGTTGAAGTTAGAGTAATGCTCGTGTGGGGGGGGGGCTCACCTCGTTGTCCTTGTACCAGCGCACGGCCGTGACGTTGTGCAGGTCGCACGGGATGCGCGCGCGCGCGTGCGGCGCCACCAGCAGCTCCCGCGCGTGCCGCGGCACCTGCCCGGTTACTTCCAATATTATATGATGCGGAATACCGAAAATGCTCATTTATTCTCTTCGTTTTATGCGAAATACGACATTTTCAAATCATTTCAATTTAAGTTTTAAACTATCCCTAATATATTGACTATGACGTCATACCTTGCAAACTAAGTTGTACAATACTCCTTTATGTCAATCCTAACCAATATTATAAATGCAAATGTGTGTTTGTTTGTTTGTTACGCCTTCACGCGTAAACTACTCAACGGATCTGGGTGAAATTTTGCATGTAGATTGATTGTTGATGATAGTTACACAGCAACACACACCGCTGATCTCGCTAAAATGATAACACCCAACACATAATATACAAAGTTTGTGGTAGCGATGATAGCTCAGTGGTTAGCACGGTGGGATGACACACCGCGCCGGTTGAAACTCCAATAATGAGCTTAAGCTGTCGAAGAAGGAAAACATAAAGAAATCATAGCGTGGTGGCAGGGTAATCTCTAGTACACAGCTCTAGCTACCACCCTCAATTTATAGATTAAAATTAAATTAAATTGTGTTCCGGCAGCTTCACTTAAGAGCCAGTTCCATTCCATTCTTAGGTGTGTTTTACCATCTTCGACCACACCGTCACTCTACATCAGGTGAGTTGAGGTCAAACACCAAACCTGTAAAGAGTAAAGAAAAATAAACCGCATGCCCCTGGCGCGCGAGCCGTGATCGAAGTTCTCCAATCTCGATAAACAGACAGAAGTATCCCACGGCTGGCTTTGTAACGTTTCTCGCGGGAGACTTGTCACGACTCGCGTGCTGGAGGCTGCTAGAGGTGGCGGCACGGTGCGCACCTGGGCGGCGGGCGGCGCGCGGTAGGGCGCGTGCGGGCGCGGGCGCGCGCGCGCGGCGGCGGGCCGGATCACGAAGGTGTCGAGGCGCGAGGAGGCGCGCGGGCCGGGCGCGGCGCCCGCGTCGCCGATGGCGTCGCGCACGGCGCCGCGGATGTTCAGGATGGTGTCGCCGGTCTGCACGCGGCGCGGGCCGCCGCTCGGCTGCGCACACCACGCACTCATGGACACATTCACAGAACAACCAGTGGAGTCGACTCCTTAGCAAGAAAACAATCGCCCTCATGTTATGTACAATGTACATACATACATATGTAATATTCAGTTACGGACTTACCTACTTATAAACGCTGCTTTAAATTATTTAACTCATTTGACATTTCACGCCAGTAAGAAGTTGAGCTATTCCAGTGGCCTTAATCACCACTGAAACACATCATCATCATCAGCACAGGAAAGCAAAATTTGGTTTACTTCGATGACTATTTGTTTCTAGTTATTTTGGTTTAAAAGTCAAACTACTGAACGGATCACATTCCGATGAAACCAAACCGTAAGTATATAGGTATATCCTTTCAAATTAAAAACAAATATTTTCCAGATCAGTTTATAAATGACGGAATTCACGGTAACAAACATAAAAAATAGAGAACCTACTCCTTTTTTGAAGTCGGTTACATAGAAAAAGAGACGCGGCAAAATTAAATTTACAAATGCACTCCAGACAAATTTTACTTAAAACATTTACTAAAGCATCGCGCACGGCTAGCTTTTAGCTTGATTAGAAATTGTTATCAAATTATAATTATCCGGCTTCGGCCGGATCTAATCAAACCGGGATGTCTGTCCGCGGGCTCCGCGGGCGGCGCGCGCGGCTGGCGGCCTGGCGGCGTTGCAAGCTGCACGAGGCGTACACTGGCGAGCCTCCGATGACTTCAAACTCTATAGACTCTCTTAATTAATTAAGTTGAATGAATAATTATAAATTGTTACATTTATTCAGGTTTAAACCCTCGTCCTTTTTGTAACCAAAACGACTTATAAGCGGAAATACGCCAAAGATATACCAAAACATGGAATTCTGTAAAGTAACGCCACACACCTCTGGGGTCAGTGTGCCCCAGAGTCCAGCCTCGGAAAGGAGGTTTATACCTCGACTCCGATACCCGACCTTACCCCAAAAGAAGGGAGGAAGAACTCAGATAGACTTGTCATTGAAGGTCCTGGACTTTCGTTTTGCTGCTCAAAGTTCTATGTATCGCTGCAATGGTCAATGATTACCTTTTACCATCAAGAGAGTCTCGTTCATATTTTTTTAAGTAAAACTTCTTACTTGCTTTTGTCAATTAAAATTGAGCCGCATCTTAAATAATAAACGTCTGATTAGATTAGTTTCCGGGCATTTTGATTTATTTATGCTTATTAGTTAATCAAAATTTGTAAATATCAAAAAAAAAACCGGCCCTGACTGGTCTCTTTTTACTATGATGATACATTTTTTATTTCCAGGCAAGTTGGCGGACGAATAATTGCGACCAAAAACTCGTAACTCCGAATTGGCTCCTCCAAAGAATATTATCTCAGTGCCTACATCTTTTAGAATTCTAAATGAATTGTTGTAGATCATGACATCAAATATATACGTAGCGTGCGTGGATGCACTTCACGTGCCGGTTTGTGCTAATGCATTTGCTGAAATCTCTCGCCGTGTGTCGAGTCTACAGACGGAGGTCGTCTTGTATTGATTAATCTCCATCTGCGTCCTCCGGCACGTCTCCTCGGACAGACGGTGTACTCGTAGGCACGTAACATATACACGGACTGTTCATCAAATCCGTCTGGAAAGTTTGTGATTTGGGCGAACAAACAGAATAATCATACAACTCAAAGTGAGTTTTATGTTTATTCTGTATAAATGTCTACGTGTATTGCTGTAATATAAAATTCCTAGATATTATAATGTTCTATAACTCCTTATGTTACTCATCATATTAGTTTAAAATGTTTTATTATGTAAATTAAATCTCCTTGTTAAAAATTATACCGACAAAAAGGCTCGCCTTCACAAACAATCGATGAAATAAATATGAAAGTGCTTACCTACTATGTGAAAAACGAGTCTTACGAACTGTTTTCAAACTTCTAAGTTTTTAAAAGTCTCAAAAAAAAAATTTGTGTATACGCATGGTTCTTTTTGTAGCGATGATTGCTCAGCTGTTCGCGCGGTCGAGTCACATGCCGTGAGCAACGACGGAGTCACATGCCGTGAGCAACAACGGAGTCACCTGCCGTGAGTAACGACGGAGTCACATGCCGTGAGCAACGACGAGCTTGGGCTGCCGGTGAAAGAAAACATCGTGCTAGGTGTGCTATAATAATACCATCTTCGACCACACCGGCACTCAACATCAAGTTAAGCTGTGGTCAAACACCTAGGTTGTCAAAAATACTTAGCTATTATAAATATTACTAGTCGAAAAATTTAGCTCAATTGTATCGTCATTGGGCTCTCAAACTAAACACCGTTACGTGGTAAGTAACAGTTAACTATACGCGCGTGCGTACCTTCGCCGTTTGCTCCCAGTCCTGTCCGCTGCTGCGTTTGTCTCTTTGTGCGTTGGTGACGTCACCGGTGTCGGCCGTGAGCGGGGGCGGCGTGCGTTGGAGAGTGGACTCTATGCTCACAGCCGAGGGTTGAGTGTTCTGCAGGGGCGCGGGGAGCTCCGCATCGAGGAGTGCGGGGGGCGCGGGAGGAGGGGAGCTCTGCTCCGGTGCCGCCGGGGGGAGGCCTGGAACGAGAGCGGAGTGATACAGGACTGGACTAGCGCACAGTTGGACACAAAAAACAAAAAAAAATTGGACATCGTCATAAGCTGCCAATCGTTGCCTATCGCTGGACTCGGGCAACTCCCAACCAAACTTAACCGGCCTAATTTACAACTTTTTGTTGCTTGGCATATCGTCACTCCACGGAGTCCCAGGGCGTCTTATAAATAAATAAAAATCGTTTATTTCAGAACCAGTCCCGTGTCAAGATTAGTATAAAAAAATACATAAGGTTCGTTGTTCGTTTTGTTGTAGATCGGAGGCCGCGCGCGGGAAACTTCTCGCAGAGCGCGACCGAGTTCGACAAAAAGGCAATAAAACCTCTTCGAACTCGCACAAATTACCTGTCCGACCTCGGCGAACACCGATAACAAGCGAAATGAGAAATAACAGATGTACGAACAGAACTTTAATACAAAATCACCTTAAACTCGGGCACACAAACAGCTGCGGCTCGGTAAACGAAGGAACCGTGGCGTCCCCTCGGACACGACGTGTTCTTGCACAGGAAATACGATTTCAGCGCCCCCACCCGAGTTTGGGGAAAAATTGGTAGCTTTAACAAGAATTTCTAAACAAAAAGTTGAAAACGAGAGTTATTAGTAATTTGTGCGGCGGCGACGGAACTTGACGGGGAATCGTGCCGCGGACGTAACGGGAATCGGAACTTTTTAGGGGTCCGTGCCCGTATATGCTACGGTAAAGGGAACATGACCGATTACAACTTATAAAAAACAAGATTTGGCGCACATTATCAACAGTACCTGGGCTAAATTAGCAAAGCTTCTAATTGACTGAACTATAAAGTCAAGATATTTGGTATGCAGTTAGAAAAAATCATCATCATCATCAGCCATAGGACGTCCACTGCTGGACATAGGCCTCCTCCTGGGGGGGTTTTGCCAATACTCGCCACGCTTGGCAGGCGGGTTGGCGAGCGCAGTTAGGTGTGATCGTTCAACGAAGACGCTGCTGCCCAACTCCCGGATTACATCCCTTAGCCGACTCTTACGGCAACCACGGGTAGAAGGTGGGGTACTATTCTTACGCCGGCACCACCACGGCAAAGAATTGTTTCCTTAGTTTGTTTAGTTTGGTTAGAAAAAATAGTTTCTGTAAATAAAGTTCATGTAGTGTTCTCTCAATTACGTGGATATCTAACACCGGCCGCGAGATGTTTTCTGTAATGACGACAAGCAAGTAGTACGTAGGAATTTCTAAGCACTGGAGCGATCCCAGCAGAAGTACCGAGCGTGTGCTCCGGGTACACTCGTAGCACGAGTTGTTTACTCCGGGCTACGTTTTATTTGTGTGTATTATGTTGTTATTTTCCAGTGACTTTGTTTCATATTTGTCATTGAATGTTGTCCTGAAGGGGCGCCGCGCCCGGGCCGCGCCGCAAGGCCGGCTCCACACTGCACGCTCTGTTCCAACTCGAAAGATGACAAGTTTTTTTTATTATTAAAAATAGGGTTACGTTGACCGCCATCTCACCTGATGTTAAGTGATGATGCGGTCTAAGATGGAGCACGCTTGCCTAGTAAAATAGAAAACACAAACATCATCACAACTTTGTAGACGCAGTAAAGAAATACAAAACCATTGATTGTCATAAGACGCTCAACAATAATTGAATGCCATATAACGCACGATAATAATTGAATATTATAAGACGCACGAAAATAATTAGTTGTCATAAGACGCACTAGAATAACTAAATGTCATAATTCGCTCAAGAATAATTGAATTTCATAAAACACATTTTTCGTCTGCACTATATTCACTATGATTTCCGGATACGATATTTTCATAACCTTCGCTACATACTACGAGTATATACATCATACAAACGAAACAATCGTTTGTATGATGTATACGATGTACACATCGAAATAACACGAATGAAAATATAATGAAAATAAATTAAATTTTTAGTAAAATACAGAATCAATATCTGAGAGTGCGTCCAGATCCAGACTCGGCGGCTAGTTGCGTCGCCGGAGCCGCGAGCAGTAGTGTACGGGTGTGCACGCCGCCCGGCGGCGTGGGCGTTCCGTTACAGTGGGATTAACGAGCCGACATTCGTTACGCGGCCTCGTATAAATCACTCGCGGCGGGCGCCGCGTAACGCCGCCGTGTAACGGCGTTATCTAAATGGAACGCGCCGCGCGAGGAATGCCTTTAATGACTCGTAATTTCTGTCCATTATTCTGTATTATTTAAATAACTTATTTCATTTTTATTCACGAGCTGCGACCGGCCTCCGCTTTGTAATTGTGTGCTTTACTTCCCATCAGAATATACGAGCTGACGCAGCTGGGAGATGGTAAGTAGATTACTTGCCAGCACTCGGGCGGTCGCCTGCCTCGCTCTCTGCGCGACAGGGCGGCCCGCATGTTGGTCACGTGAAACTTAATACTAGAAAGCCTTTTAAAACGTCAGTAGTTAGTAGTAGTTTAGTCGATACTTATTTTGAACTAGCTATAGCTCGCGGGTTTAGTCACGTTTTCGCTATTTCTTTTTCATACAAAAGTACCATCTCAATTTCCAATATTTCCTGTACATTTTCCAAATATTTTCTTTAACACAAACCTTGTCCTGACGATTGCGAACACAACGAATAAGGAATCAGCAAAATTAGTCGAGCCGCTCCCGAGAGATGCCCCGTCATGTATCGTGTACACTTGTACAGTGCCATCTAGTGAAATTCGCCGGCAGACGGTTCCATGTAAAGCTCCAATTGATTGTGAAATTGCGCCGAATTTCTCTCCGTCAGAATAATTGAAACAAAACTTTTGTTTGATTCGTCTGAACAACGTTCGGGACGCTGTCGTGAATTAATTGAACTGGATTTATTCGCCGCAGTGAATACGATTCCGTTCCATTAACAAACAATTTCGGAAATAGTTTATCTCGCAGTCGCGGAAAGGACTCCAGTTCTCAACAAACAAACTGAGACCTGTGCCAGTGAAGCAGACTCTCACCGTGCGTTCTACGGGGTCTGACATCGGCCGCAACACGCACTCGACTCTCAATAGAACGAGGTGCGTGCTGTGGGATCCGAACCCAGGACTTCCTGAGCGGCAGCCACTCGGTCTCCCAGCGAAGCTGCCAAACATCTAACCTGCTCATCCCACGTGACAACTTATACCAATATGGAAACCGGCATGTCTTCAACATTTCCGAAGATATGTAAAGTCTGCCAACCCTCACTTAGCCAGCGTGGCCTTGCCGTTCTCACAATGAGAAGAGGCCCGCGCCCAGCAGTGGGCCAGCTTGTCAGCAGGGTAGACCGGGAAAATAAGGAGCTATTACGTGACGATAACATTTACGGGACAATTACCGCAATACATGCGCGCCGAAGCAGTGACCGTGTTGCTCTTTGTGTTGCTTCTCAAAGCTGTCTGTATCGCTGCAATGGTCACGGACAGGCGTTATCTCTTACCATCAGGAGAACGAGTCGTTCGTGTCGTTACTTTTATCAACCCGTGAGCCGGCGCGCTCCCCGTCGTAAATCTCGGCGCGTAAATAGAGCGGCTCGACGAGGGACGGCGCGGCGGCGTAACGTGCGCGTAAATACACAATTCATAAAATGATCCGTAAACAGGGCGACGTAACCCGGCCGGTGCCGGTGTGGGGACGGCTTTATCAACAGTACCGTCGCGTCCCGTGTGCGCGCCGCCTAATGTACGTGTACAACGGGGTTTATGACACGAGGGAGTTGTCAGTTATATTGAGCTTCCCTCTGCGGGGTCTCGTTGTTTTATCTCAGTTCAAGTAGCTGTCAGTCATTTATTTGTACGTTGCTGTCAATGTCAGTATAGTTGCCTTTTTTTCTTCCTTCTTGGCATCGCACTCTGTGTATTATGCCAGTTTCAATGTTTCTGTATTTTGGGTGCAGTCTTCAAGTTTGATAATTCGTGTCTAACATCTATAGTCAAAGTCCAGTCTTGGTCAAGTCCAGTCCGTGCCAGTCAAATCTAGTCAGTCATACCTTAGTAAAGCAGTGACGACTTTATTATAAGCTTCGATAGAGTTTTGGAAGCAACACGATGTCATGTTTCCCCACATTATATCACTTTCCCACACCCGCACTTGTAATTCAGCACTTTATGAATTACCCATTTCTATTCCAGGCTAGGTATGTTTACCATCTTCGACCGCATCGTCTTTTAACATCAGCTGTGCAACTTAGCCTGGCAAACATAAAAATAGTAGTCGAGCCGAGTCAGGTCGAGGAAGTCAGCAAGCTTTAGTTTTCCGAGCTATATAGCTTGAGACCAGCATCCCTGTCATCGACAAAAGGGTACATCTGTTCACTGCCGCCACTCGTTCCGGCGGCGGGCGGGCGACGCCGCGCGGCGCAGCTAGTGCCCCACGTTTCCATACTTGCGATAAAAAGTTGTAAACGTGATTGGCCATTAAGGCCCGTCCTTCACATTGTCGTACATCTGCAGGAAGGTTCCTCACTTTGTATATTTTATGAGCGTTGTTAAGTCAGAGTTGCCAGGTCGGGGGGGATTCTCGTCATTTTGGGGAAATTGGGTTTTAGACGAAAGAATGACGGCAGAACCCTAACATGATCAGTCTCGCTAAAAGTAGAAAACCGTGACCATGATCGAAACCTGTTCATATTGATAGAGCAGATTAGAGCAGGGTAGCTGTAAAAAGTTGGGAGTTTTTTTTTTCCTAATTTAACAAAATCAACAGCCCTTAATAAACATTTGAATTCAAACTCAAAAGCAATTTCAGATTTCAATTCAGGCTTTGCTCGGTGTGTGAGTCAAAATTTATAGTTAAAAAAACGCGGATTCCCTAAATAATTTATAGTACCTAACCAAACGCACTCGAATAACAAGATTGAGTAGAAATAGCGCATTCGCGTTTCCTTTCGCCACGCATCTGCTGCTTGAGGAATGATTCTTCTGCCTCGGTAACCCGAGGAGAGAGTCTGTTTGCCACCTCTGTTATTTAAAAAAATCAGGGCACGGCTGTGTACTGGACACGGCCGCGTGTACGTGAACACGTGTACATTTTTAATAGTCTGAGCATTCGATATGATTTAAGACGATTTATACCGTATAACTAAAACAAAAAATGTGTAAAAAATCACGTCAGTTTTCATAGTAAAAAAGAAGCCCTATTTCCATGTTGCAAGTCCTCACTCAACGTAACGAATTCTTTGGTTTGAGTGGTGTAGTTGCAACACCGAACTGTATCCCCGAGTTCGTGATCATCAGTTTCCTGAACTGCCCCCGCTACGGGAGCTAGTTCAAACACGTAGTCATGTTAAAATTTGGGAAAAATTCCCTGAGTGACGTGGCAGCCCCGCGAGGCCGACTGCCGCGGGAGCGCCGCGCGCTGCATTCATACTTTTAATTTGTAACATTTAGGGCGCCCCGGTCGGCCCTCGCTCCCTAAACGTCTTAGTAATGAATACAGATATGGCTTGAAAAAATATTAAAATTTGTTGTTGATTTACCAATAATTACTTGCTAAATTACCCATATTTTTTTAAGTACATGATCAATAATTTCTGGTTAATTTAATAATAATTTCTGGGTAAATTTTCGTAAATTATCAATAATTTCTTGGTACATTAGTAAGAAATATATGATATAATAAGTTCTTGGAATTTTTCGGTAAAGCACAGACGAAGTTATATCGGCCAGTGTCAACGCATCTGGAATAATGAAAATTAGCTGCTTTATACACGTTTTCCGAGATGTAAAGTAGCTTGTATGTTAATTAAGGGTAAAATTTGGGCGTTTTTAAGTCTGGATTGAATAGATTTCTTCTAGATCATCGTGCGCCATCCTCGGTCGCTTTCTATCAAACGAATTGGTGGACAAACGTATTTCTACTTCATAAAAAAAATAAGCCGCATTCCAAATATCCAAATTTTGTATAATATTATAACATATCTAAAGCCAGTGAATGAGGCCTGTTTAGCGGCGGGTGATTATTGGAAACTTGTATTTATTCGTCAAACCGAGTTGCCGCGCAAAGCAAACCGACTTGAAAGGCCAATTTCCAACGTCGGGACCGTGGATTCCGTTTATCGTCCCACACGTCGGGGGAACTGCATCGGAGCCGAGGACAGATCCCACAGATTACATCTCCCCGCCACTGGCTTGGAATAATGAAGCTTAACTTTTTGCAGTTTATAGTCGAAGTGAAGAACTTAATCTGCTCGTGGGGCAAATTTTACAAGATTCAAAGTCGCGCCGAGGCGGGCGGGGACTACAGACACTTCGTCTGCAGAACGTGGACGGACATTCATAGTTCATCTAACGTTAGATTAATTTTATGTAACTAAATTTTATATAAAAAGTCATTTTGCTGAATTTATAGTGATTTAATACCGTCCAGCTGAGCCCGTATACACACACGACATGTGCAGCATTAATGAGATGAGAGAGGTTTAACAAAATCTGATTCGACCGGAACTAGGACCTAAACAAGAATATACCGGAGTGAAGGTGAAGGTGAAGGTGAAGGGGAGCAGGCGCGCCGCCGGCGCCGGCGCTACTGGAAAGTCGCCGTGTTTTAGTAATCTGCCGCGAGAATATGAATTATTCATGGCCAGTCGGCCGGCTGAATAATAGTACCGCAGTTAGCATAGCTGCCCCTGCACGCGGTCTCACGCCGGCCGGGCAGCCACGTGTGCCCTGCGACACTCGTGCGGCGGCGGCGGCGTGCCCACAGAGTGGTGATGTACGACTGCGGCTGGATTGCTTATTAGAATGTTGTGATTGTGATGATTATGATGACGATGAATGGAAACTCTCGATTTCATAAAACGAACATAACTCGTTACGGGAAGCTTGCCACAATATATCAATGAAAACCGCATTCAAACCGGTTAAGCCGTTTCTAAGATTAGCGCGCTCTCAAACGCACACACAAAAATTATAAAAACAATTATTTTTTGACACATTTTGTTGTACTCTTGCGGGATTACTCACGTTTAATTTTATCGGAAATTCCGACTACAGTGTCGGCCACATCCGGTGGCCTTCTTCATGGAGACAAAGCTGTGACAACACGCACGCTGATTTTTTTGGGTTCGGTAACCAAATACAGCTAGTATAAATTATATTTTTTTTATATTTTACGTACAGAAACGGCTCGTTTATATGTACATAATTATGTGTAGAGAATAGATGTGCATTTTTTTTTGTTAAACATGTAAATTTTTCGCTAAACTTTGTGAAACTTTTTGTAAATTCTGTAAGAATAAATGTTGGTTCAGATAATTGGATCCAATTTGAGTATAAAATTGGCGAGGTCGGCGCGCCGCTGTGATTTGGCCGCAAGTCCTGCCGTTACGCGACATATCAACATTAGCGCCGCGGATTGATTCAGGAATTAATTTATTTAAATTATCCGCCGCCGTGTATAGAGCTCTAATTAGCTTGGCGATATCCGCGCCGCAATTAAACACAGTATTTGCGCGAGAATATTTGATTGGCGCTCGATTGGAGCCGCCGCACAGTGCAGCGCGCGGACGCACCTGCAGGGGCCGTACTGTGAACTCTAATCGCCACTCGAGTTAGGCTGGCACGTTAAACTGTGCGAACATACGGTAGTTAAAGGGCCCCGACGTCACCGACGCCGGGATGTATTCTAAGTCATTGCCTCGTTCGACTTACGCTGCATCTCCGAGCACGCGGCGGCCGACACGAGTCGACACAGCTCCGATTACTAAAAATAAGATTAACAGTTCAGAAGATACGAGATCAATATATAGTCAATAAAAATATTTCACTGACAAGCTTTTCAAAAACGTGAACTAAAAAGTAAAAAACTTTTTCACGTGCAATGGAAAGTACTCGTACAAACATGTCTTGGAAGACGGCGCGCCCGTAGCCTCAGACGCACTCGCGTTCTGCTTCGGCACCGACGCAAAAAATAAATATATATCGGAGGACATTTCACCCAGCGCCATCTAGCCCCAAACTAAACAAAGCTTGTACTACGGGAACCAGGCAACTGATACAAAACTAATATATTTTTTTATGCCACAGGTGGCAATCGAACTGACAGGTTGCCTGATGGTAAGCAATCAGCGTCGCCTACGGATATACGCTGTATTGCATCGAGGGCCTCAAGTTCAAACTATTAATATACATTTTTAAACACACACACAGACCAGTTGTATGTGAGTACTGTCCGGGTGGAGGACGCCGCGGCCCCGCAGCCCCGGGGCACGGAAGCTGGCGTCGGGAGAGGCCGGTGTCAATCATCGTTTCATTCTTTGCCAGGAGGGCGGAGCCCCGCCGGCCCGGGGTCCCGTGCCACACAATGACGCAGATAATTTGCGGCTCCGGCGCCAAAATTGAGGTCAATTGTGACGTAATTAGCCGGTAATTACATCATTTTAAATGCGCGCCGCCATTTTTGGGCAAATTGGGGAATTGCGGCATTGTTCCGCGACAGGCTCGCTGCGCATTCAAAATGCTAACTAGGCCTTTTTACGGTTGACAGGCGGGGTAGTGGGTATATGGCCACGGTTCATATAACTAATGGTACGCGACCGTGTCGGCAACGATACAGCACGCAAGACAGGTTAGATGTTGACCACAGCTCACCCGAAGTTAACTGAAAATGAGTCCGAGATAACACACACCTGCTCCAGAACGGGAACATCTCGCAGCTGAGGTGCCGGAACACACAGTGAAGTGCTGGCGGCAGATTTTTAACTTGAAGGATGTGATTCTAAACTACCCACAGTAAAAAACCCTCTGGAAATCGTATCGCACAAGGCTCCACTTGGAACTACTACAGAACTAGCGGCCTCACGTCCCGTCCCGTCACCCCCCGCGCCCCTTCAACACAAACATGAGGGTGTGGCTCACTCGGATGATTCTTCCGAATCATCTACAAGAAGCTCTGCAGCCCGGACGAGCCCGCGCACCGATGTTTTAGCACCTGTGCCGCGCGCTCACTCTCGACTCGAACCAGGAAACATTTATTGCGTATTGAATAACATTACATCAGAACATTCTAAGGATTTTCTTTGTGACCGACTGTGTTAACCATCGTTGACTCGTACACTAGAGATTCCTCCGAGCCAGCCTTGTTATAAGCTGGCTCACTACTGGGCGCGCGCCTCTTCTCATTGTGAGCAGGGTACAGCCGTAGTCCACCACGCTGGCCAAGTGCGGGTTGGCAGACTTCACTCATCTTCGAGAACATTTTTTTAGTATCTCTCCGATATGTAGGTTTCCTCACGATGTTTACCTCCACGGTTTGAAGCCGTACAATACGGCAGTAGCGGCGTACGTACGTAAGGCGAACGAACGACAGAGGTGCGCGCCGCGGGATTCATTACAGATTGCTTCATGTTATTTATAAACCATGATAAAAATCAGCTGTTCCATGATCATGATAAAATTCGTCGACCCTGGATTAAATGTATGTAGCGGCAGCTCTTTTGCGATTTCCGAGTTGCTCCGACACTAACTCAAGAAGCTTATGGTCCTGTGCCGTGTACAGTGCATATATAACCTATCTTTCATGTTATTATTCTCGAGTCGTGTTTCTCGGGTCATTGCCTGCTCGGCGGCAGCGCGTCGCTGTCCCACGCAGCATCTAGTTCTCTAGCTTTCGTGGGAGTTCTAAGGTCTGATTAATGCCGCCGCACCTTTGACGTCCCGTGACGTGACGATTTGCTTATCACTGCACCGTTCCATACCGCTCAGTATGAAGGGCGTGCAGTCCCCGGCGCGGCCGGAGCGCCGCGGCTGAGCGAGATTTATGGCGGCTCGTGACGTCACGTACATAAGACGTATGTACACACGATATGCAGAACTTTGAGTAACAAAACAAAGTCATCGCTGCATTGGCGCTCATTGCTTTGAGACTACCACTACACTTTCTAATCTAAAACTTAGTAACATGCTCACATTACTGCTTACTGCTTCCGTTACGTGGAGGTATCATTTCCTATAAATAATTAAAATATTTGAAAACATTCGTCGGCGGGTACGAACTAGTTCTAGTCGGTAGGCCGACCACTGCGTGCAGCACTGCGCGCCCGCGTTAGCGCCAAATCGTAAGGATTCATATTTGATGTATTCAATTAAAATAACACGAATTCGGAAGCTACTAACCCATTCCACAAGCTTCCGCCGGGGTCAGGAACTCCCCCTGACTCGGAGCGCTGTGCGGCGATACCGACGTCAGGTCACCGCGTTACACTCTGACTTGCGGTAACTTGTTGCGAACGCAACTTGCTGCAAGTTGCACTAACACTTTTTGAGATTTAAAATTTAGTTTCATTACATTTTGCTCTTGTTTTTGAAGTTTAAAATTATTATTCTGACTGTGGTATTGAATTGTTACGGGTGAGCCTGAGACTTACCATCGAGGGATCGATACGCTCACATCGCCATTCCTATACAAAAAAAAAAGTTGTAAAATTTTTGCATTATGCTGCGGTGACGTAGCTGTAGTCTCTACGCCGTAGCACTAATTCTGTAGCCGCGTAGTATTTCGTAGCATGCTCTACGAGTAAGCTACGTCACGATATGTTTGTCTTGATCGTTTTCATTGGAATTCGTAAGGGATGAACAAATTTGAATCAAATGTAGTGTGGAGGCAGCTAATATCGACTGCCTGTAGCTCGATTAATAAAGGCTTCACTTCGTGAGCTTGAGCTTCGTAGGCGCGGGTTCGATTCCCGCCCATTCTGAGCTTTATGGCGTTACAACTGATCTTAAATAACCAAAGCTAAGATCGAAGTTGTTTTGCAGTTTCTCAAACATCTTCGAAAGATCGTCGCCCGGTTCGATTAAGTGAAGTTGTGATATTGTCTCGTTTACAGAGTACCCGTCCGCGACTCTTATTGCAAGGGCATAAGGTTGGTATTTGTTCGTGTCGGTCCCGGTGGAGTGATTAAGCAATATTTATTATGAGGAAAGTTGAAAGTAACCGATTCATTGACGTTTGGAGTGGGGGAGTGTTCGGGGAGGGGGAGGGGTGGCGCACTGGATGTTACCTAGAAAATATATTTTGGTATTATTAGAGAGGTCGTTTCAAGATATTTTTCTATTAAGAAAATAAATTTTCGACCGCATTATATGTAGATAAAATAGTTCTCTCAAAAATATCATCAAGATTTTCTCTACAAGCAAAATGCTACAAAATGTATCGTGAAACCATTTCAAGGAGCTGTAGGTGGCACGGCGCCTTCAAGCGAATATAATTTGTAACCCTGGCTCCACGGCGGCGACGCTGCGCTCGTGGCTCGTCCCTCTGAACCCTACAATCATCATACGCCCATACAACCATAGAATCGCGCTCAGCTATTCCAAAATTTGCCAATTACGGATCATTGCGTGTCGGCTCGAGCCGCCTTGAACTCTATTAGATCCATTCAGGTCGTACGCCGCAAGCGATTCGATCGAACTACCCTCGTTCCGCCTCGGGAATAAACAATCCTTCGTTCCCAGTCGGAGCGCATACCATAGACCGCATCGTGTCCACTGCTGGGCGCGGACGCAGCTGCCGTACCCCGGCCGCGGGCCCGCAATTTCCCGGGTACAGCGTCACGGAGAGGAGCAATGGAGTTGCGGCGCCAACGTGCTCGACTGTCGTCAGGGAGTCTTATCCACACATCACTGTAAGTCTTTGATAATCTAGTGCATTCAGTGTAACTAAATGACACGACGGAGCCGAACGCGTCTTCTCGGGATTTTTGGAACTATGAGAGTCAAGTACAGGACTAACAGCTCGGGGCGTACTCAGCCGAAAGGCGGTGACTGTCCCGCGCCCGGATCAGTCCCGGTTTTATATACTGTCCCACGGCTGGGCGCGAGCCTCTTCTCGTTGTGTCCTCGAAAACATTTTTAAGAACTTTCGGACATTAGGTTTCCTCACGATGTTTTTTTTCACCGTTTAAAGTTATAGACGCTAAAATAGCAAACTAAACCATACGTTCCGTGAAACATCGCACCGTTGATCGAACTCATGCCTCAAGCTACGAGAACAAACACGTACAACGTGTACATAAATTACTTATTTGTATTTCGTTAATCCAACACTTGGGCCACGGGTTCTATATTTACTTCCAGAGTGGAGTAATGCCGGAGCAACGAATGTTGTTTACGGTGAGAAGTTGTTATTACTTCTCAAACGAGACTCTACCGACGCGCGGCGGCGCCCGTCACCAGTCTCCACGCCGAGCAGGCATTTCATAATTCGAGCAAATTTGTCATTTGAAAAAAATCTTGATGCAATTTCAGAGATAAAAACTTCCGGCCATATTAAGTGAAACATGAACGCGAGTGGCGACACCGCCAGTGCTGGCGTGCTTCAGTATAAATGGCCGTTATCGAATCGTTGTGGTTGTGTTGTCGTTCTCGCCGCTCGCGAGATTCTGAAACAAGATTCTGCGATTTAATACTACGTAAACAAAGTCATTTCCGCGCGCGAGGAGTACCCAACACAACGTTACAACGTTTACATTCTGTGTGCACGCGAGGAGTACACAACGTTACAACGTTTACATTCTGTGTGCGCGCGAGGAGTACACAACGTTACAACGTTTACATTCTGTGTGCGCGCGAGGAGTACACAACGATTACATTCTGTGTGCACGCGAGGAGTACACAACGTTACAACGTTTACATTCTGTGTGCACGCGAGTACACAACGTTACAACGTTTACATTCTGTGTGCGCGCGAGGAGTACACAACGTTACAACGTTTACATTCTGTGTGCGCGCGAGGAGTACACAACGATTACATTCTGTGTGCACGCGAGGAGTACACAACGTTACAACGATTACATTCTGTGTGCACGCGACGAATTTACTTCAAAGCGAAACGTTCCGTAATTTTCAGTCTCCTGCTGTGAAAGCTAAAACGGCATTTTGAAACGAGCGCCGGAGGGAATCGAACATGTCCATGTGTTGAGCATGTAACTACTCTAGAAGTAGATTTCTCTCTTCCGCAGGAAGAATTTGAAAACGATGAACGGCAGCCAGTCCTGGAAGCAAGGCATCGAGCCGAGGAGTCCCGGCGGGGCTCCGCCTGCAGCGTCGCGTAGCAAATCTCACAAATGAGTTAGCGAGTTGTGGCGAAGTTGGTAATCGTCATAAAGCGAGGGAAGTCGCCGCCGCGACCGATGCAAAGACGTGTTAAAAGTTCCGCTGCAAGGGGTCGCAACTTGCCACTTCACCCGCTGCACCGCCCTCCACCTCCCCGCCGCCACGGTGGAGGCGCACCAGCGGGCGAGTTTAATATAATCACTGAAATATCACTAACGCAGACGGCACGTTACAGGATCGACTGCCTGCCCGTGTCACGGCGCCCGAATCAAAGATTTAGTTTAAAACGCGACGCGCCACGTTGAGAAAAAGTCTGTAATCGCCCTTCGATATACACGTAGATATGTTATGGACAACATCACTTACGGTTAGTTAAGTTGTAGTTATATATGACGTGGAGATGTGAACAGGTCAAAATATCAGACATCAAATTCATATCCCTCGCTCGAGTCGTTCGATTTCTAATAATTAAAAAAGAAATCTTCTACATACAAAGTTGTCCATAGTTGTTTATGGTGTGTTACCGTAGATAAAGCAAATTATATTTTCCGTTTAGGACACGCCGCCCCGCGCCCCGCGTCCCGCGCCCCGCGCCTCCCGCGCCGCTCCCGCCGCGGTATCGAAGTAATCTCAGAGGATCGTTTCGATTCTCGTCCAATTACGTTGTTTGAAGCGACGCCGCCGAGCCAGCCGCGCGCCCGCCACGCGCGGAGAGCGCTCGTTATATACGTACTTATTACTTTGTAGACAATCTTATATCAGGCACCACTTTATAAATAATGTTCGGTAGATATTTTTACTATAAGTATAGATCTACTATCGATGTTGTAATAGTCCTAAAACTAATTTTAACTTTGAATTACATATACTGTTGTGTATGCTGTACAAATTTTGGAAAAATAAATTGAATGTCACTGGATTGTGTTTTTAAATCAGATTATATAAAGGCACGATATAAACCTTTTCGCACCTTGTCGACTGCATTACAATTCGATAATTTCATTTTATATTTCTATTTATTGTTCACTAAAATTAAATCATTAAAAAAAACGATCAATAGAAGTAAATTATATAAGCCTTGGCATCGAGCGTTCCGTAGAATTTTGAGGAAATGTAAAAACATGTACCCGCTCAACGCAACCGCCACTTGCGTGGTCTAGCCGTCCCTGCTGTCTGTGTACCGAGCTTATAGAGATTGCGAGCAGACGTCCTTCTCACAATACGACCGCGCTATCTGTCGACTCGAGTAGAGGCGCCACCATCGCAATTCCCAAACAAAACAGAACTCTTATCGAGTTAAACGTCGTCGGTTACATAATAATCGGAGCAACCGTACAGTTATGTCGGTTCGCAGAAACTGTCTCGCTTGCCTGCCGGCGTCTCGGGACATGCTCGAATATATCGCGGAGATTAGCCCTCTTCTCGCGCGCTCGACACTAGGTATCTCCCTCACTCTCGCCCTCGCCGTACCTCCAGCTGAGAGTTGATCTCGAGCCGCAGAGAACGAGGCCGCTGGAGCAGGGCCAGAACAGCGCGGCGATAGTCGGAGTGAGCCGCGCTGTGCGATGATAAAGATACAGAAATTACGTTACAAGGGCCCCCGGGGCCCCGGGCGGGCATTACTCGGCGTAACGCGGATTGTCCGAAGCCAACTCGCAGCGAGATAGCTAGATACGTACAGGCGTGAGTGTGCCGCCGCAAGTTTGAGCCAGCTATGTATTTGCCGAGAACTTTTGAAACAACAATAAATAAATTTAGGAGGATAATATAGGATTGCGAGAACAGAAAAGTTTTTTTTTTTTTTTTAATTAAATTGCTGGAGCCAGTTATTCTGGCTAGGTGCGCTATCTGCGGCACTGCCGTTTCAAGCGAGGTGTTTTTATCTTCTTCGACCACGCCGTCATATCAAATGAGCTGTGGACGAACACTTAGCCCGTCAACCATTAAAAAAAGTCGGCACCCTCCGTTGCCGGGTGTAAATTTCCCAGAGCCACGAAACCTTTCGGAGGCGTCGGGCGGCCTTGAAAACAATTTGTTTTCTTGTTGTTTGAGTGAAAATATAGCCGCGCGTGCGCCGGCGCGCGGCCGGGATCGACCCCACTGCGCCCGCGGCTGCTGTCCAGGATATTTTTATGGTAAATGGTCATATTGTATCCGACTATGCAAAAAGGTTGTAGTTTTGCCGGTTCGTTCGAATGTTTCGATTTGATCGGAGATTTCATCGTGAGAGATCCATCTCATGCCAGTGACGTTACAGTACATGTCACACGGCAGTCTCTCAGAAAATATAAAATATATATATATATTTGTGTCGACATACTGCGCGACCTAATACAAATAATTACGAAGGAATCGGCCGGCGACATGTGGTATCAAAATTTGCGTCTAATAAAAGATTGGACCGACCGCTCATAGAGCCGTCGCGAAGGATTCCTCCGAGACCCCCTGAGGGCCCGGACGCCCGAGCGAGGGCCCGCGCCCGGCTGGAGGGTGAAGGGTGATTGGGTATTTCCGAGCGCCCCGCGGGAATTGATGTCTGTGCGCAGCGGACGCGCCGGCGCTGCTGTAGCCGAGCCGCTCCTCCTCACGGCATACGAACGAGTCGCTCTCCTGATGGTGAGAGATAACTCTTGTCCAAGACCATTGCGGCGATACACAGAACTTTAAATAGTAAAATAAAGTCCAGGCACCACTGCTTTGGCGCTCATTTGAGACTTTCGGTGGTCAGTCTCAACGGCCGTGTGATATCGCTGCCCTTTAAAACGGAACACAGTAATGTTTGCACACTACTGCCTACCGGGGAGTATGTGATACTGCGATATATGCCACCTAGTATATAAATGTTCTGGAACGAGTTTGATTGTGAAATGTACTACTTGGCGATTAATGCTCGTTTTATGCCTCCTCGTAATAAAATGATTTAACAATGCTCGTCGTGAGCGTCCCCGAGCTCCACTCCGTTAACATACTCGTACCTGCCGACACCCCCTGCGAGAGTTTATGGCTGTAAACACTAGTTCCGCAATGAGTCCCGGCTCATTCAGCCGCGAGGCGGTAACACGACACGCGACACACGGGGACAGGGCTCCGGGGACACGAGGGACCGCCCGCGTCCGCGCTGCGCGCGTCAGGGCCGCAGCTCCCACCGCGACACTAATAATGGCTACTTTTTAATGGTTGACCATTATTCACATGATGGTAATTCTCAATTGATAAACATAGGTTAATTGCTTGGAATGGAAATTGGCTCTCTAACGAGACTGCCGAAACACACCGTTAGGTGCTCGGCGACAGATGCGGCGGCTACGTAGCAGCCGAGCCCTACAGAGCCTCCACAGAAAGTATACAATTAAACTACTCGTGAAGTATTTCGTCGACAGATACATACGTATTATAGATGTCGCTGTCCTTGTCTAATGCACTGCAACGAAAAGGATAGCAACATTTTAGTGAATATTTATCGACTGAATCTTCACAGACTGTTATTTATTTGTACTTCTTACTTATTTATTTTTTAATCTTCAATTTAAGTTTTTTACAATAGAAATTAAAATAATTTATTATTGTTATGTATTTTATATTTGTAACCCTAAAACTAGAGTGGCTCTACCAGCGGGGCCGGGTTCAAGCTGGCGGAGGTCAGGGCTGCAGGGTGAGGAACTTCCTGACGACGCACGCCGTGTCAATGATTACTGCTTTTGGATCCGACCCTGGACCCGACCGTCCGGCGACTCTCTTTAGATGTCGGTCGAGACTCTTCGCTATAAGACCGTTCACCGGGACGACCGTCGGAAAGATGTTCGTCGTATGAACCTACCATCCCACGTGGCGGTCATCTCGTCTCGGTTATTATTGAGATAATTTGTGTGAGGAGTTTGTTGAAGTTGCAGTACTGTCCCCGAAAGTGCGGCGCGCGGCGGCCGCCGGGCGACCATCGTTTTGTATAATATCGTAATCAACAAATTGTTGTTTTCACTCCTGCTGTAATATTGATGAGCCTTCTCCGGGAGCGCCACCCTTCCCCCCACACTCTGGCTTGGGGGGGGGTTTAACCTCGACCTATGAATACATTAGCCCGCATAATAACGTTTTAAAAATAATGCCTTCATTCGAAAAGATGAAGAAAATCGCTTTTTCGCCAAGCGGCGGCTTATCGACGGGGAAGCGGGGGCACGACAGCGCGCGGGGGAGGGGCGGAACACTTCTTTGTCTTCGATACTCGAGCGCGGGCGCGACGGGCGCTCCGGCCCGGCGGCTAACGGGTGTTGGTTTCACACAATAAATTAAGATTGCTGTAATTCCACGATGGGTGTTCCGACGGTCCAATACATGTGTTGATTTATTCTTCGAATCAGCTGTTTTTATGGACTGTCCCACTGCTGGGCGCGCGTCACTTCTCATTGTGAGAAGAGTAAGGCCGTTGTCCACCAAGCTGGCCGAGTGCGAGTCGGCAGATGTCACACGTCTTCGGGAACTTTTTTGTAGGTTTCCACGACATGTTTTCCTTCACCGTTTGAAGTTACCGGCAATACGCACATGACTTAGTGAAGACAGGTGCGTGCCCTGGGATTCGAACCCATGACCACCTCATTGGAAGCCAGACGGTCTCCAAACACAGCTGCCAGAACTTCTTATTATTAGTCGATAGATTAGTATTAGTACCTACATTTAGTTTATTAGGTCCTTATAAATTGTATTATCATTATCGTAAATCGTTTGTAACGGTGTTCATTGAATAAATAAATAAGAAGTAACATAATGGCTATATCTGACTAACCGGCCGCCGCAAGCAGGAAGCTGTACATCGTCCCAAATTACAACTTTAGTTGTATGATTTTTCATTATTCTGCATTTTTTCATCCTTTCTAAAATACGAAAATATAAAACTGTTAACGGCTGCGTGCGTCCGCCACTAGTCGCGGGTATTAGTGGGTATTGTTTCAGACTCCGACGAACACCACAGCTTGGTGTTAGTGTGTTTTCTAGTACCCGGCTGGCTTATACCCTCAAAATCTGCCGCCAAGCACCTAACTGTATGTTCCGGCAGCCTCACTTGAGAACCAATTCCATTCCAGGCTAGGTGTTTACCATCTTCGACCGCACCACCACTCAACATTAGGTGAGCTTCGAAATACCTAATCTGTCAAACATAAAAAAACAACCAAACCAACACAAGTCCAAATATGGAGGCATCAAACTCAGTAAAAACGTTTGCCGCGTTTATTACAGTCATGTGGATGACTGTCAATTATTGTAGTACCCACATACGAGTAAAGCATGAGACGTGCGAGTGTGGCAGTGAGTGATCCTCGTGACAGTTCGCCACATACCAGCTCTATTGTCGTCAACAATGGAAAAGGCATTGTTTCAATTGTGGAGCCCCGCACGTTTTGCAAGTCACGGCCATCCATAACGCCTGTGCCGCTCGCAGCGGCGCGACACCACTCACATCATTAAACTTGTGAGTATGTTTGTAAGTATAAGTCGATAACAAATAAAAATAATTCGACTGGCCCCAACACCGAGCAAAGCTCGTCGAGTCCGCCCACATGACGAGAATGCTGATCTGATACATTGATTTGGTCCACGAGATAATCGCCATGTGGTATGTTGACTCGACGATCACTGTCCCGATAGTCGTCACGGAGAAAGGTTTTATAGCTAAACGCCTCAACTGACATCTTGAGAGGCTCTAGTAGGCGGTTGGGTCATTTGTCAGATCCAAACGGCAGTGATCCTTGAACCGGTTTTCATTGACAGGAGGTTGGCTGAATGTGTGATAAAAAAATATATAAAGACGTGAAATAAACACGGAAATAATATTAAAATGTCAATATAGAAAGTGTTGCAGTTTTTGCACATGTTTGACACCGCATGTGACCACAACCATAATCGGAACCAAACAAAACGCCAGTAATCTCTCACAATCGTACACGTGACTACTTCGTGCTGGTTAGATTGATCTGCATTTTTAATTAAGCAAAAGTTTATCGAATACTCGCTTACATTATTTTGTAATTACACTATCTGCGTATCCCGCGAGGAAGTGAAACGAGTCGAGGCTCCCGTCCGCGCCCGCGGTACTATCTCACCGACAAGTTTGTTTACGGAAGTCGCCAGACGTCCGGCGCACTCGCCCCGCTCTCCCCTTCACCGCCTACCCTCATTTGCCGACGAACTCACGAAGATACAGTAGTCGGCGATAACTTATAAGTTGTTCCTATATTATAGGACAGCTCTCTGGGCCGGGCAGCGGGCACCGTTGTCATGACATCAAACTCTTAATGTTTTCTGGAATTTTTTCTGGTTGTCTGGAGGATTATCTGTTTAACTTTAGAGTTAGTCTCCCAGTAAAAGTTGGTCACGACGGTGAGTGTAATGCTCGGCTGAGTACTTGAGTTCTGCGTGATCCTGCGCGAAGTGTAGCGCTCTCGCCGACAATCAGCTAACAGCAAGGAGAGAGTACGGAGAGGATCGTGTCACAGAACTATCGCGCGCCCCGAGCGCCGAGCGCCGAGCGCCGAGCAGCGAGGCCGGGAGTTTGTTGTATCTCAAAGCTATGCGCACCGCTGCGATGCTCCTGACCAGGTATATAAACTAGCCAAAAGCTGAGCTTTGTGAGGGCTCGCGTAATTTTTCTAACCGGTAATAATTTTTAAGACAGTTTTTTTTTAATTCAGTTTTGTTCTGTCGATATTAACTCTTTGGTTTTCTAACAGATGGCGTTAGTAGTACAATTGTTATTGTACTACTTCCATCCAATGAATACAAAATTGTTAAGGTTATTTTTTTTTTGGATAATAAAAATTATTGTTTTTTTTTACGGATAACACATCTAGATATGAAGTTAAATTACTGTGTTAAAGCACAAATCTAAAGGGGTGATAGTTTTTCAGTAAAGTGTACCACAATAATGCTCAGGTTGTGGATCAGTGATAACCTGAATTACCTGATTAAGCCAACACATCTAAACGCATTCAATACTTTGCTGTTCCTGTATAATGTAAGTCTGCGGTGAGTTTACATCTGTCAATTTAAAGCATTCAAAAATGACGTAATATTTTTTTGATTATAGTTACTAGCGGCAGGCCGTATACGCCGCGTGTCGCCGTGGTCGTGTATGCAAACACAAATGACGCCTAGGGCGTGCATGAGTGCGTGTTATCGGCTCAGTGCGTGTGTGCGTGTGCACGCGCGCCAAATTACTTAGATGAGAGGGTTCCGTCCCGCCGAGCGGTTATTACCGTCGAGAACGAGTTGCGTTGAAACGAAACTAATATAATTACGCTGCAAACTACTTCTTTTACGATAAAAGTTTTTTCAATTTCCTGAGTAAGTGCTCCGTACCGACGCCGCGCGGCTCCGCTCGTGTCGGCAGGGAAGACTGCTCTACGCCGCAGAGCAGTCTTCCCGGCATTTTAAATCGACTTTTGGGATTCAGTTTTATAGCATACAGAAAATTCGTTAAGTTAAAAATTTGTCAGTTAAAGTTCTTATGTTCAGCTGCTGAGGCTTGCAAACTTGAGCACAGGTACTCGGCCGGCTGATGTAACAAGATAAACAACCAGGGTTCATATATGAATGATTTGGTGGTGAAAGCCTTCCACACACCGAAGCGGCTAACGGCATCGGTCCGACTTGCAGCCGGCTAACCCGCGACTAGGCCTGCTGGCTCCACCGCCACCGCACGCTCGCACGCTGCCCGGGCTACGTCGCGGCCGTCGCGCGACGTCGAGGCCGCCTTCGATCGCTTCACCGAAGGGCTAAATAAATCTTACATTTCAATAGTAATACGGTAGACATTAATTGCGTGCGCCATGGAGCGCGCGGCGCCCCCGGGTGCGGGTTCGAACCCTTCACCGGCGATATAAATCGTTTCCTTGAGCACACAATGCGCCTAATTGAAGAGCACTCGAGCGCGAAACCAGCGCGCCGTCTCGCTCGCTCGCGCGCGGGCCGCGCCCTCTCACTCACACGCGCGCCGCGCGGGCTCCTTCGCAAGCCGAGACTCTCCGTACACGGACAGAGAACACAAACATTGGTGACGTTTCCGGAAGCAAACTTTGATCTATGTTCGTCACATAAATGTTAGTTCTAGGCGAGAATCGAACCGACGCTCCAGTTAAGGAAGCAGAGCCGTCAGCGGATGAGCTCACAGGGAAGTCATCAGGCTGTCGTTCGTGCAAACCAAAAATAATATTAAAGGAATTCGCACCATCATTACGTTTTCTGATCAATTTTTGTCGATAACGCCTGTACACCTGACCGACGTGGAAGCGGTTTCTTTGAAGAACACAAAACATGCCACGGTGCGTCCTGTACCGTATAGCTAACCGAAAAATAAGTCGTAGTGTCCTTTGAGCGCATACATACTCTGGACACGCCCCCTGGTGGCGGCGCCTGACCCGGCGGTACATTTAATACCGACAACATTGTATTCAATGACTATACTGTTGGTTAGTGCTCGAACCCCGTCTCATAGTGTCGCCGGCACTGCTCGTGTATCCCCCCGGCCGCGCCGCTTGATCCCTCTAAACACTCCGCGGAGCACTCAAATCAGTATTGTCGACTGCATTACCTCGAAATCCTTCGCGAATTATCCTAAACGATCCTCCGCTGTAATCCTCTCCCCCCTGACCCCCTGCCGCCCCGCGTGTGTCGCCGCGTCCCCCGCGCGTTCTTATCGTTAAGTGGGTGATATAAATCACGACACGTCTCCTACACGCGTCGATTGTTCTTTCCCCACACTACGCGAGCGAGTGCTGGCGCGAGTGGCTGGCGCGAGTGGCTGGCGCGAGGCGGCTATTTATGAAGTTTTATCGCGCGTTTTATCGGAGTCGGGTGATTGATCGGCGGCGTGTCCTCCGTTTATTTGTTTTTATTCTCTTTCCGTCCGACGTTAGGAAGCGCACTCGTCTCGTGCGGGCGTGAATGAATTAAAAATGAAATAAAACGTTATTGCGCGTGTACTTTTTACGTGCGGGTCGCGGCTGAACGAAAACTTTACGGCGGCCGTAAATGGAAACCGCCATTATTCATCCGATCTTCTCTTGTCACCACGTTTATCGCCGGGACTCGCCCGCTCACAGAAACGCCCAAAAATCGGTGACGCGGTTCGATTGGAATATAAATAAATCCCTTCTCTTACGGTTTACGCGCTGTGCACGTGTTTCAATAACTTCCGTTCCGGTTCCGGCCCGTGATTCTCCAAAAGCCGAAAACGTGCACGGCGTCTACCGCGATATAGTTTCAAACGAGCTCGAAACGCACGGCGTTGTACGACATCGGCTCGGAGCGCCCGCGCGCGTGCAATTGGCATCCGGCGCGCTACAGCGCTCCTGTCCGGGATGAAGCTGGCTCTCGGCGCCTGATGTCCCATTGGTCGCTGTCGCGCTCGTGCGGTGCGCTCAGTGCAGGTTCGTGTGTCTCCCCTCGTTTTACAAGTTCACAAGCTAGTGTGTCTGTCATAGACAACTGATATTTTATTATGGAAACTGACGTGGTCTTGACATATTTTTGTTTTATTTATGCGGGATTACTCACGTTTAATTTACGTTAAAATGTGACAACTGATATCTAAATTTGTTCATATTGAAGGTAGATCGGCACCCTTCTGTAGCAGCACAGCGTGTTACCGTCGAATGGTACCGACGCGCGGCCGCCAGCGCGTTGCAGGGAAGCTGCTCCGGAGCACCCGGGTGTGAACGATTGTGATGGAGCCAAGCCGCCCGGCGCGGCCCCGGGCTCGGCGCGGCCCCGAGCTCGGCGCGGCCCCGGGCTCGGCGCGCCCGTCTAGCGTCGACTGGGCAGTTTTAATTTACGTCGTTTGTTAGTCTTCCGAACGACTTCCATTCGTTTCCTACTTCGTACTTTAGCCTCCGAACACATTTCCAAAATTTCATAATTCGTTTCAAGGGATGGATAAGTCATCCTCAGAAACGGAATAAGCGCTTCGAAGAGCATCCGTTCCGCGAACTCGCCGGTCGGTGAACCTACAAACGATACAATTTCTAAGTTTATTTGCTTCTGGTGAAAAGGCCCGTGAAATCCCGCGACCTACGCGGCGCGCTTTTGAATAGTATTCTTTAGAAGCGTGGGACTGCTGCTCGGCGCACGAGCGCTCGGCACAGTTGGGAACCCGTCGCGTCACCTCGTAATTATTTTCCGACCTGGCCCTCGAATAATTGCGACAAACGTCTACCGAGAATTCTCGCAAGTCGTGTTTTCCAACGTCGCGGAGAAGGAAAAGGAAGGTTCTACTTTGTACGTCGAGTGCTCGTTTGATCTACGATACGGTGCTGCAGGCAGCCGCGCGCGGGGCGAGGGTGCGGGGCGGAGGGCGCGGGCGAGTGCACTCGACGGTCGACACCTCTGAGCTCTCTTCTCCCGCGAGCCGAGACTCCAGTGCCGCGCGAGGGCGCGGTTCGAGCGCGGTCGGTGGCGGCGCGCCGGCAGGCAGGCGGACAGCGGCATCAGACTTTCCGGTAGCCCGCTCGGAGGCGCGGGCGTCGTGGCGCAAGTGATGAGAGCGGAACGATAAAGTTAAAAGTGATTCGTCCCGCGCGCGTGCGAGTAATTTCGCGGGGAGATTACATCTCGGGCGCGGCCCGCTCTCTCGAGCGCGAATAAACATAAGGCTTCCATAAATAGAAGGTAATCGGCTCCTCCGCGACGCTACGCCGGCTGCCATCCTACACCGACTTTATTACCACTGGAGGGAATCCAATCACGGCGGCTCACATTAACTGAGCCCCTAGCGCTCCCGCCCCCGCCACCCGCGCCGGGCGAGGAGGGGGGGCGACACGCTGCCACGTTCCGGAGCGAGTGCAAGCAACTACTGTATGATTACTGATGGTAAGCGGTTGCGCTCGCACGACCTCTGCAGAGGTGGCCAGAACTAGTCACAAAACCGCATCCTCGCTTAGCATCAGGCGAGGGTGCAGCCGGCGAGGGTGCAGCCGGCGCGGCGCAGCGCGCTCGCGGACGGAGCCGTGGGCCGAATGCCGCTGCCGTGACTGGTTTAGCTCTATTCTACGACATACGAGTCTCGACCACTAGTCGCTCGCCCCGAACTGAGAGCTCGCTCGGGTGTGGTGCGCCTCTTGTTCCACCGATTCAAATATTGGCTTTGGGCCATTCACTAGGTAGCTAGTGTGAAAACAAACACGGCCAGGCATTCCGCCGCCGACACTCGCCGCCAGGGCCGGGAGTTTCACGTCCGTCAATACTTCTCACCACAAAAAGTAAGAGCAGCATGTTCCAGAACATTTTTTTTCATATTATTGTTAGGCTAGGTGTTCGACCACAGCTTACCCGATATTTAGTGACGGTGTGGTCGAAAATGGTAAAGACACCTAGCCTGGAATGGAACCTTTTCAAAATCAGTACGCAAGTAGATAAATGTTAAGATTTTGATGTATTCCGTGTCGGCGGTACGTTCTGCCTCCGCGCGTGTTAACGACGCGGCGGCGCGGCGGCGTCACATTACGGCCGCGTGACGGCTAGATGAGGCACGAAGGCCTGGCAGCATGATGGCAGTAATAACATGCATGAGTTTTAAAAGTCTAAATCTTTTAAAATAAACGTTTCGAGTGATATTGACATTGTTCTGATTCATCGGAACATTACTTTTCTAAATTTAACTTTCCACTGTTTGCGACAACTGCAACACCGCCGTGGCTTCAAGAAATATATTTAGTTCCTGTGGTGTTGCATCGACAGCACGCGCGCGGCAGGTCCACACGTCAGACTCCAGGTCGGGCGATGTCCGACCGACTCACTCGCGCGGGGCGGCAAGGGGCGGCAGACGAATGCCGCCGAGGCTTCTGTTCCCTCTAACGAGGAAATATGCCAATATTGCCAATTACAATATATTAGGCGCCTCAATAAAATTATACCAACCTGAAGACTCGTTAGAACGGGACCGCAGGCTAGGGGGCGAGCGGGAGGGGGTCGGCGTCGGTCCAGAACGAAGTCTTGAAAATTAGTATTTTTGCGAAAATTTATAATCATGCCCGGTGATATTCCAGCGACGTCTAATTTGTTTCGAATCGGTTCGTAGTTCGTTCGGTTTGAAGCGAAACTACAAGATGGTTGCGGCGTCGCCGAGCACATCCTACGAACAATTTGGAGAAATGATAAAACGAAGTAACGATCTACTCGCACGTCACAAAACCACCTCTCCCGTCCATGTTGTCGAGTGGAGCCGGCTCTCCCGCCCGCGCCGGGGCCCGCACGACTCGGCGACACTCGTGCGGCCGACACTTTACTTTCTACTTATGTTATTGTTCGCGTGCACTCGCAGGCCGGTGTCGAATACAATTGTTTGTTTCAGTTTTTGTCCACTCGGCCGCCGCGAGAGTAATATACATATGTACAGAGCACTCACCGACGAGAAGAGTGAAGTATAGAAGAGCGGGGAGGGGGGCGCGCCGGCGGAGCGCCATGGCGGCGCGGGCGCGGGCGCGCGGCGACACTCGCGCCGGCGGGTCAGCGCGCGCGCTCCGCCCGGGCTGCGGGGGGGGCGCTCATCTCCGCGGGCGCAGCATCTGCAACCACAGGTCGTACGTCAGTCACTCTGTAGTGTGAGACGGGATGTAGGTGGCGCCACTCTCTGCGCGTGTATCGGTTCCTCGCGCGCCACGCGCATTATTGATTTGTGCTTTAACATAGTAATTTAACTACATATCTAGATGTGTTATCTGTCAAAAAAAAATTATAACCATAGAAAAAATGAACATTAACAATTTTGTATTCATTGGATAGAATGTTATTGTACTACTAACGCCATCTGTTAGAAAACCAAAGAGTTAACATCGCTGCAACAGAACTAAACTCAATACTCTTGAGTTTTGGCGGGAACGCGATGAACGTCGTGTCGCCCCATTGTATTTTTTTCTAAAACTAGTGTTTTTTCGAGTTTTTATGCATAAAAATAGTGGTGTTTTATTTATAAAGTGCTGAATTACAAGCGCGAGTGTGGGAGAATGATATAATGTGGTTAAACATGACTTTTCGTGTTGCTTCCAAGACTCCATCCAGAAGCTTATAGTAAAGTCGCCACTACTTTACTAAGGCATGACTTGATTTGACTGGGACCGACTGGACTTGATCAAGATTAGACTTTGACTGTAACTATAGATGATAAAGAAGCTGAAAAATGAAGACTACTCACAAAATATTGAAACATTGAAACTGGCAAAATGCACAGAGTGCGATGCCAAGAAGAAAGAGAGAAAGAAAAACTCAATACTCAAATACATCGTAGTTAATCTACTCAATACTAAACGACACCTGTTTATGCAAAGTTAGTTCCGCCAAATAATTATAGATGGCGTTGTAAAATCCTAAAACGCGCTAACGTTTGGTGTTGGCAAACTAAAGATCGGTTGTGGATTTATGAATAAATCGAGCTTGTACCACTAGAAGGAGTTTTATTCCTGCTAGTGCTACCTGAGGACACCACACCAATACAGTACGCGCTTATCCAACACCACTAGAATCAGGTTGTAAAATAACAACTATCTTAAAAATTATTTCCCGTTAGAAAAACTACGCGAGCCCTTACAAAGCTCAGCTTTGCTAGTCAGTAAGGAGATGTCGCGCCGACACCGCTCAGTACTACAGTACTACGGCTGGAAGAACGCAACGAGTTCATATCGGCGGCACTGCGACCCCCCGGCGTGGAACACCCGGTCTAAGCTCCGACACACGGAGCGAACATTCGTAAAGGAACCTGCCCGCGTGTTTCGGATGTGTTCGCAGCGCAGCAAACGGGAACTACTTTTATACGGACAACAGTAATTGTAAACATACGTGACCGCAATGTTCTTTCGTTTACGTCACAAGAAAAATAAAGTAGTAAGTATTGCATCAGTTATCTGGTCCATAGCTTCGCTTGGTGCGGGGCTGGGCGGCGCCGTGTCTGATGTCCGGGGGTATTTATTAATTTCCGCTAGAAACGCCTCGAGACGAACGTCGAGCGCACCGAGCACTCCCCGGCGAGACCTGGCTAGTACCTACTACGTGCACTGATGCCGAATGTATGCAGACACGTCTCCATATCGCCACCGGGGGGCGCTAGCACGGCCTCCGCGCGCTGTCGCGCCTCCCCCGCGGCTCAGCGGCTCAGCGGCGCAGCGGCGGGTATAAATCAAACCCCTAATGAAGATCCGTCAGGATCGCATTTTATTATCCGGCGCGGGGAGATAGCGTCTCTCGGGGCCGAGGGCGCCGCGGCCCAATAAAAAAAACCGGCTTCATATTGTTTTCTCAAATTCAAACATTTATATTACAAAACATGGGTAACAATTTTTATCGCGACAATGTGTTAGGTATAAGATCGCAAAGTTTTCACCATTATGGCGTGCAAAATTTATTAGTAAATATAAAATAATTATATTTATTACATATAAAATAAAATATTAATATAAAAAAATAATTAAAAAATTTAATACAATGATTTTCTAATCGGTCGACCGAACCATATCAAGTTTTTACGACTAATTTGTACGGTGAATGATTTCCATATAGGTATCTATAGAGCGAACGTCGGTGATACTGATGGTGAAACGTCGTCGACTGCACGCACGAACACGTCAAAGACTTTCGTTAGTGTGCGTGCACTGACAAATCTGAGGACCGAACGCTTCACCCATTGTCTACGCAATATTACTTATTGACAACTTGAATGCCAGTCAGTTCCACAGACGTTTATCTAAATTAATGCCGCAAGTGTATGTACTGAGCGTGCCAAAGGGCGGTGCCGGACTTCATAATAAATTACAAAAATTCCGTGTCTACTCTAGTTGTGCCGTATTTAGCTGTAAAAACTACACAAGAAAAAGTTACCGAGATAAAGAAAGCGCTTCTTTTCATTAATATGTAAATTTATTTTACATGCAAAACGAACAGCTGCTCACTGGTAAAACAAATAGAAGATAAGTGATAACACAAAAGCCAAAAACTTATTAAATTGTGTGTAATTTATTTTTAACCGACTTCAATAAAGGAGGAGGATAGAACATAGAAATGTTCGACTGTATGTATTTTTAAATCAATCGTTTGATGTCTGTTGTGGTTTTTACGACGAAAACTACGCAACTGAGTGTGTACCACATGTTCTTAATACATTGCCGCTTTCAGTTACAAAGTTGTAAGACCTGTTTATTAAAACACGCAATGAAAATTAAACAATCGATACTTTTACTCGTTGCTCAGCTTCGTTGTATGAACATTATTCTCATAATTCTGTCAAATGAAGCAGATAGTGCCGTACACGTTCTCGATTCTAATCGATTATGAGAACAGCGATGACAATGATATATTCGTTTTGGGATATTTGGTAATAAGTCAATATTTCTTTACAATAATAATGTTTCTGCTTATTGATTTTGTTCAGAATAAAATTAATAAACATTACAGGTTTCCAAGTGAACCCAACATTAAAAAAATCATCTACAACAAAGTAACAAGTGCTAATTAGGCAGGTACCGAAAAGATCAGATTGATATTTGAAGAGCGGCGAACTTAAATAATAACAACCAAGCAGACGGGAGGCGCACAGGCACACGACTTCTCACTCCAGAGCAGCTCCAAACACTATCAGTAATCGATTGCGCTCGGTTGGAAGTTCCCATCACTAAACCACTCTTGTGACGTCACAGTAGGTAGAAAAAAGTGGCACGCTCGGTTCATACAAAACAAGAATGCATGCGGCATCTATTTATATAAACGTCCGTGGTCAATTCGTTTCACGCGGAAAGCAGACCTTGCCTCGCCTGCGGGCGAGGACGCAACACTCGCAGAAACAAAAGGCATGTTTAACTGGAACACAATGCGATTAGTGCGGCGCCGACTCGCGCTTGGCCGGGAGTTACACCACCCGAGGTCAGCACTGCGAGGAGTTCGTTCCGCGCGTTCGCTAATGTGGGCAACTCTTGGAACTGTCGCCGCCGACAATTTCGGAACGAACAGATTCATTCGACGAAACAAAAATATTAGGTATAATGATGATAGATAGGTACAGTTAAGCAGAAGTACAGAGCGATACTCGCAGCCGACTAGCTGCGGCGCGCGTCGCCGCTCGCGTGCGCGCGCTACCAGCGGAGCGTGGGTCCGCGGCGAGGCGGCTCCGACACTCGGAGACTCGGAGCCGGCACGCGGCGCCGCATATCGAGCTCACGTGTAAACAAACTCGCTTACAATATTCTTCCTAAACTTTATACAAGAAGCTTTTATAATTAATGTCATGGTCCTTCCTTCCCAGACCAACTTTGAGCTCTAGGTTCGCTTTCCTGGGGGTAATATTTTGAAAAGAATCGGGTACACGATAGCCTAACACGTAAGCGTTCATCCCTCATTTTACCCCCTCAGGGGTGACATTTTCCAAAAATCCCTTCTAAGCCAACATTTGAAGTGTGTTTGTGTATCCCACCCAAAGGGCCGACCTCATGTTGCTTGGAAGAGATCGCTTTCAACGGTGAGACCACCGATCGTTACACTATGTACCTAGTTACTTTAAGTTTTGTCCTGTAATAGACATACGAATAACGGTGTGACCTTACGGTCAAGTTCGGCGCTGACGAGCGACCTCCAGGACGTCGCCTGCGGAACAACTGATGTTGTTTCGGCGAATTTTAAATGTCACTGGAACAAAAGTCCTTTGTTGCGCTCGTGTGAGCTCCCGACGACAGGTCGTCGGCGGTGCGGCGGTGACCACGCGCGTCGCCGCGAGGGCAGGCATTACTCATCGAAGTGCCGATTCCTCATCCACAACACCTCCGCGCGGCGCGTCCGGGCGCGGGAGCAGCACTTGAAGCAGTGCGGAACCCGCGGTGCAAGGCGAGCTCCGCGGAGACGACCGCCGTCCTCCACCACCCCTGTGTTGTTGCACTCGAACCGCCTATACAAACTGAGTAGCTGATGGTACGACGATCCGGCAGACGGCCCGGCGCCGAAAAGATAAAATACGTTTCTTAACTTAAGTGGCGCGTACGAGAAGCACGACGTCTCGAGGCTCGCATCGATTCCAGTTTTGATTTCGTTTCTTATAATCATGTTCGGCGCTTACGGAACCCCGCGCCGGTATTTAGTTTAGCGCTGCTTTTCAGAAATAAGAGAAATACTACCACTCGAGCTGCGAGCCCGGCGCCCCCGGAGACGCCGCACGTCACTCCTCGCACACGGCTTCACGTGCGATACGAGCTCCGCTGACGCCGCGGCGCTCGTAGGAGCTCTAGCGGCCGCGCCGACTACTCCAAGAGCTCTAGTTATCACGAGCCGAATTCGAAATATGTACACCTTTTCCGGCCATTTTATTTTATTGTACCTACGCGTGGAAAACGAGCTCCGACTAGGTTTCCGGGGAGGATGTTGCGGAAGCGGGGGATCTCGGGAAAACCAGACTGGGGTCCACTCGAGCGTTCGCAGATAATTACGAATGTTTTATTGATAACACCGACGCGGACGCTACAACTCGAACTCCGTAATTTGATGTTTAATGACGGTTTGCGGCGGCAACGTGGACAATATACTGGAAACTGTCCGAGTGAGGCGGCGGCGGCGCACACGGACAGCTTCCGGAACTAATTATCCCACCGATAGCAGTTCGAACAGACTTCTTATTCTCCTATTTAGATAAGGGAGCGCAGCATCGCAGCGGCTTCGTGGAGAGGTAACACCTGACCGACATAATTATTAATTGTCGAGTTGGGCCTCCGACAGCCGCGCGCGCCTCGCGCGCCTCGCGCGCCTCGCTGCACGTGCAGCGCAGCACAAGTATTGTAGTAGTAGTACGTTACATATATTTTATACTAGCTGCGCCCCGCGGTTTTACCCGCGTGGTGATGGATGATGATGATGATGAAAAGTATCCTATGTTTTATTCCAGGGCCTAAAATATCTACATGCAAAATTTCATCCAGATCCGTTCAGCCGTTCTGGCGTGATTGAGTAACAAACATCCATCCATCCATCCATCCATCCAAACTTTCACATTTATAATATTATATTTTATTTTATATATCTATAAAAGAGACAACAGACCGATTCGCCGACTGATCGATCAGCGCGCAGCTGCAACCGCGGGCTCTAGAAGCATGACATTTCGCACAAATGTTCTTTATGTGACGTATAGATGTGCACTAAGAAAGAATTTTTTAAAATTCCTCCCCTAAGGGTGAAAAATATGGGCCGGAAATGCATATGAAACGTTATTTTTGGTAGTAGCGTTTTCAAACTTACAGTAATAAAAACATTGCAAATTATTCAAAACTACCCTTAAAAAGAGGTGCAGAGGTTTGTTTGGGGAACGATGTCTGACGTCGACCACTACGCGGACGAAGAAGAAGAAAGCTAGCAGAATAATAAACTCGCGGCTCGCGCTCTCGAGTGTGTGTGTGTGCGAGTGTGTGTGTGTGTGGCGTGATCGTATGAATGGCGGCATGAGGCTCGCTGCACAGCGCGCGGCGCGCGGGAGCGGCGGAGCACAAACATTGCGCTCCTACAACACTGCGGAGCGTACTCTCACTCACCGGTGTCGGCGGCGAGAAGTCGACGCACACGCGCACACGAGACACGTCCGGCCGCGGCTGGCGCGCTCCGCGTACTGACTCGCGCACCCCGACCACCCCGACAGCCTGACAGTGACACGACACCCTCCGCCGCCGCGCCGGGGCTGCCAGGCCGCCACATTCGTTTCAATATTTTCCCCTAAATTTGAGAACGACCAAATTTCATACCGTCTGCGGAAAATTCGTCGGAAACACAATTCGTTGAATAAAACTCGGAGTATTTGCTCCTTTTCTATGATATTTTCCCGCTATAATTGGAAAGGTCTATCAATACTTTCCGCTGTAGTTGGGTGTTACTATTTTCCACTATAGTTAACGATCTCTATTATTATGACGAAATGTGATTCGACATATTTTATACAAATCATTTTACAAAGCGCCATCTAGCCCCGATTAGACGAAGCGCGCGCTGCGGGCTCCGACGCGGGACGCCTCCAGCCTCCAGGCCTCCACGCTCGTGTGAACAGACTCCTAACCCTGAAGAGTGGGCGCCGGGCGCCGGGTGCCGCTTCTAGTCAATTCCATAATATCTTTTGAAATATATCATTAAATAAAGTACCTATATCAAATTTTCGTTTTATTTATGCAGGATTACTCACGTTTAATTTTATCGGAGACTCCGACTATAGTTTCGGCCACACCCGGTGGCCTTCATCATGGGTACGAAGGCACGCGGCCTCGTCCTGCTTCGCACTGCGGGCCGCCGCGCGCCTCGCACGTGAAGATAGCGGTTGATGCGCGGGCGCGGGGGTGTGGGCGGGTAGTGTACCGGCATGCGACGGCACCTTCTGGAACTCTTCCTCACCGGAGTCCTCCTCTACGAGGTCAGGAATATTCCAGCACACAGAGCTCACCGCGACGTCTTCAGAACCACGGTCATTCTCACGAGCTCCATGAAGACAAGGTCTCCGAGTCGGTGGCAAATTCCACCCTCCATCTCTATTAAAATTAGGACGCTTACTAATCTCTATGGCCTCCCTGACTTTCCGAGGCACATAGAACTTCTCGCGAGCTAGCACTTTAGCCTTATCAGACCGGATATAGTGCAGCGCGTCCGTACCGATCGAATGTTCCGCCACCGCCGAACCGTTGCTATCCATGTTCTTCACGGAGCGTACATGCTCAGTGAGTCATGATGAAGGCCACCGGGTGTGGCCGAAACTATAGTCGAAGTTTCCGATAAAATTAAACGTGAGTAATCCCGCATAAATAAAACGAAAATTTGATATACTTTATTTAATTATATATTTCATTGGTGTTATCATAAAACTATTTGTATTTGTACGATCGGCTGGCGCGCCTGCTCGTTTAGTACTGTTGCGAAACATTGTTTTCTGCGGTTTCAAAGCACGTTTGTAATTTTTGGTGCGCAGTACGGTCGGGTCATCACTTTTTACAGAATAATCCTCAAACATGGCACCGGGCGCCACTTTCGTTAGTTTTGGAAAGAGAGTAGTTCTTTAGTAAAGCGAAACCAAGTTTAACCAGTTTTTTTCCCCGAATCGGCGGGAAAGCCCGTCCGAGGTAGCAACCCTGAGGACGGGCCGCTCCGCCGCGCGCCCTCTCCGCACGCGCCTCGGGGGCTCGGGGGCTCGGGGGCTCGGGGCGCATTCGGCGTGCACACAGCCACACACACAGCACGGGAGCCGAGTGTTCGGTTTACGAACCTGGCTGCACCCGCTCCGGGTGACGTTCAAACGATAGTATACTCGCGCATCTCATAACGCTCCATGTATAGAGATGTACTCGCCTGGATGAGATCACTCGTAGCGGTAATGCCGATCGTTTGCCGCATTAGTGTTGTTTCTGTACTTATCGTAAACAACTTAGTTTCATGATCCCGCGAGCGCACAGAGCGCACCGCGACAGCGCGGCCGGGACTCGCAGCACACCCTGTGCTGCCATTCACATCCGAAGTAATCGGAGACCTTCAGGGTGAGCGCGCTCCGTCCGGCAGCCGGCCCGACATCAGGCAGCGAGACAATCTATTCTTTAGAGAATTACACTCGGACGGACGCCTACTCGGAATACTAAACAAGAGAAAACAAAAACTCCGCGCACCGTGCCGCGCGGTGCTGGCGGCGCCGGCGCGTGTCCGCGGCCGCTCGCTGGCGTCTGGCCGCGCTGCGCGCTAGCCGGCGCCGACACGCCTCCGCTGCCGGGGCCTCGTCGGCGGCTTGACGCCGGTGCTGCGCGATAACAACGGATAAATCATAAGCCTTCCAGATATTTTCCGGGACCGCCGCCACCGGTGAACGTCTACATGCGAAGTGGCGCGCGTGAACCCGCCACCGCACCCGCACCGCCCGCAGGGGGACGTTAGCAGCGTACGTCGGAAGTCGTCGGTCGCGGGCGTTCGCTTCACGATGGCGAGGCTCCGCGTGGTCGCAGCGCGAGGGTGTGCGGGCGGCGGTGCTCCCGCGACCTGCTTCGTCGGGGGCGCCTCCGGACATCGTGGCGGCGAATGATATTTATCTACGGAAAAGCCTTTTTGCTGTTTTAAGATCGAACCCGTAGTTAATGTCGGTCGCGATAATGGAAACGTCCTCGTGCGCCCGCGCCGCGGCGGAGGCCTCGGCCGGGGCGTGCGTCGCGCAACGGCCGCCGCGAGATGCGCGTGACGCTCGCACGATGGCGATTAGCATCTGTGTGCCGGCGGCCTCCTCCACGATGCGGCGGAGGGCGGAGGGCCGCGGCCAGGGGGCCGCTTTTCAATGCTACGCTTCGTTATGACGCTCAGCGTGTCACTTACGAAATGACCGTTACGAAGCCATTCCGGGTTCGAATCCCACGACACGCACTGCTGTCAGATTCCTGAGTGTGATGAACGCGCTCCGGAGCTCCGAACGGCGAAGGACACCTCGTCGCCTCCGTCGGTCTTCCGAGGTGTCGGAGTCGCGTGAAGCCTGCCGGCCCGCACTCGGCCGGCTCCGGCGGCGTGGCCTACTCTCGCTTGTGAGAGGTCCTAATGAGTGCGTGTACTCATCAGTGAGTCAGTCGGAAGAATAGGGAGATCCGGAGCTCGTGCAGACCGCGCCAGCACGTGGCACGCGACGACTGTGCACCGCGCGCCAGCTGCTGGCTCTCGGACCGGACGGCCCGGAGCGGTCACCCATCCGAGCACTGCCGCGCTCGCGCCGCTGCACGCTCCTCGCGATCCCTGGTGCGCTCCGTGCCGAGCGCCACCCTGCGTGGGTCGGGGAGCGGCCGCACGGCGGCGCGCGGGTCGCGGCTTGCATCAGAGCGCGAGGCCGCGGCGCGCGGGTATATAGCCGGCGGCGCGCCGGGCTTCGCCACTCCGCCTCGGGCCTCGCTCGCACCATGTCTCCCGCCCGCGCCTCGCCCCGCCCCCGCCCCCGCCCCCACGCCGCGCGCTCCCTTGCGGCGCTGGCTGCGCTCCTGCTGCTCGTGAGTGCTCGCCGCTTCAGATGTTGACAGTATCGAGTCGAACGAGTGCGCTCCGCGGCGGCGACTCGGCCGCAGCGAGCCGCGCCGGCTTACGATCAGTAGCGGCGTCCGACAGACTCTCGCGACGCTCTCCTATGTCGCCACGCCTCCGCTCCGCCGGCGTCGCTCCTCCGTGGGCGCCGCGTACCGGTTCAATGAGACGCGTGCGCCGGCTCGGAGGGCACACTTATTGAAGCAGAGTCGAGGGCGTCGAGAGTGAATTAGCGCGACTCGCTGCGAGTCAATGTTTACACTTGATGGAGTACGAGCGGAGCGCCCGGCCGCGCGACCCCGCAGCCCCGCAGCCCCGGGGAGGGCCGCGCGCACCCGCTCGGAATAGTTTAATGAGGTCTCTGTAACTCGAGCCGCGCTGCGCCGATCTGTTGGAATCTTATTCAGGATGTGTGACGTGGAGCGGTGCCGGACCTCGTGCTGCCTCACTCTTGTATGTCGATTTAATCACGTGTGCATGTGTGTGTGCAGGTCGCGGGCGTGTGCGTGCCGGCGGCCGGCGCGCCGCTGCTGCTGATCCCCATCCCCGTGAGGTATCCGCACCCCGCACCCCGCGCCCGCACGTCGAGGACGGGCGACGAGCCCGACGAGCGCCGCCGGATGTACTGCTGTCTCGTTCTGTTTCACTGAAACGAAGAGAGACAGCGCTATATCCACTGGGGCCCCGCCGCGGGTGGCGCGCTTACCATCGCATCCAGAAATAGATTCGTTGCTTCATGCATTTTGATCAATAACAATTTTTAATGATAAAAAAACATATATTGTAATTTAAAGTTTGCCACGAACCTTTTTTCGTTTGGAGGCGCGCCCTCTGCCTGCTGCTACACCGCGCGGTCGTTCGTTCCAGCATCGGCAACACGACATCGCTGCTGCAGCAGCTGGCGGTCCAGAAGCTGCAGAACAAGGTGGACCTGCTGACCACGATCAGGGACCGGTACATGCTGCAGCAGGTCACCACCAACGTCACCACCGTCACCAACGGCGCCGGGGTAACGTACCCTCGTCTCTCCCTGTAGCCCCGCCGCACGCGGGGCACCCCCTCACGGCTCGACCGTGTACCGAAATATATAAGAATGGATGAGCGCCAGTGTGACCAGATTTAGTAGACTTCTACTTTTTTGGTAGATTTTAGGGTCCGTCAGGTTAATGTCTGTAGAAATAAATTATGCAGTATATTTTGGTAGATTTTTGAATTTCGTGGTAAGCAACATTTTTCTTTCGTTTTATCTCTCGTTCTCGTTTGTGAACGAGGATTCCCACGTTTTACCACGAGTAAAGCCCGCCGCTCTTTGTTGTTTGTTATACTGTATTCACGTTGTTCTTATTCGTTCGCTTAAAAAAATAAAATATATAAATAATATAAATATATTAAAAAACGTAGCCAGCTTACTCCATGGAAAAGAAGGGCTGCGACAGAATGATCGTGGCTGCATTGATTTTGTACCAGATAAAGGAATGATAAAATTAATGGATTCCAAAAAGTTGTATAATGGAGCAGGAGATAATAGTGATTCGGAGTAGGCAATGCTCTACAATAATAATTGATAATGTTGATCATTTTCACTGTTTGTTTGTTAATTAATAATGTTGATCATTTTCACTCTGTAGCAGTTAAAATACTAAATTGTCCATTTAATGTTGTAAATTATTACATTAAGTAACTGTATAAAGTTATTGTGTATTTTTATTTAAATTCTTACAAGTTTGGATAATATGTGTAGACAATTTAGTAGATTGCTGCATATTGGTTAGTAGAATTTAGTAGATTTTGTCCATACCGTGAGTAGATTCGTCAAATTAAATCTGGTCACGCTGATGAGCGTCCTGGCGGCCGTAGACGGGACCCGATACTCGTGTAATGCGCTGCCATCCTTCATACATTTTAGTATCGAAGTTTTGCAGACATTCTTTGAAGCGGCTGAATCTTATTTATTTTGTTTTCGTATGACATGTGACTCGACCGGGACAGCCTGCACGCGGCCCGGGCGGGCGCGGCCCCCGCGGCGCGCTCTCTGATTCCAGCCGCTTCACGAACGACTCGTGCAGAGCCGCGGACTGCTTGACCGACTCTCGTGTTTGTGTTACAGTGAGGAGCTGCGTCCGCGCGTCCCCGCGCGGCCCCGCGCGGCCTCGCGCGGCACCGCTGCTAGCATAGTGTCTCGTAGCTCGAGGACTTGTCGCACGAGTGTTTTTACATTTACGCAACGATCGACAAACAGTACAAATAGCTTTATGTTCAGAGATAGTTTTCCCATAAGTTATTGTAATCAGGGCCGTCCTGTCGGGCCTACTCGTATACGTTAAATAAAAATAATACAAAACATTATTCGCTTTTTATTTTAATTAAACTCTGCAATGACGGCGAGGGCGAGGGCCCCGCCGCCTCTCGCGAGGTGTTAGTTGCTCCAGCGGAGCGCCTGGCGACGAGGAAATTGAACATTGTCGCTCAGTAGGACGCGGGTTCGATTTCCACCCGGACGGACATTTTTCTTAAACCAGAAGTGATGACACGAACGAGACGCCACCGATCGTGAGACACGGCGCGCCCCGCGGGGTCGCCGCAGTCCCGCGGTCCCGCGGTCCCGCGGTCCCGCATGAACTACCTCTCCACACGTGGAAGGTTGGACGATCCGTTCGACTGTTGTGTGGTGCGCCATTATCGAGGCCTCCCGATCCAGAGGCACGAGCTCGCCGCGCGATTTATGACTGAAATTGCGACGGACTAGGTTTAGGTAACTGCATACGGATGGAATAATAACCAGTGATCGCCTTTTTTGTGGATAATTTTTCGACGTCGATTTTGCAAGTTTTTTTTTTACCATAGATGGGTTCTGATGGCCTAGACAAGGTAACATTCGATTAACTGCGACGCTATTAGAAAAGTCCAAAAAAAATCGACTTATGGTGCCGATAAATCACGTGGTGGTTAACGAAATAAAATTTGCTAGACGATGTATCTTTCGTTCGATTCCATGAAACGAATTGACTTAGCCATTGATTAGAAATGCGTAGCCGAGTGGAACTTTTGACAGTCGTTAGGTACTATGGCTAGTTGGCGGCTCACTCGATGGAAACACTGACGGCTGCCAAGACCCTGTAGAAATCGAATTTTATCAAACAAAATGACGATTTTTTTTTGTAATCAGCTGTTAGCAGTGTTCGGTTATTGATTTGTTTCTCTGCGATTACTGAGAATATTTTTGTATTTGTGTTGATGATTCAGTCCAAAACAAAATTAAACAATTTTTTTTACGCACTGTTGATAACAAACTCAGCGGAGTTTTGGTGGGAACGCGGCAAGAGTCGTGTCGCCCCATTGTATTATTTCCAAAACTAGTGTTTTTTGGAGTGTTTATGTCTAAAATTTCTGATGTATTATTCATAAAGCGCCGAATTAGACATGAGTATGAGAAAATGATATAATGCGGTGCAACATGATTTTTCGTGTTGCTTCCAAAACTCCATCGAATCTAATAGTAAAGTCGCCACTACTTCGCTAAAGCATGACTAGATTTGACTGGCACGGATTGGACGTAGCCAAGAGTGGACTTTGACTTTAAAGGTAAAAAAAACTGAAGACTGCACACAAATACAGAAACGTTGAAACTGGCAGAATATAGAGTGCGATGCCAAGATGAAAGAAAAAATTTAAAAAACAAACGTAGCGCGCGGTATCTGACGTATAATTTTTTTTTGCCTTGTCTTCGGTTTTTACAATTCATGTCTATAATCTATAGTCACAGTCAAAGTCCAGTCTTGGTCAAGTCCAGTCCGTGGTATTTAAATCCTATCATCACTATTTTTATACATAAACACTCGAAAACACTGTAGTTTTAAAAAATACAATGGGGCGACACGACTCTTTCCGCGTTCCCGCCAAAACTCCTGACGATTAATTCGTTTTAACCGGCGAATGAAAATACATAGAAGAATTCCTAGCGCTTGAAAATGACCCAACGCCGATTACGCTCCGGTGGGTGGGGCTTACAAATTACGCCCCGAGCAAATCTAGTATGCACTAGCCGGCAATATGGCGTCAGTCAGCTAAAATAAAGTGACTTTAAGTATTAAAAAATGCCTTCTTGTTTTGTGAAATTGTGTGTAAATCAATCACATGTCCACAAAAAGGATATGGAAATAAGTTTTCATGTGTAAGTACATCGCTAGGATATTATTTTGATAATTGTTTATTAAAATTAAATCAAAATATTTTTTTCTATGAGGATGGTATTATGCCAAACATTTCCAACCAACAACAAAATTTTATATATAGTAAAAAAATATGTCGAACAATTAAATTCTTTTATTTGATCGAATATATGGTCCTTTATGTCAAAAGTGGTGTCATGGGGCTTTTGGCCTTTGGATGTGCTCTGTGTGTGTACGATAACTTCAAAAATATGAGGTCTAAAATGAAACAAAAATTGTTTTAGAATTCACATACAAAACCCTTTCATAACCCCACTTGGCCAAATAAGCTCATTTTGAAATTTTCAACCCCCTTAGATACACAGCTCACTCAACAAATCCCGGCCCGTTTTCTCTCACTTACGAACACAAAAAAAATATTACCGCATACTATGTCTCTACCAAATTTTATAAACATTAGTTCGACTGTTATCATCTAACAAATATACAAATGCCGAATTAACACTACGACATTCGATTCGCTCGGTCGATAATATTTTAAATGTCCGACTCACGATGATATTATTCTGATAAAATGAATATAATAATTAGTCAAAATAATGTTGAACACCTATATGATATACTGACTAATTATTTACATTGCACCTTATAGAATAAAACATCCCGAGTGTCGCGATGACAGCGAGTGACAGACATGTGAAGTGTAACGAAAAATAATAATCACACGGCTAATTCAGCCCAACTGCATGTAAAATAAGGTCGATTGTTATTTGATAGACATTATTAGCGCAATCAGAGGCCGATGTCAGAGTACTTCCGAGTGGTTCCGACGATGCGCGAATTTGTTCGGAACTTTGGGCCAAGCTAAACGAACAATTCACTTGATGGAATACTTCTATGTATTTTCATTCGCCGGTTTTAACAATTGAAATAAATATATCATAGACAAAAGGTAGAGTTGTCTTATAAACGAATCGCCTTAACGTTCACTGAACGAATTTTACTTTGTCTACCGATCAAAATGCGTTATCGTTAAAGCGATAGCTAATAATTATTTAGTTTTCAGCAGTATTTTCACAGAAATTGAAAATACTGCTGTTAACTTATCTTGTGTTGTTAATAGCGGTCACGTTACATTACATACTAATTATATCCCGGTGTTCAACTCGCCAAGTGTACGTGTGTGAGAATTCGGTATGTAAAGAAAAAAAATACTTTGCTGATTCCAAAACCATTTCGAAATATTACATTCCTGTACATTATTTTGACGTTTATAACTCTCTAAACTATGAGATGGGGTATATTTCAATAAAATACACAAGATAAACTTGACTTTCAATGAGTCCCATAATGACGTCATGTAGTTCGCTGTGCAAAAGCAATGGCGAACCTAAACAAAAACTGTCAATGTCAAGTCAACGCAGCGTTGGATTTCGTACTATAATTACAGTATTTGTACAACTATTTCATGCTCCGTACTAGATACTATCCATATCTAAGGATAGTACGGAAAAATACTATAATTTCGTTACTTCATTTATAAAATACCAAAATAGGTAAATATAAAACCCGTGCATTGCCAAATCACGTAAAAAAAAAAGTTCATTGGGTTTGTCCTTTTTCTTTTTGGCATCATACTCTGTGCATGCTGTCAGTTCTAATGTTTCTGTAAAACAGCTGTAATAGATCCATATATTTTTTTAAATCTTAATAGATTTGCCAGCGGCGTAATAGCGTAATAATCCATACAAAAAAGTAATAGATTAGCAACATTAAGAAGCTATGATAAACAAAATTCTTTATTTCATGTCAGTTGTCAAAGTCAATCAAATGTGTCAAAATATTATTTTTTGTTTTACATGGCAAAGGCCTACTAGGGATATTCAGTCAACCTTATGACGTCATCGCTATCGAAAGTTTGAAAACGTATTAAAAATCAACTACCGCATAAAAAGCCAAAATATTCAAATTAGTTTCATGAAATAAAGTTTACTATCAGAAAAAAATATAAAATAAATACCAAAAAAAAACTTTACATACCGAATTCCTTGATCAAAAAAGACACGAGAGTGTTGGGCAGGAATCTGTAAGTTATGCCGCTAATGCCGCCGCTCCAGTGTTGCCAACGAACTTTTTTGGAAATCGGGTAAGTATTGGGTAAGTTAAGAAACTTATAAATTTCCAAAGTTTGAAGAAATAGCACTTACCAAGTAAACTCGGTATTGTCGAAAATCAAAATTTTCGTGGTTCTGAGTATGGGAACCGACGCGGGCACACCCCCAGAGCCCAGGAAAAATAAAAGAAAAATTCCCAAAAAGTTTTGGAAAAGTTATAAAATAAAGACTGAAATTTTGAATGTTTTCCTAAAAAATAAGCAAAAATTTTAATTAATGTGTTTTTCTTTTTCAGGTGCTGGATAGCAGATACGAAGGCGCGCAAGACGACGTATCGCTTTTGGAAATCGGGTAAGTATTGGGTAAGTTAAGAAACTTATAAATTTCCAAAGTTTGAAAAAATAGATAGCACTTACCAAGTAAACTCGGTATTGTCCAAATTAAAAATTTGTGATTTTCGTGGTTCTGAGTGTGGGAACCGACGCGGGCACACCCCCCAGAGCCCAGGAAAAATAAAAGAAAAATTCCCAAAAAGTTTTGGAAAAGTTATAAAATAAAGACTGAAATTTTGAATGTTTTCCTAAAATATGTCATCAACAATCACTCAATTCAACGCAACTCTCCTACCTCTCTACCGCTCGGTGCGGCGTTCTTTTACTTTGCCTTTGTAATTTTGCCGAAACTGTGCGCCGCAGACCTATGATTAAAAGGTCGAAAATAGAAAGAAATATTTTTGTTTATTTATGTATGTTTCGTGGTCAGTTCCCCCGTGTCAGGTGATTGGAATCAAGGATGAACGACGCGCCGTTTTTCGTTGATGATTAACCTGTTATTACTCAAAAACTATCATGCTGAGGATTATATTTTAGCTTTAAGGGATGGATTCTAAATATATCTGAGCGCTTACCGTTTCAGTATTTTTCACCTTTGGTGTTACACGTTGTATACCCATATAATCAAAACCTACTTAAGCTACTAAGGCTTATTTAAATGTATAGCTAGAAGAGCAGGTAAACGCTTGGAAAAGGTTACCTACACTGCAATGTCGGATAGTATATGTGGTGTCCACTAAGATACCACATATACCACAGCACGCCGGAGGCGTCCGCTCCATCTCCCGACCGGTGACCGCTCGGAAGTGCAGCGTCATTCGTTGTGCTGTGTATTGTTTATTTACACGAAATGCTACTAACTATGCTATGTACACTAAGAGTGAAGTGGACTCTAGTCTCTACCGCTCCTGTTCTAGCCTGGCTTGCACCGGAAGGCATACTTTTTGGAGTAGGGCAGGAAGAGCACTAATCGAGTAGTCGTCTACACTAATCTTCTACATCTAAATCTACACTAATAATAAAACTAGCAAAAGGCTGAGCTTTGTGAGGGCTCGCGTAGTTTTTCTAACGGGTAATAATTTTTAAGACGGTTGTTATTTTACAACCTGATTCTAGTGGTGGCATCTAGTATTAAGTAGATTAACTACGATGTATTTGAGTATTAAGTTTAGTTCTGTTGCAGCGATGTTAACTCTGGTTTTCTAACAGATGAATACAAAATTGTTTATGTTAATTTTTTTATGGTTATAAATTTATATTTGTTTTTGACAGATAACACATCTAGATGTGAAGTTAAATTACTACGTTAAATCACAAATCTATAGGCATGATAATATATATATATATGCATTATAAATACTAAATCAATATCTACATACGTATACTATAATAATAGATTAAAACCATATTTTTTTCTAAAAGTTTTATCATTTTTTTTAAATAAAATAGTTACTTGAAAATATATCGTAACGTAGTGTTTTTTCCTCAGATCAAACACTACGTTTTATCTGATCTGAGATTTTATCTGAGATCGAAACACGTAACATTGGCAAATACACAATGTGCGATGCCATATACAAATACTAGGAAGAAGAATTATGATCCACATACCTATTTTTTTTTTTTTATGTTTATGGTCTGGCTACAGAGGCCATTGAAGCATGCCCGTATTTGGAATTATAGCATTTCACTTGTCTTCCGTTTTAGCAATTTTTGTTTTACATCTGCTATAGTTATAGTCAAAGTCCAGTCTTGGTCAAGTCCAGTTCGTGTCAGTCAAATCAAGTCATGCCTCAGTAAAATAGTGTCGACTTTACTATTAGAAGCAACACGAAAAGTTATATTTCACCGTACTATATCATTTTCCCACACTCGTGCTCGTAATTCGGCACTTTATAAATAAAACACCACTATTTTTATACATAAACACTCGAAAAAACACTAGTTTTGGAAAAAAATACAATGGGGCTACACTTTTGATCTGATCGACACGATCTGAGGGGCTACACGACGCTCACCGCGTTCCCGCCGAAACTCCCTTATAGATCTATATTTTTTTTATGTTTATGGTCGGCTACTGAGGCCTTTGAACCATGTCATTATAAATTTGGGAAGAACTGAATCATACCACTTCTTTAAAATGTAATCATCGTGTTCTTTATATATTTTTATCTAGAAGTTCAAAACACCACTATTTTTATACATAAACACTCGAAAAAACACTAGTTTTGGAAAAAAATACAATGGGGCGACACGACGCTCGCCGCGTTCCCGCTGAAACTCCCTAGATCTATTATTTTTAATGTTTATGGTCTGGCTACTGAGGCCTTTGAACCATGTCTTTGTTTGGAATTACAGCACTTCACTTGTCTTCCGTTTTTGCAACTTTTGTCTTACATCTATACTTACAGTCAAAGTCTAGTCTTGGTTAAGTCCAGTCGGTATTACACATGAAGCTATAGCTTCATGGTATTACAGTTCTATGATTTGAGTTCAGTGTAGCCAGACCTATAGTAATAGTTTTATCAGTTTTAGAAATTTTTTGTTATACACTTTTTTTGCGCAGTTTTGTATGATTTTTTCATCAAAAACCTCATTTAATCGAAAAGTCATAAGTTTCACAGTTTTTAATTCAGGTTTTTTAGCCTCATCTCCTCAGATCAAACACTCTCCAATTTTTTTTTTATTATGGACTGGTAGCACCTCATATCAAACACTGGCAGCACTGATTTTGCTCCTCCAACCATCGCCATCGCCAGATGAGATCACCAAGAAATTTAAAAAAATCCTCACTTGTTATCTCAGATCAAACACCACCTTGTTATCAACGGCCAAGAAACAAATTACAAAAAAAAACACCTTTGTTGAACCTCTAGATAAAAATATATAAAGAACACGATGATTACATTTTAACACGTTCAATGCCGCAGCACGCGACGTCGCGTGAAGCGGCCTATTACGCTATGGCCGATCACGTGATATAAATATGTACATATAAAATACGATCTAGTATATAATATATCAACAAAATTAATAGATATAAGTATTATTGACCAATAAATCGCATTAACGATTTTTTCTATTTCGGCCATCTGCGTATGTCCTATATTTTTGGCGTGGCAATGAACGTGTTAAAGAAGTGGTATGATTCAGTTCTTCGCAAATTTATAATGACATGGTTTTTTTTTTTATCTTTCTTCTTGGCATTACACTCTGTGCATTCTGCCAGTTTCAATGTTTTTTTTTTTCCTTCCTTCTTAGCATCGCACTCTGTGCATTCTGCCAGTTTAGTTTCAATGTTTCTATATTATGTGAGTAGTCTTCATTTTTCAGTTTCTTTATCATCTATAGTTACAGTCAAAGTCTAGTCTTGATCAAGTCCAGTCGGTCCCAGTAAAATCAAGTCATGCCTTAGTAAAGTAGTGGTGACTTTACTATAAGCTTATGGGTGGAGTTTTGGGAGCAACACGAAAAGTCATGTTTAACCACATTATATCATTATCCCACACTCGCGCTTGTAATTCAGCACTTTATAAATAAAACACCACTATTTTTATGCATAAAAGCTCGAAAAAACACTAGTTTTAGAAAAAAATACAATGGGGCGACACGACGCTCACCTCGTTCCCGCCAAAACTCATGACATGGTTTAATGGTCATTGTAGGCAAACAAAAAAAAAAAAAAATGCCCTTGTTAATCTGTGGTACTGTTATTTATTTAGTTGTGTTGCAATGTTGCCAGCTTAGTAGTTTCTGTACTAGATCTGGTTATTTGGGAACCCCTGCTAGTGACCAAAATTTGTACTTGGTGGCTAGTGGTTTTTTAGTGGGCAATTTTTAGGTTGATCATCATGATGTTGATGATTAGGTTGATGTGTATAGTTAATCATCACATATAATAATAATAATAATATAATACAAATTTATTTTAGGTTATTAGGACCCATATGTAGCGAAATACAAATATTTTCTAAGTAAACAAAAACAAAAAAATATAAAACTAATATTTAAACATAAAGGGAAAATAAAAATGATATGTTGGCAACATTGATTATGATACGATAATTCAAGGGGACGTCATCGTGAACTCACTCCCGTAGCTCGCTAGATAATTCGCATGAAATTGTCGCATTTCATCAGTTTTATTTGTACGCGCAGGATTGACACTCACTGTAAAATGTTTTATCAAATATAATCTTCCTGAATCATTGCTTAAAAAAATTGTACACATGAAGCTTATACGTCTGCGACTGAAAACGATAGCGATACGTCATCTTCTGAATAATACATCTTATGCTGCACGACACGTAATATTCAGAAGATGATTCTTAAGTCATTCATAATTTTGTACTGCATTTTATTACAAAATAAATATTTTTTTCATAATTCCTTTTGTTTTCACAAAATTTAATATACTTAATTGAATATTGATTCAATTTTTCTTTACTTTTCATAAAAAAAATAGTTTTTTATACAAATTGATAATTTATTGGTTTTTCTAGTGGTTTACGTTAAAAATTCTGGCGGTTTTCTGGTGGTTTTATGACCTCCATCTAGTTGCTTTGCAAAAAGTTTGCTGGCAACACCTGTGTTGTTACAACAGTTCAATCAGAAAATTGAAAATTGCAACCCGATAATAATAATTTTTGATTAAAATAAACAAGCAACGTATTTATGTAAATAATTATACGCCATAACTGCTGTGACCAAAGTTATCTCAAATAGCAAAATACGTAGTATTCTTATCAATAGATATTCGGTACAGATTCTGCACCGCTGTCAAGTGAACGAAGAAGAATATTTCATTGTTCTGTTTTTTTCTCTATTTGTCGTGCTGTGATGTTCTAGTGGATTCTAAACTATAATGGGGATTTTCAGTAATTCTTCACCTTTTGATCAAGATGTGGGTAAGTTACTTATCGAGGAGAAAAGCATTCAATATCTATCTAGTAAGTATGGAGTATTGCAAATCGATCCAATTATACGTCCAGTACTTACATCAACAGTACCTACTCCGTTTTTAAATACCTACCTATGAGCCACACAAAGATGACCTTGATGCCTAATCGTGTCTGTGCTTCCACACTAGTAGTACACGGTGCCTACAGCCAGTCATTTTAGCCTTTAGAGTCCCCTGGACACGGGCTTATATTCAAGGGTGGTTTCCAGCTTCTTGCCCGGTGAGCACTGCCAGAGTTCAAATGCAAATAAATTTGCTCATGTAATCCATCACCGAAGAGCCGGGGGCGTGAAGTCTGACAAGTGCTCATGCTAGATAACAAGCACAGGCGAGTGACATGAATATTTTTTAATTTAAAAAGTTAACCTGTTAGAGCAACACTCACAGAGTGAGTCATCACTCATTACAATCTGATATCAAAGAATGCTCAACTAAAGGTTATCTACACACTTTGAGATAATTATGCTTGAAAGGAGATTGGGGATGTACACAGCAGGAGATCACCGGCGACCGGCTGCTGACAGACTACAGTGAACTTCCTCAGCAATTTTAAAAACTATAGCAAGTGTTGAAAATGACACCTCAAACAGCTGTTTCTGCCTAATCGTCGGGCAGTAAGCTCATTCAGTTTTCAGTTAAACCTTAAAAGGTCTTTGTTTGTTACACCTGTCCTTGTTGTCCTTTGTTTGTTAGGAAGTATTCAACGATGACGATCTGCGCCATCAAAGTGCAGGAACTATAAACACTGATTGAAAACAACTAAAACCATTTCCATCCATCAGTAAGAAACCTTTAAATCACAAATTCAACAATCAATTATATTATTGAATATCATTAATGTTGGACAATACATCACCATAGATGATGCAATGTTTGCCGGTGTACAGTGTCGCCTATTCTTTGAATTTAACATTTCCCGTGTAAACATGAGATGTAATGTTAAAAGTTAAACAAATTTAAATATGGACAGGAATACACGATGAAGGACTCGGACAGATATAAAGGGCAAGAGAAGTTTTAAATAATATGAGATATTGAAGAAGGATCGGTGAAGGGGCAATCTAAATTCAAACATTACTTATACATGAATGTCACACAAAGTTCACTTGGGTTGGGAGGTACCTACACAGACTATATTGTTTAATTGTTATAGAATCGACATGAAAAAGTTGATTTCTTAAATATTATTTTAAGAAATTCAAACATTGAAAATTATTTTTGTTTCAAATATTCAATAAATCAGAATAAGAGAAAGATCTAAAATGAAATGATCCAAACAAATTACTGCACCTAGCTCTGAACATGGTATTTATTTAAAATAAATGCAATACTCCTGATGCGACCGGGGTGCACGGGCCCGCTGGCTCTGAACCAGCAGCCATCGACTCAGACCTATGTAAGAACAGTTAGACTGTCGCCGCTCTCTTGACATACATTCCTCACCCCTCGTCCAGCTCGAGCCAGCCGACGTGTTCATCCCATGGCCAACACTCGTGCTGTGCACTCGTAGCTCTGAGAGCGGCTACTTGTCTTCATTTATTATTTTCAATATGTACATACATAATAGGTTCACGTATGACCACATTCTGTCTGATGTTAAGCAACTATGTGGTCTAGGATGAAGCACGCTCGCTTAGAATAAACTGTTTATTTTCAGACATCAGACATCCATATTGTGCTTTTCGGGAAACAGATTCCGGCAAAGAGTTCCACATCCTCGCCATGCGAATATAAGAAATTTTAAGTGAATCTATAATTTAAATCTAAATATAAATTGCCCCGAATATTTTTTATTTTATTTTACATGGAAAACAAACAGCTGCTAATTGGTAAAATAAATAGGAGATAATAAATAACACAAAAGCCAAAAAAGTTTTCACTTATGCTAACTAGATTAGGTTGAAGTGCCCCGAGCGCGCACCGGCTCGGGGACAGATGTACGAATACCATATTATTATAAATATAAATTCAAAATTTAAACAAAATGTTAAATTAAAAACAGATAAATAAATAGGTAATAGATTGACAATATAAACCATAGAAGTTTTATAAAATTTTCATTGCTAATAATATTTACATTGCTTCTTTCTTTTACATTTTTTTGCTATCAAAGTCTTTGTGATATCATATTTAATTTTAGTGTTTACAAAAAATTGCTTTGATATAGCATTCTTAAAAGTGTTTTGCCTCATCATAAATAAGTCGACGTCCTTTGAATAATTGTAATTATAATTAAGTAGCGTACGGATAAAAAATGAATTTTTACGATAGTCAGTATCGTAGCGCGGAGTGTGTAGCTGGAGACTGGGTCGACGTGGAGTTTTATTCAGAGGAGTCACGAGATATATCTGAATCGTCTCTGACGTCGTTTTATGTTAATGTAAACAAAACAAAGTTGAGGGTAGACAACAAGCGCGCCGGGGCTCAGCCCTCGGGGGCTCGTATTTCATATTTTGGTGAATCAGGCCTGCACGTTGCACGGGGTACTGCTCAGCTTTGCGTGCACCCGTTCTGCTATCAAGTAGCTGAGATTTTCCAAATAAATCATTTATACGAGTACCTACATATATGATTATTACACTTTATCTGTTTGCAAGTTATCTGTTCACTGTAACATTGTCGAATCTGACGCGACACAAATGCGCGCCGGCGCCTCGTTGCAGAGCGCGCGACCAGCGAGAACAACACCAGTGAGGAGTGGGGCCTGATCATGGAGATCTGCGACCGCGCCGGCGCGTCGCCGCAGGCCGCACGCGACTGCCTGCGCGCCACCATGCGGCGCCTGGCGCACGCGGACCCGCACGTGCAGGTCCACGCTGCCACGCTGCTGGACGCGTGCGTCAACAACTGCGGCCGCGCCTTCCGCCTCGAGGTGGCGTCGCGCGACTTCGAGCACGAGTTCCGCCGCGCCTTCTGGCGCGCGCAGCCGCCCGTGCAGCGCCGCCTGCGCGCGCTGCTGCGCAAGTGGGCCGAGGGCGAGTTCCGCGAGGACCCCGCGCTCGACCTCATCCCCTCGCTGCACGCCAAGCTGCGCGCCGAGACCTCGGCGTCGCCGGGCGCCGCGCGCGCGCCCTCGCCTGCGCCCGCGCCCGCGCCCGCCGCCGCCGCCGCCGCCGCCGCCGCGCGCGAGCAGGACGACCTGGCGCGCGCCATCGCGCTCTCGCTGCGCGACGCGCCCGCCGCCGCGCCTGCGCCCGCCGCCGCCGCCGCCGCCGCCGCCGCACCCGCCGCCGCCGCGCTGTACCCGCGCGTGGAGCCGGCGCCGGTGCCGGAGCCGGCACGCGAGGCGCGGCGCGTGCGCGCGCTCTACGACTTCGAGGCGGCGGAGGACAACGAGCTCACCTTCATGGCGGGCGAGACCGGTGAGCCACGAGTAGGGTGTCACGACGCGCGACGCGATATACTCGATAAGTACCTAACTCGGAAAAAATATGACGTCACCGCGTGCGAGCGGAGCGACAAATATAGGAACTACGCAGTACGCTCGACATGTGGACCGTCGGCACTGAACAGGCGCGCGTACGCAAGCGTGCCTTCACGTAAGTGAAGTATCGCAGCGCAGGTCGGCTACGCCGCGAGTCCGACCGAATGACCCGAATGACCCTCCCCCCTCCCCCTTCGACGCGACTGAGCGTGTGTCCGCCCGCAGTGCACGTGACGGACTCGAGCGACCCCAACTGGTGGAAGGGGTACAACTCGCGCGGCGAAGGTCTGTTCCCCGCCAACTTCGTGTCGGCGGACGAGGGCGGCGCGCCGGAGGAGCCGGCCGGCGAGCCGCCCGAGGAGGAGGAGCCCGTGGTGGCCATCGACGAGGGCGCCATGGACGCGTGCCTGGGCGCGCTGCACGAGGCGGACCCCGCGGCGGCGGGCGGCGCGCGCGAGGAGGCGGCGCTGGCGCGGCTGGAGGCGCGCGCGCTGGCGTGCGGAGCGCTGGTGGACGCGGCGCTGGAGCGCGCCGACACGCGCCACGCGCGCCTCACGCAGCTCAGCGCCGAGCTCGTGGACGCGCTCAACCTCTACCACGAGCTCATGCGGCCCGCGCCCGCGCCGCTCGCGTCATACGCCGCGCCGCCGCCGCCGCGCCCCTTCCTGCACCCGCAGGCGCCGCGCTAGCCGCGCTACCCACACTCACCGCGCCCCCGGTTGGTGGGAAATGCTTTTAAATAAATAAATATTTATTCGAACTGTAACATGAAACTGGTTTGATTGAGTCTCCGATCCGGGTCGGCGAGCGGGGCGCCCCGATTCCTCGAGCCCGGTTCGCCGGCAGCCGGAAGGCTGACCCGTAACCCCGTCACCCTGCAAGCCTGCGAGGGAAGCGGCCTCCTACCGGAGATGCGTGTACATCGTGCACCTCGTATTGCACCTCATTCGAAGTATCGCGGACATTAGAGTCGGTCGGTTCCGTACCTCAGAAGGAAAAAACGGAACCTTTATAGGATCACTTTGTTGTCCGTCTGTCAGTCTGTCTGTCGAGACCCTTTTTCTCAGGAACGCGTGGAGGTATCGAGCTGAAATTCATATAAAATACTCAGGTCTACTGTCAAAGGAATCGAACCGGGTACAGGGCGCTTCCCGTGAACTCGGAATCATGGAATTTGGTACGAAGCAACGTTTTATAGCACAAATAAAAGAAACAATGGGAAAAGCATAAATTACCTACCATTAAAAAAAATATACCATAACTTTTACTTATATACCTACCTACAGGTTCGTACGGAACCCTCGGCGCGTGAGTCCGACTCGCACTTGGCCGTTTTCTTTTAATGGTTGACAGGCTAGTTGTTTGACCACAGCTCACCTGATGTTACCTAAGTGACTCTTAACAATGAAAAGTTAAAATCGTACCTCCTCAATTATCCCTTCCGCCTGTCGCCGACAGGTCTCACGGTGCCAGGTATCCTGTACCTATCTATCTATATAAGTATAATTAAGTCTACTATATGGTAGGTCAACGACGATAGGGAAGTAGGGTTAGGGCGATAGGGTGCGTAGGTGTACAGGTAGATTCCCCGTTTAGGCTGTGCTGTTCAAGTCTCGCCAGGCGTTGCCAGTAGAAGAGATTCAGTTTCGTTTGAATTGAATTTATCAAAGTGAAATGCCAAACTATCCGAAAGGAACTCGAGGCAATATAGCTCGAAAATGTGCGAGGAAAAGAAGGTTTCAAGGAAATCAGTTTACTGGTGCGAGCGACGAGAGTTCCAAGTAGGTACAAGTAACGAAATAAGTGCAAGTGCTAAAAAACTAGTCTGCGTGCATAGAGGTACGTACAAATCCTTTGCACGCATATAGAATTATTGAGTTTTTAACAGTTTTTACGGCTCTATCAGACATTTTAATTTGTTCTGTATGCAAGTAAAGGGTAAATTTTAATGAGTCGGGCCATAGAGGCCTCGGTTTCAAAATTGTCGTTACGTGTCAGTGCGGCAATCGAGAAACTTCCCTTTATTATATTAAAAATTGTTGAAATTTCGGCCTACATCGCTGCTGGTATATTCAATGATGGCTTCTCTTCAATCTTGAGGACTATGAATGCGTTGGACATAGTTGTCGGCACCGACTGCAGAATTTTCGCCGAAACCTCGGATGAGGCGCGAATTGTACGGCAAAACAGACTGAGTCTTTCCGAGACGAAAGAAGCTCGTACTGCCCGGAACAAAACAGCTGGCCGAAGAAAATCAGCATTTCGAGGAAGAAGAAGGTCTGCTGTACGCGCCTGGCGTCGCTGATTAATCGGTAAGTCACTACAATTACTAGTTTTCACATGGCGATTATCTCGAAACAACATTTTCAAAAACTGCTCGTGTTGTAGCTCCAAAAGTTATCGACCGAGTTCGATGAAATTTTGGGAGATCACACTCAGTAATATTATCGGAAGGATATACCTAAAGTTTGAAAGGTAGCGTGTAAATAAATGTTTTTTAGGGGTCAAGTATGTCGAAAAAATGGTCGAAAATTAGAACTTTAGAGTTAAAGGGCTCCCAAATTTTCAATTTTGCACTTTGTCATCATTTTTTAGGTACCTATATCCTTCCCCTTAATATGTCAGAATGAAACGAATGATCAGATGCATTCAGATCAATAGCAACAGAGTGACAACTCACGGAAGTGAAGTCACGGAAAACGGGCGTCCGAAGACCCTTAATAACGCCGCCATTTTGTGTATCATCGCAACAAAAAAATTCTTTCCGAACTTGAATACTTTAATAAAATTATGTTAAAATTTGATAATGATTTATCACGCCTATTTTTCACGCTTCTAAAGGGATTTCTGGCCTTAAAATATCATGATGATTATCAAGAAAACACACAAATTTACTTTATCACCATAATTCAGCTTTAATCGTAATCGCGCTCCGGCGGCGGCGCGCGGGCGGACGTCAGCGGCGCGTGCTCGCTCGCGGGCTCGCCGATGTCGCTGTCGCAGTCGGGCTCCTCCAGGCCGGGCGCCAGCGCGGGCCGCAGCGCGGCGGGGCGGCGCGCCAGCCAGGCCGCCAGCCGCACGGCCGTGGGGCGCGCGGCGGGGTCGCGGCGCCAGCAGGCCTGCGCTAGCGCGCGCGTCTCGACGCTGGCGTCGCGCGGCAGCGGCGGCCGGCCGCCGGCAAGCACGGCGCGCGCCGCCGCCGTCACCAGCTCCATCGCCAGCACGCCAAACGCCCACGCGTCCGACGCGGCCGAGGCCACGCCGCGCGCCAGGCTCTCGGGTGCCATCCACAGCACGGGGAACAGCGCGCGGCCGCGGCACGCGTACTCGCCGTCCGCGGCGCCCGTCTCGCGCGCCAGCCCGAAGACGGCCAGCTTCAGCGAGCGGCGCGCGTCCACCAGGCAGTTGGCGGCGCGCACGTCGCGGTGCACGAGCCCGCGCGCCGCTAGGTGCGCCAGCGCCTCGGCCGCTTCGCGCGCCAGCCGCGTCAGCTCGCCGAACGCGGCCTCGCGCTGCGCCAGGATGCGGGCGGTGGTGGCGCGCTCCAGGCGGCGGTCGCGACGCGCGAGCCAGCGCCGTGCGGCGGTTGCGAGCGCCGCGCCGGTCGCCGCCAGCGCTGCCGCGCCGGAGATGTTCCGCCGTCGAACCCCGCTCCAGAAGTAGCTGTGGCGGAGATTTAAAATATGAAATGACCTGAAGTTAATATTCATTCGTTCATATTCGCGCATATTTTATTGGTAAAAAATAAATTTACATGTCAATATCGTGTACACACAGCGACACACGCTATGATAATTGTATATAAAATTAATAATTGTACATCAATGATAATAAAATAATTGAAAATGAATTAATTATCATGTCGCTCCCAGTCGGCAGCGCGTCCCCAGAGCTCGATGCCGTACTGCATGGTGAATATTATTTATCAGCGTCTTAACATTCCAATCCACAATTTGTGTGACTACTTAATATGGATGTTTATTCTGTTTTTTTTTATTAAAAAAAAAAAATTACTCTCCTCAGACTCCGGGGTCCATGACCTTTGTTAACTTGGATTTATACAATATTGATTTTTTTTCTACAATATGGGAAGAGGAAATTTAAATCTTAACGCCGACGCCAGGGTTGGGTTTATATTTCGATGTTAAAAAAAAAACAATTCATCGGGAACGCCCAACTCGTAAATAGATTTATTTAACAAATTTGAAATATGTATGTACATCGTAGATCACGGAGACGAATAAATAAATACTCTGTACTCACGACAAAACAGTGTCAACAAAAATGCATATTTACAACAATTACAGCGACCCAGTGACGCGACGCTGTTTCGTACTTTCCGCGAACAGGGGGCGCTGCGGGCGCAGCTCGCGAGCCGCGGAACAAAACCGTTGCCGCAGAACAACTTTACGATCTCAGAATTGCGCCCGTAGCTACATACTTAAAAAAATACTAAATAAGTTTGCGTTTGTCCTGATGTTGTCCCCGCCCGATGCTGAGCAGGATGCGGACTACGAGGACGCACGCTTATCTAGAGAACAATCTGTTTACCTAATTACCCTTATTGTAGACCTAATATTAGTCGTGACCCTGCGGCGTTGCGCGGCGCGCTGTCCCAGCGCTGGGAAACGCGCGCCGGCGCGGCGTCCGGGGCCTGGCTCGACTTCTCGAGCTGAGGCGACATCGACGCGAAGCGGACGGCACGGACAGCACTCGCCGGCGCTCCTCCGGGCCGGAGCCGGCCCCGCGGCGGCTTCAGCGGCACTGCGGCCGCGTGAGGAAGGCGTCCGTCTCGTGGGGCGCGCCGCCCTCCGCGCTCAGGTACGTGGAGTCCGTGGCGGCCGACGGCGGTTCACCCCACGACGCCCAGCGCGCCTGCAACACGTGCGGGCTGTACACTCGGGTGGCGAGCCGAGGCCGGGGCCGAGCGGCGGCGACCAGCAGTACCTGCGCCGCCGGCTCCGGCTCGAGCGGCAGGGCGTCGAGCGGCACGTCGAGGCACGGCGCCAGCAAGCGCGGCGCGTCCGCCAGGAAGGACGCCACGGCCGCCGCGCTCGGCCGAGCGCGCCGCTCGCGCTGCCAGCACGACCGCATCAGCCCCTCCCTGTGGGACACACGCACGAGTCACGGGCCGGGGGGCGCGCGCGGCGGGCGGCGGCCGCGGACGGAGGCACTCACAGCTGCGGCTTCAGGCCGGGCGGCAGGTCGAGGGCTCGGCCCGCCTTGACGCGCTCCAGCACCTGCGCGTTGGAGAGGCCCTGGAAGGGCAGCGCGCCGAACGTGACGATCTCGTAGAGCAGCACGCCGAAGGCCCACACGTCGGAGGCGGGCGAGAACACGCCGAGCGCCAGGCTCTCGGGCGCCATCCAGCGCACGGGCAGCAGGCCCTTGCGGCCCAGGCGGTAGTAGTCGTGCTCGAACACGAGCCGCGTCATGCCGAAATCCGCCAGCTTCACGGCGCGGTGCGCGGACACGAGGCAGTTGCGCGCCGCCACGTCGCGGTGCACGTACCGCTGGCGCGCCAGGTACGCCAGCGCGCGCGCCACGTCGCGTGCCATGCGCGTCAGCCGCGCCGGCGCCACCTCGTCGGCGGCGGCGCCGCGCGCGCCTGCCAGGTGGCGCCGCGCGAGCAGGTAGCCCTTCAGGTCGCCGTAGAGCATGAACTCCATCACGGTGCACACGGGCTCCGTCTCGGTGACGACGCCCAGCAGCCGCACCACGTTTTCGTGCTCCAGGCGCTTCATCGCCTCCGCCTCCGCGAGGAACTCCAGCTTCTCCTCGGTGGAGGCGCCCGCCTTGAGCGTCTTCACGGCGACCGCGGTCCAGGCGCGGCCGTCGCGCAGCAGCGCGTGGCCGCCGTAAACGGTGCCGAACGCGCCCGTGCCCAGCTTGCGGTTGATGACGACGCGCTCGCGTGGCACCTCCCAGCGGTCGGCCGCGGCGGGCTTCGCGCCCGGCGCGCGCCCGCCGAGCGCGGCCAGCCGGGCGCGGCGCTCGCGGCGCGCCCGCCTGCGCCAGCGCCAGGCGCCGGCCGCCAGCGACGCGGCCAGCGCGGCCAGCGGCAGCGCCGCCGCGGCCGCGTGCGCGGCGCGGCAGTCGGCGCGCAGGGCGTCCGCGAGCGGCTGCAGCGCGCACCGCTCGGCGCCGTCGTCGGGCGCGCGGCCGTCCGCCGTGCGCCAGCGCAGCGCCGCCGGCGCCAGCGCCAGCTCGGCCGCGCGCCAGCTGCCGACGCGCACGGTGGCGCCGGCGCGCCACTGGTGCAGCACCATCGCGCCGGCGCGCGCGCGCGCCCCGCCCGCGTTCTCCCACTCGAACACGCCCGTGACGCCGGCGTAGGGCGCGGCGCCCGCCCCCTCGACCAGGGCCCTGCGCGGGGCATATTTATTTATTCCACATGGAAGACGAACAGAGACACGCCGGCGCGCGGCGAGATATGTAACGATACCATATTTTTATACACAGGGATTTAAAATATAATGTATGAGAATGAGAATCAAAATGATGTTTACCCTACGCACACTATTAGAATCTCCTACCGATCCTATCCTACCATCCTATCCTGTCCTACCATCCTACCTCCTGTCCTATCCTTCCTAACATCCTACCGATATCATAAACGCGAAAATAGTTTGTATGATTGAATGTATGGATGAATGTTTGTTACTCTTTCACGCAAAAACTACTGAATGGATTTTGATTAAAGTAGTTGTTTTAACTCAAGAAAATAATTCTCCAAAAATTATCTATATAGAGATTTTATTGAGATTAATACAAAAAACATTTTAAAAACACGAAGCTCATTCTTCTTCTTTTAGATATATCTCGATATACACAAAGAAGAAGAACGAGGTTAAGGTTAACATGGGTGTTTCATTGCGAATACAGAATTATTTTATTTTATTTTACATGGAAAACGAACAGATGCTAATCGGTAAAATAGCTTAACTTTTCATAAATTGTGCAAAAAGAACAAAATTTTTTTTGTTAAATTCCACGCCGACGACGTCGCGGGTGACGGCTAGTATCAAACTACGGCTCACCTGACTCGATCGGCGCGGTGCAGGTCGTCGAGTGCGGCGCCGTCGGCGGCCTGGAGGCGCGCCAGCGACGCCGCCCACAGGCGCAGCGCGTCGTACAGCAGCGCGGCGGCCGGCGGCGGCGTCCCGCACGGGGCGCCCAGCACGCCGCGGCCGCATCGCCGACGCCAGCGCGCCGCCCATGCGCTCGGCGGCGCCCAGTCCGCGGCCCAGGCGGGCGCCGCGCTCAGGTACCCTTCTGCCGTGTCGAGCAGCTCGGCGCGCGAGCAATTGTGCGCGTCATCCGCGCGCGGCTCCAGCCAGCGCGACGGCAGCGCGCCCGCCAGCAGCCACACGGCGCCCGCGCGCGGCACCAGCCCCGCGCCGCGGCCCGCACACAGCGCCGCGCGCGCCGCCCGCGCGTCCTCCACACACACGTACAGGATGCGCGCGCGCGCCGCCGCCGCCCGCGCCGCCCACTACAAGCACACCCCGTCAGTCCCCGAGCCGGCGCGCGCGCGGCCGCCACCTCCCGCACGTACCTCGCGCACCAACTCCGCGTCCACGCGCTCGCCGTCCCCCGGCAGCTCCACGTGCACCACCACGTCGGGCGCCAGGCGCGCCGGCTCCAGCACGGCGCGCGTCGCCAGCTCGCTGAGCACGGCCACGCGGCGCCAGCCGAACCGCGCCAGCAGCGCCGCGACCGCGGCCGGCTCGCGGCGCGCGTCCCCCGCGGCCAGTAGCGCGAGCCGCGCGCCGGCGCCCGCCGGCGGCGCCTGCGCCGTGTACGCGAGCGCGGGCAGCGCGAGCGCCACGCTCTGGCGCGTCACGTCGCCGAACACAGCGCCGCACGCCGGGCCGGCCACGGCCGATAGCGCGCCGAACTCGGAGCCGAGCGCGTCCGTCAGGTACTTGAAGGCGCGTGGGCCCGAACACGCGTCGTCGAGCAGCTCCACCTTGAAGTCGAGCCGCGGCGCCTCGTCCCGCTCCGCGAGCTCGGCGGCGGCGCGAAGCGCGCGCGCGTCCCACGCCTCGCGCCGCGTTGTCGCCGGCAGCATCACGGCGACCCGCACCTCGCCAGCGGCGGAGGCCCAGGCGGCGTGCGCCGCGAGCGCCGCGCCGGCCGCGGCCCGCGCCTCGCCCGCGCGCGCGCCGCGCTCCAGCGCCAGCAGCTCGCGGCCGTCGAGCGAGAGCGCGGCGAGCACGCGGCGCGCGCTCGGCGTGCGGGCTAGGGCGCGCGCGTTTACCAGCTTGATGAGGCGGCGCGCCTCGAACGGGCAATGCGCCGCGAGGCAGGGCGGCGGGCCGAGCGCGCGCGCCCCGAGCCGCTCGAGCGCCTCGGCGTCGAGCGCGCGCCCGCACAGCAGCGCGGCGCGCGGCGCCAGCGCGGCCAGCAGGCGCGCGCCCGCGGTGCCGGCGGGCAGCGCGCCGACCCGCGCGTGCAGCCCGAGCTCGGCGACCGCGCCGCGCAGCACGGCGGCCTCGCCGGCGTCCGCGGCCAGCACCGTCGCGTACGGGGATTCCGTACTCGATGCATTTTCGTACTCGAATCTTAAAAAGCAATCATTGATATTGTTCGTTAGTTGTCTCCTCGGGGTCTGCATCGTTTACAAGTTTGTTTTCTGTGCGAGTGTGTGTGAGTGTGTGTGTGGGAGTGTGTGGGTGCGAGTGGGGCGCCGGCGCGGCTCGTCGTCCGTGCCGTGTTGTCTCGTTGTGGAGTTCGTTCGCCCCGGACGTGTCCCAGACGCGCGCGGGACTCAGTGAAGGTAATATTGTACAAGTCGGGAGCTCTTACGGGTGGGTCTGCCGATCTTAAGTACAACACTGTTACTGTTATATTCCAGGTGTTTAGTAAGTTTTATTTTCACACAAAAATAACTTTATTTTATTTTACATGGAAATCGAACAGCTGCCAGCTTGTAAAATAAATAAGAGATAAGTGATAAGTAGTTTTGCCTCATTATAAATAAGTCTAATAATAATTAAGAAGTGGTCTCCGCCGACCCCCACGGGAAAGAGGCGTGGTTATATGTATGCACATGTATAAATAAGTCGACGTCCTTTGAATAATTGTAATTAAAATTAATTAGTGTAAAAACGACAAAACAACGAAATAATAAACTTGTATTTGTTGCCGTGAATCTTGTGTCTAGCGCGCACTTGAACTAAACCATTACCATCAGTCCATCACCCGCGAGTAGTGTCGCTCGACGCCGCCAGGTGGCGACGCCTAATATGATAAATATAACATTTGTAGAGCAGCGAGCAGAGAGCAGAGAGCAGAGAGCAGGCAGCCAGTACGAACTATGACCCCATAGCTATAACGAAAAATTAAGAGAAGACGATATTAACGAAGAATCAACTCGAATGTGCTTCACAAGTCTGGAAACCATGCTATGACAGATACATCGACAATCTTGAAAGGCCCCAAAGAAAGTTCTTTCGATTTATTAACTTCAAAGCTAATATTATGAGCTCTGACTTCGACTACGACGAGGTCTGCTACCACCGTCGCCTGCTGCCGGTCCGCGCCGGGAGGGAGGCGGCCGACCTGACGTTCATGTACAATATATTATCCGATAGGATTGATTGCCCTTCATCGCTGTCTCGGGCGGGTCTCGTGACTCCTCTGAATACAACGCCACGTCGACCCAGTCTCCAGCTACACACCCCACGCTACGATACTAACTATCGTAAAAAATATTTTTTTATCCGTATGCTACTTAATTATAATTACAATTATTCAAAGGACGTCGACTTATTTATGATGAGGCAAAACACTTTTAAGAATGCTATTGTTTATTTATCTGTTTATAATTTAACATTTTGTTTAAATTTTGAATATATATTTACGTGTGTATAATAATATGGTATTCTTACATCTGTCCCCGCGCCGGTGCGCGCTCGGGGCACTTCTGTTGTTTGTTTTCCGTATAAAATAAAATATAATAAAATAAACTAAATAGATAAAAAACTAAAATAGGATCTTTGTCGTTGTTGAATTATAAGTTGTGGGCTTATGAGTTTAAAAAAGTGGAAGGAATAGCGTCCGTCCCCGGGCCTCCGTCGGGCGCGCCGCTACAACATTACGCTTACGACAAACAAGACGTTCTCACTGGAAGTCGTCGGCGAGGGCGAGCGAGCGCAGCGCGCGCTGCACGTCGGCGCGGGAGCGCGCGTATGGCGCCGCGACGCGCTCGTCGGCGAAGTCGAGCAGCGAGCGCGGCGCCGGCGCGCCGCCCGCGGCCGCTAGCGCGAAGCAGGCGCGGTGCGCCGGCGGCGCCGCGTCGCCGAGCTCCTCGAGGCCGGCGTCGCGCAGCAGCGGCGCGGCGGGCGCACGCGCCGCCGGCACCAGCGCCGCGTGCAGCGCGCCGCGCGCCAGCGCCGCCAGCGTCGCGTCCAGGCAGCCGGGCGCGTCAGGCGGCGCGGGCGCCGCGCACGGCGCCGGCGCGGTCAGCACGCGCGCGCGCACGCCGCGCGCCTCCAGCGCGCCGCGCGCCAACTCCGCCAGCGCCGCGCCGCCCGCGCCTGCGCCCGACGCGAACGACACGCCGCTCACGGCCACCGAGGGCTCCTCCTGGGGCGCGTGCCCGCCCTCGGCTGAAACCACAGAGGCCGTGCTTTAGGCCGGCGCGGCGAGGCGGGCCACGTGCGCGGCGCGGGGCGGCACGTACCGCGGCCGACGCGCGCGTGCCACAGCGCGCACAGCACCGCCACGGCGCCGGCGCTCCACCTGCAGTCGCACAAACACCGTGCCGTTAGCCGGCGAAGAGCCGCAGCAAACCGACTGATATTCATCAGGTGTAGGTAGGGTGCACACCTCATGTCGGCCGGCGGCGGTGAGGGGGCGGAGCGCCCGCGACGGTCTGCGCTCCGGAACGATCCGCGCGCCGGAAGGCAGAGGCGGCCGTGGCCGCCGCGGCTCGTCTCGATGGGCTAGAAAAAGTTATCTACATGGATTTTGTTGTTTGTTGTTCCTCGAAGGCGCTTGTTGTTCCTCCGTGTTTCGGTCGCAAGCTATGAGTAAGGAGTCGCGCCGGCTGCGGCTCGGGAACGAGAGTGAAGGAGCCTCGAACGCCTCGCCGGCTGCGCGGGGGGGAGACGGGGTGGACCGAGCGCGAGGGCCGGGTCGCGCGCCCCGCCCCGGTGCGCACACCGGAAGCTGCATCTCTCGTTTCACTGCGTTATGCGTTCGTACATTTGTACGAACAGCCGACTCTTTTCTCAATTTCAGCGTTGCGCTCGCAGTAAAAGTTGTTCGTGACGAGGAGTACGCCGCTCCCCTTCGGATTGCTGCGCCCGAGCTCATAGCCCCGTGTATTGGAAGATTGCGCTCGTGTAAGTAATTATATTTAAATTAATTATAGTACCTGGATGACCGAGCTTTGCTCGGCCGAAAACACGGATAAAACGACATTTTCTAAAAATGAAACCTAGCTAGATCGATTTATCGCCCCCAAAACTCCCTGCATACTAAATTTCATGAAAATCGTTGGAGCCGTTTCCGAGATTCAGAATATATATATAATATACAAGAATTGCTCGTTTAAAGATATAGATGTATATTAATAACAATCCAATACCATACGAAAATACAGCCAAATATTTAGGTATGACACTAGACGCAAAGCTTCGCTGGAAGGCTCATGTCAAAAAGAAACGCGACGAGTTAGAGCTTCGCTACAAGAAGATGTACTGGTTACTTGGAAAACATTCTTCGTTATCAGTGCACAACAAACTACTTTTGTACAAACAAGTCCTCATGCCAATATGGACTTATGGTATTCAGCTATGGGGCTGTACCAAACAGAGCAATACACAGATGATACAAAGATTTCAGAACAAAGTACTTAGGGGCATAGTAAACGCACCTTGGTACATAAGAAACGACGACCTTCATCGGGACCTCAAAGTGGACATGGTCGCAACCATCATTAAAAAATACGCTGAAGCTCATGAAAATAGACTTCATCAACATGTAAACGTCGAGGCTATCCAGCTCCTCGACAACACGGACATAGTGAGAAGACTAAAAAGGACAAAACCTTTTGAGTTAGTGTATTAAGTTAGTTAGTGTCAGTGCAGTGAGTACTACATATTATAGAACACATGAACAAAGTGTCTTCCCCTTAATAGAGACAGTAAGAAAAGTGTTGATGGACACATTCTTAGATTTACTCAACTTAGCAATTTAAGTTATAATAATATTACTTATTAGTCTCAACTTGGCTAGATTGTAATAACAATGAGGTATCTAAAAACAAACAGAAACATCATTAAAAGAAAAAAAAAAAAAAAAAAAAAAATAATATATATAGATAGATTTATTTTTACTATCTAGTCTGGACTGTATTTGCTATTGGAACCTTGCAACGAATGTTTGAACCCAACGGATTGCAGGCGACGCGTGTAATTAATTCCACGTGCTTAGACTAGATGGCGCGGCAGTCGAGTTAGCTTGCGGTAACGTTTCGTTCGTCACAAGTGAACGTTGGTCGCGGGCGCCGCCGCTAGCTCGTTCGACTACTCCGGTTCGCCTCGTGCAGTTGAGGTCGGTCGTGTGTGCGTGTTTATAAATTAGTCTATCTCTATCTTCTCTACACATATAAAAATCTCATGTCACGTTGGTTTTGGCCGCTCTCCTCCGAAACGGCACGACCGATTTTTATGAAATTTTTTATGCATCTTTGGTATTGATAGTTATGAGAATAGGTCGTGAAGTGTATCTCATACCGTTAGGTGATTAGCTACCTTTTTCCCGAAAATGTAGCGGGTAACACCGCGGGGCGCAGCTGGTATCGATATAAATTAAAGTGACATGCCGGGCGACACGTCGGTGCTCGGTGCGTTATCGAACGGTGCAGTCCCACATCATTATATCAGGGTTTCGTGGCGATATGTATGTTTATGAGTTTCTGGTGTCGCCGTTCATGCGTTCGTCCGACTGCTCGTGGTCCTTTATTCAGACCACGAACACTGAAGCGGTGAAAGGCGGCCTGTGGCGTCAGATAATAGAACGATCCTACACTACGTGTAAAGGTGGTGTTACACGACAGTGCGCCGCCGGGCCAGCACGGAGCGCACGCATCACGCACCCCTACCTGGCGGGCCGTGACACCGGGGCCTGCTCGGTGCGAGCGTCTCTGTGTCCCTTCACAGCTTCAGGCTAAAAACCGGGACGGAGATCACAGAACGAGTCTTTTCAAAAATCTAAGTCTCTTTCTGAAACGACCCTACACGAGCGAAGCGGCCGCGGCGGGTCAACCCTAGTGTCAGTGTCGCGCTCAACGTGTCGCACTCGCGGTGTCTGGTATTACGTGTAGGTATTTACGAAGCGTCGGCTGCGGCGCGGCGGCGGGAGGAGTGCACTGCGCGCGGGAGGGCGACTGCCGTGCGAGCCGGCCGGCCGCGTACTGCGAGCCGCCGCCGAAGCCGCCGCGCGGGCGCAGCTGCGACGACGCACCGCTCGGCAGCGGCAGCGAACGCCGGACCTAACATCCAAACGACGCAGGCTCGGATGAGCGACGCAGGCGCGCGAGCCGGCCCGGCTTCATGCGGATGCACTTTATACTTTGCTACTTTTTGTTTTATTTTACATGGAACACGAACAGCGTACCAGTGAGATAAATAGGAGATGAGTGATAACTAAAAGCTAGAGGAGTTTGGAGATTCGATTATAAAACGTTAACCGAGCGCTGCCCTCCGCGTGGGCGCCGGGAGCCCTCCCGCCGCGCGCGCAGGAGAGTCGGAGGTGCCGCAGGGACGCCGTGCCTCGCGCTATTCTGTACACTGATACTGTCGCGTTCAAGAACTAGTTTTCCGTGAGACGTGTCGCCTTCCTAAACGGATGCAAATGTGTTTTAAATGGAGCGAGTCGAGAGCACGAGCGCGCGCCTCGTTTTGCTAACTTGCCAATTTTCTTATTGTTTACGATTAAGACTATTCGCGTATTTTTATGCAAGTAAGTAATTCGCGAATTCCTAAAACCTTTTCTTTATAGTGAGTTTTCCAAAATGTTACCTTAAGTAATCCTTCACTTCACCGCCAGCGGAGCGCGGCAGGCTCCGTTCGACGGCTGCACAACGGGCCCGCGCCGGCGCCGTGGCGCCGCCGCGTGCGTGTCGAAGATCTCTGGATTCTCTGGCCGGTCACCTCGATAACGTATACGATTATGTAGCGATGATAGCTCAGTGGTTAGCGCGGTAGGTTCGTATGCCGAAGGGCGTGGGTTCAAACCCTAACAATGCCTTGAGCTGCCGGTGAAGGAAAACATCGTGAGGAAACCATAGCATAGTGGTAGGGTACTTTCTAATACTCGGCTGGCTAGCTACCACCCTCAAGTTGGAAATCTGCCTCCAAGCATTTAACAGTGTGTTCCGGCAGCCTCACTCGAGAGCCAGTACCGTTCCAGGCTGGGTGTGCTTTACTATCTTCGATCACACCGCCACTTAACATCAGGTGAGCTGTGGTTCAACACCTAGCCTGTCTAACATTTAAAAAAAAACTCCGAATAATAAAACCTGTGGTCGAACACCAAGTCTGTCAGAATTACAAAAAAACTTCTTTTCTACTAATTGTTCTATTGAATAGAAAAGTAACACCATTCGGTTGTACGGCTCGTCACCGAGAGATTAGCGGCGAGCTCGGGCGCCGGCCAGGCCGGGGCCGCGTGGCGCGCCGGCCCGGGCCTCCGCCCCGGCCCCCGCCCCGCCCGCGGGCCCCGACTGCTGTCGATCGCTCGAGTCACGAGCGGCGCGATAACGCGTGTTTACTAGCGCACACAAACAACATGTTTTCAACGTAGATGTCATAAATATTAATTTCGCGCGTATTTCTTTTTCTGGCCGCGACTCCGGCGAGAGGCGCGGCGCGGCGGCGCAGCGGCGCAGCGCTAGCTCGGCTCACTAGCACCCGCTGCGGATCCCAGGATTGGCGGCGACAGATCAGATGTTTATTTATATGAAAATTGTAGCAAAGTAAATAAGTTTCCTAAATCTATATTGAATACCTTTAAACGAGCAATTCTTGTATACGAGTATATGTACCTAATATAACCTGAATCTCGGAAACGGCTCCAACGATTTTCATGAAATTTAGTATGTAGGAGGTGTCGGGGCGATAAATCGATCTAGCTAGGTTTCATTTTTAGAAAACTTCTTTAATCCCTGTTTTCAGCCGAGCAAAGCTCGGTCATCCAGGTAGATACTAATAGTTATTGGAGAACTTTGCGTCACCCATGCAACCTACATTTATGAATAAGAAGAATAAAGAATGGAAAATAGATGCCATCACAAACATAACTTGTAACAAAGCCAAGTCTCGCAACTCAGTTTTCTGCCGTAACAAGTTGCGAGATCCGAGTCGGTTGGTTTATTCAGGCCCTACCTGAGGGTCCTTGACTCAATTTATTACGTAATTAGCTAACCTAACATCTTATATCAATATTAAAAATCTTTTATGTTTCAAATAAATAGATCGACTCTGGGTATATCGTATCTATAGGAGTTTCGAGGTTGCGAACGATTTGACCTCATCCGTTATCCAACACCACCTGAGAGCTGTTTGTATTTGGAGAAACCGGCGGTGCGGCCTCAACTTACAATAACTTGTAATGTGCGCTCCACTGCTTTTACATGAACTCTGTGGCGCAGGGTGCACTCGTCCCGACAACCGGCGACGGTGCCTGTGAGGGTTACAAGTCGGCGCCGGCACCCGGGCTCGGCCAAGCACCGACTTCCCACAGATCAGTGGGTCGATTGAGTTGGTGGGTTGAGTGGGTGGGTTGAAGTCGGTTTTAATTTTTCTTTAAGTTTGTAGATATTGACGTGCTCTTTAGTATCGTAGTACATTGTTTGTTCTATTATTATCAATAGTTTTCGGAGCGCATGCGATATAGAGCGGGATGAACACCTCGGGTTACATTATTGAAGTTTTAGTACGGATCCCAAATTTTTGTAGTAATGAATATAACTCGTGATACTCGGGGAAGTCGGGGATAATGTAGCTTCAATGGAGAAAGAATTTTTGAAATCAGTCCTTTAGTTTTTGAGTTTATTCGTTACAAATAAAACGTTACTAAAATAAAAACTGTCCTCTTTCATCATCGGCCGTAGGACGTCCACTGCTGGACATAGGCCTCACCCATTGATTTCCATAAAGACCGGTTGGAAGCGGCTCGCATCCAGCGCGTTCCTCGGTCTTTACGAGGTCGTCTGTCCACCTTGTGCGTGGACGTCCTACGCTGCGCTTGCCGGTCCGTGGTCTCCACTCCGGAACTTTGCAGCCCCATCGGCCATCGGTTCTGCGTGCTATGTGCCCTGCCCATTGCCACTTCAACTTGCTAATCCGCTGGGCTATGTCGGCTACTTTAGTTCGCGTACGGATCTCTTCATTTCTGATTCGATCTCGTAGGGAAACTCCGAGCATAGCCCTCTCCATCTCTGCTCTTTATAATACTATTATTATATTATATATAATAGTGTAGAGAAGCGACAGCGCGTGACGTCACGTGTGTCGGCCTTCGCCTCGCGGTGAAAGTTTGCCAACAGCTCGTATTGTGTTTAGCAACACCGTCCGAGCCGTCCGCCGCCTACTCGCCAGTCGCCGCACGGCAAGTGCTCGCCGCGCGAGCTAATAACAATACGACAAACATTGATATTTTCGCAGCTCAACTGCGCGCCGCGCCGCCCGCCGCCCCGCCGCCCCGCCGCCCCGCACGTGTATTTCAGGCCCAATATCTGATGTTCTGTGCACTCAGAAACGATCTTCCACATCACCGAGTGTGTCATTTGCCGACGCGGGCTGTGTCGCGGAACTGCCGCAGTCAACTAATAAATGTTTTTTTACAATTGAATGTCTTAGCGGGTTGTCAAAAGTCAATATTAAATGTGATTTATCAATAATGATCAACTTTAATCTTTATGATTTTTCTCGAAAATTTAAATATGGTTAAGTTATTAACGAAAAACGTTCAGTCCCTTAAAACCAAGATGGCGGCTAAAGTCGGGTCGAGATCGGTCGCCATTTTGAATGTATCCCCGTCTAGTCCTAGTCGTGGCTAAACGGGAACGCATGCGTGATGCGACGCACTCGCAGCGAGGCGTGCGCACTGCGCAGCGCAGGTGCGGCATGTCGCGAGAGGTCACGCCCTCGAGACACGGGTCCCTCTCGCGCCGTAGGCCGTGTGCTGCACGCACGACGGCCCGCGCGGCCCGGCCCCGCATGCGTGTGTTGTGCTAAATATTTGCAGCGACCTTGTTTACATCGAGCGCGAGGACATTTGGCAAGTTTTGAAACCATTATAAAAAATATTTTTAGCTTAATTACGTTGTAGAGGCGAAGCGAAAATACGAATTAATTAGTTATAGATATACATATAGGTATATACGCCGGGGCCGGAGAGGTTGTAGAACGGGCTCGAGTGACTGTCGCGCGAGGGGGCGGCCCCGGAGGCCCCGCGTCGCCGTCAGGCGGCCGGCGTCCACGGCGACCGAGCAGTAGTACAGTACAGTCCAGTACTGGAGCGCCAGCGCGGGGCTGTCGACACGAACCGACGAATGTCTGGAGTAATGAGCCCCAAGGCGGCGACGCCCTGAACTTTGTTTTGTTACTCGAAGTTCTGTGTATCGCAGCTATCGTCACGGACATTGTGACGTACCTACTGCGTGAATTAAAATAAAAGAGGGAGTTAAGCCGCCAACAATTTATTTGCCACAGGGCACGTAACACAGCCGGTAGACAGGGAAAAAAGGTGGGTAAAGAGCCTATACAGTGAGAGTGATTCTGTTCCTTTCCTCTGGACCAGCACTCTCCTGACGTCACTCGCTGCTGATGAAGGTGGGCGCTCGAGTGGTGATGGCCAGGCTCAGGTCGGAGTCTTGCGTAGTCCGTGCATCAAAGGCCTCGAGGGTGCAAGTTGCAAGGCGGACTTTGGACCCCAGAACTGGGGTTAAATCCACAAAGTACCTCAACAGAGGTTGTGATAAAAAATGGAACGACGTCTAACCACGGTTACACAAAAATATATTAATTTTCGTATAAAAGACCGCGGAGCACAGAGACGTGCGTTCTGTTTGGGAGTAAAAATCGTCCTCCTGGCGGTCGTCGGCAGTCGGCTGACCGGCGCGGGAGCCGGCCGCGCCGCGAGAACAATAGGACGGTCTTGTGGGAAATAATAGCAGCGTTTTACCTGAAATAAAACGCATATTAAAATACTTACCTGTCTGGAAGCTTTTATATATAGAGAGAGAGCATATCCGTTTCCGTCGTTCGTATATTTAACCAGATTTAACCAGTATTTTAGTTCCTTTTATGTCCGGGTGGCGCCACTAGCGATTCTTTATTTCTTGAAATATAGAACGCCACTTTTGAGTCATTGGTTAGATTTTTCACCAGGCAGAAATGAAAGTAAAAGCTTCCAGACAGGTAAGTATTTTAATATGCGTTTTATGTCAGGTAAAACGCTGCTATTAAAAACTTGACCGTGTCTGGAAGCTTTTATATATAGAGAGCCTGTTTGTTTTCGCCTGGTGGCGCCACCTCTAGTAGGGCTTTGAAGACCTAAATAACGCCAATGTGAGCTTATATACTACTTTACCTACTACCTTATGTGTACAACTATTTCAGCACCAACTTTGCCTGTATGAGCCTATTATAATAAAATTTATCGCATACATATTGTAATAAGGTAAGGTAGGTATAATTACATATACTTTATGCTTTACTTGTAACATCTATTTCAGGTAATGCATACATTAAAATTCCTTTGAACTGGTTTGATTCATTATTTATTATGCTATAAAGATTTGTTATCCATAATCATTAGTAATTATAAATATGTTAGATTTTATCACATACTGTATATAATTATCATTACTTATATTTTATAAACTGTTGTATTTATTTATCCTTCAACATAAGATACTATCAGTCTTGAACCAACGGAGGCTGAAGGTTTCAGATATAATCAAATTTTTTCCCATTAGTGTCTTTAAAATGTTCATACTATTTACACATAATTTAGAAATTATTTGTTCAAGGCAATTACTATCATTATACATTAACAATTTACAGTTATATATTGTATCACATTTAATCTATTCTTGTATCCATCCTACATCATATTTACTTGAGTATCTTAATTACTAAATATAATAATTAATACAATCATATTAAGTTGGCTGGAAAAAATCTAAAATGGTTTCAGATGTTGATGTTTCCATTACTTCACGCTTGTAATATTTTTGAAAAGTATTGGCAGAACGCCAGTTGCCTCGCTCCAAAATGTCATCTACGGGGACATTTCTCAGCCAACTCTTAGAGGCGACTGCAGACCGCACACTGCCAGGAGGACCGACAATACCAGCTTCTTTGAAGATTGTTTTGATCCAACCCGCTATCACTGTACGTGAGGCAGGCTTAGAGACACCTCTCACTGTAATGAACAGATTATATGATGCTGAGGCACTGCGTCTTTCATTTAGTAGAACTATAGTCCTATCTATCCAATATACTGGATTTAGATTTTTATTATTGGAATTGGGAAGAAATTTCCAACAAGACTGCTTATATCCATCAGTATCAGTCTTGGAGCCAAACTCTGGCACGAACATTACAGTATTATTTACTTTCCTGTAATGGTTAGGGTCCACTTTCAGCAAGGTAAGGTCATGGATACGCCTACCAGAGCACAGTAGTAACAGAATAGCTGTGTGGCGTGTTGTTTGAAATAAGTTATCCGTGTCTACTGTGTAATTGGCTAAAAAGGAGCTCAGTTTATCTATGTCCCAGATAGGAGGTTTATCACTCCTTGGGTTTTTTAAAGCTATAGATTTTAGAATGTGTTTGACAAGAACATGTGAACTTAATTGACTTGATGTCTCAGTATTACACAGAGTAGATACCACTGATTTATGTAATAATATGGTATTGTATGATAATTTATGAACTAAATATAAATCTGATAAAAACTGAGCTAGTTCAGAACCAGAAGGGTTATATAAATCAACATGTTTACTTGTACACCATAAATTCCATCTATCCCAGGCTGTTTTATATGTTTTTAAAGTAGATGTACGCCAAGAACCTTTTAATAGGGACACCTGTTCAGTATTCCATGTTCTTACCGCCTTGGTCCACCCCCACATTTCCACACTTCTAGAATCAGGTTTTGGGCTTGTGGTGGTGGGAGACCTGTTGATGTGTCGATCAGTCGGGTTTGTAAATTGTTCAGAGTGAACGGGGGAGCGAGTGCACGAGCCTTCAAATCTGCTCGCCAGAATACTTTCTCCCAACGGGGTACAATCAATAGATAGGTCCCTGTCGATTGATTCAGATGGGATAGTACTTTGGGTACAAGAAATGGTGGTGGGAATACCCATGCAAGTAGGTAGTTCCATGAAATACTGAATGCATCGTGAAATAGCGCTAGATGGTCTTTCAGATCTCGGGACACATAGTTTTGTACTACATGGGCTGTTTTTGAGGCAAACAGATCTATCACCGGTGTTCCCCACTTTGCAAACACCATTTCCACACAAGTCGGCAGCAGGTGCCACTCTGGAGGCATACGGTGACGCGACAAATGATCGGCGTGATTGTTGTATTTGCCGGGAATATGGTGTATGCTGAAGTGTGTCTGATATTGATCTAGTAAGGTAAGGATTTGGTAAGTAATATTCATAAGAGCTAGTGATTTCGTACCTCCTTCCTTCCGTAGCTGGGCGACCGCAGTTTTGTTGTCGCATTGTATTAGGATCGAACTGCCTTGAAGTGAGCGAGCACTGTACTGGATAGCGTGTAGTATGGCCAGCAGCTCTTTCTGGTTGCAGTGTAAAGGTTGTTCCGCTGGCGACCAACTGCCCCAACAGGCCTGGTCGTCTATTTGAGCCCCCCATGCCAGATCTGAGGCATCGCTTGCTATGAAATGCACTGGAGGTGGATAGTGCAGCGGTGTTTTCAGATGACAGTTCTGATACCACCAATTCATTTCGCAATATACACTTTCTGTCAGTGGGAAAGTTTTCGAAGGTAGTTTCTGCAATTCGTTCAAAAATATTAGAGTTTGTCGGTGATAGAGGCGACCTCGTGGCACAACGAAACTTGCGAAATTTAGAAGCCCTATTATTCTTTGTAAATCTTTCACTGTCACTCTTTTTAGTTTTATCACCTGACTTACTTTTCTTTTTATGGTGTCTATTTTTTCGACCGGCAACCTTTTTAGATTTAGCCACGGATTCCAAATTATTCCTAAATATTTTATGCTTTTCTGAGGGATTAGAACAGATTTTGCAAAATTTATCTGCCATCCTAGCATTTCTAATGTTTTTACCGTGAGTCTGACGTGATCGTTCAGGACCCCGATATTTTGATGTACTATCAAAAAATCGTCTAGATATACGACAATTCTTATTTGCCATAGATCTCGTAATTTTTGTGCCACCCAGTTCGTGATAATTGAGAACGTTCTCGGGGCTGTACTTAGACCGAACGGTAGGCATGTCATTTGTAGCAGTTCTCGGTTGTATATCAGGCGTAGGAAACATTTCTGAGATTCCGCTGTTTTTAAATGACAGTATGCTTGGGATAAATCTATTTTGCACATCCAGTCTTCTGGTTGAAGAAAGTCTGGTATTTTGTGCATATTTATCAAATGAAATGGTTTCGGCAGTATGTATTTGTTGAGTGCTTTGAGGTTGAAAATAGGACGGGCAGTTCCGTCTGGTTTGGGCACTACAAATAGAGGGGAGATGAAACTTGGTGTGTGTGGGGCTATTTCTAAAATGCCCTGCGCTTTCATTTTTTGTACAATTACCGTCATTTCTTTCGAGACCGGAGTCTGATGTGGGCATTTTGTAAAAATTTGGAAAAACTAGTGGGGGTTTTTGAAAAAATGGAATGCGATACCCTCGAATCATTTTTAAAATTATATCTGGTGCCCCCAGCTTTTGCCAGCTCCGGTAATAGAGCGCTAATTGACCTGCTCGAAACTTTTTCGAGTCATTGTCTATTGACGTTACCACGGCCACCTCTGGGAACCCCTCGAAAGTTTCCACGGCCTCGGTTAGTTCCACGGCGAGACCTCGAGCCTCTGTTATGAATTGACCCTCTCTCATTATATTGGTTGAAATGAGTTTGTTGAGGAGGGTAATTTGCAACAATATAATCGTCACCCCTCGAGAGTGGATTATTATTACCTTGGTGTGCGGGTATCATGAATTTATTGACTGTACCCAAATACTGAGTTCCTCTAGACGGGACTGCAGCACTTTGTGTGGGCTGTCTGATTTTGTTGGACGTTCTACCCGTTTTTAGGGGAAAAAAGGTTTTTCGGACGCCGCCTGATTTTTCTAGCACAGATGTAAAAGATTTATCATCAAAAATATGCGTTACTGAAGGTGGTATTCTATTCAGTGATGCTTTTATTAAAGGGTCGCGAACGTGTTTTATAATATTATCTCGACGTGCCTCGATACTTTCGGCCCTATGACCGCACACTATTTGCAAGAGATCAGAAGAAATTTTGAAAAAGTCACTTTTTAGAAATAGTTCGTCTACTTTACTACCTAGATTGTCCGCATTAACGTTATTACCACGTGCCCAAAGCAAAAGCTTGCGGATACCGTCTTGTAATGCCATTTTTTGTTTTAGAATACAAAAAGTTAAAGCCGCGTAAGATTTGTCCGATTTAGCGTGATCCCGTAAGGCATCATACATTTTTACCTCTTCGTTTATTTCCAGATCTGTGAAGCCTGGTGTATGATTGTAAAGCTTTTGTGTATCGGCATATCTTATGTCCGACCACGAGGTATTACCCAGACGCTGAACGACTTGTAACATTTCTAGGCATTCGTCAGGGGTTTTAGGAACAGATGGTTCCTTTAATTTTGTTTCTATTTCGAAAGCAAAGTTATCATTATAGACTTCCCGATCAACGTCGAGATCTTCACATAACTCGTCATTTGGGTACAATGACACGGTGTCTTCGCACGAGTCATATTTTCCCCTATTATTAAGAAACTGTTTGATCTCACCCATTTCCTGAATTAGCTTTTCAAGCCGTGGGTCGCAACGCGCTGCACGCTTACGTTTTTTGTGTTTGCGACCACGGGACTTCCGACCACGTTGCGTAGAAGAGGTCTGGTCCGAAGAGTTGCTGCTGCTCGTGCTGCTAGTCGAGCTACTTCGTTTCCGTGCGCGTTTGCGAGCCACACCACTAGGGCCGGCCTCATGCTCGGAAATCAAAGTTTCCTTATCCATCTAAAAGTAAATTTATGTTAAATTATACTCGTAGACTTTATAATAAATCGAACGGTAAAACCGTTTATAATCACTTGTAAGGGTAAAAAAGGAGGTAGGTACTTACTGCGTCTTTTTTATTACCCAAGTATTTCTTCACTTGATTTTAAAATTTTATTTTTAAGTTATGGTTTTTGCAACAGGGGTAGCGTTGCTGCTACGGACTTGTTGCCACGACGGAAAACTCAACGCCAATGACTCAAAAGTGGCGTTCTATATTTCAAGAAATAAAGAATCGCTAGTGGCGCCACCCGGACATAAAAGGAACTAAAATACTGGTTAAATCTGGTTAAATATACGAACGACGGAAACGGATATGCTCTCTCTCTATATATAAAAGCTTCCAGACACGGTCAAGTTTTTAATATGCTGCTAACTCAATACCAGCGTGTTGATAAATTGTAACTTACGTAACGTAATTTTAGTAATTGTTTTTAATTATAAGTTAAGTATTTATAAGTTTTCATAAGTTTTTTATAAGTTAATATAAAAATATAATTGCGTTGTCTCTTACCATCAGGAGAGCGTCCCTTTCGTCGCATTAAGATTAAGATTAGAAAAAAGGATTTTAAAATATAATTGGGGGACGTCCAATTTTATTTTATCCACAGAATTTTAACATTATTTTGTGTCGGGGGGTTTTCAATTTTATCGAATATTAAACCGGAATTACATTAGAAATACATATTACATTGAAGTCGTGTTATTGAGTTCGAGTGCAGAGGTGTAGGTAGAGAGAGGCTAGACTCGATCGGTCTGTTTGCTCAGCCGATACACGAGGCGACGCACGGGCAGGGCCCGCACGGCAGCGCGGCGGCGGTGCGCAGCGACCGTTCCATTGCGACGAGTTTAGCGAACTACATTTAATTTCGTCGGAATGTCGTGCGTGTGAGAGAATCAGGGCCCTGTAAACGTCGGTGTGGCCGGTCGGTACTGGTCGTATCGCAGCGGGGTCTACGCCTGCAGCTTCTCCTCCGCAACACGCTCGCTCTCGTCGTTTCTCTTAGAAAATTACATTTAAGAGAAACTTGTACCAGAATCAACCTACCGGGAGTGCGTGACGCCGCCCGGCTCTCGTCTCGCGTGACACTCTTTGCGCCGATTACATTGGAGATCGGCATTACCGGGGTAGCATCCCGCATCAACTGAACAGAACTCGGAGCGCCGCGCCGTCTCCACGGCGACACCGATGATAATTAAAACGGCTCCGGGCATGGAAATGTATAAAAGTATATTATAATAAATTAAGTTTTTTACAGTACAGTTAAGTAATAAAAGTTGCGAGCGCGGCGGCGTCAGAAGCGCGAGGCGAGCCCGCCGCCGCGGCTGTCGGCGTGCGAGAGCAGCGCGTCCGCCGTTTGCTGCACGAGGTTGACGGCGGGCGCGCCGGCGGGCGGCTCCGGGCCGGGCGCGCCGCCGGCCGCCGGCAGCACGACGCGCGCGCGCTCCACCGCCGGCGCGCCTCCGCCGGCCGCCAGCGCCGCCGCCGCCTGCGCCAGCGCCGCGCCCGACTCCGCGCCCAGCACGTACCGCGTGCCTGCACGCGCCGACATGCATCATTAGTGTTGGAATGCGCCGCACAGTTCGCGCACAGAGCGGGCTGGTTTCCGAGGCTGACACAAGTAACTAATGAGAGCTCGCCGAACGAGGCAAAGGAGGGCGGCCGGCAGGGTACTGACCGCAGACGTGCGCGTCGACCATGAGGGCGGGCGCGAGGTCGAGGGCGCGCACGGGCTCGTCCCGCGTCCAGCCGGCCTCCGTCGCCGGCCCCGACCCGAACGGCACCGACAGCCCCCTGCACACATCACGCACTTTAGGTTTTTTTTTTTTAACCTACTTCAATAGGTTCTCGAGTCGTCACAACATCGTTTATGTATGTTACTCGATCACGAGAAGGCGCTTGGACCGATTTGGACCGACCATGATGGAATTATGGACTTTCAGATTAGTTTTACATTTCATAAAAATCTGATTGACTCGAAGAAAAATATGTTAATGAATGTACGTGCACACGAAATCGTGTATTTTGCTTTCCTATGACTTTTCAGTGGTGTTTCCGGTCACTACAATAGCCACAAAGAACTGCCTGCCTTCCGGACGATAGCCCGGAAGGCGCCAGAGCTCCGTAATGAAGTGATGTAAGGTGCCGTGTTCGGGCTGAGCGATGGTGAGTCGTGGCGCCGAGTCCGCTGCCGGCAGTGTCCGCCAGCAGGCCGCGGGACGCCGGGGTGTCGCGGCATACGTACGTGACGAGCGCCAGGTAGGTGTCGAGGCGGTCCACGACGGCGAGCCCCGTGGCCGCCCCGCGCGGCTCCGTGGCGGCGCCCGCGCCCGCGCCCCCGCTCGCCAGCGCGCCCTCCACTCTGCCGACAGACTCCTGCACGTTCTCTGGTGTCCCGGAGAGGTGTGAAGTGCGATCGTCTTCACACGTTCCGTTCACACGGGTTAAACAATTTTTACAGCCTAGCTAGTATTAGACTGAAACCATAGACGACGCTCATTTAGAAATTAAAAATAGAATAATATTTTTCTGTAGTTTTTAACTGTTTCATAAAATTAACAATAATCATTAACAAAAATATTTATTAATTACAATTATAAGTTATCGATGTAGGTATAGTGTAACGGTGCGGCGCGCTGTTCCCTGCGACACCAGTCGACATCGTCGCTGTCACATCACTGTCGTAGGGACTGCTGTGACAAATCGTTGCAGGAAAATGTGTTTTCCATGATTACTTCACGTAGGTCTGTGACTATCAACTATCACCATTCTTAACATCATAAGCGACGATAGCAAAGTGATTAGCGCAGTCAGTTCACTCGTCGAAAGACGTAGGTTCAAACCCAAACAATTAGCTTGTGTTTTTTTTTTATACCGAATAGCTTTGCGTTTGACCACGCCTTGCCTGATGTTGAGCAGGATGTAGTCTAAGATGACGCACGCTTACCTAGAGAAAACCTATTTACTTTAACTAAAACTCTCGAGTAGTACCCGGATCGAAGCATTCGGAAAATGCTTCGAGAATATAGTGAGCAATACTCGGTCAGACTCGGCGGAGACTCGCCGCTTCGCGCCGCGCGGGGGAGTACCTCGCCTGCGCGTCCTCCAGCGAGGCGGGCGGGGGCTCCAGCGCGGTTGCCAGCGCCCGCAGCGCCAGCGGCGCGCGCGCCCCGCCCGCGAACACGCGCGCCGCGCCCGCCGCGCCCTCCGCCGGCGCCGCCACGCGCACCGCGCCCGCGCCCCACGCCGCCACCAGCTCTGCACACGAGACGCGCGTGTTGACACTCGAGCGAACGCATTTATCCCGTGCTTTGCATCCTGCGCGGACGATACCGGCGGGACCGCGCCGACTATGTGTTTTTATCTACTTTTAGTACGAGTGAGTTATATTTATCGCGGCGCACCGCAACGGAGGGCGTTCGGTGAAACTACGGGGCACGGCTCATACACTAGCCTGCGCCCCGCACCCACTGCAGCTTAACGAGTCGAATACAGGGGAAACACAGAGCAAGCAGAGCGCGCTCTGGGAAGTCGCGTTCTAGAGTCGTAGCGGGCGTCGCGCGCCGAGCTGTGGCTACCCTGCACAGTAGTGCAAGGTACACACTGTACAGGATGTATTGCAGCTGTCCGCGAGGGCGGAGCGGAGTACCGACCGGCGCTGGTGTTGAGCTGCAGCGACTCGAGGTAGGCGGCGAGCTGCGGCGCGGTGCTGAGCGAGCCCACCGGAGGCGCCTCCGCTGCCAGCGCCGCCGCCAAGCTCTCCGATACCGGGAATCCGTGCCTGAAACGTAGTATAAAAACATACTTAATTTTTATGAAAGAAACGCAGTCGAATCTATTCCCGTGAAAACGTGACCGTTAGACGAAAGATTTCTGAGCAGACCGATTGTATCGGTATATACCGACCTCGCGAGATCGATTGCCGGCTGCAGCAGGCGCGGCCAGGGCAGCGCGCCGAGCTCGGCGTGCAGGGCCGCCAGCGCCGCCACCAGTCGCGGCGGCCGCGCGTCCGCCGCGCCGCCCGCCGCGGCTCCTGCCGCGCCGCCCCACTCCGCCAGCATGGGCTGCTGCGTGCGCAGCCGCCGGTACTCCCAGTACACCATGGAGCCGCTCCTGCAGGGCCGCGGCCGCGCCGACTTCAATGAGTGACTGATATGACAGCCTTAACGGGATGATTACGCAAGGAACGCTACCGGTCGAGTGCAGGGGGAGAGAGCCACCGGTCGAGTGCAGGGGGAGAGAGCCAGACGCAGCGGCGTGGCCGGAGCCACCACCGCGTGAAGGCTCGGCTCGAACGGAATGGAAGCGTCGTGCTCGAGGGACATGGCACGCGAGGTACATACGCGTCGAGAGAGGTGGCGTGCGGCGCGGCGACGGCGAGGCACAGCGCGGCGGAGGCGGCGGCGTCGAGCGCGCGCCCGCCCTCCTTCAGCGCGTCCGTGCCCGCGCGCGAGCACGCTGCCGCGCTCGACGACACGCTGCCGTGCGGCACCACCTGCCACACGACCACTTTACATGTTGGCGGACGTCGCGGCGAGGTCGCCGGCTCCACTGTTTATGACGATCAGAAGGAACAGCAAAGCTTTCTGTATGTTGCATTTTTTTTTGTATTTATTTATTTAGTCAATAAAGAAATTTGTATTGTATCGTACCGATCGGCATAGACCTCCTATCGATCGAGTCGCAACGTCCATAGGCTCACTCTAGCATTGCGAAATAGTGTTTAGAGAATAGAAAGACGTATGAAAATGAGTGCAGGCGAGGGCGCCTGCCTCCGTCCTCTACGCCTCAGAGTGAAAAAAGGTTCTCGTACGCAATGTACGCAAGTCTCCGCTCGTGACCGGGCACGCTCGCCAGCCGGGGGTTCGGTCAGTATGGCTATAAGTGGACGTATCGGCTCGCGAGGTATTGCCATTTCCCGCCGCTGGAGGACATCGGCACTGCAAGACAACGGCAGATTGTGACGCGGCCGGCGTGCGCGTGCGGCAGGAGGAGGCAGGCGTCGGTACCTCGTAGTCCCCGTAGTAGATCTGCGTGAAGAGCGCGAGCGTGATGGCGGCGGAGAGCGCGGCGAAGCAGGCCAGGATGAGCCGCGGGCCGCCGGCGCACCAGCGCGCGCCGCCCGCGCACGCGTCCGCCTTCAGCGGCACGTCCTCGCGCAGCTCCACCGCGCCTGCAACCAGCGCGCGCGTCACACGCGGCTCGAAGGCAGGGTACGGTGTGGTATCCGCTAAGTTCCCCGCAGTGCGACCGTTGACGATCTCAATTCTGTCCCCCTCCCCCACGTCAACTTGTGATCCGTCGATGCGAGCGTTGTGAAATGTCTCATCGATTAGTTCAGGAAAATATCATAATCATCGGAAGCGACGCGCGGCCGCGGTCCAGCGTCGACTCTCTCTATATTCAAATTAAACATCGTACTCGATCAAAGAATCAGCTTTGTGGGTGTGATAGTAGTAGTTTAAATACCCGTCCTGACGCGAGCGCGCCGGGAGCCGACCGGCGGCGGCGGCGACGCGCCGGGGATTCGTAACTACCGCCACATGCGCGTGCATTACAGGTACCATTGAAATAATTGGGGGGTTTTAAAGGTGCGAAACTTGCGCTCCTCGTAGATCATAGATCACAACGAGCGGCGGTGTCGTCGGCGGTCGGCAGCCGCGCTCGGGAGCGCCGGGCCGGCGGCCGGGGTGCCGGAGCGCGGGCGGCAGGCGACTCACCGGGCGCGCGCGGCGGGTCGCCCTGCATGGCGCCGGGCAGCTCACGCGCGGGCTCGCCCTGAAACTGTTCCCAGCGCTGCGTCAGCCCATCACGCTCATTATTGTGATCGAGTCTCGCGGGAGTGTGCTGTGTGCTAGTTGTTTTGTAATAGATAGGTGGTGATGCGGTGTATGGTGGGGCGCGCCGCCTAGACGATGCAGAATCAACAGGAGCGACAGCGGACTTGGCGGCGTCTTTGTATTAAACCAGAGTATTTTTTTAATTCTTATTGTAAATTAAGAAATAAAATAAAATAATTGAAATGTTGTTAACCTATTTAATCTATACATTTATACATATGGCTTGTTTATGTTTGTAGAAGTCGCGGAGTGGCGGCGGCGCCTGAACGCGGAAGCAGTCGCCAATTCAAAATATCATATAAATCACGGGGCGTCGAGCTCGCACTCTCCACCACCCCCCCTAGGGGACAGAGTTGCCCCTAGAGCCCTACCTCGGCAAAGAGGGTCACCTCGAGGCAGACTCCCTACCTCACCAACATGGAGGAGGAAGAATTCAGAATCGAAAAAATCATATAAATCGACCGTAGCAATTAACATTGTCGGATCTACATTTTTGCAATTTTCATTTCATTGCATTAAAGGTCTTAGAATATGTCTAAAAATGCCCCCGAAAATTATTAAATTCCTAAAATCAACCTAATGGAAAAAAAAAATAAGTTTTTTAATCGAATTTGATAATTTTCGGGGGCATTTTGAGACATATTCTAAGACCTTTAATGCAATGAAAATTGCAAAAATGTAGATCCGACAATGTTAATTGCTACGGTCGAAATATATCATAGGACACGTTACACACAGCGCCATCTGACCCCAAACTAAGCAGAGCTTGTGTGATGGAAGTCAGTAACGTATAGAATAAATAAATACTTTTTTTTAGTATGTATTTACATACTTATAATACATACAGAACACCCAGACACGGAACAAACATTTGTTTATACCATAAAATGTTTGTCCTTGGCGGGAATCGAACCCACGCCCTACAGCTCAGGCAGGCATGACACAATGAGCCAACATGGCTGTCAAAAGCAACTTAGTTTGCAGTCTCAAGTAAACTATCACTCCTCCGGGACATGACATGAATTTTACCGTGATTTGTAAATATTGACACCTCACTAGGTACCTATTTTGGAATATTTGATTTTGGCGAATGTGCAACGTGTGGCGCCATGATGCTTTCAGGAGAAAAGGAGAAAAATAACGGGAACTAGTTTTCTGTGCTACATATTTATTACTAATCTTAGACATTTTAACATATTTTAACCATTAGTGTATGGGTACTCAAAATTAAACTTTTATTTTTTCCATCGATTTTAGCAAGAACGCATCCGCCCGTGCTGCCCGGCGTGCGTGTTCCTATTAGCACCTGCGCAGGATCGAGTTTCCGACGTGTCCGTAACCAACTCGATGCACACATGAAGTTTAAGCCTCGAAACATGTAATCAGAAGCGAATGTCGTCACAGAATGCACCGACCGCACCAGTGCGCCTACTCTGAAGTTATAACAGAATGTTAGCAGTCACTCACCCGACTTGCAGACGCTGTAATGTAACGGAGCCAGGAGCCGTCGTGTGCGCAGGTATACGGCCCGGGGACACGCGGAGCACGGCACCGAGCACCGAGGACCGGCCAGGAGCGCGAGGCAGTCGTGTCTACTCGGTGACGCGCCCGTGCAGAACTGGAGATGGCGCGCGCGCGCGCCTCGCGTCTCGCCTCGCCTGTCGCGGCGTGGAGCGATGCCCCGCAGGGGGGGGGGGGGGAGTAACGGAACCGGCGGAGGCTCGGTGACGTCACCGGCCCACCACAGCTGTGTTGATATTCAAGTTTTGCATTTTGGGCACAGCTTATTATTATACAGAAGACATCGCTTCTCGAGTGCGTCGGGCCGAAGCGTCGTGTGTGTACATGTTGCTGTCCTAGTCTAATAGACAGCTACGAAAAAGACGGCAATAGCAAAGCGCACACGCAAAGAAGTTTCACGGCGAGAGCAGAGCGACCCTGCGGGCGCGGTTGCTGGACGCTTTAGCACACTGAAGGGCGCGGGTTCAAACCCTAACAATGAGCTCGAGTTGCCGGTTGTCCATACTGGACATAACGGTCGAGAGGCCCCAAAATGTCCATACTGGACATAGAAACATCCCGAATGCAGAATCAGCAACCTAGTGGCGGCGGGCGAAGTCCGCTGCCGCATAAACTGGACGATCAGCAATTTTAGTACAATCGAGGGCTCCGAGTAGTATAATAGAATAAGTAGTTGTATATAAACTGTTTTAAACATTATAACAATAACTCAATCACTACTCTAGCTGGGTTTGATTCACATCATCGAAGGGGTGCAGTGGTGTGCCTGTTGGCAGCTGCACTCTGAGTTAGGGAGCTACCACCGCACCGGAGTCAGGTCAACCAAGCGACGTACCGGTCGATCATGAAGAGGTCGGGTGGAGCCGGTAAAGAGGCCGGCTACACGGACGCGGGACTCCGCGCCGAGCCCGGCACATATCCGCTGGGCGGGCGGGTACACCTGACTAAATCTCTCCACTATGGCAAGAGCTATTAGCACCGTCACCATATGCGACCGTGGCGTGAGTCTGCGTCACGGCAATGGAAAAGTCGTACCTTCTCAGTTATCCCTTCCCCTTCCGCCTGTCGCCGATAAGTCTCACGGCACCAGGTATCCTGTATCTATATAATGTATAAGTATATGTCTACTACGTATATGGTAAGTCAGGGACGATAGGGAAGTAGAGAATAGGGAAGTGGGTTAAGGCGAAAGGGTACGCAGGTGCACAGGTGGATTCCCCGTTCATATTCGGACAGCCGTCGGAGTGCTCAGAGTGGGTTCCGCGGTTGCTTGGGCGGAACAGCCAGGCGTCGTCCAGACCTAACAATTGGTTTGAGGCCACCGAGCTATTCGACTCTGTGAAACCAAACCAGTGCCAAACTTCGTGGCGAAATCATAGCATAGTGGTAGTATTCAGCGGGCTAGCTACCATCCCCAAGAAGCTAGTAGGTACTCGACGAACAATATCCGCCGTGAGAGTGTTGCGAACGCCGTCGCTCTCCGGCCGGGCGCGGACGCGAGCGAGCGCCCGCTCGCGGCCCAACGAGTCGTCCACTAAGCCGATAATGTAATAAGTGGTCACAATAATCCGCTGTCTACACAGAAATCATTCACAAAACATATATTTTTGTAAGGTGAGTACTTTACGGGTCCGGTAGTCTAGAAATATGGGCAACATGCACTCGTGCGCCATGTCAGACTGAATCTGACTGAATATGTTACCACGTGACCACTCTGTCCTCGCGAGTGCGCCGAGTTACCCTACTACAGAGCTGTCCTCTAGCTCAGGCCGCGGCGGAGGCCCGCGCGCCCGGCGGCGGCGGCCGGACGCGGGAGGTGCGAAGGTGGTCACTGATAGAGCTAGACCACTGGGGATCGCACCACCTCAGTATGAAAGCAATCTGCCGGCGAGAGCAGTCACAGCGAAAAGGAAAAAGAGAAGGGAAAGAGAGAAAATAAATTAATAATTTATTTATATTATGAACACCAACATTGTGTACATTATCTCATGACAAAAAGTAAGAAGTACTGTTCGGTTCCGGCACTCAACATTATAGCATAGTATAAAGAACTTTGATAGTGGCAACACAAACTGCTTCCGCCCGCCCCTCAATAAAAAAAAAAATACGAATTGTCAATGAAAAATCAAGCGCGGCGCCGGTGCGCACGCGACAGTGAAAACTTTAATTAATATATATCTATCTACAAAAACTACGTGAAACCCTGCAAGACACAAGACGGAAGAAGTTTCGGCCTATTGGTAAGGACCCAACAAGTACACAATAAATGCCACAACAATTATAGGTGCAGACAGCATGCAATAAAAACTATAATTAATTCATAATCAATACAAAATTAAATGTCAAAGTTAAAAAAAAAAATTAATTAAATAAAATAAAGTGTTAAATAATAAAATCAAAAATAAAAATAGAATTATACAAGTGGACGTGTTGACTGTCCGAGCGCTTGGCCCAGACTGAGTAATCGTCTTTTTTTTTTTTTTTTTTTTTATGAATGACTCTTGCTGTTGGCCAGTTGGCCTCTACAGCGTCACCGGACTGTGGCGAGCGCAGAGTGCGCTGAGCCTAAAAGTTAAGGGCGACGGGCACCTCTGAGTGGTACGGACCTCGGCTTGGGCAGTCGCCGGAGCAGGGGGGATCTAACAGTTGCCCTGGCCACCCGGAAGGGGTGTGCCCTTGGGCCCTAGACTAGGTTGTACTGAGAGTGTGTGTGATGAATCTAAACTAGACTAATCTAACCGATCTTAGACGGATCTGGATCTGGGAGGGCCGCGACCTCGCCGGCGAGGCCGACGTAGTGTAGTGGTGTGCCTCTGGTAACCGGCGCCTATACCAAAAACGGAATACTTCCTGTTGCTAGGAGTGGTCGGGTCGGCTGACCCCAGCGCCGCCGACGTGACGGTGGCGATGGGGTCGTCCGGGTCTTTCAGAACGTGTTTAGGACGTCGTCTGAGCGGGGGAGAGTAATCGTCCCTGACAGCGGCGCTTTATATAATATTTGCCGCTACCGCCCGCGCCTGCGCACTGAAGCAGCGCAGTAATGGCGAAGTGACGCATGTTTGTTCATTCAACAATGAATTCTCTGTGTTCCCATGTTTCCAAATTTCTAATTGTTCAAGTACGCTCATACGGAATCCTTTTTCACACACATGTAGGATTTCAAACGTATTACTGTTCTGAAGAGTATGCTCAGTGTCTAATAGATGTTTTGCGAATTGCGATTTTTCTGTTTATTTTTTTTTTTTCTACTGCTTGTTGCCAATTTATCACGCAAAAACATTCGAGTAGGATAGTGGCCACTACTATTACGTTTATTCTTTATAAAAGACCAAAAGAGCTTTGGATTTGAGCGTAAGTTGCATTCTAGACTCTCTAAGTACCTTTTATAACAGACAGTCGTCAGTTTTTCGGAGCGAGATTTAGCCAGGTCAAATGCAAGTTTATCACGTAGATTATTCCCGAATTTACGCAGCTTTCGATGGTATTTGTATTTCTCGCGTGGGAGGTTTATAAGGTCCCGAGAATACCATATTGGGTATTTTTTAAATCGAGGCTTTGATTTAGGCACATGTTTTGTTATTGCTTCACGAAGCAACGTATAAAAGACAGAAACCATCCCATCAACAGAATTGCAACCATAGAATTCACTGTCCCAATCAACATTTTCAAATCGCAAATTATGTTTGCATAGTTGTTTGTTTGCGTAGTTTTTAATTTTTCTTTAATTTTTTATTGTCGACCAAAGTTTTCGGACAACCACGAGGTTCATTTTTCAGGTCGAAATTTTTAGAACGGAAGCGGGCAAACCGATAACAGGCGGTGCGTCGATCTGTAGTGTTAGCTCCGTAAACGTCGTTGATGCGGCGCGCCGTTTCTGCCGCTCGTGCCGCGTTGTAACATTGGTGTTATCAATAAAATATTTGTACTTATGTATTTGTATTTGCACTCATCCCACTACTATTATAAATGTGAAAGTTTGAATGGACGGATGGATGTTTGTTATTCAATCACACCATAACGGCTGAACGGATATGGATGAAATTTTGCATGTAGATACTTTAGACCCCGGAATAAAACATAGGATACTTTTCATCATCATCATCGTTCATCACCACGCGGGTAAAACCGCGGGGCGTAGCTAATATTCCATAATAATTCGAATGTTTAACGTAACCTTGATGACGAAAAAGATTCAAATGAGATGAAAACATAACACTCATCAATAAACAAATGACTACTTACTATTGGAAAAAGAATACCACGTTTTTAAAATGCAATTAATTTGAAATTAGAATTCTTAGCCAGTTATGCAGAACGGCAATTGCATGGGTAAAGACCCATTAGATTACCTCATCCCTGTATCGCTTATAGCATACAATTTATTTACAATTTAATTTTGTATTTAAGTTTATTTAAAATTAAAAAAGGAAAGTGTTAAGTTGACAAAGGTGACGGACCTGGTGTCTGTGGAGATGAAAGAGAACTGCCCTCTCCAGACCGCTGCCCGGGGAGCCACCACAGCCGGCGTCACAGTATATGTGCGTGTGTGTGGCGCGCCCGCTAATGAGCGTAACAAGATGAAGCCCCGCGGTCGGTAATCCCGTACATAAGGCGCCGGCCCCGGCGGCGAGCCCACAGTCGTGCGCCACGCTGACCGCCGCAACATGGTATACAACTTCAAGGTGTTCAAGAAATGTGCGCCCAACGGGAAGATCACGCTCTACATGGGCAAGCGGGACTTCGTCGACCACATCTCCTACGTGGAGCCCATAGGTGTGTGGCGGCAGCCGGGCTCGCTGCTGGCCGATCTGTTTTTTGTAGTAAGAAGTCCCCCTAACTGACAGAAAAAAATTTGCAATAGAGTCTCGCAGTAATTAGCGCTAACGCGGATGTTATACAAAGTTGTAGGCACCGCCGCACCAGCCATGGGTATGCTCTCCGGCGATGTTCTCATGGTGGTGTCTCATTAACCCTGGCGGCAGAATCTCTGCTCGTGCGGTGGAGCCGCCGTGTGATCGCGTGTCTTGCGTGCAGACGGCGTGGTGCTGCTGGAGGAGGAGTACGTGCGCGGGCGGCGCGTGTTCGGCCAGGTGGTGTGCACGTTCCGCTACGGCCGCGAGGAGGACGAGGTCATGGGCCTCAACTTTTACAAGGAGCTGTTCCTGGCCTCCGAGCAAATCTACCCGCCGCCCGAGAAACGGGACTACGAACTCACTAAGACGCAGGTAACCCTCACGTCTGACGTCAACACGGAGAACGGCTCCGCGCGAGAAGCGCCTCACGGTAAATGTGCTCGTTAATTATTACTATGATATTAGTCAGTTCATTAACAATTAATGTTTACGTAATTTCATGGTCGTATAAAAAGCGACAAGAACTTACTTTCTAGAATTTTTGGGGGAGCGTTTGAGCAAGTTCATTGTACCTATTGAATTAGTCAAAGTTGTGCCCACGACTCATCGCAGCTGGCCCATAAACGCGCCGAATATTTTACCTTTTTTGTTTTTTGCTCTACCTCCTCTCTGCTATATAAAGGCAAAACTTGGCGTGATTCCTTGGAAGCGCACGCGTGGGGGCCCAGCTCGCATGTGTGCGCGTGCAGGCGCAGCAGTGCTAGGGATGTGATGTGGTGTGTGGCAGGAGCGGCTGCTGAAGAAGTTGGGCGCGGGAGCGTTCCCGTTCCGGCTGGGCGTGCCGGCGGGCGCGCCCGGCTCCGTGACGCTGCAGCCCGGCCTCGAGGACGAGGGCGAGCCCTGCGGCGTGCACTACTACGTCAAGCTCTTCGTCGGCGACTCCGAGATCGACCGCTCGCACCGCAGGTCACACACTCACATGCGCACCTTCATCGATTCATATTAAACCTTCGACGGCCTCGACACCACTCGTAACTAAACAATGACGTCACAGCCGTGGCTAGTGGCGGCTGGCTCTGGCAAACGGTAACAATTGTCTCCAGGCCGACTCGCAAGGAAGAGGGTGGAACGACTGTTGATTATAATAATATGTGGGCCGAAGATACGCGCGGTCACGTGCCCAGAGCCCTTTGCGAGTTAAATAGTTACGGCGAAATGAGAACATTCGCCAAGAAGTGCTTCCAGGCACTGGCGCAGGGGACGCTGCGTAATGTTTGTGGTGCGAGTGCAGTGGAGGAGTGAGTGGTGCGTCGTGTCTGCAGGAGCACGGTGGCGCTGGGCATCCGCAAGGTGCAGTTCGCGCCGTCGAAGCCGGGCCCGCAGCCCTGCACCGTCGTGAGGAAGGACTTCGTGCTCTCCCCGGGGCAGCTCGAGCTCGAACTCACGCTCGATAAACAGGTTGGTCGGGTTATTTCCATCACTATCACTGAATAGTACATAATGACGTCGCAGTTCGCATGTATGTATGCACAGTTCCTGCGCAGTAGTTTTGTGCAGCGAAGACAACTTTTGCCATCCCTCCACTTGACATCACTGGCAGCGCGCCGTAGTGTAGCTAGCTATTCTAAGAGCAGTATATTATTCCGGAATGTAGTTTAAGAGTCAATCCATGTTAAAGTAATTTCTATTTAAAAATTCGTTAAAATCTGCGGCACACGGCCACATTCACTTTCCCATTTGTAACGTTGGAGTGATTGTGTGATGTGCATGGCAGCGGCAGCGGCTGTAGCGCGGTGTTTGTTGGCAGCTGTACATGCACGGCGAGACGGTGGCCGTCAACATGTGCGTGCGCAACCACAGCAACAAGGTGGTGAAGAAGGTCAAGGCCAGCATCCAGCAGGGCGTCGACGTCATGCTGTTCCAGAGCGGACAGTACCGGAACGTCGTCGCCAGCGTGGAGACGCAGTCAGTACTCGCGCACACTACTCGCGTCTCTCACTATGTTACTATTCACGCACCAGATCTCCGCTCTGCCGTTTTAGATTCCATTATCACAAAATGCTTACGTATGATTGTATGAATATACATGTCAGTTTTGTCGCAGCGACTCGGGCGGCCCACAGATCGATATACGACGTGAGCTGGCCGAGTAGTCGATGGGAAGGAAGCTGAAACGATCGGTTGTCGGCAGGGACGGGTGCCCGCTGCAGCCCGGCTCGAGCCTGCAGAAGGTGCTGCACCTGACGCCGCTGCTGGCCTCCAACCGCGACAAGCGCGGCATCGCGCTGGACGGCCAGCTGAAGCGCGCCGACACCACGCTCGCCTCCACCACGCTGTTAGTGTCGCCCACACCGACGCACCTGCGGACGTACTTCGAGTATTGCGATGCACGCCGAACGAATCATGTTGCCGCATCATATTATTTTCAAAAACTTATACGTTTTAAGTGTTTATCGAGCTCCAAGTCTTCTTGTTTGCAACTCGTTTAAAAAAATAGTTGTCTACTATACCTAAGTGTGTTGAGGACACTACTCCTCTCCAGAAAATTGTGATCTATAGGGACGAAGGGAATATACCTTAATTTACGAAAAGGTATGCACTCAAAGTATAACAACAATCCAAAGTATAAAATGGTAATTATTGGACCCCAAACTAAGCACGAGGCTCGTGTCTCGGGGACCGAGTGCGTTTTCAACAAAATATTATAATATAAACAAAACATTAAATGAAATTTACTTAGAATAGCACAGAAATTAAGTTCAGCAATTTAGTACTTACAGTATGACAATGTATAGTATAATACAAAAACTACTACCCACTGTACAAACTAAGGATATAACTTTCAGCCTCGTTGTAGTTCGACGTAAGCAACCAAACTCTGACGGCTCTCCCGACACGAACTTGGCGAGATATGGGGTTTTGGGAGATTTTCCTACGAATATTATTGTGAACGCAGGGAAGACAGTAGGCGGGACTGCCTTTGGCAATTGAGGAGTGAGCTCGTGGGACCGGCAACCTGCAGGAATAGGCGCGCTTGTTTTTTGAAAATCACAGTCTGGGTGGGCCAACAATCTTTTGTGCATCGTTAGAGCACCAAACTAGATTGGAGTAAAGTTTGTGTGTGTTGTTGCAGGCTTCTGGACGCGGAACAGCGCGACGCGTTCGGCATCGTCGTGAGCTACAGCGTCAAAGTAAAGCTGTACCTGGGCGCGCTCAGCGGCGAGCTGGTCGCCGAGTTGCCCTTCATCCTGATGCATCCCAAGGTACGCCCCGTGAGTGCCCGTGCGGGTGCTGACCGATTCCGTTTACTCCATGTGATATCTTTGTGTGGTTCATACCGCGTGCCCGCATCCCGTGCTTCGACTCGGCGAGCGCCCGGAACTGCGTTCGGCGCACACTGTAAGAGGGATACACATTGCGGCAAGGAGCTCGGCGAATATGGAATTGAATATGATGAGCAAGTACAGGGAAGGCGTGTTTCCACAGGAGGGGCGCGCCAAGATGATCCACGCGGACAGCCAGGCCGACGTGGAGATGTTCCGCCAGGACACCGTGCACCACCAGGAGAGCGTCGAGGTCTACTGAGCGTCATCCCGCGGCGCCGCTGCCGTCTGAGCCGGATCGTATTGCCACCACAATTAAGCCACCTCCTTCCTCCGTACTTGCCTTCACTTTACCTCTCCAAGGTTCTCGGCTGTGCCTCGGCAACTACCTAATAGAGGCCACAGCAGTCTGCAGTTAGCGCGCTGTGGATACTCACAGTCGAGTGTTTCCAAGTAATGCAACACAGCGAGCCTGGGCTGCTGGGGCTTTTCTAACCATAACGGGAGCGTCTCGTCGTCGCATTACTTGTTATGATAAAAACTGAATGTCTGAGTATAAACGGCTGCTTGGAGAGTGGAGGACATCGAATAAGAAACTCAGTAGACTAGCACACTAATTCAGTTTGTGCGAACAGCCAGAAATGCATACTCTACTCATCTCCCTCCTGGCAAGTTAACCATCTCGTGTTCCGATCGGCACTTCTGGTCAGACTGCGAGCCCTAGCCTCCGCGCGTGGCGGGGCTCGCTCGCGGACCCGAGCAGTCTCTGGTGGTTTGGTGGTGCAAGACGTATCTTTATTATTTCATAGTCGAGTACTCTCTGATATGCTGTTCAATAGTCACCGATGTTCTAATGTCGTCGGTGCGAGTAATGTACCTATACTATATGTTATGCGAATATCTATGCTTATGCTTAAAATTAAAGTAATATTTACACCTGTGTAGTATTATTGAACGTTCAGCAACGAGGAAGCAGGACGGAGCTGAGGCGTTCATGTCTTGCGTTTTATTACATACAATAAAATATTAATATACCTACCTATATATAATTATATTAAAAAAACGTAGGTACACAGACATTTCATACAGCGCGTATTTTAGGCGTAAACCAAGCTGAGCTAGTTCTATGGGAACTAGATAACTGACAGAACATACAGTCACGGCTGCGGAAGCAGAGCGGCTCCCGCATGGGCTAACGGAGCGGCGAGTCATTCAAAGACGCGCATACGAGGTTCACGTACCTGTTCATCGACACGCATTACCCAGCCGGGGACTGACGACCCCTCTGCAGTGAACTCCTACGTGAACAGCACGGGTAGGTAATTATTGTGTGCTACAACACAGGTACCTATCTTCTAAGAGCCCACGACATAAAACCTAGTTCGATAAGACTACCGAATGATTTATATATAATTAGTCACGGCCTTGATGGGGGAACACGAAATGCCGATCTGATTAATAAGACTCCCAAATTTCGCTTGTTCCTCGAAACTGGGAAGGGGTAGGACTCGATAACGCAGCGCTGCGAGCCCCCTGATTGGCCTTATCAGTGTCAGCAGCGCGACAAGCGACGCCTCGTACTACATCTACTGTATGATCAACCTCCTCAAAAATCAAAGCTTATCTGAAAGATAATCAATTTCCTTGTAAGAATAACCACTGCTGCATTTTCCAAACGTTTCAGGCCTTTCAGTTCGGTTGTTTTTTCAGAACTTTTCAGAATCATTTGTTTAAACAATCAAGGACACGTAAAATGATTCGTACGTGACCGTCTGACCGTGGCACGCGTGTTCAATCAGTACAAATGGAAACGAGCCGGCTGATTGGTGACAAAGCCGAGTTCAGCGGCGCGGAGGGCGACCTCCCGTCGCTGCAGCAACCACTTTCTCCACTGTTTGAAAAATGCTGCAGTGGTTTTTCTTACACAGAAATTGATAACCTTTCAGATGAGCTTCGGTTTTTTGAGGTCGATCGTACTAAATTCCTAGCTTGTCGCGCTGCTGCCACTGATAAGACCAATCAGAGGGGCTTGCAGCGCCGCGTTATCGTACAGCCTACCCCTCCCCTGTTTCAAGGAACAAACGAAATTTGGGAGTTACCCTACTAGAAATAGGTTATTTAAAAAAAAAATAATAGCGTTGCCAGATTTTTCGCATGACAGCGTCGGCATTTCGTGTTCCCCATCAATGCCGTGACTAATTATATGTAAATCAGGCTTTGTGTCGTGGGATCTAAGACCACTAAATTTTGTTGTTAGGCTTTGTGTGCAGGGCCTCTGTAGGCCACCAAGAGAACTACGAGTGTACGAGTAAGTCACATCGGCTCCGAGTCACTCGAGGAGCCGCGGGCAGCTTCCCACCGGCGCATTTCCCTCGCCGTGCGATAGATGGCTCCACTGATATCGTTTTATGTCTCGTCTTAATATAGACTCGACGGAACTCGTAGCATTGAATATATGGCGCGCGGGTGCGGACTGCGGACGCAACGTGCCGTGGGGGCGCCTCCGCTGCTTTTTATGTGAAAAGTAATGGGACGCACGGGACGCTCTCCCGATGGTGAGATAACGCCTGTCCATGACCATTGCAGCGATTCGCAGAACGTTGAGTAGCAAAACAAAGTCCAGGGTATCGCTGCCTTGGCGCTCATTACTTTGAGACTTTCGATGGTTAGTCTCAACGGCCCTGTAATTTCTCTAGCTGCAGTACCTTCAAACCGGAACACAGTACCTAATGTTTACATGCTACTGCTCGGCGACAGGATATCCGGTACTGCGGTGGTACCTACCTACGTACGAGCTCCTGCTTAGGCAGCTTAGGAAGCTTAGGAGATCTACCGCCAAGAAAATAAAAGGAATAATAAATCTGACTGACAAGCTATTAGAATGCAACGCGAGTAATTATTTATTAATCTCACTAGTGTGCGTGCCAGCGCGTGTGCGAACCCGAGGTCCGCGCCGGCGCCGGTAAATAACAAGCGGAAACATTTTGAACTCCAATATAAAACACACCTACACCTGCTGTATGATGACCTTTTTCTTAAACACATTTCTGTACCTAACCACAGAATACATAATAGTACAGATAACTCCGAACTGCTTGACAAAATAGGCGTTAAAGTAACCGCAGACCCATACAGACGGCCTTGCTTGTTGCATGTCCCGCGAGCGAGCACCAACTACAGGCAGAACGCATACTTACTGAGAGCGAGCCGCAGTTTCAATGAGTGCGCAGCACTGCACGACATTGATTTGTTTAATACGTCCGTCGTGCAGCTTAGGCGATTAATTGCTGACGCGTTCTTCAACCAGTTTGAGTAGTTTGAGAGTTTATAGGTATTAGTGAATTATTAGAAAAACTTTTTAATTTTAATTTTCAATTGTTTGTGGAAATTTATAATTGGCCTTATAAATGTTTAAAGGTAAACTAATTGTACGTACCTAGCTGTTAATTTCCCTAATATTAATAAAATAAAATAAAAATAAAATAAAAAATAAAAATAACCTAACTAATAAAAAAACATAACCTCCTTTTACGAAGTCGGCTAAATATGTAATCATTCAACAAGTCAAATATTACAACATCAAGGTTTTTAGCGAAAAATTAAACGATTGAAAGCCACTACAGGGCGGCCGGCGCCCGCGCCGCGCGGAGCCCGAGCCGCGCCGCGTGGAGCCCGAGCCCGAGCCGCGCCGGGTGGAATGAAATGCAGATTACTTTCAAGACAACCTTTATTTTTCATCCAAAATAAATAATGTCAACAGTAGGGCGAACTCTTTGAGTTAACTTCTTATTAACAAATCACTTACGAGCTACTTACACGAGAACACCCGGCGCGCGGGGACCGGAGCGCCCCCGCGCGCCGCGGCGCGGACTCACGGTATAAACATAATGTACATACATATCTACAACGTAGGACATTCCTTGATACGAATCGTTTCTGAAGATATGTCTGTATGATATCTAGCATCCCGGCGGAACCGAGCCCGCTGCGTGTGGTGGCGCTGTCGGATTCAGCGGTGTGAGTCGCGGCTAAACAGTAGTGTTCGACCGTAAGGCGCGGGACACACGGCGCACAGCTCCGGAAGCGAGACACGACGTAAGATCGCTTTCATGTTTGGTATTTTGTAATTAGGTACAGCTGTCTATCTAATCTTATTATTGTTACAAAAACATGAATTTAGTAAAAACAATCATCAATTTATATTTGTACCTATTTGGTATTTCATTAATTCTGCCTTAGTTTTAAATCGATGAAAAGTATCTGTACATAATGCAGTGCGACCACAACGTGTTGCCGGAGGCGGCGCGGGCGCCCCGGCGGCGCTCGTGTCTGTCGCGCCGTGTGCTGCGCCGGAGGCTCGCGCTCGCGAAACTCAAACTGAATCCGAAGCTGCTCGACGAGTATAATACTTAACTTACGGCTACTGCACTGTACACGCCGGCCGGGCGCGACGGCGCGGCGTCTCGCCGCTCGGAGCGTGCTGCCTCGGGACTTGCGGCCCCGGCCGGCGATAAAACTTTGACAACCACGAACACTATTTACATTAAACGCGGAGTGGTACGGACGCTGGAGTCCCACGCGCCCGTATTCATTAATTATCTAGTTTCGTAGACATGTAAAAAAGTGGCAAAGACTCAGTCGCTTACTGGCTACTATTTACATCACAGAATTCATTTAACTAAGTGACGTCACCGGGCCGCGCGCCGTGCCGAGCCGTAGCGTGCCAGGCCGCGCGCCGCGCCGCGCCGCAGCGTGCCGCGCCGCGTCGCGCGCTCGGCGTCGCCACTGTGCCTACCTTATATTATTACATCCACCGAGAATAAAAGAAAACTCGCACCGTTACACGCGGTGAGGTCCTGAAGTAACGCACAGACAAGTTTCCTCAGTGGTTGCACTTAGCATTAATTGTCATTTTCATCGCGGAGATTATAGACACCAGGGCCGCCCGCGTGCCGTGGGGGGCTGCCGGCGCCGGGCCGACGATGTAGTGTATATACGTGAGTTGATAAAACCAGACGGCGAACAAATTTACGAGTCAAACATTTATAATTTTCCATCGTTACAAAAACTTCACCGACTGCAACTCGCAACAAGTGTCACAATGTACATACCTACATACAATATGTACGTATATGTAGAATAAAAAATGGAAATATTATGGTACGGCCAACGATTTACAGATGATCGCGAGCGACGGCAACATACTCGTAGGTAATTAGTACATACCACGGAGGCAAGCTTACATTCGACTCTTTACTGTTCTGTTTCCGAAACCTTTACTGTTGTTATTTTTTAAACTGAAAGTGAACGGTTGTATTCTGCTTGTTGTGGGAGCGGCGGCGCGGACGCGCGCGTGTGCTACACGCAGGACTCCGGGATGCGGTGGTCGAGCAGTTTCTCCTTGATGGCGTCCACGTTGAGGTCGGGCGCGGCGCGCAGCGTGGCGGACGCGCTGCGGCCCAGCGCGGGCCCCCCCGCGCCCGCGCCCGCGACCGCGCCCCGCGCGCCCCACGTCCACGACGCGCCCGGCCCGTTGCACGCCTGCTGCCGACACGCATGCTGTGAGAGTACGTCTCTGAAGTAACCGATATGTAGATATTAGAGATGGCATCGGGCGGGCTACGCGAGAAGCGAGCCCGGCTCGCTCCGACTGAGATATTAGAGGAAATTAAACGAGAATATATTCGAGGAGCAGATGCATTTTAGTGCGGCTCGATCGTGATCTACGGAACGATAGGAGGTTCGGGTGAAATATGGCGGAGCGCGCGGCGACTGGACGCACTCGTCGAAGCGACGACTCTTGACGTCACACCGTGGACTCCGGGCCCGCTGCCGGTTCGGAGCTCGCTCACGCGAACGTTCATGTTTTACCCGATGAATGCTTGCAAAATAAATTCGCAATGAAAGTTTTGTGCGAATGCGATGAAGTTCGACGGCGGAGGATCCGCGGGGAGAGGTTTTAATCTTCGAGGAGAGCGTGCGTCGCGGTTTCTGTGCGTTATACTCGAAGCCGAGAGGCGGCGGTTTCGTGGAGAACTTTCTGCTCGCGGTGCGGCACGCCGCGGCTCGCATTCGCCGTCACGCATTTAAATTAACAAATTCACAAGAGAATTAGTTTTTGTGAATGTTTTTAAATGTTCAGTTCTAATGAACCTATCTATGTATATATCGACGCGAAGGGCGGCCTCGCTCGGTAGTTTTCACGGAGAAACAGAATTTTGTGTCAAAAAGGAAACACATTATCTTCGTAATGTTTCCTGGTGATGGAGTGTGACGGATCTCCGCCGGCGAGATGTAGTCCCGCGGGAGCTGCCGATTGCGGGGGGGAGTGCAATCCACGCATCAACAAATATGATCCTGTATCTGCGATGGGACGTAAACCGGCGGACGTTATTGAGATTGACCGCCATAAAGATACGGGTGACCGCCGCCCCTCCCCCCGCGCTCCCCCCTGAATGACTGACAGAGTCGTTGAACGCTCACATAAAATAAACGACAGATACCTAAGTGCGAGTGGCTGCGGCCCCGCCGTCTCGCACGGCGCTCCCGCCTCGCGTGTTACAAGGTGTTAGAACCAGTTACCGTTTCATACTGTCGCCTTTAGTAATCAAAACATGGACATTATAGAATGCAAACACAGTTCGAAGTACTTATTTTGAAGATGTCGGCGAGGAAGCGGTGAAGACTCCTCGCACACATACGATACCTCGGTATGCGACGCGGACGTAAGGTGTTGACGTGTTTGTGTGCGTACGGATTATGACGAGCGTATCGTGGGTTCGAGAAGTGTTCACCCGTTTTCCAAGCGACATCCTATTTGAAGTTCTCTGCGATTGCAAGCGGCGAGGGTACGCACCGGCGCGGGCGCGGCGAGCGGCGCGGGCGCCGTCCGCCCCGGGGACACCGCCAGGCTCGGCGCGCTCGACGCCTCGCCTGCAACACAGAGCGCGTCACTCGCCGGCCGCCCGCACGGCGCGCGGCGCTGCACTCGACCACCATGCGGGCTGCCCACGGAGACTTGTACATTCTTAGCGTTACTTATAAGTAGTATTCGGTTAATCTTTGCTAAAAAGCTAATTTACGCAACATTTAGTCAGGTAGGTATACGAGTGAGACACTGGACACATAACGGCACCTGAACAAGCTCAGTGTCGTAACTGTCGGCGTGTTGTGTAGCGTTGTAAGTGTACAGTTGTGTGTGTTTTCTCTATAAACCTATTAGGTACCACGGGTTTTTTAGTTCAACCCATTATATCATACCCCATACCTATCATACCCCACATTAATTATAAGACGCGTCGATTCCGGGACTCTGTGCTGGTTGTTTTGGGAGCTAAAGAGGTCACGTTCGGTTCCCGCAGTATTTTAACGAGACGCGCCGGTAAGATTGCAAAGATATCGAGAATCTGACCATAATATGGTCAAACATATGTTTACATATAATATACCTATGTACCTAGTAGCAAATATATGTATTTAGTAAGTATATTATTATAACTAGCTGCGCGGCGGGGCTCGGGACTCGGGCGTTTCCGAGTGTGTTCTAACGAAGTGCAGGAATAAACAAGATTAGAGTAGGTCGCTGCGGGACCTCGCGCGGCGGCTGCGTGCCCTCGCGCGCCGGCTGCGTGCCCTCGCGCGCCGGCTGCGGGCCCTCGCGCGCCAGCTGCGGGCCCTCGCGCGCCGGCTGCGGGACCTCGCGCGGTGGCGCGGAGCGCGCGCTGCAGCGCTGACAGCAGCGAGGCCGGCGCCGCCACGCGCATCTGGCGCGGGATGGGTTTCAAGCGCTTACTTTACTACTTTCAATTATCACTCTAAACACTTGTATGGCAGGTTTTAACACTATTTGTAGAAGACCAAAACGCGTTTCGCACGCGCCGCGTGTCGCGTGACCGACTCTTTTGTCTACTGCGAGGTCTAAACGTAAACATCGAATCAAATCAGATGTGGTGATGAGACTCCTCGCTAAGTGTAGTGGCGCGGCGCCCAGCCCCGCGCGGCGCCCGCGCGCAGTACTGTCTTCACGCAGCACCAGTTCGGGTCAGAGCAAGGAACTCGCCCTCGGGAGCTAGGACCCGCCGAGAGAGCAGCGCCGGCTCGGCGGTGCGTCGCTCGCCTCGAGCGTATAAATTATCGGCCGCTTCCCTGGCGCGGCTCGGACCCGCCGGAGATTTATCCCGACCCCGGGAAAAAACCTGATTAATCACTACATTCAAAGATGGAGGCGAGCGTAAGTCAGGACACAAGAAATAATTAATTGGCGCGCGTACCGCCGCCCGCCCCCTCCCCCCGGGCGCCCCCCCGCGCTCCCCCCAGCGCACATGTGCTCGAGTTTATTCAAATTGACGTCATTAACTCATTAATAGGTTCAGTAGAAGCGCGCGCTGCGCCGTGCCCGCCGGCTCGCCGGCCCGCCTGCCGCGCCCGTGCACACGCAGAAACGGGGCTCGGAAAATATCATGACTCGTTGCTAATGAACCTCGCGGCCACAGTGCCGGGTATCTGCGGGTACATCGGCGCGGCTAGCGCGGTCTAGTGTTGAATAATTATTTTTAATAGTTGTAACAGATCCATTATAGTGTCATAGTGTTAGCCGTGAACGCGTGACGTCATCCGCTTCGCACTTTCTGTTTTCCAGAAAGCGGCGCCGTCTGCGTCTGCTGCGGCGGCGAGGCGCCCCGCCGCCGCAGGCGCTGTCGCGGTGCTCTTTGTGAAAGAAAATCTGATAAGAGGTGCCGCTGGGAATGTTCCGCTCGGCTGGCCGCCGCCTCCGTCGCGTCGTCTCGAACGTCATGTCACGTTCCTCCGAGAGTACAGTTTGCGTGCGGTCGGCGCCCTGCAGTCCTCGGACACGAGACGTAATACATGCAGGGTTGGCGCTGCAGTCATATGTTTGTCTTAGAATTAAATAATATAATATGCTTCATATCCCGGAATAGAACGCCTTAAATTGGAGAATATGAATTGGCAAACGCAGCGCTGGACGTTCCGAAGCTCATTAGAGTGACGATATTCATTAGGCAAATAGAACGCAGTGCCGTGACTGAAAAGCCGAAGATCGGACTAAGTGGCGAGCGTTAGGAGAGACCTTTGTCCGGCAGCGGAATGACGCAGGCTGGTGCCGAACATAAAGCTGAAAGAGACGAGGATCCAGTAATAAAGTCAGCTCGCATTTGCGCTTACTGCCGACGGGGCGCCCCCGCCGCGCCGCGCTGTAGTCGGCCCAGAACTTCGTTAATATCAAAGTTAAAGGTGATAAACTCGATCTCCCGGATTTATGGGAAAATAGTGAGACGGTTGACGCGGTGACGTCACAACATGCAAATGAGGCACTAGGAACTCCGCCAGAGGGCGCTACTGTAGTCCCGGAAACGAGATACGAGTGCCACAACCCGGGACAGAACTGCCTTCGTGTACGAAGACATGGCGCGCTGACCTCGCAGCGCCTCAGCTCTCGACAGGTATAGAGTCAGAACAGACAAAGTTGAATTGAAGTAAGTATATATGTAACTCGTAGAGTGGGATATTATGAGTAAAGCCGTAGGATATTCTTTGTCCCAGATCGAAGGACGGTGGCGCCGGAGCCGCCGCGCCGTGACTGCGGAACTTTACGGCGCGCGAGCGGCTCCGCCAGGGGATACAGTAACAGCACCAGGCGAGCCGGACACTTCCGTCGTGGCGGCGCGGGCGTCGTGGTCGTGGAGAGGAGTCCCGACAGGGGCTCCTGTGAGAATTACTAATGCCCATGTCGGGATCCGCGCAGGTCCGCTCTGTGGCTGTGGAGCTACTGTCGGTGTAAGTGTTTTATCTATATCGTGCCTTACCACCCGTGGCTCTTGGCGCTTGCATAACTCGCAGAACGTTGTTTCGATCAGATGTACAAAATATTAATCGCTAACAGCTGCCATTTTTCATACATTTCGCTATCGACAGATCGAGGAAAGTGTTTTCGCCCTGCTTAGTGCTTAGTGCTTATATCGCTATTATGGTAATGCGCGCATGCGGCTCCCGCGTGCCATGTGCGGCTCCGGCGAGTCGTTAGCCGATATTTTGGAAAGTTATTACCACGGATCCAGATTTACGCGTATCTTATCCGGTGTCGAATACTACAAAGATGAATAATCGTTTCACCTGCAAGCTGTTTTAATGTTTAATCTAAGCCGGTTCGACATTGTTTGTTGACTTCAGGATCTGCCGGGCGAAGGTTTTTTTTGTGTTAAAGTCATGTGACTAACGAGACACTTTCGATGGTAAGAGGTAACACCTGTCCATGACCTTTGCAGCGATACACAAAAAAAAACAGTCCAGGGCTTCGCTGCTTTGCCGCTCATTACTTCGAGACTTTCCGTGGTCAGTCCCGACAGCCCTGCGATGCCGCTGCATTACCTTCACGCCGATCGCGCTAACCACTGAGCTGTCATGGCTCATAACCGCCTGAAGCTAGGTGGGTCCCGCGGCAGCTGCGCGGCGCTGTACTGTTGCCAGCCCCGACCTCCACGCACGGCGATATATTAAGCTTTTATGAGGTTTGCCTTTTAAACCCCCCTCACGTGGGCGTCACGCCCGCACGCCCTTCGCTTTTTCCGTTGTTACGTACCTAATATGAATATTTGAATGGTGGCTGGAAGGTCCGCCGGCGCGGGAGCTTAGCGGCCATTGTTCGGCTGTAATGCTCGCCCCGCGTGTTAAATTCGGGCCGGCCGGCTTGCGTCGCCGACTGCTGGCGCGCTGTGGTGCAGCGAGCGCACCTCGCGCCTACCGCTGCGCGCTGTGGTGCAGCGAGCGCACCTCGCGCCTACCGCTGCGCCACACTTTAACTGCCATACAAGTGCCTAGTGTTTATGGATATTTCCGATTCCAAGTGGAATAGTGAATATGTGCTTCAACATGTATGCCATCAATCTATATCTTTAAACGAGCAATTCTTGTATATATATATTCTGAATCTCGGAAACGGCTCCAACGATTTTCATGAAATTTTGTATCCAGGGGGTTTCGGGGGCGAAAAATCGATCTAGCTAAGTTTCATTTTCAGAAAACGTCGTTTTATCCATGTTTTCAGCCGAGCAATGCTCGGTCAACCAGGTACTAATAATAATAAGCTTACTTTACGAACACGTACTATGGACCTTAATTTACTGACCGTTCTACTTTGATCACTTTAGTGTTTAACGTATGCCAAGTGTAAGTGTATTTCACTTATTTTACAAGTGTGTTTATGGAATGTATCGTGTTGTCCAACGTCCGTGTCTCCCGTCTCGCCAACAAGGGTGTGTAATGGAGTAAAGCGTGACCCACAGCGACGTGACCTGTGAGGTTCCAGCGCCTCAAAATGCGGCTTACGAAATTTGCTTAAAAATCTTGTTTTTTTTTTCTTGTGAATTCATACATGATTTAGATTAAGTATCTGGCAGTTCAACATGTATAACATACATCTACTTTTGCCGCGAGTGGGAATCGAACCCACAGCTCGAGAGGCAACCGAGCCACGGCACGGGGCCACGGGGCAGCCGCGAGTGTGAGCGCAGGAAGGGTCGAACGGTACGTCGAACGGTGAGGCGCGGGTACCGACAGTAGTTGTTGGGTATGAGGTCGGGCTCGGCGTCGTCGGCGGGCGGCGGCGCGGGCAGCTTCCGCGGCGCGCGCGCGGCGGCCGGCGGCTTGTGTGCGGGCGCGCGCCGGCGCCGGCGCAGCGCCGCCAGGCACGCGCCCGCCGCCAGCGCGCCCGCCGCGCCGCCGCACGCGCCCAGCGCGCCCACCACGCCGCCCACGCCCAGCGGTGCCTCCGACGCTGCAACAAGACGCGGCACTGAGCTCCGAGCTCCGGCGGCCTCGCACTAGTGCTGCCCTCCGGACGAGCTCGGAGGATTAAGGATTACTTAGTTACGCTTACGATGTGCTCGGGCATCGTTTTGAATTAGTTTTAGGTACATTTCTGTTCGTTAAGTTGACGAAAGTATTTCCACACGCACGGGAACGGCGGGCCCCGAGTCTGCGCTCGTGCGACAACGGACGTGTTTCGATCCACATCTCATGCGATGAATACCCGTACGTAAACTTAAGTACATCACGATTCAATAATTAATATAGCACGTAGGAAAATCAACGGTTACAACAGGGGTCAGATCAACGATAACTCATGGACAAACTATTAGTAGCAGAAAGTTTACTTGTAACGACAACACAACATCCAAGTTCACACTCGATAAACACACACGCACACACACACACACACGCGCACACACACGCACACTCACGCACACACACACACACGCACACACACTCTGTCACACACACACACACACACACGAATTCGGTTAAGACGTAATAGTGTCATATCGGCTCAGACACTCAGAGGTCTGTTGGCTAACCGGTTTCCGGGGCTCACGCCAGAGACAGAGAGCGGAACAATAACGCGGTGTTCCCGAATGAACTCGCGGCCGCTCGCGTTCCGAAGGTCTAGACAAAAATGTACGGGAGTGACATAAGCTGCCGACATGTCACGTGGACAGCTTATGTCAACTCCGTACATTTTTGGACTTTTCTATTGGTATTATCGCTAATCGAATGTGACTTGGTCTAGCCCTTCGAACGCGGGGCTGAGATGAGGTGGCACAGGACGCGCGGCGGTGCTCGTAAATAACGTTACATTAGCACTGAACGGGCAATTTGCATGTAATTAATGTAAATATGAATCATAACGGCGATGGTAACGATTAAAGCCCAGCCCGCCCGCGCGCGGCGACACGTCATGTACACGCAAGTATCATTTGGAAACAAGCCGACTTCAGCTCCTCTCCACGGAGCCTGAAACGGCTAAGTTACATTATTTTCTTCGGAGTTCCGGTGCCTGCCTTCCGGGTCATCATCATCAGTTCACACCGCGGAAAAGTTACAAACTACTCAACCGATTTTGATGACGTTTACCGTGAACCCAAACATAAAATAAAATGCGGGATCAATCGCGTGAAGTGCCGTCGGCGCAGTCGCTGCAGCGGTGCGGCCGGCGGCGCGGGCGCGGGCGCGGCCAACGGCGCGGCGGGCCTAGTTTCAAATGAAAGAAGTAGTAGCGCGTGCGGCTCCACGGCGCCGGTGTAAGCACTTCGCTGGTCCCGGCGCCCGGAGAGCCGGCGCCCCGCACGTGCGGGAGGGCACGTATCGCAGCATCATTACTCGCCGCCGCCGGGCCCCGCGCGCGTCTGGATCGCCTCCCCTCGTCCGACCTGTCCGCTCCACCAAGTCCCTATCGTAGATGAAACTGGATTTGCTCGCGGTTGGATTTGAGCGCGGCGTGTGAAAATATCCACGACTTGAATATCCGTCACACGGTAGAATGATGTTTTAGGAAAACTTTGTGGATTCTGTCAATTTAGCCGAGTCGGCGGGGGCGCGGGCGCGGGGGGCCGGCCGAACGAAATCAAACGTCCGATATTAAAAACCCTTTCGGAAGGGTCCGCGCCCTGCCAGCCGAGAAATTAAGGGTCCCTCGCATGTCGACGTCGATGCCACACGCATTAGTTTTCACGCGTCAATTGCCGCCGGCTGCCAGCCGGGCGGGCCGCCGGGCGCGCCACCAGGCGCAGCACCGGGTCGGCCGCCGGGCGTGCCACCGGACGCCGCGTCGGGGCGGCTGATATTTCTCACTCGGCGGTTGTTGATGCCTCAATTTTGTGAAAGCTCCTCGGCTCCCGATAACCATATATAGAATCTCACGGTCGAGCGCTTTCGATCTCTCCTCGAGCGGCGTACTCGTTACCGTTTTAATTTAAATACTTTAGTTAATGAACAGAAATAATTAATTTTAATATGATTTCCATATTTTGTACACCATCCACGACTTTTTGAATAGAACGTTCTCGAAAACACACGACCGCTCTGAAGGTACTTCAATCAGTAATCGCACCAGCGACGATTCGCGTTTTAACAAATTTTCGATTTATCAACGAACTTCAGCGGTTTCGAAAATTGAAAAGCGTAACAACGAACAGGCGAACGGCTATAACATTTACATCACTAGTGAGCCGCCCGCGCCGCCGCAGGCTCGGCAGACGTACCGTCAACTTACCGCGTTTGAAGTTGCATTTATTTATCCTTTTCAGAAACAACAATATTTTATCATAATACTTTTTAAGAGAAGCTAAATTAACTTTTGTGTTTAATTCGAATTAAAGAAAAGTTTTCGTGAAATTGAAAAACTCAATTTCCTGTTCCGACGCTGCGATTCTCGTGGAGTTAGCTTCTAATTCTCTAATAGCGGGTGCCGTCGTCGTAGCGATGATTTACGGAACAAATCCGGCGTTATCTACGCGGGGGCGCGGGCGCGGGCGCGGGCGTCTTCGTCACTTTTCGTGTTGCATTTCTTCTGGCTAATATATCCGTCGGCTAATAATTCGCGGAGGATAAAGGTCGCTCTGCCGGCGCTCCCGGGGGACGCCCCCTTTACCCTACAAATTGAGTTTCGCCGAGTGAAGTGATTTAGAACAAAGACTAGTTATGGAAGCGCGTCGCTCCACTACACAGGCTCAGCATCTCCTGCAGCCGGCCTGCTTCTCGTGGCTCCGCGGCGCTCGTGTTGCCGTGGCTCCACGTGAGGTTTAATCGCTTCATACACCAGTTTACAGTTACACTTTACTTGGTATCAAAACGTTCTTAAATAAAATAGTCAGAATCAAGCGACCTTATTCTGTGCGAGGCGCTGTGCGAGCAATCTCACTCGAATTAGAGAATCGGGGCCTGAAACGATAATCAGTTAAGGGATGTCCGTTCTTGGATTATCACTGGTTTAGCTTAGGATATACGAAAGGCGGCGGACTCGAGCATGCGATAGGGGGCAGCAGGACAAGCGAGATGTGGGGCGAGTGGGTAGTGGGAGAAGTGAGTGGAGTGAGAAGTAGGCGGCGCGTACTGACCGGTGCGTTTCTCGGGGTCGGGGAAGAGCACGTCGTCGATGTGCGCGGGCGGCGAGCGGCCCTTGGAGTTGGTGGCGAGCGCCACGAGCCGGTAGCGCACCTCCCACTCCAGGCCGCGCACCGTCCACGCCGGCTCCTCTGACGTCACGTTTATTCTGCACGCACCACACGACACGTCACTACTTGTATCTACAGAGAGAGCAGCGAGCAGTAATGGTAAGCGCACTGTCGCCCACGGGCTCCTACAACAGTAGGGACGTAGCAGGAGGCTCGTGCTGAGGGTGCGGTAGCGGACAATAAAGGCCCGACCGCGGCCGCCACCGCCAGCGCATCACAGGCTTCACTGTCCGTCTCCAAAAAGTTTTGGATGATGCTGCAATCGTCGCGGACAGCCTTCTCTATCAGAAAATATTACGTTTGTCCACATCCTACTTTATGTTCACACAGGCGCCTTACCGGCACACGCGAGCGTCTAATATACCTTTCACGATAAAACATTACCAAAGATCTGTTTAAATACATATAACAAAAATACGCATCTGCTAACTATAATGCACAGATCTTTACAACACCTTGGAGCGAAGATGTTTTACTTATAGATATTTTACTCTAGGTAACAATGACCGTATACAAGTTTTATATCACGTTAGACTAACCTTGGATCGTTTAATAGCCGAGCCGGCGCATGCGGTGACCCGGCGACGGTTTCGAGCGCGACCGTCTTCCACTCTAAATAGCGCGACCGTCTTCCACTCTAAATACCTTTTAGCCTATTGCATTAAAATGAACTAGATTTTGCATTTCATGGAAGCCGAGTCTAAATAAACAATCAAACGTAAAATTAGGTCGAAGGAGTCCGAGGCTCTCGCTGTGCTCGCAGGGGCCGGTGGAGCGCCCGGCGACACTCGGCCCCCACTGCAGGGATACTTTACGGGGTGAAACAGCTCGCTGACGAGGTCTGGGGGCGCCGCCGCGCCGCCGAGCCCGCCTCACATAATGGCCGATGAGTGTAATGGCCGCCGCGACGTAACGTGTAATTATAATAACCAAAATAACTTCCAATAAAATTCGTCGATGGGTTTCGGTTCGCCATTAGCGCGGCGCGAATGAAAAATGCGAAAATGTTACGCGATTTTATGACGTCATAAAATGCTTGTTAGAATCCGCGTCGGGGCTCGCGTACGTTTTTATGCGCAATAAAGTATTAAATAATAATTATGCCGCGTCTGCGGCGTCGCCCGGCGCGGGCTCGCGCTCCGTATCGAACTCGTCGCGAGAGTAATTAGCGATTCAACAACAATTTGCGCTTTTTCCTCGCGCTTCGGAAGGATCGAATCTCTCGCCATGTCGCGTCGCGTCGCGGCGACAAACTGTTGAACGAAACGAGTCAATCATTGTTGCGATAAAAACACGCGTCAACTACAAGTTTTTTGGATACAAGTCCCGTAAGGACGCCCTCGCTGCGGCACGGGCGCGCGGTACGGGCGCGCGGTACGGGCGCGCGGTACGGGCGCGCGGTACGGGCGCGCGGTACGGGCGCGCCACCGCCGGAGGACGTGCGTCCGTAATATGTGTTCAAACTACGAGTATTTTGATTACGAAGCCGTTCATTGCAATTTTTTGATAATTTATCCTGTTATGAGTTTTTTAGCTTTTAGTACATTATCCGCATCGTTGTCACGTTTCTTTACAATAAAACCGTTTAACTTAAAGTGGTTTTATTCTGTTTGGGTCAACTTTTTGTTGACATAGCGGTTCAGTTCTGATGACAGAGTTCATGAATTGACTCTGCACCCAGGATTCTCTCCAGGCTATTCTCAACAATCACAGAAAAAAAAACACGCGCGCGCTATTTTTTATCCACATTTAATTTTGATTGAATAAAAGCTTGTTTTTAAAAGTATTTATTATTTTTTACTATCGGTATAAAATGCATAATTTGACGCAGAGTCCTGTTTTATCGCGTGAACACTACGCTCGACCGTCATCCAATGAAGCCTGCCAAACGAATGCTCTTTGAAAATCTCCTATTAATTTTAATAGCTTACTCCGTAATAAAATCCCTTGCGCGCTGTCACCCGTCCCGAGCCGGTCCCTCCAGCACCCGCCTCGCTCGTCGCGGCCGCAGCCGGAGCGCTAATGGAATACACGCGTCCGCGCGGCTCCCGGAGCCGCCCCGGCCTGGCCCGGCCCGGCCCCGGTCCGGGACCGGCATGGAACGGAGGAGCCCGGCCGGCGTGTCGACGGTAATTCATAATTAACGCTGTTCCGCAAACTTTAATGGGAGCCCGATGTTTACACGGAACGCCACTCGGAGCTCCGTGACCGCCGCCGTCGCCGCCGCCGCCGCCGGGCGCCCACTACCTGAGAGAGTTGGATGGCGCAGGATGGCGCGCTCGGGCGCCGGGCCGACACGAGCCGAGCGACGGGAAAGTATTCTATTCTGCGTTGCTGTTAGAAGTTAAGGCGACGTCGGAGACTTCGATCATTAGGTACAGGTCACGAGAGCTACATCTGGCTAGTAATAGTTCGACTGCGTTTGAATACGAGTATTTGTTTTATTGATGAACGGGAAGCTCGCGACAAACAGCACTCTTATAAATAGATTCCGGGGACTGCTGGCAGGTAGCTGTACCTGCCCGGAGTCTCCGTGCGAGAGCAGGTGCGGCGGAGGTAATCCGTCAAGTGTCCCGCTGAACATACGGTCGAATAGCCTCAAGTTTTGTGCCTTTCGTTGATGTTGACATTATTTGCCGAGATAACAACTACGAACTCAACATCCGGGTGCGCTTTTGGTTAAGACGCCCCTAACTCATTGATGAGGACGAAGCTCTCCCTTGAACACGCTCGTTCTACTCTATTATTTTTATCGCACTCGTAACTCGCGTTTCTACTTCGAGAAGCTTCACACGCGCGTGCACTCGAATGTACATTCGGTGAAGTTGTTTACATTTTCTCGTTGAGGTTTTTTTCTGAGTAAAACGAGCGGGTGTTACTTAGTCATTCCTAGCGGACGGTACTCGCCTTGGTCGTGCGTCTCCCGCGCCGAACACCTGCAGCAGGAACTGCTGCGGCAGGCCGCCGTCGAAGCCCGCCACGCACGACACCTCCACCGACTCTGCCGTCTGGTTCCACAGCGAGCAGTTGCGCGGCGCGTGTGGCTTGCCTGACAACGCACAGACAACTTCACAAGTGTTCGGTCAGCCCTGTCCTTTATAAATGTAACATCGTGAGAAGCGCAAGCCGCCTCGCCTCGTCACCTTCTTTTCTTCCAACTTGCGTGACCTTGATGCGTGATATATAAATAATAGAAAAATCTGGGATCTAAGTGACAGTGGATGCTGAACTGGCGATAAGGCCGCCACTTGTGGCACTAGCTCATAACATTCTTTTTTTTCTGTACTCTTTTATTTTCTATTTTTGGGGTGCACAATAGTTTATATCTATCTCCAGAATGAAAAGCGGCCTTCCAAAGCTGCCGCTACTCCTGTGAGGCTTCGTCTCAAGCAATGGAAGAATACGAATACTTCGAGTGTTAATGTGAGGAGCGCAGAGCAGCGTACCTGCCACCACCATCTGGAAGACGCAGGGCGCGAGTTGTGTGCCGACCTCGTTGGACGCGGAGCACGACAGCGTGCCGTAGTCCAGGTCCGCCACTGGAGTGTACCTGGAACATAGCGCACTTGTATGTGTGTGCTCTTGGCCAGTGATACATTTCAAGCGGCAAGAGATATGAAGTCAGCGATTTTGCGTTAAGAGGGGCATCACTAACCCGCCGCGCACGCTCGCTGCCCTAGTCATCCTTCTGTTGTAATAGATAGCCGTCTTAATTAGAATCATGTGAAACCAGAATTGACTGTTCCTGCCTGGTGGTCAGCAGTTCAGCCACCACTACAGGGTTGTCTTTACGGGACACGGGATACAGAGTGGGTAGACGAAGTAGCGCCATCTAGTTCGGTTCCAATGAAATGAACAGAGGCACCACATGCCCGGGCGAGCACCGAGCGAGGGCCGCCGGCGGCACCTGCCGTTCGCGTGCGGACGCCGGTGGCGTGCAGGGTAGTTACTTGAGGCTGCTGGCGCTGCCGTTGGAGGTGTAGCGGTCGGCGGCGACGTCGATGGTCTCGCCGGAGTTGTTGAACTTCCACTTGAAGACGGCGGCGGGCGGGTCCGCGTCCACCTCGCACAGGATGAGCACCGACTCGCCGCGCGCCGCGCCCACCACCGCCACGCCGCCCGCGCGGCACGACGGCGCGTCTGCACAGCACCGGGAACCGTTTAGTTAATGTATGAACCATGAGGCACCTTAATAGCCCTGTAACGTCGCCTTCAAACCGGAACACAGTGATTGTAATTTGTGGTAAGGAATCGAGTGACGATGAAGCGCGTGCGAGCGAGCGACAGACTGTTTGGTCAAATCGTCTCGAAAACGTGTAGCGAAGGTAACTGATTGGTTAACACGGCCGAGTCGTGCCAACAGTGAGCTCGAGCTCCTGGTGAAGGAGCGGGTCGGTGCCAGAGTACCTCGAGCACTCGGGCTGGCCACCTGGAGTCCATTATCTTAGTGTTAACTTGAACTTGTGTCTATTTGTAACAAATCATTTATTTCAGTTTATTATATTCTTGAATTACAAGATGTATGAATAATTTAGCGTTAATTTAGAGTTTCAGTGTAGTTGTTTGTTTTGGACAGGTGGCTGCCCTATTTTCTACACAACATTTATATACCTATTGTACTAGCGATCCGCTCCGGCTTCGCACGGGTGCTATTTATTTTTTAAAATATTATATTTATGCACGTATTATACATATAAGCCTTCCTCTCGAATCGATCTGTCTATTGATGGAAACCGCATTAAAATCCGTTGCGTAGTTTAAAAGATCAGAGCGTACAGACGGCGGGAAGCGAGTTTGTTTTATTCTACGTATAGTTGTAAAGTGTCGTGTCCGGGCGCCGAAACGTTTTTGAAGTGTAAGGCGATCACGCTTCCGTCGATCGCGCGGGAAGAGGTTCTCATAAACGCGGACACGCGGGACGTCACAAACGAGTGCATTAAGTGGGTCCGGCGGAGCCGCACGTGCCGGCCCGGGCTCGGCGCGGAACCCTCTCTACGCCATCCAATTTACAAATACGATATCGGACACATCTTAACGATGGACCTCTATTAGGTCCTCGTCGTGAAATGAAGAGTGCTTCAAATTTTAGTTAGAAAAAAAATTTGTTTATTGGCCACTACACAAAACTGCTTTCCTATTGAAACACCACGCACGCACACTACACACACACCACACACACAATGCACTCATACACACACCATATACACACACCACACACACACATATTTTATGTATAATTTTTATCTTTTTCCTTTGCTTGTGTTAAAATGAATTTTATCTGGAGTTATTAAAACCTTACCGCGCCGATATTTAAACTCAGTTAAAGCTTTATATAATTTCTGGTGGCCCCTGCGACACAAGTTTTTCACTTAGAGCAGGGTACACAAGTAATGTTACTTTATCTTGTACGTTAATTATAAGGTTTAACTATTGTAATTCGCGCCGGGCTGTCCGGGTATGATACACGAAAATGATTCGAGGAAGGAGAAAAAGAACAAACATTCGCACACTTTTGCGTCAATTAACAATAGTAAAGCAGAATGCTGCGAAGACAAGTCATCGTTTTTACAAAAAAAGACTAAACATAATGAGCGTACTAATCCCAGCACGGAATCTATGTTAGAAGTGAAGCGCGTTGGCGGTAGGTAACTGCGCACCAGGGCAACTAGTCGTCAGTCCATTTAATGCGCTTCGACGCCTTCTTCCTCACCGCTTATAATCGCGCGTGTAATGTTGGCGTCGCGCCGCGTGCGCGGGCCTGTCGTGGCACAAACATCACGGCTAATTAGTGTGTACAGAGCTCGGCAGGCGAACAGTCCCAACGCTTGAAGACGCGGAGAGTAGGAATGAGGTCGTTGCAGCCCGGACGCCTCCCCGCGGCTGTCGCCCGCGCCACACCGTACTGCGGTCGCGTTCATACCGTTGCTTTGTTTCCGAATATAATGTGAAAGCTAGGTAACGGGAGGTGAAGGGGCTATTTGGTGTAGTCACGTCGGGAACGAGTCCGCTCTAGGAACGGCTTCGTCACGAGCCTGTTTTTGGAACACAATGTATTGGGCCATAACTCGCAGTTATGTTCATTATTAAAGTGCAATCTTATCCTGTCGAGCCACATCCTGCAATTGGCCAAACAGATCGGCGGCCATCACGCATGCAGGAGCGCGGCGGGCGCACGACTCGAACGACGGCCGGTGCAGGCACGAGGCCTCCAGGTGGATCTCCTTTATTTACCCTCCCACAGACGTGGAGACGAGTCCAATCACCGCGGCCCGATTCGAGCTAATCGACTATCGTTCGAGATGTTCGGGTGAGTCTATCAATTTGAGCGCCGAGAAAAATTGGGCCGAGCTTGTGAAATATTCGGTTACCGCCGCTCCTCGTCTCGCAGACCTCGCGGAGCAGCCGGGGCGCGACCGGGAGGTACCGATAATATTAATTGCAAAAATCACAACAGTTTAACAAACTCAGTTACGTCAAGTTTGTTAAAATAATCCTAAGTCAAACATCTAAATCTAATTCCGTTCGCGCCGATTGAACTCTTTTGTCAAGTTAAAGAATCGCCGGCCAGAAATAAAGAAAGCAGAAACGGCATTTAATCTTAAATCGCAAACAGGAAGTTTAGTCCGGGTGTTTCCTTCTAGAAGGCATCAAGGCAGATGTCGGAAAAAACAATTAGCGAGAAGTTACCCGGCGAGCTCGCGGCGGGGCCACGCCACGAGCGGCGGCGGGGCCACGCCTCGAGCGGGGACGTCGCCGTTAATTAATCCAGAGCGATCGCAGAGCCCCGGCGGCTGTATAGTGTCGGAGCCGCATCGATTTTCGCGACGACCTGCGAGCGTCACCCGCCACTTCACGAGTTTCCTATTCAACCTTCGGCCGCTGCAATTTGAAAAGCCACCCCGACTCGAAGATTCAGCCGAGCTCCGTTCCCGGTCGATGCGGCGTTTATTTGTCGACCGACATAATGATTCGTCTGACGCACACGGCTGTAGGCCCAGCCCAGGGACCCAGACGCGGCGGCGGGTTCGCGCTGCCCTCGCTACACGTGGAGCACGGGATGCATCACGGTCGAGGCGAGGATGCAGTGAGTCACCGTGAGTGCAATAGCAAAGACCCCGTCCCGCGAGCGCCCTGCGCACGTGCGTGGCGGGGGCACGCGAGGACACTGGGATGCGATCAGAGTTGCTCCGATGACCTTATTTCACCAAACTTCAATAACTTGATCATTCTCGTTTACTTTTTATGAGCTCAGAAAGTTAAAATATGTAAGTATATGGTTGCCGTTAAAATAGAACCATTACTTTACAAGATTGTACAGCTCTTAAAATATCAATTTGAATGTTAAGCGGGTTCGATCTTGCATAAATATCGGCGCAGCGGGAAGTGTCCGGCCGCGTGCAGCCTGCAGTCGCGATAACATCGACGTGCGAATGTTCGATCCGTGTCAGAGAGCGAGCGAGCACGCGGCACACCACGAGAGTTATTAGTGTGTGTGGAGGCGCGACCCGACCGAGGCGCGTTCGGCTGCGTACATTTTGCATTTAGATGGAGCGAGGGTCTGACACGGGGAAGCAATAAAAATGTTTCAGCCTCAGGAAAGATTCGGAAGACGCTCCCCGGGAAGGTCACCTGGGGAGTGCCAATATTATAATGTGAGTTATAAAGGAAGCGCGCCCGATACCTAAGAATAAAATATGGGCCGCTCGTAAACTATGGAAATGAAAGAAAAATGGTTTTTCACTCAATAGTTGCCGGCTGCCCTGGGGCCTCCATTATAATAGTCTTTCATTTAACGTGTTCACTGTTGTAGACGGTTCTTGGAACTTCGAACGAACATACTTGACCGCGCGATACGCTAAGATATAGTTATTTTACAGCGACGTGTAGTGCGTCGTCGCGTCCAACATATCTTAGTTGACATTGAAATACGCACAAGATATACCTGAAGAAACTTAAGACTTGAGCTCGAGATTCGTTTGCCCCCTAGATGCTTAACACTTGACCCGAGATATCACTCTCCCCCGACACACTTCGATCTCCCCCGGGATACTCACACTTGACCCTGAAGTGCAGCTCGTTGGAGACGGTCTCCCCCTCGGCGTTGAGCGCGGAGCAGGCGTACCGGCCGCTGCTGTGGCGCGTCACCTTCTGCAGCACCAGGCTCTGGTTGCTGTGGAACACGCGTGCGCTCGCGTTGTGCGCCAGCGGGCGATCCTGTCGACCACACGGACACTATCAACTGGCTGGCTACCACCTTCGACTCGAGAACCTGCTCCCGAGCGCCCGACGACCTGTCCCGCCGGCCGCACTCGACAGCCAGTTCTCATTTCAAGCTAATTACCACCTTCGAGCACACCGTCACTTAACGTCCGATGGGCTGCGGTTGAACACCAAGCCTGTCAACTATAAAAAATCTACATCAATAACAGGTTGGAGTATGAATCGAAAAACCTAGTCTAAGACCCGTTATGTTTGGCAGGATAACGTAAGCCAGCTGGCAATGGCTGGGAGCAAAATGATCAAGTAAATTTTTAACAAAAATACCGACTTCATATGGTTTTCTCATGGATGCCATTGTTAGAACTGGACCAAATTGAAATGGGAGCACATGGGAATGTTAATTAAACTAATGAAAAAATAAATCCTAAAAGTTATTCGACATTTAGTTTGCGATATCCATAAAAAAATAATCATCTAATTTTCCTGCCTGATATTCGAGTTTCAGAGTTGCTGCCGATTCTAAAATAAATATCGACTAGAGAATTACAAAATTCAGAAATTAATCCTAGGATCACACGCGCGAAATCACAACAATCGAGTGAAACCGCCGGTAAATAAATAATGAAACACATTTAAAGTTGTGAAATTCAAACACACGCGGCCGCGGGCGCGGGGCGGGCGCGGGGCATTGAGCAGGAGAGTGCCTCATTAAAAAGGGCAAGGTGGGGACACAAAGAGACACATTCCGCGATACCTCCGCAATTAGCGGCCAGGGCTCGCCCACCTTCTTGTAGCGAGGCTCACTACGCAGCACGAACCGGCGCTGCACGCCGCACGCCGCACTTCAAGAGATTCAGTCGCGATTTATCTAATAATTCAATTAATCTTTACAAAAGAGACAACAATAAATAAATAAAAAATGACTTTATACCCCTAAGCCCAAACACTTTAAACAAAGGCTTTAGGTATTTTGGTTTAAAAGTCATACTACGAAACCGATTTCCATGAAATTTCTATGGAACTAATTTGGAAGTATGTTTATATATCCTTTCAAATAAAAAAGTATCTTTTCAAATCGGTTTACAAATGACGGAGTTCTCAGGTAACAAACATAAAAGAAAATTTAAATTGAGACCTTTCTCCTTTTTGAAGTCGATTATTAAAATAAACACGTGCGTCACACCTTGAACTCTAGGATTCGTTTCTCATAGAGGTTGCAACGCAACACACGACGACACAAGTTTAGAGATGACATTTTCTGAATTGAATCGAATGACCGACAGCGATCGGCGCGACGCGACGCAAGCGTTGAATTATTCTAAAGCGAGCGTAAGCGGCATAAAAGGTTTGCGACCCATGTCCTACACGCTGTTATTTAGGAAAAATGGGATTGACAACAATGTTTGTACATTAGCGGCCCGCGCGGCGGTGCTGGCGGATGCGCGCTCAGTGCCGGCGCGGCTAATGTCGTTTGCCGCCGAACGAGTTATGTACATGGGCCGTGCTAACGCCTTTTACCGGAATAACAATTAGTAATCAGTGCGTAATTGGTACTCGAGAGGAACGTGGTGTCTACATAACTTTACATTTATATAATTTTGCCACCAATGGAATTGCTCGGTAGGTAGTTTTCCTTGCTGGTAAAATTGAATGGCATTGGATAAATTTTCCTTGGTAGATATATCTCCTTAGAGAAGGTCGTCTAGGTAGGTAGGTACTACCGCAGTACCAGTTATGCTGCCGCCAAGCAGTAGTGTAAACTTTACCATGTCTCGGTTCGAAGGGTACTGCAGGTACCGAAATTGCTGGGCGGGCGAGACTAACCACGGAATGTCTTGAAGTAATGAGCGCCAAAAAATTTGGCCCTGCCCCCGTACTTTGTAGATCAGGGGCTGCACTCTGTCTTGTTCCTGAAAGTTGTGAACGGCTTCGGAGTCCTTCAATGGTTTCGGACAGGCGTTATCTCTTACCATTAGAAGAGCGCCTCTTTCGTCGCACTCCTGTATTTAAGGTGCTACAGTGTACATATAGTTATTCTCTTCAGCCTGCAATCCCGCTGCGCAAAGTGGGTAAACTCGTGATGGTATACGTTTCATTCACTGAATGTATTAGGATAAATTAAATTGTGCATCTCCTTTGGGAAGCGACTGTCTCGCGGCGCCCCCCCGCCGCCGTGACCACGGCTGCTTCCCTCGGCGGGGACTGAGGACTGAGGATCTAAAGCTAATGTTTATTGTGTACTTCGGAGGTCTGGTTGAGCCGTCATCGGTTCTGCAAAAGCTGCGTGGCCAGGCCTCTGGCGCGCGGCGGCCTTCTCCACGAATAATTTGTTCATTTGAAAAAGACACAGATAACAATAACAAGAGATTACTCGAAAGAACAATACCTAACTATCCAGACAGCTGTAAGCACGAACGAGCATTACGCTCATAATGCTCGTTCGGCAGTGGAGGCCATCAAAATGAACGAATTAGGTTTCTCGATCCGAGCGACGAGTGGAGAGCTCCGAGAGGCGAGTAAGAGGATTGCTGTAATTAAATTAACAATATCGAGAGGCCATTCTGCTGATCTTTTGTCTGAGGCGGGAGCTTTCAACGGAGGTGCCCTTTGTCCGGCCGCGCGCCTGCCGGCTCGGGACTCGACCCGGCACGAGGCGCGCGTGGCCCGAAACATACGCACTTTAATGATGAAAGAATCCTTTTGTTGCGAACAGAAATAACAATAACGAGACGTCGGCGTCGCGAGTACCTCAGTCGGAGGGCGCCCTCTGCGAGGGCCGCGCGTGGCGCGCAATGGCCGCCCCTCTGTCCGAATGTATTCTAGTAATTGAAGCCCCCTTTTAAAACAGCAATTTTCTGCCCGATTATACACAGTACTTTACCACAAATTTTCTTTCTGCGCTGATAAAATGTTTTCGGAAAATTTACAAGCCAGACACAGAAAACGAGCTCAAAAATTGAGGAAAACAAACTCGAGGGGAGTTTTTATTTTAACGAAGACGCGGAGCTACGTGTGCGGTGAAGTTTATTCTCAGAAGCGTCTTGCACTCCTTCCCGAGCTCGCGAAACTAGGTTAGTTTAACGAGTTATCCTGTGCCCACCGCTCGGCCTAACTCGAGCACGAGTTAATAAAAAGCCGGCGGCCGCCCGCGCACGCACTCGCGCACGCACCCGCGCACGCACCCGCGTCCGTGCACGCGCCGTGCGAGGAGCGCCTTTTTGACAAAGCGTTGACTTCCACTTTCCACGTCATGCCACTTTTATTTCAAGGCGTCACAACAACAGACGAGGGTTGCTTACTGCGCCCGCACGAGGCCGCGCGGCCGTTTGAAGTCGGGACGAATGAATGAAATGATCAATACACAACAAATCTAATTTCTACAAGAAGGAATCACGAAGCCATAAGTTATGCAGGTGTTAACATCACTTTTATTTAAAAATGATTGATATTCATAGAGCTGCGGCGAACAGTTCTGTTTGTGATGTGGCCGGCGCGGGCCCGGCGGTGCGGCTCCGTCGCGGAATCAATCCGCCTGAATGGGGTGCTAGTGATTCAATCATGGCCGTCTATTATCGCAGGACGAGCTTCATCAGGGCGCAATCTTCGAGATCATTCCACTCCCCCCCGCGCCGCGCCGCGCCCCACCGCCGCGGAATAGCTGCCATTAGCGAATAAAGCGAGAGTTTCCAGCTGACAGCAGTGTTTGCTTGCGCTCTCAGGAAGCAGCTCCGCGTTTGCTGTTATTGGACGGCGCCCGCCGGTTATTGGAACAGATGAATGTGGACAGTCCGCGGCCTCGTCGGGGATTAAACCCGAGTGTTTAGTTCGTTCCGTGTGTCTATTTTCAGCGATTTTGCGTCAAGAGTGTGTGAAGTTCACGATATTCGCTCAAGAAACTTGCAGACTGCGACGCGGTCAGGGCCCACCCGCTCGGAGTTCGATCCCTCGCACTTCACATTCGCATTCGCATTTAGATTCACTTATCCACTTCCCGATTAATTCACTTCCCGTGAATTACATTTAAGACATCTCCTGGAGGTATGGACACTATAAACGACCTCCATTAATTAAACGGGTATTTTTGAAAAATGTGATAACAATAGGAAAGTTTTAAAACGTAGATTAATAAAACTATTTATCTACGTTTCCAAACCTTTGTTACGACTTAATCTCGTAGAGAAGCCAAAGCACATTTCATCGATAGATGCAAGTCTACATAAAGTCGCATATTAAAAACCATAAGTCAGTTTATTCATAAAAATGCGTGTGTCGTTTTTGTAACTAGTATCTCAAACTTATAAATTAATTGTTCGCCGCGGGCTCTCTCTTGAGCAGGAGGGCGAGCGGCGCTCGGTCGCCGACGTTTAAATTAGGCGTATTGTTCGATGAAACTCCATTCCGGCGGTCGACAGTCGCGGCGCCTAATGAGATTCGGCCCGAGTTAGTGCGGAGGTATCGCAGGCCCGGAGATAGGGTTTAGATAAGTGCGGTCCAGCGGGGTCGGGGGAGAGGTGGGGGATGCTTGGAGACGACAGAAATCGACACGGACACTAGTTTAAAGCCGTCGATGTCGAGCTCCGTTCAAATTCCACGAGCATTAAGTTCTCCGTGCGCGGCGCGCGGCTGCTCGGGGCATTACCGCAGCGCACACTAACACACGCACGCACACGTATGGCAGCAAAAAGAAGCTGTCGGTTTCCGAAATACAGTTATCACGGGTGCGGAGCCAATGGTTTCATACTAACGCGGCCAAAATGTACGCCAAATAGACTGATTTCATTTATTTAATAATGTGAGTCAAGCAATTCTCTTCCCCGCTGCCTCTGCGCCCGTGAAATATGATGCGGCTTCACAGCCGCGGCCCGCCAGCTGCGGCGCCGCCTGACTGATAGCCCGGATCACACGGCGCGCCTCGACCAGGCACGACACCCATTATGCCAAACACACTCACTCCACGGAAACACATGCTGATCTGTCTTCTCATATATAACAATGAGCTTCTTATGTCTGTTCTTGCCGTGTTACGCTAGTCGTCACTCCGCACAGCCGCAGGCTGCACAACGTGGTTACTACTCGCAGATCTCGGGAAGAGAGGTCAGCTCACTGACGCCGCCACCGTGACTATAATTCGGACATAACTCTATATCATATCACTGCGTTACCAATTGTGTAATTGTTAATGCCAATTGGACGCGACCCACCGGAATTCATCTAAAGAAATAAAATTGATCGCAGTTAAGGTACTAATGTGGTTTTGGACACGTCGCTGATGTCAGGAGTCAGGTTGCAACAGAGTGGTGGGCCTGGGCAAGGCAAGCGGAGCGTTGGTCGTTCAGCCGCGAGTCGGGCGACGGTAGGTATCGTTACCGTCGCGGATGGAAGCTGGACCAGATTGTGGAAGCTGGACGAAACATTTTTCTCAGTCCGCAGGAGTCAGTATTCCAGAACTAAACATTGGAGGAACGGCGTCGTGTACATTTAATTATCGGAGCCATCGCCGAGTCCCAACTCTCGTCCGCCGGTTATTTTAAATTACAACAGGCTTCCCCTTTTTCTTTTTCATTTGATTTATGATAAGAAATAATACGTAAAACAAAAGTATCTCTCGAGGGCGGAACACTGCAGCGTCGGAGAGAAGGTTCCTCTCGTAACGGCCCTCCGGAGGGCGGGCGGCGTTATAGCGGCAGATAACGGGCTAGTAACGACGCGATATGAAAATAGGTGCTTCGTGTCCTGTTTTAATATTTTTCCTCGCCGGTGTCGGTCGTCGGATACTCGGCGCTCATCGGGTTCAGTTATCTCCCGCCGCGCGGAGCCCCGAGCCCGCGCGCTCGGCGACAGGGCACGTCTATACTGCGTGTTCTTTACTCCTTTTCATGTTAGCGCGGGGTGACTGGCGCAAACCACATCATTAATATTAAAAAGTTGACAGCTTTATGAATATAATATAGTGTTAATTTTAAACGATCGAAATATCGTAAGGGAGTCTGCGCGTTTTAGAGTTCTGTTCGTGGAGATGTGCGAAGTGAAGTTTGCCAACCAGACTCGACTCGACCAGTGCGGCGGACTATGGCTCCTTAAAGCGGGGATTATCCGGCACCCATAAAGTAGTTAATGCGAGTCACTGGGGCGAAGCGGGGGGAAAGTGGTTTCCTAGATCCCATGGTTTAGATATTTATTATCAAATAAAGGTTGCGATACACTACAAGATATTGTCTGAAGAGCGCGCTAACTCGTTACACAATAGGATGTACTATACTCGCTCATAAATAATTAAACACAGGCTCTATTTCAGCCCACATTTATAACGAATTATTTAATAATTAAACTTTGAATTTTGCCCATAATTTTTGTACGGAAAACTATTCAGATATCCCCGCGGTGCTTCTAGACATCGCTACTGAAACTCGATTCCCGCGGTCGCTTGTAGCCGACGTCCGCCTCGTGCACGGTATGTGGCCGCATATCATAAACACCAATTAAAATTATATTTTTGATCTTGCGGGTGGTCCGATTTGGGGATCCGGTAAACCGAGGGAAGTGCTGTCGTAGAGGGAAGAGCATTATTGCACCGGGAGCGATGCCGAACGTGAGTAAGAGGGCGGCGGCACGCTCCTGCACAGAGGCAGCCGCCGCGGGGCAACTGCGGGTATGATCCCACCTCGACAGCGTCCCATCACAGTCGAACATCTTTCGAGGATATCCCCCTGTTCGACGGAAAACGTCGGTGTACTAACGTCGTGGAGCCAGGAGAGTTTTCTGACGGGCGGGTTGGCGCGCACGTGGCACTCGAAGTACACGTCGTCGCCCTCCTTGATGTCTCCGGCCGCCAGCGAGCTGCCCAGTCGCAGCCGCACCACCGGCGGGTCTGCAACACACGTGACGTGTACACACAGGTACGTCTTCAATACTTCAGAAGTATTCAAACGAAGCGTGAATATATAGGTGCCCCACAGATCTCTGCTACTGTTCGGTGAGGCGAGCTCAAACGCGAACACATTCTGCATAAAAAAGTACTTAGAACACTTCAGAGTCCGGATAAATTGTACAGAATATGGGTAATCGTACGAAGTTCAGAATAGTTTCGAAATAGATGTACTTACTGTTCTCAGATTCGCGGCTATACTGAGAACTCGGAGGTGTATGTATCACATTGGCGACCTGTCTGAATTAAGAATGCACCAGAAAAAAGTATGTGGTCATAGTGTAAAAGCACAAGTGAGTATACTGACAGACGACGTTGATGGTCCAGGAGGTCTCCATGTAGAGCGTGGTGACGTTGGGGTTCTCGGCGCGGCAGGTGAGCGGCTTGCCGTCGTCGTCTAACGTCGGCACGAAGCTCATCACGGACGCCGTCAGGTTGTCGCGCAGCTCCTCCTGCAACCGGCACGTGCCACGTCACCCACGGCGCCAGCACTGCGGCTGGTGATCGCGGCCAGCGACAAACCAGAGCAGTCGAAGTTTATTTTTTATTGACTGCATTTCTGTCTTCGTTATTTGTTATTTATTAAATATTAAATCAGACGTAGTGATAACAGCTGGAATAAGGTTGCAGCTGCACTAGATTAGTACAGGACTGATGATGTGTTCTAGGCCGATGATATCCAGCAGAGAAATAAGGGAGGCGGTTCACAAGGATGGCGATGCTTAAAGACTAATATCGGCAGTGGACAGGACTCGTTATACGTATAAATATAGTAGTTGGTTTACACCATAATAATCAATATCGTACTTTCTTAATAAAATGACAATTTTACAAGTAACAATAAAAATTTAAATTCGTTTTAAATAAAGAAATCATATCTGTTTTGCTAGTTTTATTAAAATGAATCCAGTTTTGATGGAAATGAAACGGTTACCTTCTGTCGCTAACTGAGATTCACGCCAATTATTTTCACACTGAAATAAAAATGATAAGGCGTCGCACAATACCGGCTCGTTAGCCATGTCGGAGATAATGCATCATTGGTTTGTTTGTCATCACGCCGCGGCCCGTCCTCTCCCAGCCACTCCAAGATTGCTTGCTCGAGTTGCTGTTTTCTTCGAATTTTCGCATTTACAAATAAAAATTGCACTACTTTCTTTAGCAGACGCGTTGAGCGATTTTTATGGTAGAGGCAAAGTCCGCCAAACTGGCCACGTGCGGCTTGGCACGTTTCATATCATATCTTTGAGTTTTTTCAAGTACTTCGGACATATAGGTTTCCTCGCGTTGTTTTGCCTTGTATCAGCTGTGTTTTGTTAATAAGTTGTCGCCAGTGAAGATGTCTCATGGAACTGATTAGCTAATAATAGTATCATAGTGAATAACTAATTTCATTCCGATGATGGCGATTCCATACGTCTTACTAACGAACGATTGTCTCCATGTGGAGTAGTAGTGGCGGAGACAGCCGACGTCGGCTGATCGAGTGTGCGTGCCTAAGCCTCGGCAATCACTCGAGTTATCTAACGGTTATTGCTTGTTGCCGGGACTCGTCCATATTGATTGCACGTCAAAACACAAGTTTTGTTACAACGGACTCAATGTTCATGAATATTGTAATGTTCGTGAACTAGATGTCTAGACGAGAACATCGTATGAGCTATTTCAATATGAAGCTATGTTCGAGTAGCAGTGCTGGGATATAAGTAAAAAATCTTGCTAAATATTCATGCTTGGTTATAAATGACTAGATGTGAGCCATCCGTATTGAACAGTTGTGTAGTTGTTGAGTTATATCGCTGAGGATAAAACGAACTCCTATTTCTGCCTCAGCACGGCTAGGTAGAAGTTACAGTACATACTTATTATTATGTACATCATAGAATATTGTCAATATCGACACTCAGTAGTGTGCACCAGCTCAGCGCACTGTTGGTGACGGTGATGAGGCGCATCGGGACAACGATGTATCGATATGCATTTTTCAAAATTGCACTCATACGTAAACGTTCTTCTACGATACATGTCCCGGTACATTATTGGGTAATATTTTTTGGATTATTAATTTTGCTTTTTATCGTTGTATATATGTCGCAGTCAACTAGCTTAATTAGCCGTTCAATCAACAGCCTAGCCTCTTTACTAAACAGCGCCGTTCAACTAGCGGCCTGTTATTCTAAGCGGTCATCTCACGAGACCTTCCTGAGTCGTCCGCGTAACTCGATAGTTAGTCCGTCCACTCTCGATTGTGCTAAGTGAGCGCGGCGGCAGTTTGTGATATTTACGAGGCATTTCTCGCGTGCGCTGCACTGGTTCGATGCGATACTCGACGCTCGCCTCGCGCACGCAATAAATCGCCGAGGCGCATCGCCGGAGCTGCCGATAGCGCTCTCGGAAACTGTTGCCGGCAGCAGAGCCCGCGTCCACGCGCCGGCGCCGGGATCGATCGTCATCGCTAGCACCAACAATTTACCTCGTAATGTACTTTGAATATATTCCGCAAAAGGGCCGCTTCGTACGAATGATGTTGACGAGGCGGACATGGATCGCTATAACTTTTCTTAACTACACCGACTCAGGCTCGTTTTCTCTTAACATGCGAACGGTAATGAGTTGTTTGTGTTGTGAAGCGAGTTCGACAGATGGAGTTGTGTTGCTGGCGGGGCTGTGGCGGCGCCCCCTCCCGAATATCTCCGTTTAATTAGCGCCGGAGCCGGCGGTAATTGCATTTTAAATTGTGCGAGTGTTGTAACGGCACGGTCGCGGCTCGGCCCGCACGCCGCCCTGACTGAGGAATGGCCTTATTACAATATATGGCTGCATGGGAGGGGTGGGGGTTCCACCCATCATGACTACCATTCATTACTGCCCGGACTGCTTCGGACTTCGTACTGCCCCGTTAGCTCATTCGGTAGGCTCTGCGTCCTGAGCTGTCGGGCGTGAGTTCGATTCTCACTCACATGAAATATTTATGTGACGAATTGTAGAATTGTTACATTTTAGAACCATTATTATCAATCATCATCATTTTATCATGAATCATTATTTTCAATCATTATTCTCTGTAACGAGCATAATTTTCATATTATGAGTTCATTAATTCACAACAAATACAAATCTTTTTGTTTGTTTTAAATTTGACATTTTGACTCTCGGTCAGAAATAGACTACGACAATGACATGTCGCGGCTGTCATAGCAATGATCACTTTCGCCATTCGATACAATTAAATTATTTACGGCCTTTGCAACGGAGGTTCGTTGTTTTGTTGACGTGGTAATATTCCGGCAAGTTCATTTCTCAATATTTGTAAGTGGTTGTTCATTACTTAAGTTCTCTTCTTCTTACCGCGTTACAGCAGGTATATGTTAGTTGCAAGCATTGTAGCTGTAGCTAGGTATGCTTTCTACAAATAGAATCTCTTCCTTGTGTTCCAGCAGAACTCTTCTAAGTAGAAAAATTTAATATGAAACTTACTATGAAACAAACAAGAAACTTACCAGCTAGTGCCACGAGTGGTGGCCATATCGCTAAAAGCGATATATGCCAGGCAACCATATAGAATGGAGTAAAACAAGGTATACATACATAAGCGTAGTAGATATTTAAGTATGCATATGAAACTATTCTGTCAGCTATCTGGTTTCCGTAGTTTCTGTTTGTTGTGGGGTTATTGACGATATTATCCGAGATTCTATTAACTATGTTATTAATATTACAATAGCACTAGCATCCGACACAATACAGTTGTAAGATTTTAAGGAAGTGAAAAGTCCTTTAGCCGCGTTGAGTGACTTTTGTTAGAGGAAAACTTATGAGTTCCCGTCACCGACATGCTAATGTGACATGTTTCAAGTTTTCACTTCTGCCGGCAGTCCCCGTCACCTGCCTATTTTTTTGCACCACTAATTCTTCCGTGCAACTAGTCGAGTAATTAAATTTGAAAAGATTAAGTATGAAACATGATACACGCACATAGTATGTGTGTATTTTGTTTAGTTATGATTTTGTGAATAACTGAAAGATGAACAAAGCGCGAACGCATTGCAGCCGCCGCGCGAGGGCTCCTCGTGTGATCTCTACAGTAGACATGGCTCGGCCAGGGCGCGGGCGCGCGTGCTGAGCGTTGCATGTATCAGTACGCGCTCGTGTTGTACTTTACGACGTTTGTCGACCCTCAAGTAAAGGCATCTTCCACCCCAGAATAATTAAACGAGAGCAAAATATTTTTTCCAAAAAAATAGAGTCACGAGTGAGAGATTAAAAGCCGAATATTAAAAGTGTAAGCGCCTGTCTGCGCAGATATTTCACGTGGAATTACGCGGCCGTTTAAGAAAAAGGCTATATTATAATTTAGTGCGGCGCGTAACGCGTTTAATGAGGTTTTTATATAATGACGTGAATAATTAAAGGATTCGTGCGTTCCTCGGGGTTTATTGTCTTATTAACGCGGGATGGCCGAGGAAGGTAGCAGTTTACGAGGGTCGAGCCTCGCGAACTTTACGGCGTGTTCAGGTAAATAGGTAATGACGTGGTAAGTGCTACTTTTCACGATACCTACGTATTTATACCTCGTGCTGGCTGGGCCCCGGGGCTCGTGCAGGAGGTCGTCAGTTTGACCGTAGAGATGATATATCGGGTTACAAGCCGGTGTGTGCACTAAAGTTACATTAGGTATCGGACATTTATAAAGCGGCAGAGGTAGGTTCCGACGAAAGGAAATCTCGTTCCATAATATGTGTAGGTATATTAATATTATGTGAAACGCTATTTGATCGTATACAAAATACTTCATTCGTTGAGTAGGTAGGTACACACATTCATTCATATATTCTGACTTGGTGATAATTTATGTTCGAGTGCCTCAGGTAATGTGCGGGTTCGGTTCACGCGTCGGTAACAACACGTCCTGAATATTTCTACGTTTTTAGTTACAAGTGATTCCGGAGCCTCGAGTGGTTCAGCTGTGAGCACGCCTGCGTGCATGTATCTGAGCGTAACACGTGGCTTCATATCAATCTCCATCGGCGGTTGTTTACCGCGGCGGCGGGCGGCAAACACACGCCGCACGCACACAAACAAACAAACACAGTAATTGGTCCGGCGCACCTGAGGAGACGACACCTCTAATTTGTTTACTAACCTCAAGCCGTGCCGGCCAAATTACGCGTGTGAGCGCAGCCCGTCCGCCGCAAGCTCTACCGTGCTTGCACGTCGCGTCGCGTCGCATCGCGTCGCATGGTCGGCGTCGGATCGACTCGTATCTATTGTTAACACACGCTACACGCGACACGCGACCAGCGCGACAGTGGAAGGGAAAAGTAAACCGTATGCTTGAAGAGTTCTAAATTGATGCCTTCCGTTTCACCGCAGAGCCGTCCGCCCCGGGAGGAACATCACGGAGTCTCGTACAGTTCGTGCAAAATCTTAAACCCTGAAGAGTAGACAACGCACCGACGACATACCATCCGGTGGCCCGCCTGCTCGTGTATGTCTCACGTCTGTTAACAATATATAATCGCTTTCGAGGATTGTTAAGCTACGAACATACAGGTGTAGCCGAGTTGCCGGAACTGTTCCCGGACACTTCAGTATTGTGTAACTATTCCGTGGAATGTTCGGAGTCGCAGCGGCCGGGGCGGCGCCCGGCGCCAGTCGGAGAGCTCACGAGTAATGTCTGAAGCCGCCGGTCGCCCGAGTTCGTGCGACCAATACAACTTTAGCTTAAGCTAATTCCACACATTCCGATCGGTAATCGAGTTATGCGCCGCGGAGATTCACGCCGAGTCACGCAATCAGCGCTCATTGAGTGCCACCCGTGCCGCCCCGAGCCGCTCCGGGTGCCGCCCGCCCAGCCACACTCGCATTCACCGCCGAATGTAATCACAAATGTACTTAGGAACTTGCCACTTACCGACTCGAGTTTGAAGGGAACTAGACGGTCGTGCACCGGTGCTCGTGCAGTGCGGCGCGGCCGTGCCACTCCCTCGTCCTACTTCAGCAACTTGAACTTTATTTTCCTAGGTTTTGATAAAATTATAACGTGAAGGGTTACTAAACACGAAGCGGTGATTTGTTGGGTGGATGCGGTATGTAAGGGAGCCGATGCTGGGGTATTAGTTAGGCTTTGTTTCTTTTATTGTATGTGACAAGCTAGGTGCTTTACCGCAGCTCAGCTGGTGTCAAGTGACGGTGTAGTTCATGATGGAACCAAACTTATTCGAGGCTAGAATTGGTAGATTTTCAACTCGCGGATGGGTAGCTTGCCAACCGCTGATTAGAAAGTATTCTACCACCACGCTATGTTTTCCTTCACCGGCAGCTCGAGCTCCTTGCTGGGTTTTGCTTTTTACTTCAGCACTTCAACTTCAGACTCTCAGGGCGGTCTGAACTACATACTGTTAGTAAATATGTAATGTCATAAGTGTGAGTGCAAGCGGCACCAGTCTTGTAGTGAATTCCCGGCGCAAACCGGGCCGGGTTTTTCAAACTGAAGCTCGAGTGAAGCGGCACGCGTGAGTAATTAAAGTCGTGGCGCGAGGGGCGGCACGGGCGCGGCGCCGCGGGCGGCGTGGCGGCAGTTTCTCGCGAGATGTCATGGCGCAGCCTCAGTTTTATTGTCTAATTAGCCGCGTTCCAGTGCGATTTATTACGTTTTAAATTATGCACGAAGGTGCTTCATTCTGTCTGGCTCCGAATCGCGGCCATTTTCATTAGGAGACGGCCGCTTCAAAATAAATATAATTTAATTAGGGCTGTCCCGCGGCGGAGCGCCCGGCGCGGCGCGCGGCGGCCCGCGCGGGGCTGGCCGTCCTGAGTAATAGCAGTTACTGTCTGCTTATTTGAGTCGGCGGGCGTGCACAAGATAATATGCCTGTGTTTATCACCTTTGCTTTATTCGCAGCATTCGGCGTCGTCAGCGAACATTTTGATACATGCGCTCTTACAGACAAATTAGAGCTGTGACGCTGTTACTGGAACAACTTGTAATTTTAGGATGTTTCGTACATACGTATAATGGCTCCGGAGGCGGCCCCGCAGCCCGAGACGCGACGCACGTTTTGTCTTTAGCGGAGAGCATCGTCCCATTTACTATTGATCCTTTGTAAACTATTCCAAATAAATAATTTAGCATTTTTTTGGATTCATTGAAAATACATCAAACACGTGGTCGGAGCCTCACCGGCTGGTTTCAAGCTGTTTTACCGATTATGATGCGGTTATTTAAAATAACTACTTTAAAAGTATTGATGTTTAAAAGTTAAGAGAGCTCTGTGCCGACTTCATCGGAGTTTTTTTTATTAACTTGTTGTTTTTCCCCTGGCTACACTTAAGAGCTCACGATACTTTCTCGACAACAAAAAAAATATGATATCGTTTTGTACCCATGTTAATTATCGGCACCAGCACACCTCGCTGAGAGCTGTAAATCTAACAGCGAAGTGAACTCGGGCGAGACCGCGGGAGGTACATAGTACGCTATTATGGAAGCTTTGTTCAAACAACAATTAAGTGACATGCGTGGGCGTCGCGGGGATACTATTCTCGCACAAGCGAAATTTTCTCGTGACATTCTTATCTCAACGGTTGGCAAAATATCACGACGTTGGGTGCGAGTTCGAATGTTAACAACGAGCGTGCGCTGTCCGTGATGGGAAGTCAAAGCACCGGGCGAGAAGCGCTCGCTGCACTCGGCTGTCGAGGATAGAGAACATTCAAAACGAAGATTTATAATGATATATGTAGGTACCACAACTATTTAATTGAAGTCATGTTCATATGCAGACTCGGACGACTCTCTTCCAAGATATCATGCAAGTCGGACCACGCGCCAACTGTCCAGTCTCGTACAAACACCGCACTAGTAGAGTAGATATGGTACGACGACAATGATGCATATTTGCATGCACCGCTGTGCCGATGTTATTGGTAAAGTTTAATTTGTCCTGTCCTTACGAAGTAATACACGAGTCAATGGTACTAGTACTTGCTAGAAAACTATCGCCAGCGAGGCAATTGGAACACGCGAGACAGGGGCCCGCTGGGAAGTGGAAGGGAGGTTGGTAAATACTTAGTTGGGAAGTACTGCGAGGCGAGTCGGAGACAACATAGTGCGCGCCGAGGAAACGTCTTGCGGCCAAACTGAAAGGTTTGGAGGATGCTGTCATACCTTTCTTAACTTGATTATCTTTCTGTCGAGCCTTGTCGTAGGCAGGCACCGCGGTGCTCGGGCGACGCTAAGCACCGGTGCTAGCGCTGAGTTAGATTAGTTTTATTGGCGTTAAACTTGATGAGGTCTTGACAAAATGTTGTCCACAGAATCGTTTCAATGATACTCAAAAGTTTCGATTGGCGAGCAGACCTGAAGCTTTTTGATCTTGTTCCAATACAATCCACAGAATAATGCGTGGCAGGTTCATACTAGAGTTACGTTAATCGGACCCTGGGAAGTCGAGTAGTGGCACAGCGCACCCCTGCGGTGCAGCGCGGCTCCCAGATTTCAAACCTTCAGTGATGCGTTAAAGTGTGATGCTTAGTGTAAATAAATAGAGTGTGTCGGCGAGGCAGCTCGTTAGGTCGAGGAGCGAGTGCGAGGGCCCTCGAGCCTCCGAGATAGCACTCGGGAGAGGCATTCCCAGTCGCCGAGATACAGCCTCTCACTCCACTCGCCTGCACCCTCCTAATGACCTGCCGCTACTGGCACTTAGGTAACATTATTTTGTACAGATTAGCCAATTTGCATACTGCAGTGTTTGACAAGGAGTTAGCAGTAAGGAGTTAGTAGTTTAGAGACTGGCACAACTATTCGGCGCTGTATAGATCCGAAGGCGGTTAATGATATCGAATCGAAGCCACGCCCACACGAGCTAACTGATTCTTTGCCGAGTAGTATGTATGTATAATTATGTATTAATTAATAAATGGGTAATCGTGGCGAAAATATTGACACATACAACATAACTTCAACTTCAACGTTTCGATGGTGGCTTCTGCGGTGTTGCCACGATTTTGCCAATGTCTGTGATATAACATAAGATTTGTTTACTTCACGTCATTTGTCAAAGTCAATCAAATGTGTCAAATAGTTATGTTAATATTTTTTTACATGGAAAAAGCATTCTGCCTACCTTATAAATACGCTGTAAAAAGTTTGAAAACGTATTAAAAATCAACTGCCGCATAAAGCAAAAATATTCAAATTAGTTTCATAAAACAAAGTTTACTACTTATCAGTAAAAAAAAACTTTACATTCCGAATTGCTTTTAACTGAGTTGCCGTGATTATAGTTGTGTTGCAACCTATCGGCTCGCTTAGTGTTCAGGGTCCGAGGGGTCCGAGGGGCTTAGTGTTAAGCTTGAGGGTCCCGGTGCAGTGGTACGTGACTGGACTAGTATGGCGGCACATTCTGCACTAATTCGGAAATTGTAGAGCATTTTCGATTTTGATGACAAAAAGCGCTACAAAACTTAAAAACAGAGGCACTAATAAAATTAATGTGTACTGGGTAGAATATAAACGCTCCAGCAATTCAAAATTGATGTAACATCGACCACGCGCTACTTTCAAACGATAAGAAGTACCGACATACGATGGCTAATAAAGATGGATCGCGCGGAGTTCCTCCAGAACTTGTTCGCGAAAGTGCACAGGAACGAGTAATTGGAATGTCGGTGCATACGAGTACACGACGCGACTCCGACGGAGGGCTCGCGAGGCGGCGCGGGCGGCGCCCGGGGGCTACTCTAAGCGATCGAATTGAGAACTGAAACACGTATTGTATTGCTTCAATACCAAACTTGACTCGGCCGGTGAGAGAAGGTTGCTTTCGGAAAACAAGAATCATTTTTAACGATAAAATGAGAAACATTACGGAAATGTGAGCGATTTCCCCGAAAGCGAAAGTTCTTATAAATAAACCATAGCGGAGATAAATTCATCAAAACATATTTATTTGTATTTCATAAACACGAAACAATAAAACGTAACATTGAAATAAAACTGATTTGAAACAATTTCCTCGAGCGTACATCCAGGAGTGCCTTTTGTATCGCGAAACAATACAACACGAGGGGAAAGTTCCCGGAGCCCTCGACGCGCCTCGCCCGCTCGAGTGTTTAGCTTAGGAAATTAACTTTATTGTACGGCTTAGATTGCGGGCCGAGTGCGCGCCGTGTACCAATAATGCCTTCCAATGTAGCCTTTCTAAAGCGATTTTGAAGATACGATCGGCGAACTATTGACGTCCGCCGTGATCGCATCCGAGTTCCGTGACTTGGAGCAGGAGTGGTAGCGGCGGCTTGTGTTACACTCATATAATAATTCTCTGCCCGAAATTGATATTGATTAGCGGGAATTACGTTTCTGTAATGGATACAGCGCCGGCGACTAGTCCGGCCCGTTCCCACACATGCTATGTCGATTGAGACTAAATGTACCTACTTCAAAAAGACTTGCCTTACGCGCTCCATCGTAGATCATCTTCACTTAACATCGGGAGTAGGGCATCGAGCCCGGGTTTACCCGGACCGAAAAACCCGGGTTTTCCCGGTTCTGAGGATTACAAAAAACCCGGGTTTGATTTTTAAAACTCGGGTTTTTCGTTTTTTTTTTTAATACTTTTGTTTTTGTTATTTATTAAGTTTAAGCCACTTCGAATGCAATAATAAGTAAATGGAATAAAAACACGCTTTGATAAATTATTATTTATTATGTAATAGTAGCTTCGTTGCTACGTTCCTACCAATAAAACAAGCCATGCAAGTTAAATGGAACGCGCGCGTCCATCTCAGGACATGAATGGGGTAAAGTGTGGCAGGGGAGAGGGGAGGCTGTAGCGAAGCTCGTCGCGGTAATAGAAAAAATTAATATTTATCACTTTTTTAAACATTAAAACTGTTTTTGTAATTTATAAAGTACTGTTTCATTTATTTAAATTCTTCTTCATCCTTTATATTTTGTACTCATTGTAGGAAATCGATATATAAAGGCAGATTAGTGTATTTTAAAAAATTACAATAAAAAGATCGAAATGCTCGAAAAAACCGGTCTACCCGGGTTTTGATTACTCTTAGACCCGAAAACCCGGGTTTTCAAAATTGAACCGAGTTTCGATGCCCTAATCGGGAGATACTTAACAATAATATCGAGAGCAATAGTATCATGTTTTTTTGATGTTTTGTTTTATTTTTCATGGAAAACAAACAGCTATCCACTTAATAATAGAGTGGTAAATATTCTCTAAGTGTTTATCAAAGAGGAGTTTGGAGTCGAAGTAACTCTGAGATCGACGGCCGACGGTTCCGAACAGAGACTGGCCATTCATCTTGTAGTCATACGTGGGCCTCATAGCAGATCTACTAAAAGTTATGCAAAAACATTTAAGTATATTCAGATCTAGTGAGTTCGTTACACGGTAACGAACTCACTAGATCGAGGTCTCTCTGAAGGCCCTCCAGGTCACGATGGTTAATAACTTTATATATTTCATGTCATCGACAAAAAGTAAGAAATGTACATACCTATATGTTCTTAAAACATTGGTTAATATCATTTACGAAAGCAATGAATAAGAGGGGCCCGAGGATTGAACCCTGAGGCACACCAGGCGGAATGGCCGCTAGGGTTAAAAAAATATACTTTATAGCAGCAGTAATTATACCTCTTAGATCAAACATAAAAGGAAAAATCGTCAAACCTTGTTATTTATGAAATTATTCAATTTACTATTTTAGAGCACAGAATAGATAAATATAGAGCAGGTGTGTACTCCGCCGCGGGCGGGGCGGGGGCGGGGCGGGGCGGGGGCGCCGCGTGCGAGAGTGAGTGCGCTCCTTTTAATTAACTTTATTAGCGGCGGCTCTCGCGCGCTCTGGCGCGGCGCTAATTCATGTTAGTTTTACAAACTATTATGAATTAGTGCTCCAAGTAGGTATTACGGAAAATCATTTTCCTTTTGGTTAACGTACTAGAAGCTGGTTCAAGTCTCACCACGAACCAAAAACGAAAATTAGTCGCATCGACACTTACGCGATATCATAGTTCTGATACGACACGGATTCTTTCCCATTTGGGAATGACTGCAGAACTGCGGCAGCTTAAGACTTCAACAGCTGGTCCGAGTCCAAACATTGAAACTAAGCTCCGACCGTGGATAGTAGTGTCGTGGACAGGATGTTGCAGCAATCTGCTTGCCCGCGCTGCTCCAGATCGCCTACCACACCACACCACGGATGCTTAATCCATTTAGGGCGACTGATTTAAACCCGCATTCAAATTGGATTCTGTAATAGTTGCAATAAATCAGCAAATATACTCGTTAAAATATTTAAATTTCATTTAAAAATCACAATCTCGAAAATAAAATTGTCAAATCAATGTCACGCTGAAGATTTTTACTTATACCTAACTGCGCTCTCATGTCAAACGGCGGGACTAAGTTAACTCGCTTATCAACCGCCGCACGGCGAGTGTTCGCCCCTGCTAACTGGTAATTAGCTGCTAATAATAATTAATACTATGTTGAACTATGTATGACGTCCACTGTTCCACTGTTCCACGTCCATAAATGTTGAACACGGTTCGCATAAAAATATTAGTAAAAAACTTATCTACGAACAATTCAATATTTATGAAAAGTTCTTTGTGTTCATTGACACATTTACGCTAATACAATATTATTTTATTTATTATTTTTATTATAAGATTTCTGCATGTAGCTGAGTTCCGTGCACTCGGGGCGGAGCCGGCGAGACGTGAACACACATTTAATAGAGCAAATGAATGCGCGGGAGATTTATGGTCTGCGCTAAACTTGCTTATTTCTGTTTAGTGCAAAGTTGAGTGCGGCTGCATGAGGAGCACTAATAATGTGACGCGGACGGAGGTTCCCCGCGGCGTTCGCGTGTTCATTGTGCTTAGGAAAAGTATACGCGCATGAAATAAAAAGAAATATTATGTGGGGATATATATGAGCTCGGGGTGTGCTAGGCCGAATTATTGTGAACAACTTGTGCTGTGGCCATTACTCTGACAGCGCGGATAAAAATCAGCGGTCACATACATTCGGACAAAGGCTGAACGATTCCTAAAAACCAGCAGACGATCAAAAATAATATTCGAATAGAATTGCATGGTTTTCGAGTTCAATATTTTTCATGAATACCTCACTAATATTTTTTAATATTAGTATATAGTATATTATAGAGTGATGGGACTGACATGTCAGTGTTGAACAAAGTCCCAAAAAATAAAGAATAAAAAAATTATATTAGTATATTATATAATTAATACCTTTCGCTACATAAAAATGTGACAATCAAAAGTAGGTATTAGTATTATAGATATATTGATATCTAATCAAAAATAAATCGGGAAAGTTCCCTTCATTTCCTTATTTTCTACTCGAATTATTCCAGTATGATGGAATTACTTTACGATTATTTGCATCGTGATTTCTCCCGTCCACAGATAAAAGGATTGATTCATTATGCCATACTGTCTAAATCTGCTCATAATAATTGGTAGATGTCTAGTAGTTAAAGTTATAGTACATAAAACTATACGAGATGGCGTCGCTAAAAAGTTAGCACGCGGTGTCAAAATTTGTATAGAAACGATATATGTTATTTAAGATTATTAATAAATTGTCACTGAATAGTAGCTCCCGGCTTTACTTGCTCCTTCGCTAGTAGATAGCTAAACACATACTGTTGACAGTTAATTTTTAATTATTACATTTATACATGGTATACATGTGATAGGTAGGTACATGTCAACTAGAGAGAAATATATTTTGTAGAATGTTCTCAAGTCATGAGGATTAAAGAGCAGACAGGACAAGCCGCGCCGCTGCCGGAGCCGGCAGCTGCTAACGACAATTAGCTCAAGGAACGGAGCTCAGACCGCCCGTTACGGCTACATTTACGTCACGTGCTAAGGTCCTTCCTGCCAGATATGGGCTCACATAATATTCATTAGAAGGTTAAAGTCCACGACTAAACAGGCTAAGTTGCGTACGTCGCCTTTGTGCTTCATAATTGAACCAACAGCGACTCGTGAACGGGTCCTACCTCCTAGCTATTCAGACATTTTTTATCTACATAGTTTTGACAACTCTTTTGTGTAAGTAGGTGCCACCTCACATCAGGTACGTACGGATACTGCGCCGCCGAGCAGTGCTGTGGAAATACATAAATGTAATGTGTATTATAGCTGGCGAAATAACACTCACAATTAAACGTTTCAAATGAATTACTGCCAAAGTAGTGTTGATCGGAACTTACAAGTCGCTGACCATTAAAGTAGTCGAATTTACTTAATTTTTCGAGTGCGGTGTCTCTCGCCATCAGTAGGCCGTCTCGATAGTCTCCATACTTCTTATCCATAAAAAGAAACTAGTTTACAAAGACAACCAACAACTAAGAAGCGATGATGATTTTAGCGATGATAGCTCAGTGGTTAGCGCTATAGGTTCGCATGCCGAAGGGCGTGGGTTCAACAATGAGCTTGAGCTGCCGGTGAAAGAAAACACCGTGAGGAAACCATATCATGGTGGTAGGGTACTTTCTAATACTCGGCAGGCTAGCTACCATCCTCTAGTTGGTGTGTGTTCCGGCAGCCTCACTTGAGAGCCAGTACCATTCCAGGCTGGGTGTGCTTTACCATCTTCGGCCACACCATCACTTAACATCAGGTGAGCTGTGATCAAACACCTAGCCTATCTAACAAAAAAATAAAAAATTAAGCTATTTAATTATTTCTTTGAATATTGCATTCTCCAAGAACTATTAAAGAACTATTCAAGGCGTGGAAGTAAAACACCTCAGGCGATTTACTCCGAGCTGCAGAACCATAAACTGTGCTCTCCGCCATAAAACTCGCGTGCAAATATTGCCCTCCTCGTTCGTCAGGGGGCGCCGCAAGGGCGCGGGGCGCGGGGCGCGGGGGCTGCGACGACGGCTTGATAGACCGTAAACACTTTTCTTCCTTAGTTTTTCTTTGAAGAACTTGTACCATATTCCTTTATCCTACCTTCCAGCCGTAATCATCACCTGTATCTGGGGTCTCATCTCTCGGTGATGTTAATCTGCCAGACTAGTAAACATTTCTTAGTATTGAGCCAAACGGCGGAACTAATGAATGCTTGATTAATGGCCTTCTGCAACCAAAACTGTCCTTCCGCCGTATATAGTTGCTATTTCTCAAGTTGCAGTACATGATGTCTATTATTGGAGTATAGATCGTTTGTGTAGGCAATTTTGCACCTATGTGTTAACTGAAAGGTCGCTGTATTGCCAGGCATCCTGAGTCGGCAGTGATGGCAGGGCTGCGGAGACACGGGCGGCTGCCACACGGCGGCCGGCCTCTAATGCAGTGGCGCGCAGTTTGGCGCGACTCCAGCGCACTGTCCCGCGCGGAATGTCCAAATTACACGCCGACACTCCGCGCCGTAATCAACTCCCGCGTTAAACTCTCCTTACAATTTAGTAATTAGACCCGTGCAGGCGCTCCCCGGCGCCGGACGAGCTCCGTGCACTCTCCGCGTCGTGTGCCTGGAGACCACCACGCTGCGGCATGGGATTTGTCGTTTCTAGTGTGGGGGGTGTCGGGGTGCGGGACTGACGGACGCTTCGAGGAGCCTCGTACTGTCGAAGAGCATTATATTTATAGTTGACTGCGCTGGATCCAGACTGGATCCGAAGATTTATTTTTTAACGATAACAAAATATTCCTGGCGTCCGCGTGCAGTGAATCGTCAGCACGGGCCACGATCAGCGCACAGCGCAGTCCGCTGCGCCCCGTGCGCTCCAGTCGCCAGGCCGAGCTGGATACCAGTCCCCCGAAAGCAGCCGCTCTGCTTGCGGCGGACTCCCTCATTTTCAATTAACGCACGTCGGGTTGTACTGCGAGCGAGCCGAGCCGCAAAACAACTGACAGCTAGATAAGTTTGTCGAACTCGAGATGGTTTTCGTTTTAATTACTTTTAGTTTGGACAAGTGCGTAGATTGCTCTCGGATAAGTTGCGAGGAGCCAAATTTCATACTTGTACTTCGGTGGCGTGAGTACGTGGGTTTCGGTAATTTCGTTCGCGAAGTTTCGAAAGCTGGGATATACTCGTACTACCTCTCAAGGCTAAGCCTTTGGATGAGTCAGCATAAAGTATAGAAACCGTGCATCAATTCGAAATCCACAAGCGAGTAAGTAGTTTGCAACGTTTCTGTGTCTGCAAAGCTGTGAAGTTGTAAAGCAGCCCCGCGTTGCCGGAGCCGCCGAGGGGCGGCGCCCGACGGGGAGTTATTAGTATAATGACTAGTCGATGTGTTGGAACCTGAGCAGAGCTCGGGGGGTGTTGCAGGAGTTAGCTCGGCGCCGTCTGCTCCGCTGTCGAACTGCGGCTTCATGTACACGTTGCGAATTCCGCGCCTGAAGACGGATCCCATTTGGAAATAATTCGTCTTTTCAGAAGCAGTCGTGCTTAAAATTTGGCGAGAGGAAGTTGCCATAGTTGTAAAATGAAAGTTTCTCGATGCAATCCGTTTGAAGTGCTGGTTTTAGGAGCAACTCGTGGACGCAATGAGAACGTGTTTAATTGCACCCGCAGCAATTAAGGGACGTGCCACGGGCTCGAGCTCCGGCCAAAGGCCCTATTGATAGCCAGGGCTTCCACGGAGCGCTGCCCTATTCTGCAAGGCTGTGGGCCGGTAATGGCCTATTCACCGCTACGTTGGCTACGCACGCTCACCTAATGTATTAACGTTTTGCCTTGAAAATGAACCTTAGGCTTCCATGGAGTTCGAAGAGTCTAGTATATACTAGACTCTTCGAATCTTCTATAATAATAAGTAGGTAGGTACAGTACCTACAGTATTGCGGTTACAGTTTTGTGGCAAGGTGTTCGGTTTTCCAGCAAAACAAGTGCAGAGCGTCAAACAAATCAGTTTAAAAAACTCGTTTCGAATGAAACACCGAAACACGAGGTACCTACTTTGTTTTTCAATTGCGAAACCGGCGACTACCTATTAGTCGCCGAGAGGTAATTTCGGCGGCAGAGTTCCTAGCCGGGCCGGGCTCCACCGGGCCCGCGTCGGGCCGTGTTCCAACGGGCCCGCGTCGGGCCGTGCTCCACCGGGCCGTTGTCGGGCCGGGGTCCCCCTGGCCGGTAGGGACAGCATCTCGCCGGGTTTTGGATATTGCTTTGTGCATCCAAATAACAACATGACAACATTGTGACATGTCGATTTCGGTATTATATGTGTGCGTGCTAAGCATACGTAGAACAATAGTGTCAAAATTGAAGGAATGTCTATTATTTAAAAAAATAATACATTTACGATATAACAAGTAGTATCTAGGTATAATATATGTGGGTAAGTACGAATAATACGATATAGCATTGCGCCACCGCCGACTGGGTATCCTGCCTGAAGCTGGGCGGGCGCCCTCCGCCCGCAGTAACAGCTCGTCGCTGACCCCGCCCGCGCACAATCATCTCTAATCCATTAAGCTTCCGTTAAACACCTGCAGGTAGAGGCCGCCCCCGCCCCCCGCCCGCCGCACTCTCCCCCGCGCGCCGCGTGGCCGGCCTCGAAGTGGCTCTCGACGCCGCGACCCAGTGGAAACTCACCTTAATGCTCATTTGTGTTCGCCTAATACGGAGCGGTAAATGGGATTGAATTTAATTTCTGACACGGAGTCGGGTGGCAGTCCGCTCTGACGATACTCATCAATAACTAACACTTTCTGATACAATCTCATAATTTATCCCCCAATTCCATGGAACGTAAAAAAACAAAACGATGCGGCTTTTGTTCTATGTTCTTTATAATCTGTTGCGAACATTCAAGAGTAATGTGGGTTTACTTGTTTATGTCTATAGGTATACAAAGTGGTGTGTTGTGGCCGCCTTAAGGTTAAGACGCTTCGTTCAATATTATCGAGCACTTCCTCATGAGGAGCTTCGCCTCCATGGAGGCACAATAAAGTAACTGCACGCGGCGTGCACTCGAGCGCCATAAATAAGGCCTCCTCTGGTCCCGATCACGTGCGCGGTAATTGCCTAGCGAGCGCACGCCGCCGCCGCCCCGGTCGCCAGGGAGAGCTCTTCTAGGTGACGATAAAAACTAGTTCCTGATGTCAGTAGTCCAGCTAGTACTCTGCAGGCGGGCCAGGCACCCCGGCCACTCGCCCGTGTAACACTGGGGGAGAATAGTTTATCATTTGGTGATTAACGTGCGCAGCGAACGAAATGGCCCGCAATCACACTTACAACGTTTTAGCAAACCCGTATCGGTTTCAAAACGGCGCGCTGCCCGGAGTCCGGCGGCCGATCTGCGAACTGCCCTCTAACACGAAGCCCCGGCGCGGCCGCGGCCGCGGGGCCTCCGCCACGCCATATATCAGGTTAACCGGCCCGGCCTACTTAATAGTTAACGAAATTGGCCCGCGGCCAGCCCGCCCGATGAGAAACTGCTCGAGCCCGCACGCACACGCACTAAATAAGGAATCACATAAACTGCGTCCGCGCGTGCGGCCGCGCGTACACTATCCGCTCTAATAGACGAGACTTACGCTAAGATTTAAATTTATTTTTAATATAATTTATAACAGTCAATAATCCAGCGCAACCGTTCCCCGTGACGCGCGACATGCGAGTGCGACATGTACAAGTTCTGCCGCACGCTACACTAGGCTCGGACGATTTATTTTGAACCTAAACTAAGTAAAGCAATTGTGTGTGTCATATTGATACTCATCAGAAACAACTTCCGAAAACTTACATTTAGAGATTTTTTTAAACTAGTGACTCAGTGGGTGTTTGGTACGTCCGGGAGTTCCTGTGTCCGGGTTCCCAGCCGATCATCACCCGATCATCTCTGGCCGCGTTAAGCGATTTTTGGTGTGCGCTGAACTCAGTTACACACCAGTTACAGAAGTCGCGGACAATGAACTATAACAATAGAATGTAAAAACACAACATTTAATGAAGTAGTTCGTGATTGACATCATAGTGTATGTATTATATGTAATTCGTAGCTTCAGGCGCGGAACTCGAGCAATTAGCTTTTTAGCCGAGGGTAGTTCGGTCCGACGGCGCGCCCCGGCCGGGCTGCGCCCCGTACGATTGATTTTAACCTTTGTTAAATGAGCCGGAGCAGTTTCTGCCCTAAAAATGTTAAAATAGAAAAGCTAACGCCAGTTGAAACGGTTCGGGTCACCTATGAACCCACAGCTACACCAGCGGGATCTTCTTTAAGGAGGTTGGATTATAGATTTTTATATGCTTAATATCGCCATCGACCCACTCCTGAAGTCACTCTGAGGCCGCGGACAACATATTATAATTCATCTAGTTTTATAGAAAAATAAATTACTTCAATCAAAGCGTTATCCAGTTACGAAAGTATCTTGAACTTTAACCGACTTCAAAAAAGGAGGAGGTTCTCAATACGTTTTTTCTCATTGTTTGTTATCTCCGAACATCTTTATTTATGAACCAGTTTGGTTTTTTTTTTTATTTGATAAGATATACTTCTAGATCGGTCACACAGAAATATCCTCAAAATCTGTTTAGTAGTTTGATTTTTAAACTATATAGTAGCCCGCCCAGTTAAGCTTAGTGGCATGGAGTCGGTATTGTTGTACAAAATATTATTTCTGTAGATATAATTATGTACGAGTATAAGTTACACTGCAATTTTTAAGATATACGACTTAGGGGACTATCTGACATTGAGGCCAGCCACTTCTATATCAACCTGAAGAGCTCATCATCATCCGACATGCTCCCTACACACTACACAGTACGCGCTGTGCTAAAGACATTTTGATGTGATTCAGTGCGGCGCGGCGACGTAGTGTCGAACCCCCGAAGCTCCGAGGTCATTCATTATCCATATTTGCCGCCAAACAGCAGTCGGTGGGTATAATCACATCCGCTTCCGGCGGAAACCCATCGGCCAATCAACTATGAACCTTGTTCTGGCGTATTACAGCTTGATATCACCTCAATATAAAATAATCTGCAAGGAGTTTAATTAGTTTTAAGTTTCATTTTATCCAGACATAACTTACGAAATATTGAACGAAAATGAATTCATTTTCGGATCGGTGGGCTACTGAGATATCTGAGACTCGGTGCTCGGATAACTCTGTACTTAGTTTATGTACTATTTCAATTGCAAACAATTAAGTATGATATGACGGTTTTTAATTGAACGGGACAATATATAATAAGTTAGTCTATATTTTGAAATATACGAATTTCAATCCGGAGGACGAAAGACAATATAAGTATAATTTTTAATTTAAAAAAAACCGACTTCAATCAGGAAACTAAAAAGTAAAAGATTCCCCTCGAATTCTCTGGGATGCCATCATCAGATCCTGGTTATCTTATCATGGTACCACCCATGGGATATCTCCTCTCCGACAAAAAAATAATCATTATAATCTGTTTCTTAACGACGAAGTTATCCGCGAACACTCCTCCTTTTTTTGAAGTCGGTTAAAAAGAGACGGAAATAGTAAGAAAGAAAGTTTTAATTTTAAAACACACAAAACACAATGACAAATCAAGTACCAAACGAAAAATATTTTCTTTCTGTTGTTAGTTAGATGAACAAAATCCACACGTCACGTCACGAGTGAGAATGAAGCCGCGCGCGGCCTGCTTGTGCCGCCGACTTGCGCAAGTCGCTAATGGATTAGAAAGAGCAAGTTTTCGCACCTGAAAGGGTTTCCGGAATAAATGGCGCTAGTTACTTTATTAAGCTGCACCTCCCCCGCCCGCCGCGCCGCGCCGCCACTTACTGTTATATTGTTCTAATAGAAAAACTTCATTTCACGAGAAATAAGAACATTTATCAAATAAGTACATAAATACACACGTTCGAAAATCTAAATAGATACTACTTTTGTTACGCAGTTGCAAGTGCAGCTCAGGCCCCGACTAGCGCTTAGTTATCTTAACGTCTGCATACAGATTTGGTTTAAAACTGTGAAAATGTGAATAGCTGCATTCCAGCCCGGCTGGTTTAATTTCTAAGTTTCAACTTGAAGGATTTTCAATGAAAAAATATGCGCCGTGGGGGGTCGTCTTCAAACATCAACAATTCCAGCTGCTATGAAGCAAAACGCCGTGAAAAAATCATATCGTCAAGTAGTAGGTACTTTCTTTTAGGGCCAGCTAGCGCCCTCTAGCTGAACATTTAGCGCCAAACAATAGTGTCGGTAACTTTAATACTTCGTTAAATTTTCTAATTGTAAAAGAAAGTTCTTTCTGCTAACCGACTTCAAAAATGAGAAGTTTCTCAATTCGGCTGTATTTATTTAATATTTGTTACATACCCCAGAACTAATTCAATTATAAACCGGTTTGAAATTTTGGTCCCACAGAAATCTTAAAATCGGTCCAGTAGTTTGATTTTTAAATCAGAATGTTTGGGCTTAAGAGCTTACAGTCGGTTTTGTTTTTGTAAGTGTATACCTGTGACGTCACGGGAGAGCGCGGGCAGCCTACCGGGACTCCAGTTTAGTAATATAATCGGTCTCGTGGCCCGGCCGGCGCGGCCACCGACCGCTCTCTGGGACAACGGAGTGACCTCAACTCCATCTCTCGGGAAATAACAGAATCTCACTAATGAATTTAATAAGAAAATAACCGAACCGTGATCTGGCCGACATCATTACCAAGTACAGGACGGCGGAGACGCGCCGGGGGGCGCGCGGGGACACCGTTGTTCGTTCTGCTATAATTTGATGTCACTCTCTTGCACGCTTCGCAGAATTTGGTAACGTATGAATGAACAATGTCACGTGATTGTGGCGCTCGATAGATGGCCGTCCGGCGAGAGGCACGGGGAGAGACCATACTGTTAAACATCTACTCGGTGGTAGATCTTGTAGGAGGAGGTCATCTAGGTAGGTACTATCGCAGTACCAGATATTCTGCCGCCGAGCAGTAGTGTTTCAACATTATTGTGTTCGGATTTGAAGGACTGCAGCTAGCGAAATTACAGGGATGTTGAGACTGACCATCAAATGTATTTTTAAAGTAATGAACATCTAAGCAGCGATTCCCTGAACTTTGTTTTGTTTCTCATAGTTTTGAAAGCCGCTGCAGTGGTCATGGACGGGTGTGGTGTAGTACTCTTACGAGGAGCGTTTTGTGCGTCTCATTACATTCACATTATAAATCCTAGCAATTTGATTTGTAAGGATTTCTATTTCATGAATAATTCTTTTTTTTAATGTTTTTTTATTTTAGTATAAAAGGCCGGGTGTTTGACCTCAGCTCACTGATGTTAAGTGATGATGTGGTCGAAGATGGTAAACATATCTAGCTTGGAATGGATTTGACTTTTAAATATGGCTGTCGGAACACACTGTTAAGTACTCGACGATAGATTTTTAACTTGAGAGTGGTAGCTATCTAGCCGCCATCATATTATGTTTGTTGATGTTTTCCTTCAACAGCAACTCAAGCACATTGTCGGAGTTTAAACCCACGCCATTCGGCGTGTGAACAGGCCGTGCTAACTACTGAGCTGTCATCGCTACAATACACAATCTAGATTAAAATAGAATCCATGTTTGTAACATCGCAAGAGCTGACATCTGCAGTTAGTTAAGCGAGTCACTCGCTCAATATATAATAAATTACCCCAAACATTAAAAGACACAGAAAATGTTGACATTTTCAAATTTAGACTTAAGAAGCTCTTAATCGATAATGTATACTATTCCATAAGTGATTTTTTGAATGACAAAATGTAATACAATTAATGACTAATTATTATAATACCTGAATTGACATTAAATTGAATTAATTAAACTTATTTAAATTTTTTGCATGCCATGGTGCTAGAGCATGGCGATCTTATACTATGACTTATATACTATGAAAATATGTAACCCATGTCTCTGCAAAATAAATGATTTGTATTTGAATTTGAATAACTTCCTATTATTTCTGGCTAATCTGTGGGCTTAACTGAAAATGCGAGCCTCGCGAGATTTTAATTTAATTAATTCGAAATTTTTATATTGATCTGTTTTATTCGTTTTGGTAAATAAACTAAATAAATAATAATAATTTTATACGTTGGTATATTGCGCGTGCAGATGATTTACTGCTGAGGGGAGATGTACGTACGGCCGAGTGCTCCGTGCACTACATGCAACACTGTGTCGGCGTGAACCGTTGCATGCAGCCGGTACATGCTCCCTGAGTATATCATCTCTGTGGAGTGTGTGACATGAACCTAAATAAGGCCGTTTTGAAGTTCCCGAAGTGCCAAATAGAGGGCGCGCACTGTACGCACGAGATCCGGCGCGGGCGGATCCAGTGTATCGGCTCGCGAGATTGACTGGCGGCGCTGTTTGGTGGCACGAGTTAGTTTGACACTTCGGTTATTAGACACGACAGAACAGTTGTTTGAGAAGCTGTTTACGCGAGAGCTTGTCGACGCGTCCCCGGGGAAATTGACAGCTGTCATAAAGTTTGCCCGGTGTTCCCGATACTGTGGCGACGCTGTGGCGTCTGACGCGCGACAGCGACACCTATCTGCAGCGGAAACAATACGGATATTGTACACGAGTGTTTACCATCATTTGAACCCGTAATCTCTCACTGATGAATACGCATTTCTCGTCTGCATGCGTTTGGTTCGGAGGTCGAGCCGGCGCCGCACTCGCACGATCTGTTTCTTGTATTAAGTCACACGTTTCACTAGAAAAAAGTAAGTTTAATTTTTTTTTCGTTGATATATTTTGTTTCTATTTAGGACACGCTCGGCCGCTTTATTAACGTACGAATCCGCCCGGCGCCTGATGGTAAGTGAAAATGTGATATTTTTATAGAGTTCGTAATATTTACTGCAATGACTCGGTAATTATTTAATTGTACCAGAAATAAAATTTATTTAAGTAAATTGTCTTAAAATGGCTAGTTCTGAAAAGATAAAAGAATATATGCACGGGCTGTCTCTAGTTGTTTTGCCGCCGTGCGTCGAAACAATGGCCTCGTTTGCTTCATTTCCCGACAACACAGCGGGAGCAGTGATCGAGGTTGCGCCAACGCTTTCCGATCATTATTTCTGGGACTAGCTGTGTAGTTTACACTTAGGCTTCATGAAATATGAAAATTATTTTGTCACTGTTAGTTACAAAATCACCAAATTATAGGGTTCCAACCTGAGCTCCGATCCGAGTAAACGCTCCCGTCGCTCCGCGTGAGGTGATGAATTCTGTCACGACCACAGACGAATATGTCAAATATTTACTGGAGAAAAATGACTGCGCGTGCTCATTGGACTGCGCGCAGCGGGTTTGTTTGAAATCCTCGTATAACCCTTGAAGATGAACCTACTTGCATTTTAAACATAAGTTGGTACCCTGTGTCGCAGTACGGGGCGGCGTTGACACGTCCTTGGCTTATTTAGGGGCCGGATCTCGTTGGCTCATCGTTTGTTTTTAGGACGCCGTTCTGATGGATTCTCCGATGATGAAGCGCCCGGCCCCGCTGAGGACGCGCCGAATCGTGTGCACTCGCGTTTTTGCTCCCCCTTCCAGTTATTGTGTGAAATGTCGAGTTTTGCCAAATTATTGTTAGTAAAAGCGATTTAATGACATGCTTAACCAGACTCCAGCTAATGCTGATTGCTAATTGCCAATACTCGCCGCGCTTGGCAGGCGGGTTGGCGAGCGCAGTTAGGTGTGATTGTTCAAGGAAGACGCTGCTGCCCATCTTCCGGATTACATCCGTTAGCCGACTCTTACGGCAACCACGGGTAGAGAGGGTGGGGTACAATTCTTACGCCGGCACCACCACGGCTTGTCTATACATACAACATAATATGTACACGTTGTAATTATCGGAGGCCAAGAATATAGTTTTTAAAATTGTTGTTTTTGTGCTCGCTAATGTCAGAAACGGCTTAACCGATTTGAATATCGTAGCAAGCTTGCCGTAACACTTAGTGTTTGCTTTATTCCTCCAACCGCACTGCAGCCGATTTAGCGAAGCATTTGTCACCCGTAGCTTGTAAAACTACGACCGGAAGTTTATAAGGACACAGAGTTAAAAAATAATGCTTAGTTTCAGACACGTCCAATTCTTATTTTAGAATAATTTCGCTCTGACCTTACATCCACGCGGACGGAGTCGCGGGAACAGCTAGTCCTTATATACGACTTACTTTATGCAAAAAATACATATTCGAAGATGAAACTAGAGTTTTAAAAAATCTCAATCGACAACATCAGCAAACGAAAGCAATAGTTGTATTCATCCGTGGTGAAGTACCGCATCCAATTTGTCGGCGGCGGTGTACAGAGTACAGCGCGGCGTCCACTGGATCTTAGCGCGGCTGAATCGACGACAATACTTCTAATAGAAACCGGACCTCCCACAGCGGGGATGGGCCCCGCTGTGGGAGGTCCACTACAAATATTCTCTGACAATTGTATGCATATCTTGTACTGCTCGAATGAGCAGGCGCTAAGGTGCTACGATTTTTTGTAGCTCGTAGCAAAACGTAGCAGCGGCTACGATTGTATAGTCGTAGAATTAGTGTTTCGTTTAATGTAGATTTCGAACAAATTCTGTAATCTGGTGCTTTTGTCTACTGTATTCAAGGAGTGTTACAGAATAAATCTTGATTCGTGAGCAGGAAATCGGTGGACTGTAATAAAGGGCGACGAGGCGTGAGATCGCATGCAAGGGCGAGCGGCGGTCGCGCGGACAGTCTAATACGATTCCGTACCGGAGACGCGTCCCGTGTTACGCGAGTATTTACTAGTACCTATAGACATTTTCTTTAGAGACATGTATACAACGCGATCGACCGATTGAAACTAGTGACGTCAAACTTGCTTTGTGCTCGTCTAAGAAGATTTTAATAGTTCACGAAGAACATTGATTTCATGGCTTTATTTCGCTTTCGTTTTTATACCTCAATATATGTAAAATCAAATGTACTGAATCTTAAGAAAAACTGGTACAATTACAAAAATTGAAAAATTGAAATATGCAATAGCGGCTTTTGTTCACTTGCAAAAGTTTGGGAAGATTGGATCCGCGGTATAAAATTAGTGCACAAAAAAATGTTGTCGAAATCATACAAAAAATAGACAGGATAGACGACAGAAGAAAAACTTAGCACACTAGCATGTCGGTGACGTGAACCCATAAGTTTTGCCACAACCGAAAATTGTTCAAAGCGGCTAAAGAAGATCACACTTCAATAATTACATGCCAATTAGTTTCAGTAGATTGAGGCTTTCGTTTGGCTCGGTCCCGTACGTTCCATACACGGTAAAAAAAATCTAAACATATTTTGAAATATAGGAGTAAAACATTGAAACTCATTATGATTTATCGAAGTGTAAACTACAAAATAAAAACAGTTTCTGAAATGAAATCCTCGCCGCCGACGCGCTCGCCCGCACGCGGCCGTTCTGCTCATTTACAAAATAGAATACTTATGAAAAGAGAATGAACGGTAAATTGTTAAATTGTTTCGTATCAAGTTCTATCGCTTTTTTAACGGCGGGGCTCGGCAACAATTTGGCGAGATTAATGGGGGATAATTATCTGAAGGCTGGCAACACGCCAGCCCCGCCGCGCCGCGCCCCCCGCGCCCCGCGCCGCGCACGTGTGAGGAGGTTCCGTACTGTGTGCAGCGGGTGACTAGGCGAGCTACACGTTAACTCACGCACAACTATGCCTGTTTACCCTAACGTTAGCTGTCAACCAGATTATATTGAAAACTTTGTTTTATTGTTTTTATTGTTGGCAAGTGTTTAATCACAGCTCACCTGATGTTAATTGACGGTGTTGTCGAAGATGGTAAAGTACGCCTGAAGGGAACAGGCTCTCAAGTAAGACTGCCAGAACACACCGCTAGGTGCTTCGCGGTATACTTTCAAGGGTGGCAGCTAGTTAGCCGAGTACTAGTAAGTACCCTACTACGATGCCATGGTTTTCTCGTAATCTTTACCTTCATCTCAAGCTCTTTGTTGAAGTTTGAATCCACGCCCTTCGGCCCGTGAACCGACCGCGTTAATCACTGAGCTATCATCGCTACAAAACTAAACTTTTTATCGTTATCGACGGTCGGAGCGATATTGGTGCTCCATCATAGAGCGCATCACTGCCTTCCGGCAGGATGTGGACGAACGCTAACCTATTTTGAATATAAAAATGTGTTCACTATTAAAACCAGATATTTTTTGACAACGCTTCATGTAGTCTATGTGTGTCATTTATTGTTCAGGATATGCTTTCGTTCCCAAATTCGATCTTTCAAATCAGTTTCCCCGTCAAAGAGTTGAGCGGGTGTAGCAATATTGGTATACTTAGGACATATTGTATTGTAATTATGAAATAATTAAGAGCCCTAAAGATGGTCTGCAGGGATTGATTTCAACAAATGTACCCATAATATACAATATACAATATACCACAAATGTTATATTATGTTTAAGTATCGAACAAAAACAAATTTTATAAATTGCCGAGAATCTCGACATCGCGATGCAGAAAGCACGACAACGCGACGCTAGCGCATCTAGTGTGCACTAGACAAATTAAAACCTATTATCTAACTTGTGTTGCTTAACTCCGTCAGATGGCGAAGCGTTAAAGTTTTATGAACGCAACGACGACGTAGGTACATGATTATTTTATTGTATACTAAAAGTAAAATATGTGCAATAAAAATAGGATTTTCTTCCTACAGAACCCCAAAAGCTGTGTCCTGGTAATGCCGTGACTTGAATCCCAAGTGGCGCCGCGTGCCGTGTCCGGGGGCAGCGGAGATACCCACACTCGTACTTAATGCAGTTCGTGAGCTTTGTTTTAGCTTTAACTTTGTGCCCTCAATCCACCCGCTCCGCTAGCAGCGGCGCCTGGCCTGGGGCACGGAGCGGCGTGGGCTCGGCCTCGAGTCGTCTCGGTACTGACTGCCATTCCAGGCTAGGTGTGCTTTACCATCTTCGACCACACCATCACTTAACACCAGGTGAGCTGTGGTCAAACACCAAGCCTGTCAGCCATAAAAAAAAAAAAAAAAAAAAAAAAAAAAAAATATGAACCGACTAACCGATCTGTTCTAAACGTAATATTTGTGTAAATAACTTTATGTGTCCTGAAGTAACAATCCGATAAGTTCTTCATTTACAAATGCTAGATTAAAAAAATAGGTTGTCATGGGGACAGCCGACAAAACAAAAACTTAAAAAACGTCACATTAACGGCACCATGTCGGCGACGCGAGTCCATAAGTTTTGCCACTAACAAAATATCGCTCAACGCGGCTTTTCAGCTTTCAATTTAAACATTCTCTGGCACATTTGGTAGCGTTTATGTGGCTTACTAAAACAGATAATAATATAGCAATAAAGACTGAAACCATCTCGATTTTGAGAAATAGTTTTAAAGTTTCATCGTAATTTAAATTTAAATTAATTCTTCAAAACTTGCGCGAAGTATGGCTCGCCTCGTACGATAATGGCTGTCTTTGTGCTATAGTGTTCCCTTGCAGGAGATGGAATCGTTTTGCGGTGCATTTGCTCTAATTAGCTCGAATTTGAGCATTCATAGACAGCGCAGACCGGCGCTCGCTCGGCGAGACTTCGCCGACAACTCGGTACAAAGTTATATTACTAACTACAGAACACATATTATTGTAATCATTTTGATTACTGCAATATTTGAAAAGGTCACAAAGTTATTCGATTAGTTACTGATTATGCGTTACTTTCCGAAAGGTAATCTTATGGTATTCTGGAATTTATTCCGCTTTCGTTTTCTGGTTGGTTACCCAAGTATACAAAATAATACGAGTAGACAAGTTTAAAAAAAACCATTTGAATTAGCGATTGCAAGCGTGTCTTGGAAACAAACTGACAGTCATTAATTGAATAAAACATTATGAACGCATGTATTTGTTTGCAGAAAAAATACACCTAACGAAACAGTACTACACTTTTATTACCAGTATTGTTAACCATAGTAATTCGGGTCGTCAAGCCACAAGGCACGTTCGACTACAAACTTCTATAATTGCACGCAATAATAACAGAATATGCACGAAGCGTGCAGCTGGCGCCGCGCCGGCCGCGCGCCACCGAGACCTCGCAATCGATACAAGATATTCATTCGATGCGACTCGGATGCGGAGGAGCCGCTATTGTAGGCCGATACTATCGACGTCACATTTTGCATATCGATGTTACACGGTATTTGCATGAGATGGAAATCTTATTCATTTTATTTGCCATCGTCTGGAGTTCAGCCCGGGTTGCGCATGTTATTCGTCGGTGCATGAAAATATTTTGAATGTCAACTCGCCTCGGTCCAAATGCCAGCAAACAGCTTCAGCTGTGCGCGAAGGTAAACTTCGTGAAACTATACCATTGTGGTAGATAAGTAATCAGGGCGAGCGAAGAGAGCCCTATCACTATCCCACAACCTGAGTATCTTTTTGTGGTACACTTTACTGAAAAACTATCACGCCTTTAGATTTGTGCTTTAACATAGTAATTTAACTTCATATCTAGATGTGTTATCTGTCAAAAAAATAATAATTTTATGACCATTAAAAAATGAACACTAACAATTTTGTATTCATTGGATAGAATGTGATTGTACTACTAACGCCATCTGTTAGAAAACCAGAGTTAAAACGCTGCAACAGAACTAAACTAAATTTAAAAAAAACTGCCTTAAAAATTATTACCTGTTAGAAAAACTACGCGAGCCCTCACAAAGCTCAGCTTTTGGCTAGTATAGATTAACTTCTTATTGTGTACACCAAACCTTACACAGGTGATGACTTTATCGATATGATCAATCTCTTTTAAGGCTAAGTTTTTTTATACTAAAGTAATGAGATGAACAAGACGCTCTCCTGATGGTATGAGACAACACTTGTCCACGACCATTGCAGCGATACGTAGAACTTTGGGTAGCAATACAAGTATAGACCGTATATAAAATATAGTCCAGGGCATCGCAGCTTTAACGCTTTGGAATAGAAAGAAGAAGAACCGTGCTATCGTTCGAAGATGTTCAGTTTCGTTGATAATTTATCGATTGTTGATAATTTGTGCGCTATTCTCGAACGCGCCACTTCTCAGTATTCGATATTTGGCAGCTTCTGTACAGTACTGTTGTGTACTCTGTCGCCCTGATTCCCGAGTAACGGCGACGCAGGAGACCGGGCGGCTCGCGTAACAAGGTGGGCAATAATTACAATTGCAGGGAACCGCGCTGGCTCTACGGCAAGTGGCTTGCGGCGTGTCGATATTCCCACGCGAAGTTAGCAGCAATGACTTTGATGTAGGTATGTTGATGGGCGTGATATACAAGGTTATTAGCTTAAGGTTGCTCAAAGTCCATAGGTTTGAACGCTGTAAACGTGAATAATGGCAGCTGATCCGTATATTTAAGTTCACGTGCTTTTTTTAATATATAACAGTAATGAGACGAACGAGACGCTCTCCTGATGTTAAGAGATAACGTCAGTCCATGCCCATCGCAGCGGTACACAGAACTTTGAGTAGTATAACAAAGTCCAGGGCATCGCTGCCTTGGTGCTCATTACTTTGAGACTAGATGGTTAGTCTCAATAGCCCTGTAAAGCTCACCGGGAACTCGACTGCGGAGAGTTTTTGTGAGTTTTTCCAACATGTTTTTATTGCTTAGCAAACTTAGTTCAAATGGTATAGGCACGACAATTTGTGTTTTTATCTGAAATATTTTTAATTAACTAGCTATTCTTCTCTAGTTTTGAAAACTTTTTAAATTTTAAGCATAATTTTTCTTTCATAACATTTATTATGAAACAAAGTCGATGCACACCTCGGTGTACGCGCGGCTGTAAAAAGTCCGGAGAGAAAAGAAAGAAGTTTGTTAAGAAAAACTCGAGCAAGTTTCGCCGGTGTTTATTACTCGGCTATTAGTTATGGTGCTATCAGGCGCGGATTACGGTCGAGTGGCTTAGCCGGGCCGGCAGCGGGCGCCGGGCGCCGGGCCGCCGGCCGGCGTCGATCCGCCAATTAGCGGGCTTCGACGCTCACGATCGCGCCTCTAGCCCGATATAAAATGACCGGTGGAGGGGAAACTTTTAGCGCTGCCAACACGACCATGTTTTCTAGTTTAGAGCAGCGAAATTGAGAGGTGATTTAATGTGGAATGGTGTTTGGCCATGTTTGTTATTTAACAGTTTTTGTTTACACATGCGATATCACTTTTAACACTGAATAATTGCAGCCGTTTGCTAAGTGTGACTGAGTATATTATGTGTCTTGATTCAAATGGACAAAGCTTCAAACTCACACAGATTAACAGCTAGCCCTCACACAAACCGGATATATCCAATCCAATCATCTTTCACCTCTGAACCTGCCATTTGAACGTCAGATGGTCAAAGCGGATGCGCTCTCATTGAGCTATACAAGCTGTCAACGATTGAATGAATTAAACTTGTTTGCGAGGATGCTGGCTATGTTTTTTGAGGTAAAATATTCATAAAAAATGGCGCTTCTACGTGTGTGGCGTAAATCAGAAATATGTTTAATCTCTTCCTTTAGCGAGATCATAACCTGGACTGTCCGTGCCGGCCAGTCGATAGGATTACCTCCGATACCAGCCGCGACGTCGGCAGCCGTGCCTCTGTAATCCGATAACGCGCGCCCGAGGCCCCGGGAGCTGCCCCCCGGGCCCCAGGGGGAATCTGGAGGCCCAGCGCGCGTAGTGGACGGAGATCTCGTAATTAGTGTCCAGTGAGCCGTCCACGAAAGTTTCTATACCGGCGCCTCAATATCTAAGTCATTATGATATTGGTGGAGCTCGTATTGGGAATAAAATAGATGAATAAATATACATGTGATATGTCGGTACACACGTAGCAGTGACGTCATTGAAAATCTTTCCGCTATTAATGCTTTATCCGAATGAAAAAGAAAATGTGCTAAATTAATTATGGTTGACGGAGCAAGCGTCTGTCTGGGGCTTGTGAGCTTTCAGCTCGATGTCTTCCATGATGCATAGATTTATGGCTATGCAAGTGCATTGCAGTACTATGCGATATGTCGAGTACAAGTGATAACTTTGTACATACAAGCGCGGCCAGCGGCAGCGACAGTGGTGGCGGTCACCAGTGGTGCTCACTGCTCGTGGTGGCTGCCGCAGCGGTTACACCGGACCTAACAGCGGCCGCATGTCGGGACAGCACCGCCAGACACGTGAGTCCGGGGAAGCTTATAGAAAGCATGACCGACCTGAATCCTCTTGAGTTGCCGCTTGCCCTTGAACCAGGCGATGGCGGCGGGCGGGCGGCTGCCGGCGGACTCGCACGTCACCTCGTACCGGCGCTCCGCCGTCAGCGCGCCGCCCTCGCCCAGCTCCGCGGGCTTCTTTATCTCCACCGTCAGGGGGCGCACTGAGGGAGAAATCGTGTTACTGGATGATAAGGTTTTGCTTATTATTAGTAATATTCACGAAGGGTTTTTTGGGTAAGTCTTTTGTCCATGACCATTGCAATGGTATCCATAACATTGCGCAGCGAAACACGCTTTACTTCATCGACAACTTCTTCTCGTTGTAGGGGGCTGAAACCACGTCATGTACCTCGCGAATCGAATCACTAAGCAAGAAGGAATAAGTTTCAACTGTATTGGAGATGGCATGGAACACACAAAAAGACACGCCGGGCAACTGTAACCCAGACGGTTAGACTTGGGTTGTGTGGACAGGAGGCGTGGAGTGGCGGGCGCGACTCGGGCGCGGTGGGGACTCACGGAACATGTCGAGCACGAGGGACAGCTCGCGCGGCGGCACGAGGTGCGAGTTGGCGGCCTGGCACGTGAACACGGCCGCGTAGTCCCCGCGCCGCACGGCCGGCCACAGCAGCCGGTTCTCGATCACGTCGCCCGTGTTGTGCTCGTACTCCTCGTCCACCAGCACGCCGTTCACCAGCCACCGCACCGACGGCTCCGGCCGACCTGTGCATGGGTTTCATAGTCTACAACTGTACTCTGCCTACGTTTTGATGGTTTATCGTGATAGGATTGTGGTAAGCACTAAAGTAATTATACATTCTAGGATTTTGGCCAGAGATGATTTTTCACGAAGCCTCCACGTCACGAATAAAGCGATAACTCTAGTTACCGAACCACACATACTAGAAAGTTCCGGTTTGTTCTAGTATACTCTCCGACCAGTAATTGCGTTGGGGGCAAACTAAACATAAAAACTGTTTCGTACTGCAAAAAAGCCCCACGAATCTAACCTCGAACCGTTTAAAGTAACAACTCCACAAAACTTTTGCAATGCTCCGAATTAAAACAAACTGCGTAGTTTTAAAACAGTTTGTAGTTAGACTACAACAAACGGAAACATTATTCTTCTTTCCCGCTAACAGCAGTATCAAACAGACTTAAAGTAAATGATACCGAAGCAAGCGAAGCAGCGACCGGCAGCTCGCCGGAGAGACTTCACGGCCGTTTGTCTTACTCGCCGGGAACTCGACAATACGCGACTTAGCAGGTAGAGATGAGGTGGAGTGCGCCCGTGATGGTCTCCGGACGCGGCGCCCACACATAAATAAGCGTGCCGGCCATCCACCATCGGCGGTCCCTTTGTCCCGCGCGCTTGTTTATTTGTCGGCCACTATGTGCGCTTTTGTTCGGTCCCGGAGCTGCGACGCTCCGCTATCCTTCCGTCCACTTGTCCAAATCGAATTAGTTCAGCTCTCGAGTACCTCGGCGAGATCTAATTCTGTCTGTCGATGGATTTAATTTGGATTCGTCGACTGCTGCGAGTTTCCGCCGGAGCGTCAGAGCCGGCTGCGGTGGTTCGACGATTGATTTGTTTTGTTCACGTTTTTCATAATCAAGAAAGTGGGTCGGTCGGCCTGCTGTCGCGAAAGCTGAGGCTTAATTTCCAGGCGTCACCGCGCGGCACGGGGGCGGGGGCGCGGGGCGCCCGGGATCGCCGTCGACGGCCGCTTCCGACTTATTGTTTCGCTGTTTCCCTTTGATAAACAACATCGCCGCTTCTTTGTATTGGTTTTTGTTTGGTTAATAAACAGAACGCCGCCGACCCGGAATTAAGATTTATTTGATTTCGAGGGATCGTTGTAATGAAGCGATCGATCGTTGTGCGCCCCCGATCCGACGCGGCGGATGTTTGTCGGGCCCGTAAACAAAACATTTATTGTTGTAGCGCGTTCCGGCAGCTGTTGATTTTACTTTTTCTATGACAACCGAGCCGAGCTAAGCGTTAAATACTTCCGTTTCCCGCGTGGTATAATTCTTCAGCCACAAATTGAAACATAATTCCCGTAAACGTATTCACCTCGCACTTATTATTCGGGCCATTTAGCTAGAAGCTGCATAATGGCCCGGCGCGGGCGCGACGTCTCAATCCGCGCAACAGGCGCTCGTCTTCATAAAAACTGAGAAAACAGCGGCCTGAGCCTCCGTCATTAGAAAGGCATCTGCGTTCCGGAGAATTCAATTTTTCCTCCGTATTTTCGAGGAACACGCTTCAATCAATTTCTCGATTATGCAAATAAGGTGGCCCGCCGTCAATTCAAATTCCATTCTGTGGGCACAGGCGGTGCGGCGGCGGTGCGGCGGCGGTGCGGTGGTGGCGCGCGGGCGGCGCGGCCTGGTAATCGGACGCGATCCTTTTTGATTGGGATCGCGTAATTTTGACTTCGTGACTCTTTTTAACGACGTTTACGCTTCGCTTCGTTTTGTAGGCTTTTAATTACTTGATTTGAACATGAGGGCACGTCGGAGGCTTCGGACCTGACCTTTATCGGTTACGTGGTGGAGTAAGTTACGTAAGTTCCGTGACGTTGTCGTCGAAGACGGAGAGAAGTGCTCTCTGGCGCGGCATTATGCATCTCGCGCGGTAAAAGGTTATGTAGCAATGTGCTGTAGCCCGTGTGAGTCCCGACAGCGGAGGCGCGTGGCGCGCTCGCGGGGGCGCGCGCGCTGCATTCTATCCGACGGGTTGTGTTTTTATTTGTCGGTAAGAGCGTTTCAGTGTCTCGAGCCGGACGCGGGCGGCGGGGGGCGGGCAGGGGAGGGGGAGAGAGTTTGAACAATGTATTCTTATTGCGTTTTGTACGCTCCTCGGATGTTTAAGATCGATGATTCTGCGACGAAGTTATTAGATTGAGATCGAGGATTTGAGTCGCTGTGGAGACCGATTCTGTATGTTTGCTTCCAGTATTGTGTTGTCGGGTTTTTGTTGAAATGATTTTTAGTCGGTTTTTGTGAAGCCTTGTATGATATAAGTTATAGATACTACATTGCAATGCTTCTATTGCGGGTCACTTGCAGCTAAGCTTGCTTGATTTTCACGAAATTTTATAAAAAAGAAGAACTTCATTGATAAAAAAATACATACGAATACAAACAAAATATAAAAGAAATTTTGTTTGTCAATATGGGCAAAATCATCTTTACTTCTTCATACACTCTTACTGCATAAACGCGATAAGAATAAGGAGAACTAGGTTTATAGAAGTATTTAAAATTACTCATTATTTGTACTGATAGAAGCGTTCCACAAGTGTGCACAACGAACATGGAGACAGCAGCGCCACGGCCGGCGCTCCATGCCCACTACTGGGCAAAGTACTGTTACGCTCTAGAAACATTTAAGATCTAGAACATTTTTGAAATCTAGTTAATTTGCCGCTGCCGTGCATAACCATATTTGGTTAAATAAATTATTGTATGTCAACGGATGATTGTCTGTGAAGAATATAATTAAACAGATAATGAAAGTTTTTTTCATGTAAAAGTAATGGAAAGTCGACGTGCTCTCCTGACGATAGGAGATAACGCCTGCCCATGACCATGGCAGCGGTGCTCATTACTATGCACATTCAATGTTTGTCTCAACAGCTCTATAATTTCGCTAGCTGCAGTACCCTTCAAACAGAAACACGACACTGTTTACACACTACTGCTAGTAATATATTATTACTAGGAAATATGTGGCAAAATAATTGACTAGCAATGAAATAGGCGCGAACATGTTCCCTTGCCTGAAAGACACTCGTCTGTGACAATCTGATAAATTATAATTAGGCTCTGGATCACGGCGCGGCGTCAGGAACGCGCATGAAATTGATTTACTGAGGCTCGCTGTCGCGCGCGGATGCGATGACTTCGTAATGAGCCACTCCCGCTTTGATTGCGAGAATTTAATTAATAATGGATAATTTCTGTCCGGGACCCGCTTCTTTACTACGAGATAACAGCTCTGGCAAGTTGTTAATACTACAATTTTAGTTTTAGTGGAATAGAAAATGGCATTTTGGTTCCCAATCGCATTTTTTAATAACATGCGAAGAAATCTCGCGCTTCTTCCAAGGCTCGAGTATACGATGTAATCACTACGTCATCTGTGGCTAAAGTGACTGAACGTGTTGCAGGAGTGATTTTATTTCGACAGTTTATGGTTATTATTGCAGCGGCTGGCTTTTGATAGACAAACGAGTCGTGGTTCCAAGTTGCGGCCAAGACTTGCACACTTGACTTTTCTCAATCAATGCGGAGATATTTTATCTAAGTAGTATATATACCGTATAACTTGTTTTGCCGAAGACGAGTTTTCTATTGCGGCTGCCGCGTGCTCTTGAATTTTGGAAACTTCCCACATGAAAATATTTTACATTCGCTTCCTTAACTTTACTAAATCGAATAACATTTGGGGATCGATGACGAACCTCCTTGTGGACCACAGTAGTACATTTAACGTGCAGTCGAAAATGTAAATAAATTATTCGTTAATTTTTCCTTCCCTGTCGACGTTTTGGAGTAAAAGTTCTCGACATTTTTACGCACAGGTTTCAATCGTGATACCTACTTACTTTTATCAAGATATGTTTTTTAAATTTTTTACTATTTTCAATGTTGATTATGTAATTTAGACAGAAATGCCTGTTTGTTGTAATTGAGCGGAGGCCCGAGGCCGGAGGCGGAGGCCCGGGCGCGGGTTGAGGCACGTACCGCCGAGCACGCGGCACGTGAGCAGCACGTCGTCGCCCTCCTCGTGCGGGCCCAGCGTGGTGCTGTTGATGACGCGCCCCCACCGGTCCACCACCACCGGTTTCTCAGGCGGCACTGCGACAAAGGAGAAGCGAAAGCTTGTATTGTATTATGTATATTATTTCACGCTGGGGTGGCTTAACGGGTTTCGATGAAGTTTAGGGTGCAGACAGCTTATAATCTAGATTAACATCACTTATCTTGAAAAAACGCAGATAAACCCGCGGGGACCGCTAGTGTTAGTGGCTAGGCGCCGGTCTTCTCGCATTGTGAGAAGGACACATAAAACCTTACAAATAAAAACCTTATTTTATATTCATTGAGTACCTATGTTTATGTAAATAAAGGTTTCATCGTAGTTCCATATTTCTAATTAAATTTTCTAAATAAGCTATACGTTGGAAAGTCAAAACTTGTTTCGTATTTTTGATTGTAACTTCCTTCACGAGCGACATTTAATACTAAAACAATAAATACTCTGGGAGTTTTAACGAGAACGCGGAAATTTCGCGTTACTGCATTAATATTATTTTTCAAAAACATGTTTTTCGAGTGTTTGTGTATAAAATTGAACTAACTATACATAACATAAAGTCACTATTCATAAAGTGCCAAATTACTCGCGCGAGTGTCGGAGAATGAAATAATAAAACCCAAATAGACTGTTTAAGAAGCGCTAAACAACTAAGTCACTATTAAGTTCAAAGATCGGGGCTGTTGTCCAGGGAAGTATTCTACGTGGAACTGTTAACACGGGGAATGAATTGTGTTTGCAGCTCGCACATCGGATTCCTTACCCGAGCAACACAAGAGACGTCGGCCTCGTGCACGAGCGAGATGTCTATCCGCCGGCGCCGGGACTCCGTCCGGAGTTCGCATCATTATTCACCGGCTATAATCTCCCGCCGAGAGAGCCACTATGTGTACAGGATTTAATTAATTAAAACAATATCCGAGAGCGCAAACAGATCGCAATTAATCAGCAGAATACAACTCAGGTGATCGCTAACGGCTACCTCCGATTAGCATCACGCTCGCCAGCGACGCTAGGCCTTCTGTTTGCTCCCCTTCCGCCTTGCTGCCCGAGCATAGGGTCGAGAGTCGCCCGGCGCGGCCGCGGCGGAGCGTTGCCGATACCGCCGCACGTTAGGGTATTTCGGTCGATTCCGTTTAAAGCATCAAAGCTCAATTGGGTTTTACATCGGACACCGGGGCGTCCAATCTAACTTCAGGCGCGGCGCCCGCGGAAACTGCAGCTTTCGAACGATAGCTTTCAATTCGGGACCGACTGCATTTTGTAGTTTTTCCTCTGGTTTTCAAGTTTGAACAAATTTAGTTTCGCTGCGTCTACATAAACAGTATTTGTACCTTCTTTAATATAACTTAAAATATACATTTGTTTGCGAAAAATGAAAGAACTCGAGTTCAAAGTAAGGAAAAAGATAGGTACGCCACGGCGCGGCGTGCTAATGTTGTGTAAACCAGAGCTTGTCGACCTCGTACAAAGGGTGCTCCAGACACTGATCCGAGCCGATTAATTCAATCGGCCGAAATCAATTTAAAGTTAACCGCCTCACGTTGACGGCGAGTGACATAATCTGCATTGAAATTCATCGGACGGCGCGCCCGGCGCCGCGGGGGCTAGCCGCTGATAGAAAGACAACACAATCAGATCGGAGCCTGATGGGCTTCCGAGTGGTTTAAACTCCTTAACTCGATTGTGTCGGCCGATTGCTCGAGTGCGACTCGTGCGTGGGCGGGGCGCCGAAACATCTCGTGGTGCTCGCGACAGCGGCTTAACGTCATGGGCTCGCTAGAGAGGAACTTATTCAGAGGCTGTGAAGTAAAATCACTTAGCATCATGTTGTAGCGCGATGGTTATTTTACAGCGCAACACTACGGGAACTGCATTAATAGAAATACATTTTTTATAACAACAGAAACAAAACAAAGACAAGTCAGGGACAGTTATAGAACAGGGGCTCACCTCGGCATAATGCTAGTCGTACTAAATGGTAATAACATAATCAACGTATATGTACTTCTAACACATACATACATTAAAGTACAAATATAGTTAAAAAAATGTGGCATAAATATGTTACAACTAAAGTTTTGTTTTTTGGTATTTCCCCGAATATTTAACGAAAAATAATACTAACAAATTGATAAAACCTATTGGAAATACTCAGTAGCGTGTGTCAAGAAGACATGGTCAATTGAAGGGCCAGCGACGGGTCCCGGGGGGCCGTCCAATTAAAGCGGCGTGTCGGGCCGGCCCTGCCCGGCGCGCCGCAGCGGGCGCCCGCGCGTTGACCTGTATTGTTACTTCGCAAGGACTGCTGGCGCGGGACGTTCCCAGTGGTACCCGCTCGGTGCTCGGTGCTGATTGTAACAGTATAGTCCTCTTTAGCGCTGGCCCAGCTGCTAACTGACTTCGTAAGTGAGCAGTCTCCGTACTCGGAAATCATATTTAAATTATAATCGCACAATTTAACCAAATTCCAACCTCTAGTGTCGATCACTTTATAAACGAGTTATACTTGCAGCTAATGTTCACCGTGGTGTTACTTTAACTTATATACTAACTAGCCTAAGGTCTATTACTGTAGCTTTTATATATTCTAAATAGGTTCGCGTTTGTCCCTGCCTGATGTTAAGCAGTAAGTGCGGTCTAAGATGGAGCACGTTTACCTAGAAGAAATCCATATTGTACCTTACAGGAAACATAGACTCCGGCAGAGTTCCACAACCTCGCTGTCCGAATAAATAATGTGGAATGTCCGGTGGTAGAAAGGTGCAGGGGGACCCAAATTGTGCAGTTCAAGTGCACACTCCTATGACGGTGTTCAAGGCTTTGAAGCCGAGGCTCCAGTAAAGTTTCATTGTCAATTTAAATCCTGCCGCGCCTCTCGATCGACCTATGTCGATAAAATAAACATGTGTAGAAGGACATATCCTTTTTTAAAGTCTTTGGCTACGAACAATATATTTTAATTGCACGCTATATTTGCTCGAATTTGCTGTAACTTAGTGTTTAGAGTTGCTCGTATTCTATTATATTATTTTGTGTTTGAGAAATGAAAACTACGTAAAGGGGATTCGCAATCGGATGGCATTAAAAAGAGGCTATACTGCGGCGACCCCGGACGAGCGACTTGTAGATATTACGTATACTCTTAGAACAACCCTAGACTTCATACCGACTTATTTGAAAAATATTTAATCTCCATTATTGTTATAAGCGTCTACAGAATTTAGGTAACCTTGGCAAAGCACTAAAAATGATTGTTTGAGCAACTGCCCTGGCGCCGCGCCCGCGGGCCGCCCTGACCTGACGCTAAGTGATTATTCCAACCGCGGGGCCGGTGGACCAGCTCCCGGGAACAGACTATACCTAACCATTACAGTTGACACCAGCGACTACCTACTACCCACACTGACTGTTCTGCTTCTTGAGCTATCGAGGCGTGGGTTCCATTCCTACCAGAACAAACATTTACGCGACAATAAATCTATTTTTTTTTATTGGTTTCTTAATTGGTTTGCGTTTGTTCATGCCCTGCTTGATGTAGTCTAAGATGAAGCACGCTTACCTAGAAAAAACCTGTTTACTCTGGATTTGAAGACACCCAAGTTGTACTTCGCGGGTAAAACAGACGCCGGCAGAGAGCTTGTCCTGTATGTATTATAGGTGTATATTTACAAAAAAAGTACCTGAGTATTCTATCAGTTATCTGGTTCCCGTAGTACAAACTTTGCTTAGTTTGAGATTAGATATTTTCATAGTTGAAATTTTCTTTTGAATGTGCTCGAAAAAAATGAAGTTTAAGAAAGCTCCAGGAAAACTAGTAGTGGTAACAAATCTCATACTTATCCGACTTCTCATTTTGATGTGTGGGATACTTCACCGCTGTGTAAATAAATATAAATTCTTTACTCTACGTATGAAGAGTGTTACAATAAATGGGCTCGCGTTTGACTTCCATTTCACCTGATGTTAACTGAAGATGCGGTCTACGTTGCACCTCGTTTACCTAGAAAATACCGATTGGACTCGACACGTGGACAATTTGAAATGTGTCGTACTACATCGGTAAGCTGAGTGATCGATCGCAAGCGCCGTATGTCAAATAAAGGCCAAGATCAAGCGCGCGTCGCGCCGGCCCCGCGAGCTCCACTGCGCGCCGGCTCTGCCCGACATTCTATCTGCACCTCTCACCTTCAAGTGCGAGGAATGGCGCGATTAGCATTTCCCTGGCATTTTTCCGTAAGGTCAATTGTTCGCACAACTTTCCTGCCATTCCTTCCCTTATTTTTGTTTGTACGTAAGAGCTTTATTGTTTTTCCCGGAAACTATGAAGACGCAGAATTAATTTGGGCTAGGATTACGGGTTCTTATTGCGTCTCCGTGTCCAGAGCCCTCACGCGCGCCCGCGCCGGCGAGGGGTTCGCGCGCCCTATGCAGTTACTTGTTACATCTGGCCTAACATACCAATTTTTTGGCCTCAGTAATAACTGAGGCCAAAAAATTTGTATGTTTTGACAAACAACAAAGTTAAAAAGAAATAATACACGCTACTCTAGCAACGCGCTTCGGTCGGTTCAACCGCAACTTATCTTAGCTGTAGTTTGTAAAACCATGATCGAGTCTTTAAATGAGCGCAATTAAAGTTAGTTGGTCAATTGTGGTCAAATAAATAGCCCGTCAGCCACAAAAAAAAAAAAAATATTACATTAAGTTAAAAGTGATGCTCGGTTTGAGAGATGCAGACATGTCCAATTTAAGTTGAACTCTCATCAATGAGGGCGACCATATTAATTTTGCCCTTGACGAAAATCAACGCGGACGGAGTCGCGGGCACAGCTAGTTAAAGAGGAATCTGCTAAAATACGGATCAGCAGTAATACATCAAACGGGTCTAAATTGATGTCTGAGATATCATTCGAACGTTCCTTTAATCCATGTCCAGTCCATGCTTCATTTTTTTAAATCTGTACTATATATTTACGTGCAGTTTCCTGTGCGACATTAAAGTATCGTTATCCTGTTCTCTTCTTCGCGATGTAAGCCAGCTCGGCTGCCGGAGTGCCATCACTGAAGTTCGACTAATTAAAGCCGAACTCCGATGGCGACGAGTCCGGAAGCTAACAAGTTTGAGCACATTCGTGGAACCGACGTCGAACCGGCGTCACATTAGCCGGCCCACTGACACGGAATGCGCTAATTAATTCTATGATCGGTTTTATACACGGGCGTCGCCGTGGAGGGAATACGACGATAAATTAACATTTCGGGACAATGTCTCGGTGGAATCGACAACCTGACGGTGGACGGCACAACACCAGAACAGGCGGCCGGCTGAAGAGAACATGAGTGAGATAAACGGTTGACGCTGATGATGTTTATTTGTGAAGTGAAGATTTCTTCTTGAGCGATTTCTGGTAGCGACAACACTGAAGGGTTCGCGTCGCGATATGCGAATGTGACGTGTCCTGACAACCTATTTTTAAAATTTAAAAGTAAAGAGACGAACGGGTCTCTTTTCTGATGGTAAGAAATAACGACGGTCCATGTCCACTACATCGATTCACAGAATATTGAAAAAATAAACTTAAAATTAAAAAAAACTAAGGCTTTGCAAAGCACTAAAAACAAACAGTTCTATAAGCGGCCAGATATTTTGCTGAGATGTTGGAAACATTGTTGCAGAGTTAAGTCATCCAATTTGAATACTGTTATCAAATAACTTTGAATCTATGCAGCGCTCGGCTCGCCCCACCTTTCACAAAAACTGGGTTTTGGTTGGACATTTTTAGTGCAGGTAACATTGCACAGTGATTAGGACCCAGTACCAAAGGTTATACATATTACGCAGGCCACTTAACGACAGATGTCCGGCCAGGAGCTGCATGCAGTTGTCCAACGTTTGTTCATAAAAATAATAGACTGACAATGGCTTTATAAAACTCATTGCATCTTTGATTTATACTCGAAAACCTATCTAATATTAACTGGACTAATTTAATGTGTTTTTTTTAAAGTGAGACGAACGAGACGCTCTCCTGATGGTTGCCGCTTTGGCGCTCATTACTTTGAGACTTTCGAGTTCTGTAATGTCGCTAGCTGCAGGCCCTTGAAGTCGGAACACAGTAATGTGTAAATTTAAGTAATAGTTTTTGTTCAGTAATCGTATCATGCCTATAACTATCTAACTATCGTCACAATACGTTCCCGTCGCCAGTCTCGTGCCGCGGCGCCTACAATGTATCGTTTAATGGCTTCACAATGACGGAGATCTAAGAATTAAAGCACCATCACATAAGATACAAGTATCTACATACGTCTAGGGTCTGCAACGTTTGCTTGTCACACGCGAATTATACTTTGTTTTCTGCATAATCTGTACTATTTTTCTGATTTGCGAGTTCCATGATACAACTGCAACGCTGGCCTTTATTTCTTTTGGTTTTGGTTGGGTACAAGGTTAGCCTTACAACGAGCGGCGCGGCGGCCGGCGGGGCTGCAGCGCACGTCGCCTGAAATTAGATATTCTTTAGGCTGTCTACAGATACTTTACTAACTTTAAGTAGGTTAGTTTAGTTTCCGTTAGGTTTTAGTTTCAATCAGAATTAGTTTTGTACATATAAAATAAAACGTAGCTGACATGCTTGTATATAAGCCTGTGGCGGATGTCATCGGAGCCGATAACTGATTCAGCTGAAACGATATATCGCATGAATGTATGCATGACGTCATAATCGATCACTCCGCCCCGCGGAGTGTGCAAGCCGTATTTTCAATCAAGTCAAGCTGCAGATCGAGTACTCTATAAAATCGCAAATTAATGCTCAAATTATTTGGAAACGTTTTATGCGAACATAAAGCAAAAACCTAATGAATTCGTTACTGACTTCGACGTTATCATCGGCCCGTTATTCATCACATGTGTGGTGCGAGAGTACCTGTATCTGCGCTGGTGGCTTAGAAGCCCATTTTGGATCTGGATTGGCCGCAGTTCTTCTCATATATATTTTATTGTATAAGAAAGCAACGTTTTTGGCCTCTAAAATTGGTATTATTGGGCAATTACTGAGCTCATGAAACGATCGAACGTCTTACTGTACACGACATGTCGCCACAGACACCAAGCAAATAGGTCGGCAGTAAATCGAGCCGGTTTACAATACAACTCCGATAGCTCTAGCAGGAGCGCACCGAGCGGGCCGCACGGCGCCGCCGAGCCGCATGCGGCCTGCGGCCTCGTAAACCGTGGCCGCCGTTAGTTGTCGTCGCGGAGACACGGCGCGGTCGCTCCCGCCCGTATATCTGTCGGCACTACCCCTCCCGCCAGGTACACAACATGAGAACGGTAACGTAGCGGGAGACAGTTACTGAGACGTCACGGCTGCTACTTTATTGCGGTCACTCTGGCCCGCCTACTTTCAATGGTGGACCGTTTTATTACAACGTTTATATCGTATACATTTCTTTCGGTTGAAAAGGGTCTCAAATGAAAACAATTACAATTAATGTCTAATGTACAATGGTCGGAACGAGCAAAACGCGATACCGGTCTTTTAAATAATGAACACTTCTGTTTATGAATCTGATTCAACATTCGTATACGCAAGGCGTCCGAGAGCTCCGTCGCTGGCGTCCACGGCGCCGGAATGGAACAATTAAGGAGAGCACACTTTATGAATACGTATGAGCCGCGCAATGATTAGATTCGATTGATCGATGCTTTGTTTGGCGCGAGTTCGCTTCGACTCGCGCTATCCGGTATAAATCGAGGCAGCTCGTATAAACATCTATACATGTTTGTATTTTCAAACAACTACAGTAAAGAAAAGATAGTATTTATTGACAAGATTGACATACGTATATACAAAAATTCTAATAATTTACACGGGAGGTGGATAGAAATTCAAGTTAACTTTTTGTACGGTGACATTATAGATACACACAGAATAGAGCACGCACTCCTTTTTATCCAAAATTGTACCAGTTGGGCCCGAATTCGGCGGCCGGGCTCTGGCAGGCCCTGCTTAAGACTTGTGGCTTGTGTTGACTTTGTGCCTGCTTGTGATTTACGTGCGCTCGTAGTTACATATAATTATGTATATTGTCGATACAATTGAATATGTAAATAAAGGAAGAAAAGAGAACAATTAGTTACATGTGTGTATAATATATTAATAGATGTGTTGGTGATTTGTGTGTACATGCATAATACCTTTACTATATTTATTGAATATCCACTGTGTTCATATATGCAATAAATGAATTATGAATAATATTTCTGCATTCTCGCATGGCGAAATTGTGTTTGTTAACTTGTTGGGCCAACGCGCCCTGTCTAGGGCCTTGGTTGCGCTGGAGACGTAACGTGAGTATCACATTTTAAAATTTAAAAGGGGCCTTTAAAATTTTAAAATTCTTTGAAAGTCTTTTTAATAAAAAGTATGGTTTGGCTAAAAAAGTAATATTATATCAAACTTTATTCTAAATTTAAACTTGAATAACCTATTTATCTAATTAAAAGACATAGTCTTCACTGCATGGGCTTTATATGAGACCATATAATGCGAGTTATTTTTACAAAAATCTGTTGAGTCTTCGAATTAGAATACGTACAACAAGTTCGCCATCCAGCCAGCCCACGTCAATGTCGTTAAAGCACTGTTATCTAGTAGACTTAAAAAATACTGCAGAACATGGGTACAATATCGTTAGTCATACGCGAGCTTGTCGACTGAAACTCACCGACGACGGTGAGGTTGTATCTGAAGCTGGTGGTCTGCGTGTTGCGGAAGTCGACGCGGCAGCGGTACACGCCCTCGTCCCGGCGCTTCACGTCGCGCACCAGCAGCGCGGCGGGCGGCGGGGAGGTGGAGAAGTGCGCCCGTGGGCCGAACACCTCGGGCGCCGACCAGTGCCGCGCCTCCGACAGGTGCTTGCCGCGCACGTCGAAGCTGCAACAACAACATTCCTTAGCGGCCTGCTTCGAGGAAACTATGCACACTGCGCAACCTGGTATCACTTGCCTCTTGGCCCCGTGACTGTGGCACGGCATCATGGCTTCACGTAGGGCAAGGTGCGGTTAAACGAAAACTTGTATTGATAATAAATCACAATAATTAATGTCATTACCTTATTAAATGTAACATTAGCTAAATGAGTGGGTGCTCGACTGCTCGTCGGGCCACGAGTGACAGTTCTTCTAGATAATTGTGTTACATCATATCGCGTCTATCACTCAGTCGACACGGTAGTCAAATACAGAGTTTATATTGAATAAAATATTACAGGGAGCCGTAACAAAACGTGAAACGTTATTTTCCATGATTAAAACGCCAGAAAACAAATTTCATCAAAATGAAAACGCGGTCGAGCATTATTTTTGATGCCTCTATTGCTCTACTGGGCGCGCAAACTAACCTCCGAAAAACAAGCGGCGAACACAAACATAGTTTAATCTGAATAAAGTTCGCCAATAACCCGGTCGCCGGCCCGCGCGCGCCGGGCCGCTCGCGCTGCTGCGGCCCGGAATCGCACAAATAGTCAACCGAGGCCCACCTCGCGCACCGACTAACGACGGACTGATATGCTTGCAGTTTGTTCGGTCATCCCCACGACTGCCTATTTTTTGATTCTTTTATGATATAGTTCACAGAGCACGTATTTTAATTTTATGTCCATTTTTATTCACTGTAATCCGAACATTGAGTATCTAAAAAAAAAAAAAACCACGGGGTCACTCGCACAAGTACGGTAACTTTCAAATAGGAACACAATGATGTGGTCTCTTCGGCTCGGCTGCGCAGCCACGCAGCCTCCCACGAGTAGCTCTAACTATTGACTTCTTAAGTATAGTTGTGCGAGTGCGTTTTTTAAATCACGCGTTATATACGTTACGTCCAAAATATTCGCGTAAATGACACGAGTTTTCACAGTTTAACACATAAAATTTTTAGTCGGCACTAAATCGATATAAAAAAATAACAAGAGAAACTAGTGTAATTTTTTGTGTAGTGCCGCGCACACAGTTGTGGTTTTGTCAGGTGCGGGTCGTGCCGGGATGGCGAGGGTCGGCCGCAGACCGCACGTCACTCGTGTTGCATATGACCTCGTTTCTCATCGATTATTTTTACGTGAAAAAAAAGTCTTCCTTAAGGTAATTTAGCTCAATTTCATACGGCATTCGGGAGTTATATCTCTAGTGTATCTCCGCCCATAAGTCGGTTCGGTGGCGACACGGACGAGGTTCCAATCTCACTCGAAACTAATTATCCAAAATAATCTTCAAATCTAAAACATATTAAAATAACTATCAGTTAACTTGAAACAATTCTAAACATTCATCCGAAATATACTTAAATATGAGCACTCCTACAAAGTAACACCTGAACCGCTCAATTATCAATTTATTAATTTTTGATTGTTAGGATTGTAATAGAAACAAAAATAAAAAATAAACTATCGAACCAGTAACATCAAAAACATAAATAACTTTTAAATAAATACTAGAAACATGATTATTTCTACGTTCTGACTTTACTTAGACGAAGTCTAATAATTTTGTCGTGAGTTGACGTAGTTTACTAAAATTACTCGTTTATTTCCATTCGGAGCTACATTGTGAGCGAGTAAACGGGCTTCATAATTATTATTTAGGATTTTCTTTTGAATAAATTGAGAAACACTCGAGCACAAATGTTATTTGTGACATAAACTCAAATTTGGAATAACGATAACAAATGTATACTATAGCTATTGTGCTTAGACTGTTAGTTGTCGTCGCGGAGGCGAGGCGACGGAGACGGTGGCTCCAGCGTACGTCGCACGGTAACGATTGCCAAATACATGAAATCAATTTTACTAACATTTACTCCCGCCAGAGGCGCTGTTTCATTTTAACGTAATATGCTAGAGCCTCTGGTGCACATGACGCGGATGACGGACGGCAGCTGTCACCGCGGCGATCATTCGGGTGACGTCAAGATTCATATTTCCATCGAGTTTTGTTGTTTTTATTTTTCCGCGAGGCTCTGTCCTTATTCCATATTCCGGCGCCGCGCGCGCCTGCCGACGGTCCGCCCGCCGCAGCGCCCGCCACCGCACCGCAGTACACAAGTTCACGTTTTATTATTTATTCACGTATAAAAAAATATCGATAGTGAATCTCGGCGCGCATGACATTCAGTCCGATGCTTTTGATGACTTTTTGTTCGATACCTAATATAAATAAATTTTGATCAGTTTTTGAGTGTTGGCTGTGAAAAGCCCGGTCCACCAACATCATCATCTCAAAATTATGTTTATCACCAAGACTTATTCACGCACAAAATAGCGTGCCGCGGTGACAGCTTTACGTTTTATAAGATAAGGGTAGCAAGATGAGGGCACTCTCCAGTGACGCACTCTCCGGTCGACTCGTGACCATGGTTATTGCAACATGGCCGAAACGAGGAGGTAAACTATATTCATAGTATTTTGTGCCTGATTAAGACCCGGAGCTAAACATAATTAAGTGTTCGAGTCGCGAAAGTTTAAAAATTATATCATCATCATAGTAAAAACTCCAAACGAGTCGGAAATACTTCGTAAAATGTGATGCGAGGGAACGCGGCGCGGCGGCGCACGGCCGGCCCGCCGCGCCGGGAGGAGGCGCTCGCCGGCTAACAAGCCTAGAGTTTATTGCGATGTAAATGCCGAGGCCGCATCCGACGCCACTAACTGACTCGGAGGGCGGAGAATAAAAATGTGTTGTGTGTCGTCGCGAAGATAAATCTCGCTGGAACGCTCATGAGCATCTGTCACTAAATGTTGTGTTATTGCCTGTCTAAGGACTAAGTCTGTCGTTTGATGGCAAATAGTCTCGACTCGGGGACTATTTGGTACATTTTTGTTCTTCACTCGTAACAGAGAAGACTATGTATTAGGTATTGTACAGCAAACGTACAATACCTAATACATAGTCTTCTCTGCGTAATGTTTATAAAAACTGTCACGTGAGTACTGTCACATAAGCTTCGCCCGAGCGAAGTATTAATCACGGTTTAGTTCTGATAATGGATTGTTATATCCGCGGCGCATCGTCTATATAGCTCGCCTGCCCTCGCAAGTCGTTAATTTTTTTTTTTAAAAGGAATTATAAAATTATTTGATTTTTCATTCAACGTTGTGTTCCGGCAGCCTCACTCGAGAGCCAGTTCCATTCTAGGCTAGGTGTGTTTACCATTTTGGAAAGTGGATATAATCAAGTAGGTACCTACAATGCTACGACACGGTTTTTTTTGGTTATGCAAAAGTATTAAGACGAACTTGACGCTCTCCTGATGGTAAGAGATAACGGATGTCACTTTGAGTAACAAAACTAAGTCCGGGGCATCGCTGCTTTGCCGCTCATTACTTCGAGACATTCGATGGTCAGTCCCCACAACCCCGTGATGCCGCTGCAGTATTCTTGAAACCGGATCGCAGTAGGCACCTAATGTTAGCGCCCATCAACAGTAAAAACCAATTTATAAAGTTAAGTTCCTTTATGCAGATTTATTGACATTAATACATAGTGACATTTTCGATCAGTTTCTTCTTATTTCAATGGAAGTTGAAAGGAGTTGTAGTCGTCCCGCAGGCGGAACCTTTTCCCTTCCCGTCGGACTCTGCGTTCGATCTCTACTTCTCGCTGTCGAGTGACGGACGTCGCAGCACACGTCAAATGACATGACTCGTATACAGTTATTTTCATCGCCTTTTATTTGTTCGGAGATTTTCCCCCGCGTCGGCGGGAGAGCAGCGTGGCAGTTTAAATAATACTCGATTGCGCGGCAATACGCGGATATGACGCGACGTGACGCGCGTGACAACGCGACACGCGCCGACAAATGCTCGTGTTCGGTGCTTTTTGTCACGTCGGTCGTCCGCTCTAATGAAACATTCATTCCAGACGTTTGTTTACGGAACTATGCGCGTAGATAACACTCGCCGATTGAGCCATCTTACATTTGAAGTTTTATTTATAAAATATCATATTTTGTAGCGATAATAACTCAGTGGTTAGCGTGGTCGATTCACACGCCGAAGGGCATAGGTTCAAACCCCAACAATGAGCTTGAGTTGCCGGTGAAGGAAAACATCGTGAGGAAACCATAGCGTAGTGATAGAGTGCTCTCTAGTACTCGGCTGGCTAACTACCACCTTTAAGTGGAAAATCTCTCGTCAGTCACTATCAAGTTATCAAGCGCGCGCGCTAAAACCCTGAATTGAAGCCACCCTAGGCGACGCAACTTCTACTCTGTTTAAGTTTTAGCTCTGAATTAATCAGGCCAAAATTAGAAGAGCTGAAGTGTCGGTAATTAGTGTTGCACGGTCTGTTTGTGCAATGTACAGGAAATAACAGACGTCTTAGTTAATTAAAAAACGAAGTTTCAAGTAAAGCGACTCGCTCATACTCATTCGTTGAACAAATGGAGATTTTCATCGGTATCAACTTAATGGAGTGCTTGTGCACATACGCTCCGGTGTTAATTCGTTCGTACGCCGATTTCGTTGGAGCGCGGGTCTTATTTTAGGAATTTCTTATTAGAAAATGAAGTGAAGGAATAAGTGACGACTTTGACAGATTTTGTGATCGTATGTTGAAATGCAGAGGGGTGCCCATATTAGCAGGACCACACGGAGCGAGATCAGTAACGTTGAATCAGTAGCTGCTCTAGAAAATGAAGTCGATATTTAATCAAGAAAGCGCTCATTTCCCCCGCGTCGGTGGTCTCACAAAAGCAGCGTTATTTACGAACCCTGACTCGGCATTACGTTTGCCGGTTTCGATCTCCCGGAACAGTTCGGACGATGTTGGGGTGTCGATCTTGTAATAAAGTATGTTCGTCTATTTGAAGGATAATCCCGGCGCGGGCGGCTCCCCGTGATGCCGGCGCTTTGCGTCGGACGCCGCAGTTCTTCATCATCATAACTACTTATGTATTTTGTTTTACCGGCGAGGTAATGCCGTGTAAAACAGTAACGTGCTCGCGCACTTTACGAGTACGGTACCTCATCGATATGGGATTTTTTACGTTTATGGTAAGTCTATACTGAGAAAGTTTATGATCACAGATAAAAGGCAACTCCTTCGGTACTGCTATCACCCTGTCGTAGACGCTGGAGACGTCACTCGGAAAACTGAGTTTATTTACAAAGTTTCGCACCCGGGGATTGTCAAATGAGAAATATCACTTATCTTTATCTATTCGGTATGCGTCGGTTGAAATTAAAGAAATAGATTAAATGAACCGTATTTAAATAGTAATACGTAGAAGCATGGAGCTTAGCGTGACGACATTCTGAGATGTAGCTCTGAAATAAAACCTGCTCTGTCGACAGATAGATAGAAAGACGAAATACAAGAAGGCTCGTGTTAAGGAAACCGAATTGAAATGGAGACAGAAAACTTTCAACGCGGAAGCAAGGACTCCTCGGAGTGGCACCGGCGGCGTACATCCCAGGCTATCTCAGGCTCAAACTTGGCCGTTTTCCCGGATGTGTAGAGACAGGCGACACGCGCGTTGTCGCGAGGCGATCCATCGAGATGCGCGGCAGCGGTCCCCGGCGGGCGGCCTCACAAACTGCCCGCATGAATAGGAACTGTGCGAAGCCACACCCGCAGTTAGGCCGGAGGTACACTCGTTGAATTGCAAATTTAAACATGACGTCATCTCATCGCGCGCCTCCCCTGCGACTAGTCACTTAAGGTGAGTCCTCACGGATTCCACGCTCAGATACGACGCCTCACGTCTGCGTTATTTTCATTTAAATGTATGAACGCCGCTTTGAACGCCCGCTGATAAGTTTTATCTCAGAGTTACAGATACATGGAGTTAGTGTCTTTGCTGAGTTGTAACGAGTTCTAAGGGCGGGAGTTCAGTAAATCGTCGCCGGCACTCGATTGTAGTCCGCTGTTGGAAATCTACCTCCCCTTGGTAGCACCACGAACCGCCAAACAAGTATTTATTGTGCACACTACGAACAAAAATATACACAAAACAAAAACAAAAACCTTATGAGCTAATGCCACAAGTGCCCTTTATCGTTAAAAGCGCGTCCCCTTTATGAGATTTGATGTGAATGTTGTTAATAAGTAGGTACCAAGGTAGTTTTGTAATTGAATTTATAGGTACTATACGAGTATACTGTAATAATGTTTTTGTTAGCGCAGTGTGATTGGTGCCGAGATAAACCAAAATAGTTTTTTGGTACTTTAATATTGTAATTCTATTTTGAAATGTAGACAATAAATTGAACAGAACCTACTCATGTACCTTCGTACATTATGCTTACTATTTATTGTATTACTAAGTGGTAGAGCTCGTCTAGGTAAATATCACGTATCAGGTAATCCGCCGCCAAGCAGTAGTGGGAAATATTACTATGTTCCGATTTGTAGGGAACTACAGCGAGATTACAGGGTTATTCAGATTGGTGTCGAGCACTAAAGCAGCGATTGGTTCCGCAACTAAAATGGCCGTAGGCCACTGCCTCAGCAGCGTCTTGATACGCTGAGCTAATTTAGCGATTTATGTTCTTTGGTAGTAAAATTGTGTAAAGCAAAGTGTGCATATTTTAAAAGTTTGTTAATCACAGGCCTAGCTTAGGGTATAAACATTAAGAAAAATATCCGTCACGGCACGCCCGACAGATGTGAAACCTTTATACAGTACGCACCCCACACTGAGTAGCGACGAAGGTTGATACACGCGCTCACACATACGTGAATAACATAATAACGAACGGCATAACAGAGCGTCACACCGTTTGCCGTCACGGCATACGAGTCAGTTTTACTGCCAAGGCGTATCAATAGATGTTTCACATCAAAAAATCCTTTGACATATATAAGTGTCTTTTTTTTTAAATCCTATTAAATATTTTATGTGTATACTTTGCCCGGAAACAAACCTTTGGAATAGGGGTTAATATCAGCTTTTGGCTTACAAAACGGGTCCGCTTAAGCTGTGTGCAGACCGGGCCAACGAATATCAGCATGTAGTGCCGTCTTATTTCGTTTCAATGGCATGAAAAGAGACAGCACCACGTTAACATAAAAAGAGTCGTAGAACAGGCCCCCACTGAGTACGCGCGCGCCCGCGCGGTGTTGCGGCTTCCATACGCGTGTATTATTTACGACTGCGCCGGTAGCGTGTGGGTAGGCACGAGAGGCTCCGGCGCCGGGGTCGCCACATTGCCGAAGCAATTCGTAATAACGCTGTGCCAAATAGAGTAATTCTAGGCGTTCAGCCGAGCCTTATCGCCTTACACGTTGCGGCCGCCCGCCCGCCCGCTGGAAATTGATTGTTTTGTATATTTTGGGCCTCTCGTAGATTACGTAACTACAACTAATACAAGCTCTTACGTAACTATATTTATTTTATCAGAATTTATTGCGTTTGTTATAATTTTAATTTATCCTAAACTAAATGCGAAATTTCGGCAGCCTGTGTGGGAGACCGTGTTGCTTCTAATCTTGAAGTCCTGGGTTCGAGTCCCACGGCACGCACCTCCGTATTTTTTAAGTTATGTGAGTATTTCACCATGAGTATTGCAGCTAACTAGCTGTATGGTGAAAGAAAACGTCATGAGAAAATCTACATGGTCAAGAGTTCTTAAAAAAAAAAACTCGAAGGCATGTGAAATGTGGTAGACGACCTTACCCTTCTTACAATGAGAAGAAGCCCGCGCCCAGCAGTGGGACATCTTGTAAAAATAGGGCTGATTCAGACACTGAATGTGACTACACGCAAAGAAGCAATTAAAAAATCTTTTTATCACGGCAAATCTACTGTTACTGGTGAATCTTAATTGTTCTTTTTGGCAGCTTCTCGTTTTTTTCATCGGGAATACAAAAGTGTGAATTTGCCATCGATTCGCCCGGCGGCAATCATCTGGTAGCGTTATACCATTAATCATTTACATCAGGCGGTGTGCTCCAAAGTCAAACACTCTGAATAAAAAAATCAGTTATAAGCTATGTATACTATTGTAGAATAAATATGAGGGTAGCCTTCAACCTAGCCATGTACTCGTGTGCGCTGTACGTGCGACAAACACATAAATCAAGTCCCCGAGATAAATCTGATGAAAGTGGAATTAAACATCGTGCCGCAGCTGTGTCGCGTATTGTGTTCAAATAAAAATAAATAATTCCTTCTATCATGTTCGCAGGGAAAACGCGGCTTCGTCACGACGCGCCGCTTCGTTCCAATAGCAAAACATAACGACCGACAAACTTGCCTCCGCAGCGGGCGAAACGACGGAATTGAGACGATCTACGCACGTCTGTCTATTTCGTTTAGCATATACGACGGTGGCGCCCCCGTCCGACCCTGCACAGACGTCAACAGTACAGTCAGCCCCCAAATTATTTATTTGACGTCCTTTGATACATTATTCGTCCGTACAATGGGCCGGAGGAGCGGCAGTTGTTTCAAGCTGTAGGAATTGCGACAAACGGAATGATTGATATATTCGTACATGTTTTTCGAGACCTCTTTAATGACTTGGAAATGTTATAGTCGTATTATAGCGGGGACTACAACTCTTTACGTGCACCCTGCGCGAAGTGACGAGAATAAATCAATAAAAAACTGGAGCTTCGAAGAGCAAATGCTACACTAAATATTTTATATCACGCCGTTTTCTTTATGTAGATAAGACAGAGTTGTATTCTTGTGCAACAGATAGCAGTTAGTGCCGTAACAGGTAATCAGGAAATCAGGAAGATGGCAACTCTGTAATATTATAAAAGAATTTCGGAGAATGTGCTGCTGAGCTAGACAACCTTATCCTTTTTTTACGGCAGGATGATTAGTAAGTGTATTATGGTGTTTCCTGAATGAAACACGAGTGTTCACGACATAGGTACATTTAATTATATCTGTTTTACATTACTACATAGGAGATTTATCTCAGATAGCCAAATGTTTTCACTCTACGTTTATAATCTGTGCAGCAAAAGAATAGAACAAACTGTCGGGTACCTTACTTCCTAAAATATACCTATATTTAGATCTTCACAAGGTTAGAGTGATGAGGCATCTTCTACGTCAGCGTGTTTGAATGCCGCACTAGAAACATTACCCTTGTCTCACTAGGGGCGTCTGCGTAGCCACTGCAGAGAACTTTCTCTCTCTAATAATCCCTAGATGCATCTGCATTAGTAATATTATAATACGATGTAATTCTTTCTCTTTTTAAAAAGTGGTAAATACACTTATACGATTGACTGCTCCTTCACTCAATGCTAAGCGAAGATATGACGGACGATTTTATATACTTAATCTTTTTGTCACTAAACTTGTGCTTCGCTGGATCTCCTTGCACATCACACATTATATACGTTTGTTGGCGAAGGTATACTTCTTTTTACTGGTATTATTTTTTCTATATGAAGGTCGGTAATCTAAGTACGACGAGTATTGTTCGACAATTCAGTATTCAATAAGTAGACCTGTGAAATCCAAATTACAGGTAAAATCAAGGATTAGTGATCAAAGCGAGTTCATTATGTGAAGCCCAGGTGGCCGCCGCAGACTGAACCTATTCTTCCTTATTAAGGTACGCATTCAAACACTGAACCACAGGACTTATTTTCGTCATTTGCGATATGACATTGCACTCGAGAAAAAAATTGACATAATAAATCACATCGCTCCGTTGCTGCGTACGAGAGAAACCCACACGCACACACACCGCTAGTTACTTAACACCTAGCCTGTGTAACTTAAGAAAAATAGTCAATTAAGAGGACTGGCGACAGAAGTAAAAACGTTAAACATGTCTCATTAGCACGTCGGTGAATAAGTTTTGCCCCTACTAAAAATAGCTCAACGCGGCTAAAAAATGTTTTCAAAACATAAAAAAATTAACTTACATTCAAAATAATGATATATGTGATTGTAATAGGTAGGTGTGAGTTTTATGTTTTATTACTGCAGATCGAAATTGTCTCGTAAGTATCTTACGGCTGGACGGCACTTCGAGCCCGAGGATCTTTCTAATGCACTCCGCCCCCCGGTACGCAACAAAACGGATCCATCTCAAACTACGACGCAAACAAGTCGGCAACAACCATCGCCGCTCCTGGCTGCGGGCGCGGGCCGCGGCGCCGCGCGGCGCGGCGGTGGACGCGGCGGAGATTACCGATCCCTGATACCTCATTTGCTGTTACAACGCGAGAAGCCGGAAAAATACTCGTTTCGCAACATCGACTTTGTGTTACTCCGTAAGGACAGGGCTAATGGGACACGCTCGATGGGACTCTGCTAATTCTTAAATGTTATTCGTTTTATTTTTTATGTTGAAGTAATGAGACGTACGAAGCGCTCTCCCGATGGTAAGGGATAACGCCTGTTCATGACTATTGCAGTTGTACAAAGAACTTTGAGTAACTATACAAAGTCCAGGGTATCGCTGCCTTGTTGCCATTACTTTCAAAGGTTAGTCTCAACAGCCACAAGGTACCCTTCAAACCGGAACACAGTAATGTATACACACTACTGCTTAGCGACCGATTCCTGCTAATGAGAGCTAATTTTTTGCTCTGTTATAAAAAAATAACCACGAAGGCTAAGGCGGGAGCTCTAACCTAACCGGTCCAAGTCGGACTGGTTACCACTCCTGTGATGGTCGAACTCTGTTTCACATACATGATTAACCAACATAGAAAAACAAGAAATAAATCAAACACAATATATTACACTAAAACAAGAAATAAATTATTTACAGAAAAACAATAAATAAATCAAACACAATATATCACACTAAAACAAGAAATAAATTATTTAAAGAAAAACAAGGAATAAATCAAACACAATATATCATACTAAAACAAGAAATAAATTATTTATAGAAAAACAAGAAATATTTCAAACACAATATATCACACTAAAGCAAGAAATAAATTATTGATAGAAAAACAAGAAATAAATCAAACACAATATATCACACTAAAACAAGAAATAAATTATTTACAGAAAAACAAGAAATAAATCAAAAACAATATATAACACTAAAATAAGAAATAAATTATTTACAGAAAAACATGAAGTAAATCAAACATAATACCTATATCACACTAAAACAAGAAATAAATTATTTACAGAAAAACAATAAATAAATCAAACACTATATCATACTAAAACAAGAAATAAATTATTTATATTGTATTACATTGTATTTTATTCATTACACTTATACACATATTGTACACATTTTAATAGTTCCTCAAATGGGTCTAAATGATTAATCGCTACTCGCCGTCTCCATGAAAATTCTGTTAGCCAGTCGGCAAAGTTTTCTTTGTAATTTTGCTGATGGAAGGACCTTTTTATGACACGCCAGTGACTCTCTATCCGTTGTGTATGTGTTCCATCTGGTGCCACAAATCTATTTTCTGTGTCACTGTGATTAACTTTCTTTTGTATATATCCATGTTCAGAAAGACAATCATAAGCTCTCCAGAAATCTGTATGAATAATAGAACCTTCCCGAACATGTTTTTGTATAAGTGGCACTAATGCTTCAGCCGATCTCTCATTGTCAGGACACAGTTCCACACGTAAGTCATCACAGCCATTTTCTACCATTCCTAATACCCAATGGCCTTCCACTTGTCGTCCTCTATTATATTTCCTCTTGCCGAATTTTGATTCATCTGTTTGTACAATTTTTCCTGGCCCTCCAATTAAAGGACGTTGGACATCTACTTCTAGTTCATATACTATAACTGATTCTCTGCAATAATTAAACCAATCAGCAATTGTTTTATGAGACAAAACAGTTTCTTTTGCACGGTCTGCTGTTTCCCTCTGCGAAGCTTCATAAGTGTAGTTGTGGCTGAATAAATACATTAACTCAAAAACCTGTGGCAATGGTAAATGCACATTTTCAAACCATGTCCCAACTGCTCGGCTTTCATCCTTTCTTCTGCAGTTGCTCTTGCGACAGCGGAATGGCCCTAGTTATCCAGATGTGGTCTTTAAGGTCATGGGATGATGATGGTATGAGCACATCTTAGTTTTAGGTATCATACCTCTTTGCTCAGCAAACTGAATACACTTTTCACTCGTGTCAAACGTTGAAAATACGACCTTTGAGTTCCAATGAGAACGAATCTCCTCACTATATAAATGATACCGCCTGTTCAAAGATCCAGACAACGGAACGTCAACACTACTGAAAGATTCAGGAACCAGTAACACAGGAGATGATAAATGGTGCACAAACGGCTCATCAGAGTCCAACGCTGGTGCAACACTTAACTCTTCCGGCTTGGCGGCGGCGCCGCCGCACGAAGCCTGGGGCTCCGGTGAAGTAAGCATGACACTTTCAGTGTCGGAAGATAGCACTGCAGAACACGACGCTGGGGACTTCGGGGCTCCACTGGACATCTTTACGAAACACTCAACTGTGAATACATACGATGTCTAACAGTATCGGTTACCTACATCACAATTCAAAAATTACATTTCGTTACCGACAATTATTTAAGTTCTAATGAAACTATTTGATTTTTTAAGCACTTTTTAACTGAGTTATTTACTTGGTATGTATTTTCTGTTATAGTTATTACATTTATAAGAATAAAATAAAGTCGGAAATTAAAGTTTCTAAAATAAAAAACATTAAATTTCGTTATCATTCTAGCCGAACGTAAAACGAAACGTAAAAAGAGTGAACCTGCTATATAACCTGTGGCAACTTCTGTCAAATTAGTGCAAATTGCTTAGAAATTAATGAAAGTTTAAGATTTTTTTTCTTGAAAACTATGCGTTCGCGAAAACATCGCGACCTTGTGTACGCTTATATACTAAGAAGGAGTTTTACATGTGAAAAGTTTGTGAAGCCCCAAATCAACGGGTCGTTTTGTACAGTGGAGCCCAAAATTAAAGTTTATTTCTTTCTTTCGTTGTAACGGCATGGTAAAGCTGGCCGCGCCTGTGTGAAGCGGGCTTAAAAGTATTTTGACATTTGCAATAGTTATGCGCTTTTGTGTTTTACGCTACTAAGATATCTTTCATTTTCCAGCGCGTTGTTTGAAGAAAACGGTATAACGGTAGCGCCGCAGTGCGCGGCCAACTTTCTAGAGGCGGGTGCGTAATGGTGAAGTAGGATACATCGACACGCAAATGTTCGTTTGACACATCCTTACATTTAAGATCTTTGTATTGGAACGACTTGGGAGGTTGGATATTATTCTGATGTCGTTTTTCAATGTAAATACAATTGCTCGCGGCGTCGCTAGCGATACAGAAAATATAAGTTTGGTAATAAATCTCGAGGAGCTAGTTACCGCAGCGCGCTGTTTGCCGTAACCGGCTAACTCCCTAAACAACCGCGCGCTGATGATTTGCATTTAAACAAGGGCATCAATTAACATATAAAAAGGGCCGCGTACGTGGCGGCCGTACAGCGCGCGACATAAATCCGACGTCGGATGCGTCGCTGCCGTGTATCATGCGCGGGACGGCGCCGCCCGGGGTGCTGCGGGTTCCTGCCTGTCCACGTAACCTTTTATATTATATAACGTATAGTGCACCTCGTTGCAAGCAATCATCTGATGAATGTATCCGATAATTTATTTATTAATTTACTGACTAACACGGCACAATACGCCAATCGCAATAAAAAAAAACACCGTAGAAACAAAATCATCAAACAAGTCAAAAGAACTATCTAAAAGCAATGTCCCATTAAAAAAACATTTAAAAGTATTGCAAATATTTAAATAAACGTCAAAAGAGAAATGGATTGAATAAGTCGTATGAAAAATATATATTTTGTTCACACTAATTACAAGCAATGAAATAACACTTGTGGAAAAATTGGTGGCTTATCGCTAACGGCGATCTCTTCAAGCAACCTTAGTATGAAACGGATCCGATACCGATATCATAAAATATGCAAAAAAGAGGTTGGTCGGTATACAAACACCGCGCAGCCCGCTCCTTGGATACCTATTCTTCGGATCATCTCTATTTCAAGGTTGCTAAGAAGATATTGTTTTCGACAATAAAGCTGCCTGATGTTATCTGATTGTTTGCGTGTAATTTATTTAGATTTAAAATTTATGTCGGATTTTTGTTTCAGTTATTAAGAAATATTTCAGATAAATATTTAAAAATTGTCGTCAACTTAGATAAATATTTAAATTCAATCCTCATTTCAGTTGTAACCAAAACGATTCTTATTTTTACCTTGAATACTCAAAATGAACTTCCGCAAAGTAACGCCTGAATCGATCGATTACTTATCTATTTTCAGAAAAGCAAATTTATTTATAAAGGGAATCAAGTTGTTCAAACGGATGTAGAGCGGCTTACACTAATGTCAGGAACTCGCAGAATTTCCCACTGTTGTTGTTGTCTACTTCGCGAACTAAGTTTGTAAGCTCTTTTAGGCTCCTCAGTCTACTTTACAGTATTATTACTTACCGGAGACGAGCTACCAAACGACTTCTCCACTGCTGTTATTTCATTTTGTTTATAAAAAGTAATTTGTATGACTTGCTGTCCTATGATTTTCCCCGAAGAAGTATTTTCATTTGAAGTGTCGTAATGTAACACGGTTATTGTCGTACCTACTGAGCTGAGACAGACGGAGCTACTGGGGAAAAATTATATCGATGATTTTCATATCTCGTCTGAAAAGGGTCGACTTCACTATACCTACAAACTTGGCGAGTGTGACTCGGATGGAATTCACCCGCGTGGCTCTCAACTCTAGAGTTAAAATTAAGCTTTAAATGAATTAACTAAAATTAGTTCGGAGCTCCAGCGCAGCTTCCCGAGTCTAAATATTTACGGACAAGTCGCGCTCCGACACTGCTCGAGTTAGCCAAGTGAGCTAAGTTAGACCTCTCGTTCGTCGGCGCGGCCCGCTCCCGCATCGGTGCCACGGAATATGTAACACTACGCGTTGCACGGAATCCGCACAGCGATAGAATTACTTACTTACTACCTTGACTTAGTCTTGAGCCTATCTTGACTTGGCTCAGGAGATAACCGCCATGTGGGATGTCGATTTGGTGTTCATTGTCTGGTGGTTTTATAGCGAAGAGTCTCAAACGACATCTCGCTAGACGGTTGGGTCAAGGGTCAGATCCAAAAAGCAGAGATCCTTGATCCGGCGCGTATTGTCAGGAAGTTCCTCATTCTGCAGCGCTAACCATCGGTAGCTTGAGCCCTGCCTCGTTGCCAGTGGCGCCATAGTTGTTAAGATTTTATATTATTTATGTTTTCTTTTGTATATTTAATGTATAAGTATTAAAATTAAGATAATAAATAACTGCTTAATAAAAATATAAACTAAATATAACATTAAAAAATAATTGTTTGTATCGTTCACACCGATTATATTTTTCACGCCGATTACAAACAATTATAACAATTTAAATACCTAATACTAATGGAACAATTGGCGGCGTTATCGCTTAGAGTAATCTCTTCCAGGTAACCTCAGAATGGAAAGGATTCCAATAAGGTAAGGATGTGGTGTGCCGACAAGAAAAAAAATCTATTTTAAACATAATATAGGTATATAATATAAGACATACATAGGTACTTATCTTCTAGGCTTATGTGTCATCGCTCATATCATATTATTTATTATATTGATTAGCAGTTTTGCATGTAAAATAAAATAAAGAATAGAGCAGGCAAATGCTATTCAAAGAAACACGGTCTGGTTTTCTAAGACGATTAAGTAAATAGGCTCATTCCTACTACTTCCAAATCTTGAAATCACGCGCCGTATGATTTCGCCACACGTTCCCGCCTCGCAATTGCAATTAGTGGAATGTGTGAAACGTCATTCCAACATTTTATTGTAAATTTTAAGCAACCTAGTTAGGTAGTAAAATCCTTGCAGCACTGCCCCCGCCGCATGGGACTTTAAAATGTTTTCCGACAAAGCGTTCTGTCAACGTTGGCGTTCCCGGCGACAAAGCAAATGTCGGGGCCAGAGCTTAATCCGCGCTGGACTATCGCCCATCAAAATGCACGGAAAAGCACGAAATAGCACAATAAGCACGGAACAACGCCGCGCGCCAACTGAAAACTAATCCGTGCAAATAGAGTACATCTCATCGGATCAGATCCCGTGCGAAATAACATGATGCCGTGCAGAGTAGAAGAGATCTTGTATCACAATTTTTGGAGAATACCACACAGTTCCCGCGCTATAAGAATGCTTAGATACTCTTGCACCAACTAGATAGTTGTGTCGTTAAAAAACACATTTTGCTTGTTTCGTGTAGTTGGCCGGAGAGATAATTATCGGCCAAGGATGCCTGGTGTGGTCGTGTCGGCAACTGGTCACTGCAGCGAGAAGAGGATATACATACTCATGATTATTTTAATCAGATATTTGTAGTTTATATAAGTTTACTTTGATTTTAGTCTGAGATATTAAATTTATTTCGGTTTAATACTTAAAATCGTTACTAATCATTATTATTTCGCGTTTTTGTTTTACTTGTGCGGGATTACTCACGTTTAACTATACTCCGACTATAGATTCGGCCACAGCCGGTGGCCTTCATCGCGGCGACAAAGCTGAGTACAACAACCTCGTTTTGCTTCGTTTGCTTCTATTTATTTTTTCTGATAAATATTTAAAATTATATAGGTACGAATTACATAAATAAGCGGAAACACATTGAAGATATAACTATTAAACATCACAAATTTGGCTCATCACAAGACGCGTGTTGCCAGCAACTAGTGATTTCAAAACGCCTCTTCAACTTCAACGTCGTGAAATGTAGATTCAACTTCAACGTAGTGAAATGTAGATAATTATTGCAAGTTTTTCAATCCCGGACGCACGGATGTTATAAAGCAAGCAAGCGTCTCGTAAACCACGTTTCTAGCCCGTAATAATATATCCACATAAGGGCCACGGCACAAATGAAGCACTCAAATACCTCGATACCGGCGTACATCACGTGTAACAGATACGTCCGTCTTGCGGAGCAGGCCGTAAAGCCATCCAGGATGCCATAAAATCACGGGTAATGCCGGCGGTGACACACGGCCGCCGCGCCTCGCCGCGCCGCCGGGGCGGCCACACACGGCCCGGAGTTACAGACGCACGTTTATCAAACGCGATATCTACATCACACTGACAGAAAGCGCGAGTTGCGCGTCTTAATCGATACTAGTTGTTTGCCCCGAACAGACGGCACGATTTAATATATTTTAACAATCTCTCGAACTGTTTGTTCACATTTGTATTAGAAAATGCAATTTTTCTCAGATTTGTTTTATAAAAATCGATTCGACGGTTCGCAAATTATCTTTGTACAAATTAATATAAGCGTCGACACCTTTGCGCCGTCTTATTTTTCTGTGACTTCGGAACAAGCTGGTGCTGCCGCATCTAAAGCCGAAAACCTAATATACACATAGGTATTACAGATATTTAAATAGAACGTACTCGTTTGTGCCGTTTGGGTTTGAAACTTTAGTTCCGTGGAGGTCGCTCACAAGCTATACATATAGGACCTTCTTTTGCATCATGGCATCTGACATAATAATGAAAACTGAATTATGTACGTTAAATGCACGATGCGTAATTTCCGCAAAGCAAAAAATCAACTTGCGGCGTGTGTAACCGCCCTTATTATCCAACCACGAGCACCGCGACACAACAGACTGAATGTAATACGGGAACAAATAACAGACCATCGAGGCCTTAACAGTCGCCGGCACGAATCTACAAAGTGTGCGGATGTGGGCGAGCGTGGAGCTCGATGGCACTTGACACGGAAATGATTTCAACGGTGGCAGCAGGGTTCGGTTCAAACGCTTTGCTCGGCTAGAACCCTCGCCGCCAGCAAAGTGAGGATAATTTGTGTAGATTCATAGCACTCACAGAGCCGTCGTCGAGAGGTTATATCCAGTGCTCCGCGGCCGGAGCGCTGCGGGTGTACTCCTAGTGAAAGTTTGCTTTGTGGATCGAGTATGTCGGTGGATTAACTCGTGCGAGTGTGTTGTTTGGATGTAAAGTGTAATGCTTCTCCTGGATACAAATAGATAAAATAAACATGTGAACGAGTAGAGCTACTGGTAAATGTAAATCGATAAAATAACACTCTATTATTTCCACTTTATACAGGCACTGTATTGGTAATAGTGAAATACACAACCCAGCGGTAGAAGCTTAGTTTCTTCTTAGTTTATTAAAAATTCACACATGACATAACACCAGAAACAATATACAACCCCATCGCTTAAAGCGATCTCATACAAACAATCTTATTATGTAACAAGGATTCGTGGAAGAAGTAATTTTATGAATGTTTGTCTTAGACTGTCCAGACTTAGCGTAGCGCGGGGGTTACTGCCTCACAGGGCATCCACTCGCACCGACTCCCCCTATTCACACTATTTGACCAAAAAAAAAGAAACGATAGAAGTATTTCGAGTACAGCATACTCAGCTGGAAGACATTAGCATGTGTATTTATCAGATGAATGTTTTTTTTAAATGTAACAGTAATGAGACGAACGAGGCACTCTCCTGATGTTAAGAGATAACGCCTGTCCACAGAACTTTGAGTAGTAAAACAAAGTCCAGGGCATCGCTGCCCTGGCGCTCATTACTTTGAGACTAGATGGTTAGTCTCAATAGCCTTGTAATTTCGCTAGCTGCAGTACCCTTCAAACCGGAACACAGTAATGTTTACACACTACTGCTTAGCGGCAGAATATCTGGTACTGCGGTGGTACCTACCTAGACGACCCCCTGCTAAGGAAATCTACCACCAAGTAAAGGAGTGTAAGAATAATAAGAAGTAAGAATGTGTCAGATGTATGAATTTATCAGACATTTGTCTGAATAAGAAAAGCGAGCCTATTCGCAGTTCAACGGTGCCGACACCAGGAGACAAGCCGTCTGGGGCAATACCTCCTTTTGTCTCCTTTGCGACGGCCCTGCCCTGCCCTATGGAACGCAGTGCCCGAGGCTAGACTAAGTTCGACAAAGTTTAAAGTATTTCTGTCTGTCGAGTGCGGGAATGCCGAGACGCGGTGTTCTCAACTTGCTGTTTTAGAAATGACTGTATTACACTATTTTCATTTGGATTTATTAGAAAAAGAAATAGAGCAACGAGCAGGTAAAATAGCTGCGTGATATCTAGTGACTGACGTCAAGGAAACTAGATACTTGTTGAAAGAATTAAAAAATTAATAATCAACTCGATATACTTTGTCCGTCACATTTTCTTAAAGTCCTAAAACTAACAGCTTCTTATGTTTTCTGTGAAATTGAGGACGTGGCTTTGTCAAAGTTGCGCCAAAATGAATTTATTTACATGAATTAATATATCTTTAATTAAAGGAATATAATAAAAAAAAATTAAGTGCCATAGGAAATACATAAATAAAAGTCGTGTCTCAGTTTAAATCTCTAACACAAAATCTTAATGATTTGTTACAATTACAACCAGCCGAGCATCCACGACGCTACCACGACCTTGGTGTTATCAATATAATATTTAGTATTTTTTATCCGATCACCTGTTGTCGAGGACGTCAAATTACCGTTTCTAAGCCGTGTTTTTAGCTCAACGTGTTTTTATGAGCGCAGTTAGCTGGAATGGTTAAAAGTAGTAAACTTTCTTGGAGTAATTAGTTGCTGAGTAAAGGTAAAGTTATTCTGATCGTGTTTGGGGACAGGACGTGCTCCGGCTCGGGTTATGAATAGCCTCCGAGGAAGTCCGCGCCCCCTCGTCACGTTGCAGCTGTAGGTAGGAACAGCCTAAGTTATTACTAAACTCATTATCGTAATTGTTCTATCATACTCCGCTGCTGAACGAGGCCTCTCGCGCACGACCCGACACTCGGCTCTGTTAGAAGCTACATCTTACTTTACATACATCGTCATTCTATCGAGTCTCAGGGCGACTTACATAACGAAACCCGATTCGCGATCACCATTCTAGAACTAGATTTCTATTACTCGTCGTCGTAGTTAGAGGTTCATCTGTATTCGTGACGCTATTACATGACTGCCAAAAAAAAATTTTTTTAGTGTTTATTAGGTAGGTATGTTTCTTTATTACAACAAAACTTTTAAAGGGCTGAACAGATTTGGATGTATGAAGTATCGTTATAGTCCTTATATCATCCCAAGTGACACTGGCTGTACCGTTTTGGATCAATAGAATAATATATTAGTGTCCATGGCAATTTTCTTAATAAAGCTTGTTAACAATTTTTTTTCTATTGACATTTCACATTCTGTGAAAATTTCAGGTGTCGCCTGTTGCGATTTTAACGCTACGGAAAAGTACGAGGCGAACGAACAGACAGCCAAATAATATATTGTATGGTCCGTTGTTACTTCGAGCACGGAACCCTAAATATATGTCTTTAATTTGCCGCCGCATCACCAAATTTCACATCAGCGTATGCGTGACATTTATTGTCTTAACAAATCAAACACGGATCAATGATTCCGCTGCTACTGCTACGCACGGCAGCAGGCTGCGTGCGGCGGCAGTGCCGGAGCCGCTAGTGGAACGACCAGGATATTAAGTTTCCAATAAACCCGCTGTTTGCGTTTATTTTTCCAATTTGCTTTATTAATGCGGGACTTGATTAATTTCCAGTGGATTTCCGTCGGAGCGCGGCGGGCGGCGGGAAACTACTCCGAATGGATTAAACTAGATTATACATCGAGATTACATTTCTATTTCTTTCACTTCTTCCAAGAGAAGCGAGGCGCTGCGCGGAACACTGCAGACAACCATCGATAGATATTTTTTAATTAATTGTCTATAGAGACCTTATGATTCACTAAAAAACATGAAATAGGATAGAACCCGAAAATATCTTAATTTTAACGATAAGACAAACATACTGAGTACTGCCCGGTACTGAGTATTTTTCCAACTCAAAGTGTGGTGAACGGTTTACGGAAATTGAACTTGTCCTTAATTATTGTTTTATGATTGGGAAAGGGTCACCGACATTAAGACCGGTAATCTTAACGTCGGACACCGGCAAATCTATCGTATTTAGTGATATTTAATTCCTCTGAGTTCCCGATAATGTTGTTAGTGCAGAGATTTTTTACAAATAAATACAAATCTTTTATTGATAACACCAAAGTTTCAAGTAATTTTTTCATTCATATTTAAAAATATCAAAATCGTAACATATGTCAATATAATGAAAACGTCAATATACTAATAAGTCAAGTATAAAATATGTCAATATGATTAAATGTAAAAAAGTATAATTACTAGTAATTCAATAATTCAATTCAATTTTCTGGTTTTTGATTTCTTACTCTTATTTTCAAATAGTCGTCAAAGTTATAAAACAAGGTCAACATAGCATAAGTTTAAAAAAAAATGGTTTGTATTGACAAATCGCAATTACAGCCAAAATTAAACAGGGCCTCGAATAAACAGTAAATTGCGACTACTTGCCTTCCTTGCGTATAACCTCTATCTATTCTTAGCACGGGCTATTATTATTAATCACTTACCGGCAGTTAATCTAATGAACCGACATGTTTAACCGGTGGTCGGAGGTTAACTGCTTAACAGTGCGCGTGACCACCGGCTATGTGTCAGTCAATATTTGTCCAAATGGGCCTTTGTAATAATTACGAACAGCTCTTTCGATAGCCTTTCAATACGCGTAAGACGCGAAATGCTTATGCCATAGATGGCAATCAAAGGTTGCCCGGTAGTGAGACATCAGTGTCTCCTTTGGATGTCTGCGATACCAGGGACTGGAGACACGTTGTCGACTTTTTAAGATTCTATTAACGCGCCTTTTGAAGAAGCCCGTGCTAACTCCGCGGGTATACTGAAGAAGGAAAAATACTCAAAAACTCACAGCTGTATGGCAAAAACCAACGCGTGACTTGGGCAGTTATATGCGGATGAGCTGTCAGACGAAGGTGGCCAGCGCGATGGTGGGCCGCGACACCGGTGTAAGATCAAATGGTTCTTCAGAACTCTTCCCTTTATGTTTACGGTAGAATACGCACAGGGACCCAACGCCTCGTCGCATTCAAACGATTCTAGAGCATCCATCGGTGACGTCGGGGTTATTAACAATTCTGACAGCTCTACGCTGTCACGTAATACTATATTTCAAAGTAAAAGTAATGAGACAAACGAGACCTGATAGTAAAAGATAACGCCAGTCTATGACCATTGCAGTGATACACAGAGCTTTGAGTAGCAAAACAAAGTGCAGGGCATCTCTGCTTTAGCGCTCATTACTTTATATGGTTAGTCTCGACAGCCCTGTAATTTCGCTAGCTGCAGCTCTCTTCAAACCGGAACACAGTAATGTTTACACTACTGCTTGGGGGCAGAATATCTGGTACTGCGGTGGTACCTACCTAGATAACCTCCTCCAAGGAGATCTACCACGGAGTGAGAGTAGTGCCATATGCAATGTAGGTATACATTAATACAGTATTCAGCAGTTATAGTATCAATAGTGTTAGGTTAGTGTTAGTGTTAGGTGGTGTTAGGAGTAGACTTGCGCTTTGTACATCAAAAGTCTTTGACCAGAGGTGAATTACAGCTTTGCCTTTAAAAAATTTCACTACTTTGTTCTAATTCTCTGGGCACCAAAAGCCATAGAGAGGTGTTAATTACTGTCATAATGATGGATGTGTTATTTGTTATTGACCGGGGAGCGCTATAAAGAAATGCCTCCGAACAGGGACGAGATCGCTCACGATACAAAGAACTTGCAACTTTTGAATATTTCACGACACTGATGCGACCCTGTTGATGCTGAGGATGCAGCACGCAGATCTGCGGCAACTGCTCTGAGTCGGCCGCCAATCTCAACGAAAATTTCCACGTTATATACTTCTACGGCGGGCGAGCTAGGCGGCTTGTTATTGTCACAAAACAATAAAAATACGAACACAGCAATAATGCGCCACAACACAGCGTTGATCAGCGCTCCGCGTGAGGGGAACAAAGTAATAATATTTAAGGTTTTTACAATATTATCCGCTATCTTTTGCCGTGTTTTGACTTCAAGGTCCTCAAGATCTTTAGCCGCGTCGCCTTTTCTTGAGAGGTCTATACTTGAGACGGCTGATGGGCCTTCTGCCCGCGGGCCGTCCGCGGTAAGCGCTTTAAAACTAAAGAATAAAAACGAAAAAGCTGCACAAAAATATAAAACTGTGTAAAATACTCCTAACAAGTAATGAGAGTAACGAGTACACCTCCGGATGGTAAGTGGTAACGCTCGTGATCCGGCAGCGACGCCTAGAAAGTAATTTAGTAAGTTGCAACCAAAAAAGAAATCAGTTAAACATAAACATATTTTTTTAGTGTTGACTGGTTAGGTATTTGACCACTGCTCACCGGATGTTGAGTAACGGTTGATTGATAAACCTACCTAGCCTAGAATGGAACTGACTGCCCAGTGAGGCTGCCGTAACACACCCGTCAGATGGTAGCTAGCCAGCCGAGTATTAGAAAATACTCTACCAGCACGCTATTGTTTCCTCACGATGTATTCCTTTAATGGGAGCTCAAGCTCATTGTTGGGGTTTGAACCCACGCCTTTTGGCGTGTCATTCGTCCACGTTAACCAAAGAGCTGTCATCACTAAAAAAAATGTAAATTAAAAATACAATAAAGTAGAATGATCGCGAGTAATGTATGGAGTGAAGTTGCACGAAGCCGCCTCCAGCCTCCAGCCTCCAGCCGTAGGAGCGCATAAACGAAACATGAATTTTGCTCGGTTTATCCCCACGCGTCCCATTTCTTACTAATTGTGATACGAGAAACTTAATTCCACTGAAGTTGGGGCTTAATGAGTTCAGCCGAGTCACCTTGTTACAGACATTGGATCTAGAGTCGTAATGTTTACGGAGTCCGTTGCCGTAACGCCGTTAGTCCGTTATACCTAATGCGAGCGTTAGCGTAACGAACGCCATTGTTCATCCGGCCAGATCGCTCCTCTAGGCTGAGATATAACTTTATGTAGGTCGGGACATTAGTCAGCCGGATCAGATGGAATTTCGAATTAGTCCAGTAATAAAATATCTTGTTTTCGCGTACTCGAGACCGAGCTATTTTCGATATTAAACTAAATTAATTTTGCTGAAGTAAACTAAACAATTATACGGATCCAAGGTTGGTACAACATTTCGGGCCGCATTTCGAACAAATAAGATTAGTCTGGCAGTTTAAGTCTTATATCGGAGAATTAATAATTTAATTGCATAATTCGATTATAAGATACATTCGTAACAAATCCATACACGGGCCGCGCCGCAACTTGAACGCGAATTAAAGTACTTCATGTGACGTATAATAAAAAGCTTTTATTTTGCATCTGATAATTTTATAAATTAAATTATATTGCCGTGGTGGTGCCGGCGTAAGAATTGTACCCCACCCTCTCTACCCGTGGTTGCCGTAAGAGTCGGCTAAGGGATGTAATCCGGAAGATGGGCAGCAGCGTCTTCCTTAAACAATCACACCTAACTGAGCTCGCCAACCCGCCTGCCAAGCGTGGCGAGTATTGGCAAACCAAGGAGGAGGCCTATGTCCAGCAGTGGACGTCCTATGGCTGATGATGTGATGCGATGTGAATTATAAAGAACTAGGAGACGTTCTCGACAATGTTACGGAACAAATAGCGATTTGTTTATATTTTGCTGTTTTACACGAGCTAACCAAGATTACCCGAAACAGATCACTCGTAGCAATAGAAACTCCAATATTCATGAGAACGATTTTTTTAATTTACGTATATTGAAATGTTATACAAGAGGAATACAACGCTTTTAATAAAACCATTGAAATTGAAATGGGGTAACTTCTGAATACTCATGTTCTTAAAATAAATGAAGACGATCGTCCTCCATCAGTTTATTTACCTCACTGAAGCTAACCTTGCGATATTAAGTTTGTTTCACATAACAAAAATGGCCAGCTATAAAGGTCCGGCCACACAATCGACCGGAGCGTCTCGTCGGCTATAATCAATTTGGGCCAATCAGGGCGTGAGTAATTCCCTCCATTAGGATACCGCCCTTACAATGGACTACGAAATGCGCTACTTTCTAATTTTTCAATTTGATTAACGGTGTATCGAAACCTTTACTTGTCAATGGATTGAAAAAATACCTCGTTTCTACACAAGTTACAAGTACACACGTTCAATAAACTGCTTGATTATTTATAAGACGGATCAGAATTCGAGCAGTGGACGTGGATGCGTATAAACCGGGCGCAGGCACTAGGCGAGGCCCGGGCGCCGCCCTGCAGCGCGCGGCCCGCAGGCCCGCCGGCCCGCACCCGCGCTATGATGTTCAATACTAACAAATTTCGTCTCGCCTAATGATTGGCTTTTATGAATATCGTTTTTAAAACAGATTTTATTATTCGAATTTCAAAATTTTCCTTGTAACTTAAGTAATGAGACAGGAACTTTGCCATGGTGTACCTAGTTACGGTGCCCTTCTTTCGGTTCAGTCATTAGACACCGCGCCACGGGAATACCAGATATCTTGCCGCCAAGCAGTAGTGTGCAAACATTACTATGTTCCGGTTTGAAGGGTCCTGCAGCTAGCGAAATTACAGGGCTGTTGGCACTAATCATCTCTTCTCAAAGTAATGAGCACCAAACCAGCGAGGACATCGGACTTTGTTTTGTAACTCAAAGTTCTGTGTATCGGTGCAATGGTCATGGACAGGCTTTATCTCTTACTATCGGGCGAGTGTCTTGTTCGTTACATTATTTTTACGGTAAAAAACGGTGTTGTGTTTGGAGCCCACACCACCTCATCTAAACCAAATAATACTCTTTTCACCTATACATAGAAAATATGCGTGTTTTTAATGGCGAGTCCTGCCACAGCAAGCTACTAGTACTTGGATACAGGTGTTTTCAGAGTCAGACAACACATGACACGTCGTAAAAGAGGTTTCCTTGTTGCATACATAAAGAGCCGCTTTTACATAACACATCAGAAAACTGCATCAGTACATTGTAACGGGGCGCACAGCCCCCATAATCCTTATTACATTGTAAATGGCGCACAGCCCCCACAATCCTTATTACTTGTTTAAAAATGCGCAGGTTTTAATGCACACATATTTTCTGCATTCTCTTACCATCTCCAGAAAAATACAAGCTTGAACCTTAAGCACTGGAAATAAAGTCGTTAATTCCTTCATTCCGGAATGTAACAATAATCATAGAGCTATAAAGTTTTACAGGCGGCAGCGAGATCCAATATTCACGTCAGTGACTTGATTTAGTGACGCCAATCACGCTTCCTCGTCGTTCGCACTTACAGGCCGTTGTAATTGAGATTTTAATTTCAACGCCAGAATTTACAATTTACATCAGCGATATGACTTCGTTAGCGAATTGCGTGTTCATAGTGAATATTTTTGACATAATGGAAATAATTTCAAGCCGTGTTGGCTTATTTTTATTTCTTTATTACTAACTACCTAAAAATTAAAAAGAAAATCTATTCTTCTGAATCGATACAGTGCCAACCACACCATTGACATTAAATGTGTTTTTTTCCTAACGAATAGCAATACAAAGACAATTTAATTTCAAAAATACAAAACCTCATCAAATGAATCGCAGTTTTCTTTTACGGAGCCCCTCATATCTCACACACAGTCACTTATGTAAAAGGAAATAAACCTCTCAAACAATTCGAATGGCTCACGTCATACGAAGCATCGCGCAAAAAGACGCGACGTGACAACAAAACGGATTGTTATACACGAATGGGCAGCAGACCGCCGCCTCTGTCCTTTGTGTAGCTCTGCGCTCGTCGCGCCTACTCTTTGCTTATAAACATGTGGGAAGTGTCGCAAATGGGAATCGCTTTGAAATGATGCGGTTTTATCTCAGTTTTGTAACTCAATTATTTCATTAAAATCCGCGTGAGTGAGTTCATATCAACATCCCTAGTGAACTAACCCTATAATATGACTCGGATATAGATTTATGGATTAAAAAGAGTTGCAAACTTTATTTTAGGTCTCCGTGCTGAGCTCAGACCTGCTAGTGGTCAGATTCGTTGGTTACATCTAACGATATTTAGATCAAAAGAGTGTCCGTGCTTAGATCGCTTTATTCCTAGAATGTATCTATGAATATGTAAAGAAAAAGTTTTTCTACTCTTTTTTACTTGAAAATTGGGACGTGGTTGTGTGTTCCATACGTCCGTGTGTACACGTGTACATTTTGGAGCCCTTCGGGTTTAAATTTTTCAAGTCCTAACGTATCGAATTCTTTGAAACTTTAGCTATCGAGTGCAATAATTACGTTTTGGATGTCGGTTATATTATAGATATGTAGCTGCAACACCAAGCCGTATTACTCGATGTTACCATCAGTTGTCCGAGTTGCCGCAGTTGTGGAAGCTAACTTAGGCACGTCAAAAGGTAACGCAATCACAGCTATTCGTCAAGCTGAGAGGTCGATGTACATTCATTCGCGGTAGTAAACCTCAATCCCGCTCTCGTCGTCGTCTGCACCGCTTTACCGATTTTTGCACCGATTATTTTATCTGTAAAGTATTGTATTGTATGTAGTATAGAAGAGCTTCTCGGCGAGTGAGCCGCGACGGGCGCGGCGCGTGACGTCACCCGCTCCTCCGCATCACTCCTCGCAAATAGTTTTGCACAAAAACTTCGAGAAACTGCACAGTTCACTATTTTACCTTTCAAAAGTGCACTGTAGCGGCGATATTTTTCCTTTATTCGTGCAAGTTTTGTGCTTATAATGAAGTTGCGGAGCGTTCTGAGATTTGAAAGTGTAGTTCTCGTTCCGGATTATTGCGATTGTCGGTGTACTTGAAGCAGCCGCACAGTCGTGCAATTATAGTAAGTACGACACGCTGTACTCGGAGGTGCGTGTTACTGCTAAATAGTTTGTGTAACATCAGTTAACACAACTACTAATTGACACTTATCAAGAACGGCATCAATATTTCAAATCCGGTATTCTTTAAGATATAGTACGCACTCGAAACGTGCCCCACGGAACTCCATTACTAAGTCCAAATAGTCTATCAGTCCTACTTTTAATGGTCCTTATCTTTTAAACTTGTCATATTTATCCAGTCAAATTTTGCAACACATAGGTAATTAAAGGATTATGTGAGAAATATCCTGGTAGATAAAAAAAAGGTATGAAATAAGTTATACGTTTTGTTTTACCTATCTCTTTTTTATTGTTGGGCATTTCACACAGCGCTTTCTAGCCCCAAACTAAGCAAAGCTCGTACTGTGGGAACCAAATAACTGATAGAGAATATTTATATAATTTTTTTGTAACTTAATATACATATAATACATACAGACCACCCAGACACAGAACAAAGATTTATCGTCACACAAATGTTTGTCCTGGTGAGAATCGAACCCACACCCTACAACTCTTGAAGCAGATATTCTACCAAATATGATATTAATACATAGAAGCTGCAAACTTAAAATATTAAGTTAAAAAAAAGTCAAGTTTGCTCTAGAGAAACACAGAATCAATTCCAGTAAAAAAAGAGTGTAAATGTTACTTGTATACTTTATTATAGCTAAGATTCCCTAAAACACGGAGAGTAGAAAATCCCATGTCTCCATTGGCTTTGTGCCGCCCCTGCGGCTTCCGTCTGCAATATGCCGCCCGCCGCCCGCGATAACTGCCCGTTAAGATATCCTCCACCGGCATTACCTGCGCTACAGTGCGCGCCCTATCATACGGCACGTCGCGGACAACGCTGCGATAAGTATTCAATTATTTGTGGGACAAATGAAAAAATTCATATTTTTTTTAAGACAAGTATTCCAGTGACGGCTGGTCCTCAGATTCGGCCTGCGGTCCTATCTGTGTTATAAAGTTAGCTGGTCGACTAACTAATGCTATTATTACGAGCAAAAACGTCAATGTCATGACTGCGATGTGGTGAAAAATTATGTGCATAGATGTACTAATACAATATCTTTGCCTTCGACTTTCAGTTTACAAAATGATCTAAAATTCGTTTAATTTTGAGTTGTGCATGACGACGTCGAGTGAAACGCATACAGCGGCCGGAGGAGCTCACTAGAGAAATAAAGACATAATCGAAATCTTGTCGTCGACATAGAAACAATAGTATTGACATTACAGTAATGTTAGGGTTGTTTAAATTCTCGTGAGATATACATTTTTGCCTGCTCGAGGTTATTTGTAGTACTTGGTGGCATATTTCCTTAGCAAGAAGTTTTTTTATGGATGACAAACTAGGTGTTTGATCACAGCTCACTTATTCATGTTAAGTGATGTGGTCAAAGGTGTCAAAGCCCATCCATCCTGTGGAACAGGCTCTCAAGTCAAGTTGAACATTAGGTGGTTCGCGGCGGATTTTCAACATGGTAGCTAACCAGCCGAGTTCTAGAAAATACCCTACCACTATGACTCACGATGTTTTTCGTCATTCGTCTCGTGGCGGACATGGCGGGCACTGTACTTCTGTTGTTGTGCAAGTAGGTGGCAGCCGCAGCCGGTTGTTTTACTTTGTTTTATAAACATTCATGGGATGTTCGGCGTTCGTTACGAGGTTTCGGTGAAAATATTATTTTTTGTGATATTTTGTTTTGTTTATGAAAATGTCGCTGGAAAGTTTCCTGGCATGACACGGCGCCACACACTATTTATTGTAAGATCGATGTCAAGGAACGAGCCCGCCGGTGCTGCGCGGAGACTTCCGTGACGGAAATTTAAAATAAACAAATATTCATATACTTTTATTTGAAATATTTTAGAAAAAGCTTAGTTATGCACAGTTTTGACGGATTTCTGCCGTTACTACACAAAAAGTTAATTACTTTACTTGGTGGTAGATTTCCTTAGCAGGAGGTCGTCTGTAGGTACCACCGCAGTATCAGATATTCTGCCGCCAAGCAGTAGTGTGTAAACATTACTGTGTTCCGGTTTGAAGGGAGCAGCTAACGAAATTACAGGGCTATTGAGACTAACCATCTAGTCTCGAAGTAATGAGCACCAAGGCAGCGATGCTCTGGAGTTTGTTTTACTACTCAAAGTTCTGTGTATCGCTGCAATGGTCATGGACAGGCGCTATCTCTTAACATCCGGAGAACGTCTCGTTCGTCACATTACTGTTACATAAAAAAATATCTCTTGCTCAGGAGAGCTTCTCGTACGTCTCATTATTTATACATTATAAATAAAAACCGGCCAAGTGCGAGTTCGACACGCGCATGAAGGGTTTTGTACCATTATCTATAACAACGGCAAAAAAATCATGTCTTCTTAAAATCAAATCTTATTAATAAAATCTGTGTAAAAATCTTTTACTAAACTAACTAAAGATAAAGATGTATTTAGTAACTTTTTAAATTTTTATTTTAAATTTGGCATTTTCGTTTTTGAATTAGCCTCAGCTAGTGTATGTTAATCTGTGGAATATACTAGAATCTACAATAATCGTACATATTGTAGCTGTTCTTCTTTTCGAGAGTTATGGAGAAAAACCTTATTTCTCGTTTATACTCTTTTGGTTTGGTTTGGGAATAGAGGTGAGGAGGATAAACAGATTTTTGGGCGTGAATAGAATACCTATTCGTAGCAGTGCGTGCTTGGAGCGTTCCGTAGCACTACAATACTGCGGCACGCTACGGGTGCTACAATCGTATAGTTCTACGAAGCGCTACGAGTTCGGGTGCCAATATACGTATCTTGGTAAATTGATTTTACTCTAATATTACCGCGCGTACGTTGTCTTAGCGAGTGATGTTAGCAAAATCAGACTTGCTGATAAAAAAAAACCTTGTACATAGGTACGTACGTATGACATTACCTGTAGTTATGGTTTTAAATAGTTGGCATAGTTTAAACATAATTAAAATTAACTTTAATACATTAATTCTAGTCTTGTCGTATATCCGAACACAGAATCATGAGATATTTCTCATAAGTTCGGATGCCAATATTCAATGACAATGTTACTGACTTGAATCATTAATATATCTTTTATAAAAAAATTGTAGTTAATTTTATAGTTTGACTACTAGGTAGGTATTAATTTTTAGGGATACAATCATGATACTACTTTTTTTCTTTTTGTTTGTCTTTATTATGGAGCTGTCACTTTTTCTCGTCCGTTGGGCCAAAACTACCGTACAAAAAGAACGATTTTTTATAAAAACTTCTTCTCCCAACATCAACACAATTGAGCAATTTATATTTAATTTAATTCACTTGAGAGCCAGTTCCATTCCAGGCTAGGTGTGCTTTACCATCTTCGACCACACTTAACATCAGATGAGTTGTGGTAAAACACCTAGCCTGTAAGCAATAAAAAAAAAAAAACGATTGTGAGTAGTTTGCTCTATCGATACGTACACAGTTCATTCGTGGTCGCGGCTTTATTTAGTAATTAAGGGATCAAGACTGGAAGCGTTAGGATTCTGATACTTGTACTGATTACAGCGCCTCGCGAAACGCAACGCGATTCGCAGCTCCGAACCCGCTGCGCCCGCACAATGTTCCGACTACAATTAACTGCAATTGAAACGAAAGCACTTAATAAAAAAATGCTCGTAATTCTAACCCAAATGCTTATTAGTTGTTGATTGCCGAAACTGTAATATTTCCCGCGCCCAAATGACTGCTTTAGATTCAGCTCGCGAAGCCCCATTTTCTCTGGCAACGAGTTCGCGAATATAATAGTTAGTAGTTAACACTAGAATTAAACTGGGAATTGAGTGCCTGAATTTGAATAGGACCTATTTAAATAAAAGCAAACTGACCCAAACCGTCAGATACGAAGTTACTTTTAAATAATTCAAATATTTCTGTCTCGGCACACATAGATGAAATTTGTTGTTGTGTAATTTCAAAATCGTATAAGTGTAAAGAGTAAAATTTAACTTGTTTGGCAAAGTGCCCGTCTGAGCAAGTGGTACCTGCTCGGACGGGCACTAAAAGTAATTTAGCCTTTCAGTGCCCGTGCAGTCGGGTTAGTACAGGTACATAACATTATAATATTTTATTTTGTGCTAAGATCAATTTTTTCATTAAAATTGTAGAACGAGAAAATAGCATCACATCTCAAAGTGGAGTGAGTGTGGAGTGGAGTGCTATGCGTTATCAGAGCAAGAGTTTCAGATGAACGTTTTAAAGTGTGAGTAGCATTAAATTAAGCAAATGTATCATTATCATGTACGTCACCATTATGTGGGTCAATTTATCTTCTGAATTCAAGTATGAATCCCTGCACTCCTCACTGCCGCCCCACTCGCCGCCACCGCGACGACACGCTCGAGGAGCAAAGCTCTCTTTACGACGTCCTTTACAATCTTCAACAGCCGCCATAAGTTAGAGGTGATATAATTACACACGCTACTTGTAACGTCTCTTTGGATGTCGTTTACGGCTTTAACTATAATGAACTCGTTTAAGTTGTGGCGTTTAATAAATAACTAGACGTTAGTTGCTATGATGCCATCTACAATACAAAAAGGTGGTATGTACAACGAAGTTCCTCTCCATTGATCATGTGCAGGTTTCGTAGACAGTGTTAAACGATATAATTTACTTAGTAGAGATATTGTCACGCGGATGTAACTTTACGAGCAGTACCTATATGCAGTCTCACTAGAAATACATGTCAACATTTATGAGTCAGAACTAGTTTTTAGTCCGTCTTTCGCTGCTTACATTACTGGAATACGAATGGTATTATTATCCAGATAGATAGATAGAAACTCTTCATCGTGCATACCAAAAATATAAAAAGTACAGAAAACAAAAGAATACACGTTACAGGTTATCTTTGTTTCAAGATCTTGAAAGAATCGATGCTAAATGCAAAAACGTTCTGCGCTGTTTTTTCAGTGAAAATTCAAACTTTTAGCGCGCCATTCGATCTCGGCCGTTAAAGCGACACTGTAGCGCGCAGCGGTCGGCTTACGGAAGGCTTTTTGCTTACATAGTAGAATAAAGACGTGTCGCGCTTAACCGCCCGGTTACTGCCTATTCCGGGTTTATGCGCCGGCGGAGTGTTACGGCCGAATTGAAGAGTCTCCGCTACTTTTGAGCGTAACTGCCTCTTTGCACGGCAGCCATTTTGCCGAACTCCGCCCGTCCCCGAGCGGCCGGTCTCATGATTAGAATTCTTCAGCGTTTTCTCGAGCCTGAAGTGTCGCTTTTACTGCCTCGGGCACCGAAACAGGGATCTCGATGTTGCGAACTTGACAGCTAACAGACAATATGTAACGTCTGACAGGTGAATAAGTATCAAAAGTTCCGGGCGGACCCGAAAGTTAGCGGCTCACGTGTCGAGGGTAGGTGCGGCAGTTTTCGGCGAACTATCGGGTGCGATATGAGTATGCAGATTCGAGTCCCCGCGCGTTGCCGTGACGCGTTCTGACTATGACCCAATCTGCGGAGAAACTTTGCCAATATCCACGTATTGCGGCGAGATTTATACTCCCAGTTAATTACTTGAACGGCTCGAGTTTAACTCGGCTCTGTGACGTCACTACTTGTGTGATCTTCTCGGTATTACGTAATGAAATACACTGCGTCAAGTGGCACGTAATCGCTGCCCCTCCTACGAATAAACGCTGGATTAGCTAATCATTATTTAAATTCTATATTTAATTCATTTAATGAGGTATATAAATTATTAAATTTGGTGGTGTATTTGCTTCAAGAGTTGTATGGCGTGGGTTCGATTCCCACTCAGGGCAAACATTTGTTTGCGTTTTGTGTGTACTTACAAAAAAAGTATACAGCTATCTGATTCTTATAGTACAAGCTTTGTTCAGTTTGGGTCTAGATGGCGCTATGTGAAATGTCCTCAAATATTTATTTATATACTTTTTTGTTGCTTTTAACTTTCACGCAGTTGTCGATAATTTTATTTCTGATAAAATGTATAAATGTAATGTAACATACATTTTGGCTCATAAATATAAATATACAAAGTAGTATACAGTAGTTTGGTAGGAACCTTAATCTCGGTGTAAACGCTCGCGCGGGTGGACAAAGTACGCTGATCTGAGCTCCGAGTTACAGCCAATAAAGGCGCAAGAGCCGAATTAGCATTATCTCTGCCTTAAACCCTCCGCTCACATTGTCGCTTTACAGCGTTGCCTTGCGTTGCTTTACGTCGCTTGCCGGCTGGGCCCAGCCCGTCCAACCGAGCCTCGTCATACAAGCTCTGCAAGCATCAATAATGGCGCAGTCACGTAACAGCGCGGTAAAGCGCATTGACAGAAAATAATTATAATGTTGTTTGGCTTAGAGAAACCCAAGACCAATATATTTTCTTAATTTTTTTATGGTTTACAAGCTAGGTGTTTGATGATCACCTGATTAAGTGACGGTGTGGTTAAAAATGGTAAACACACCTGGCCTGGGATGTAACTGGCTCTCAAGTGAGGCCGCCAAAACACACTATCAGGTGCTCGGGAGCAGATTTTCAATTTCAGGCTAGTAGCTAGCCAGTTGAGTATTCTAAAGTACTTTTCTCCTTTTCCTTCACCGGCAGTTCAAGCTCATTGTTGCGGTTTGAACTCACTCCCTTCGGCGTGTGACCGACCGCCATAACTATTAAGCTATCTCGCTACAAACTCTTATTTATTTATTTTTATTAAATTTAATATTAAATATGTGTCCTCAGCATACAGATTCATTTCCATCGAGTTCTCTCTTTGAATCAATAGTTAAATTTAACCGCCATCTATACAAGAATAAGAGATCGATTGCCGACGCTCGAAACCTGCCAGCTTTGTAATTATTTTGAAAGTAACCGATGCCATTGTAATTCTCGTCCTCCCCCCACTTAGCGAAGTTAGCTTCCTCCGGCTGGAGCCGCGGAGGGCGGCCTGCATATAGATCAAGTCGCAACAAACTGCCGCCGCCACTTTGTACTTCGACGAACTTTTTTCATACAACTTTATAGCAATATCCCAGTTTGGACCTCGTCCGAGGTGGACTAGAGAATGGAAGATTGTTTTAATAGTTTTTTTATGAAAAAAAATGGTTTGTAGCTCTTGTGTTTTAGCGCTTTTGTCCAGTGGCCGCTGTCAGCCACCAAAGCGAATCAGTCAGTCGCGGTGAGAAGAGTCATTCTACTGGAAGGATAATAATCATTCCTGTATAATGTGAGTATGTACCTACCTTAGATCTTTAAACAATTTCGTGAGCAAGAAAGTAGTGCATTTCAATATGTTAGTAAATTATTCCTATTTGGTGGTAGATCTCCTTAGCAGGATGTCATTTGTACTAGGTATTCTGCCATCCAGCAGTAGTGTGTCTTCATTACTATGTTCCCGTTTGAAGGTACTGCAGGAGAAATTACAGCGCTGTTGCGATTAACCATCGAAAGTCTCAAAGTAATGAGCGCCAAAGCAGCGATGCCCTGGACTTTGTTTTGCTACGCAAAGTTATGTATATCGCTGCAATGGTCATGGACAGGCGTTATCTATTATCATCAGGAGAGCATCTCGTTTGTCTCATTATATTTACATGAAAAAAGAAATAAGTGTACATTAAAAATAAGCTCTCAAATATGTAATTAACAACCTCCAATAACTGTTTATCGCGACGTTTTTTTACATAAAAAACCAGTTCCGATTCCATTCCAGGCTGGGTATGTTATCATCTTCGACTCCTAATCAAACACCTAGCCTGTCAACCATAAAAAACAAAAACATCCACCACCGGGAGCGCTGCAGATTACTCCCTCGTTTAATATTCATTACACAAAGGAAACAAATGTTTTTCTATAAAAGTTCTCAATAATATCTCTCCGTTTGATCGAGGAGGAAAAGAATCCAAATATTGACCTAATACGTGTCTTCTTAACGTACTAAGTATTTACTTTATTTGCTTTTCCTCATTGGAGGCGATGTGAGCACGAGCGACCCTAGTGAGCTCTTTTTGCCTATTTTTCGATATAGTTTCAAAGAAAATATAATTGATTTAAATTGTTAATATACTCATACGACTGTGCGCCTATGATGCTTCGAACATCCCCCTGTACCTTTCTTCCATGTTGATGCTTGGGGCCAGTATGAGCCAGACCTTGTCGGTCATATTGTTTCCGTACCGCATCCAGTGATAGTAAGAGGTAAAACCGTAGGAAAATACTGCACTAACATTTGTATAGACATATTTTGGTGTGTCGCGAGTTTTTACAGACTTTTATTTGTGTTTCGCTGCTATTATGTAACATGGAAGCTGCAGCAGCTTAGTTTGGCTGGATTACACTCTTCATCTCACGGCATGCATCTCTGTCTTTTCTGAGTTGTATGCGTAGTGCCATTAGCTTAATATAAGCATCGTGGTCATGTTCGAGTTTTTAATCTTTTTTTTGTCAATCGCAATGAGAAGAGGTTCGTGCCCAGTAGTGGGCTCGTTAGTCCCACTAATATTATAAATGTGAAAATTTGGATGGATGGATATTTGTTATTCAATCACGCCAGATATAATAAATAAATAAATATTGTAGGACACATTACACACAGCGCCATCTGACCCCAAACTAAGCAGAGCTTGTGTGATGGAAGTCAGATAACTGATAGAATACATAAATACTTTTTTTTTGTAAATACATACTTATAATACATACAGATACAGATAATTATGTACATACAAAGTATACAAACCTTAAAAATTACACTCCGTTTTTTGGGCAGTCGTGTAAAAACAAGACTGGTCCGATCCGGTGTTCAGCACCCGCGGCAGTTCATTTTCATTCTACGAGAAGACAGGCAAAGAACCAGTTCTCAAAAAGATAATATTTTTATGTATTCGTATCCATGATGAAAAACAAAACTTTCTGAATTCTGTTTATATTTGGAACGTTGTGCTGCTGAAAGGGTTTACTTTTCGCTGTACTAAGTGGCTCATGAGCATGCTGCACTATCATGTTTACCAAGAAAAAAAAGTAGAGTTGTTACTTAAAAGGAAAACAACGGAGTAAAGCTAGTAATAAAATACTACTTCAATGCGCTATTAATGTGCCCCATAATACCCGACAATAATACACTCCCGCCTGGGGGCTCCCGCGAGCCGCGCGCGGGAGGCGCTGGCAATGCGCATCGTTTGCCCTTTTTATAGCCAACAAAAACTTATTCTTGAATGTGACTGCCTAAAAATGGAATATTACTAGGTACTGTTTTAACATGCCTTCAAAGGGTGGTCTTGGATTCCATGATAGGAATATACGATATTTGTGATTTATTACACGACTGCCCGAAAAAAGTAGTGTAATGTTTTCAAGGTGTATGAACGTGTGTTTCTTTAAAAAAAATTAAGTATTCACCAACAGCCTTTTTTTTCTGGCTGACAGGCTTGGTGTTTGACCATAACTCACCTGATGTGGCTGATTTTTAACTTGAGGCTCAAGCTGTGGTAGCTTGCCAGCCGAGTACTAGAAAGTACCCTACCACCACGCTATGGTTTCCTTACGATGTTTTCCTTCACCGGCAGCTCAAGCTCATTGTTGGGGTTTGAACCCACGCCCTACGGCATACGAACCGACCGCGCTAACCACTGAGCTATCATCGCTACAAATTAACAAGACAAGACTATTTCGGCTCATTCGCTACGAGAAGTAATGGTGGCAGTTCCGCACTAGGCCGCGTGACTCGGGATGATGCCTTGAGTTAGCCTCTAAACTCTTAGTCTGAGCAAATAAAACTCAGTTTACTCACTTTCGGAAAAACTAATGAGCATGAAAAGCTCACGTGTCACATTCTAATCAAAATATATAATAATGATAGACAAAAACAAGCTGTCAAGCGAACACTTGGTGCGCGGCGCCAGTAAAATTACCCTTCGATGTCGACACCGACTTGATGACACTTATCGACGGCAACTTCTCGATAACTCTCTCTTTCTCGGAGTGTGAGAAATAATCAACGTGTAGTATAGTATGTAGTCTTATGAGTAAATAGTCTCTAGGTGCTATTTTTAACCCCGGACGCTAAAAGAGGAATGTTATAAGTTTGACGTCCATGTCTGTCTGTCTGTTTGTCTGTCTATGTGTGTGTGTGTCTGTCTGTGGCATCATAACTCTCAAACGGATGGACCGATTTCGATGCGGTTTTTTTCATTTGAAAGCCAGTTTCCTTGCGGTGGTTCTTAGCTATGTTTGGTTAATTGAATAGGGGGTTTTTTAAATTTTAATTTAATTATCATTGTTACGTTGTCTGTTCGTGTGTCAGGGTTTATGCAAGATCAAATGATCCAGCAACTGCGTAGCAGTTTGTAGGCAAACACCAGCTCTTATTATTTATTTTTCGTATTTTTGCCCACGTAGGAACGGAGACGGTATATGCGTTTGGGGTGAGAGGATGTTTGTGCAAATCCATGTTGCCATTTTTCTCCAAAACTACTAGTCCGACTTTGATGCAGTTTTCATCAGTGATGGGTTCGGGTTTGATTGGTGCACGTTCTTAGATAGGTGTTACGGTGACAACTCACCAGGGGGCGCTGATCGTGGGTTTTTTTTTAAATTTTGTTACTTGTTTTTAGTCCGTGAACCTAAAACCAGTTTATTTGATAATTCAATTACCCACCTAAATGAACAGAACATATAACAAAGATCCATAGTATCCCTCAGTTTTTTAAATTCCCGAACCCCGGGGGCTTCAATTTACGGAATAAGGTTTCAATTTAGAAAATAACGCCGCGTGATTGTTTTAACTAAGTTGTTAACGTTGTTACGCCAAACCACATTACATCGCGATAAAAAGAATTAAAAAAGATTACAAGTTTGAAGCGAACTCGGTAATTAAGTTGGCATTTTTGTTTGTTCGTTACCGACGGTTCCTTTATTGAGTTAATTCTTTACTGATTTCTATTTTAAGGTCGGGGGAGGGAGCGGAGGTAAATGACTTGTCACATTTGCTGTTGTCCACATAAATACATAATACTCATCGGGAATAATACCACACGGCCACGGATAACAGTGGATCAATTTAACAGATTTAAGCAAATCAATTAAAGCAAGCAGATCAATTTAAGCAATGATAGCCCAGTGGTTAGCGCGGTCGGTTCGCATGCCGAAGGGCGTGAGTTCAAACCCCAACAATGAGCTTGAGCTGCCGGTGAAGGAAAACATCGTGAGGAAACCATAGCGTGGTGGTAGGGTACTTTCTAGTATTCGGCTGGCTAGCTACCACCCTCAAATTGAAAATCTGCCGCTAAGCATCTATCGATGTGTTCCGGCAGCCTCACTTGAGAGCCAGTTCTATTCCAGGCTAGGTGTGCTTTACCATCTTCGACCACACCGTCACTTAACATCAGGTGAGTTGTGGTCAAACAACTAACCAGTCAGCAATAAAAAAAAAAAAAAAAAAAAACAGAGCGACAAAACTTGCTACTAACCATAAATTAATATAACGTATTTGAGCACAGACACCTTTCGCGATACTGTTCCGGTTAGCATACCTGACCACGAATATCTCCCAGATTGCATCATATTTACCGCGTTTCCAAAACTGAATTTAATCAAGAAGTTGAATATTTTTTTTTATAAAAAAAAAAAATTGTTTTTGTATGAATGCTACGACCTCCAACCGAAAGTTCTACGAGCTTCGAGATTTTTCCCTTTTTACTAATTGATTTAATTGAACAAAACTGATTTCTATAAACCAAGACATATAAATAAAAGACGGTTATTTTATAATAAACTAACAAAATACAAAGTTACATAAGATTTTTCAATACTAAACTACAACTACTTTTTTTAAAGTATTTTGGGGAAAATTAAGATAAGCCCGTCATGCAAAAGTCTGATCGCGGATACTGGTGGACTGCGTGATTACCTAATTTTTAAAATTGTTGGTGTGTCTATACTTCTACAATAATATATAGGACAATCCGTTGAAAACAGAACAAGAACATTTAAAAAAAAATGTTGTCTGGATAAGTTTGCTCGAAGCGATAAGGTTGCCAATTATTTCAATGCGATTGTTTAATTTTGGTACTAAGTAGCTATGCTTGCAAGCTGGAATGTCGCTAACACTAAATTCACGAGACAAAAGAAGCATATTGAAATAAATACTGTAGATATGTCACGGAAGCGGCGCGCGCCCATTAACCGCCAGCGACTCGGCAGTTCCAAACTGCAGCCAAACGGCACTAGTTCATAACCCCTCCCCCTCGTACCCCCCTATGGCCCCTACTTCTATGGTTTACGGTTATGGTCGAGGTTATAGTGTCCTAGCACGCAATGGACCCGAAACTGGGACGCGGCTGCTTCCACCTCATCTATTGGCCGAGTAAACTGCTTTGATGCATCTACGAATAACAGGATTAATTTAATGTTTTATCTAAAATGCTTCATGCTTGCTCAATTGAACTGACAACTTTGTAAAGATTTTGTGTTCTATAAGACTAAACTATACAAGTACAGCACAAAGCTTTATGACGGCAGTTAAAAAAAAAGATTGCATCGACAGCACAAAGTCTCTTTTTAGTTTATTTAGCGATCTCGGAAACATTTTATTGATATGTAAATCAAAACTCTAAAATATCATTAGATCTTGAAATGCTTCTGGAAAGTTCCTATAAGTACTACATACTAATTAAACAATTACTCTAAATAAATCGTCAAAATCTTCTCTAGCACCAGAATGCTTGGATCAGTTTCAAGGGTCATTCGCTTCGTTCCTCTCGTTGCTTCTCAACATACAATAAAGACGGTCACGGGGACTGCCCACAGAACTTAAAACTTATAAATCGTCACATTGGCATGTTGGTGACGCAAACCCATAAGTTTTGACCTCATTCGCTCAACGCGGGCAAGAAGTTTTCATTTGAAAAACTTCATAGTAAAATAAAAATAAGAACTCATAGCAAAACGTACATTAATTTCTCCAACCAACGTTGGTTTCATTATGTGGAAAGGCTGCAGAACCTCAGAACTTGGACTCTTCCTTATCGAGCTGAAGACACTTCTGTCCCTTTAATTAAATGAACACATCGGAGGCTGTCCGAGCACTCTCATTCATTGTTCAGTTTACGAGAGATGTTAAACCTCCGCGGAAGATCTCTCGCTAAACAGAATGTGGACTATAAAACACGAATGCGAAGTTACGATGACGGTCTGGTTTATTGTCGCGGTCGATGTTATTGTCGCGGTCGATGTTATTGTCGCGGTCGATGTTATTGTCGCGGTCGATATTATTGCCGCGGCCAACGGCACTGTCGCGGTTTGATGGCGAGTCATTGCCACCGCTGTGTAGGTGTGCATCAGCGGGGGTATCTTGGGAACTTAAAGTATTATTCGAATCCTTTTCATCTAAAATCCGTATGAATGAATTCTTGATTGTTTACCAAAGGTTGTTCACATAAAACAATAAACTAAAAGAAAATCATAAACTTGTAATTAGTGAAACATCTGGCGGCGATGCCCCGTCGACCGAGTGTTTACGTTCCAGACTCGGTCATCGATTCTCTAATAAAATAATGAGAAAATGAATATTAAAAAAATTGGACGAATCACTTACTTAGGAGTTTATGATAAACTAGCTGCGCCCCGTGACTAGCCTATCTATTAAGAGGAGGCTGCGCGATTAAACAATATTTTTGGCATGATATTGTAAATGAACCAAGATTAGGACGGATGTAAAAACACAACATGTTATTTTTCAAACCTTTTTCTGTCCATTGGCAAACTAAAACACGATAGGTAGAGATTCGTCTGATACTTTTATTTAAAAATAGTGTCTTTTGTAGATATTTTAGCTTTTTCTTATAAATAACATAAGTTACAAAAATTAAATACTTATGAAACGAGCATATAATTCATTATTCGTTTATAAGAAAACCATATAGTTTTTTTTGACGGCTGTTCCAGACGTGGTCTACTACCAGAGTCACGAATTTGTTAGTACGATAATATGTCATAGGAAAGGAAACAGAAACCGTATACGGAACCCTGATTATACACCAAAAATAAAAAATAAAAAAATAAGATGATAGTAAATAGTATATAAATTATACATTTTTAAATGTAAAGTTTTCTCAGTAAAGTTGTCAGGTTTTAACGTTAATACAATTAATGTTGTTTATCTAACCGAGTCTTAAAATCTATCTAATAGGCCCGTCGCTCCATCCGTCTTCCGGCTCCCGGCTCCCGACGGTAAGCGACTCTTATTTTCCTAAAGCTTACTGAGAATAAAGCCGAGATATTAAGTATCAATTTCCAAATACCGTTAATAATATTTAAGCTCGGAGACGTTCTGTCAGTCATGACCGTCGAACACCTGACGTTGAAGCGTTTATTTTAAGTACGAGTGTATCCTAGTTTAATAATGTTTACCCAACTAAGTTCTGTTCAGCGGTAAGTCGTACCTGCAGGCACAATGTGGCTTCCAAGAAGTATACTGTACTTCTAGATTCAGAATTTAGAATCAGAAGCGCTTTTAAAATAAATATTTGACAATAACCTAAACTAATGTTTTCAAAACAACGATCAATTACTTTAACTTTACGTTGGACATAAAAATTACGTCCGTTCAAAAATTCGATCAAAAGTGAGTGCGCGCCGATTCCGCTCAGCCTTTTATACTTGTCCGGCGTTTTCCTTTTTGCTAATCTATTTAGTCTTCCAATAATACTATAGTGGCAAAACATTACATCTTTGATATACACATGAACTTATACGTATATGTATGCATTCGCATTTGACTTATAGATATCGCTTACAATTTTTACAAAAAAAGACTTCTTTTTTTTCATCGTCAACTGATGGTGAAGCCGGACGGTAAACAGTTTACTGTGACAATTCTAGAGACAGTAAACACTACGAAATTACCAGTTATTTTGGTCTACAGAACCGATTTTAATAAAATTTCTATAGGTAGTTCTAAAAGAAACAACCAAATTGAGACTCTCCTCCTTTTTTAACTGACTTTAAAAATGGAGGAGGTTCTATGTTCGACTGTATGTTTTTTTTTGAAGACGTTAATAAAATGCTCTTAAGTCTCTATATTTAGACTAAATTCGGATACGACATCGTCCACTGCCCTTGTTCGCCTGAGAGTGACTTAACCATTGCAATTCCCTCCAGCTCTTACATTCCCTCCAGGTACAGCTTGGACTGGCGCGACGCGGCGGCCCCGTCGACACGGCGTCGACTCGCTAGAGCTGTAACAACACTCGGATGTGTCGAAATTAAACCTTATCGCCGCCAGTGCCCCGGACGCGTGTCCCCGAATATGAATAACGAATTATGCGCGAGAATTTCTCGAGTGCGATCGAACTTTAACTTTATTAATACCGTAAAAGTTTTCGAGAGCGGGAACTACGCTAAGAGTTGGCAAAGTACGTCTCTTCGGCACCGGATCAGACGCCGATGCTGCGCCACGAATCGCACTCGGAGGGACGTCTATTTACTTAAGTAACTGTCAGTTACTCATTTAATCGGTTTTCGGGTCCCACGTATTAATTAACTAATTCTTTGGAGTTAGGTATTGTGTTCTATTTATTGGTTGCAAATTGTAATAATTTAAAAGTGTGTCTATGACTGTGTTTTATTGTATTAAAAGGCTTTCGTTTGACTGCTATCCCGCGCCATGTCAAACGATCTGAAGATGCACACCCAACCTGGAACAGAACTGGTTGTCAAGTTGGCTACCGGAAAACAATGTAAAGTGGTTGGCGGCAGATTTTCAGCTAGCTAGCCAGACGAGTACTAGAAAGTATCCTACTGCTATGCTATAGGTTCCATGCGGTGTTTTACTTCACCGGCAGCCATAAAAACTATTTCTTTTCACGTATATAATCAGATAATTTTCTCCGCGAAGCAATCAGATGGAATGTTTTGGAAGTAAGCCCTCGAGTTTGGCGCCGCGGCGCCCGCGCGTGTCAGGGCCTCGCTCTTACGAGAATATTTAACTTGTGAGGTAATTTCCGCGCTCGCCTCAGATTCCCATCGGCGATAAGTTACCCCCATTGTGGACGGTGTCCAGCGCGTTAATATTTCAGGGCCGGGTCGCGCCGCGCCCGCCTATAAATTAGTTCCGATCTCGGATTATGAAGCTCAGGATTTATCCGGAACTCGGAAACTTATCTCCGGAAGATTTGAACGGAGGAATTTGAGAGTTTGTACATCCGAGGATTATGTCGGTCATTAATTTAGAATAAGCTCCTTTCGGATCCGATTGTCGCGGACGAGCCGGGCCGGGTCCGCGCCGCGCCGCGCCGCCCTTTGTGTTTGACGCGAGGATTTATAGTTGGCGATATTTTAAGTTGGCTTTTGTCCAGTCGCTCTATTAAAATTAATCTGGTTTTGATGCGAGCATGTTTGCGGACGAAATTTATGGGGAATATCTGATTTTATAACCCGTTGATGGCGCCCGAGTGCTCGGTTGGGAATACCCACGCCTGTAGCGATGGAAAAATATGCTCTTTTGTACCTGAAACAAAAAAAAAAAAATGATCAAGTACCGAGTTTGATAGAGATACAAGTAAACTAGCTAATTATGTAAGAAAATACCGACAATAACCATGTACTTTATAGAAAAAAAATACTTTTGGGGACTGGCGACAGAAATAAAGACTTAAAATACGTCACATTAGCATGTTGGTGAAGCTAATAAGTTTTCATAAGTCATAAGTTTTGCTGCTCCCAAATATGTCTTATTGCAGTTAAAGAAGTGTTTACTTCAAAAAAAGTTGTCATCTAATTAAGATTTTAAAAACACCGAACTAGTGAGTGTATCTCAAGGGGTTACAAGTAGCGCTCACTTTCATAAATATTGCCCATTTCGCCGAAACAGCAACACTTCGCAAAAAGGTGAGCCCGACTCCAGCGAAACACAAAAGCCAGACAAAGGAGGTTCACACGAGACGGACTCGCTGACGTGCGGGCCCGCGCGCTCCAAGGCGGGCTTTGTCTCGGGGCCGGCGTCGTTAATCACACCGACGCGGCAGTGGTCAGCTGATAAGGCGGAGTGATGGCGACACGCATGACGGGAGAAAAAATTGGATGTGTGGGCGGCGGATATTGAAATTGTTGGTTCTTTCAGGAAATAACGATTAATAACGTGGAAGACCATTCCAGAAATAGCACCGCGCGACGTGGTGATGGATGCACTGCCGTCCGTGGAGTGCTCCCGCTGGAAAACAACTTGAGCTCTTTATACATATGTATAATTGTATACCTACATGTGTATTGTTAAGGTTGGTGTTGATTTTTTAAGAAAAAGAATTCGACGTATATAACAACTCTAGTGGCGTACTCATGCATATTATGACGATAACAACTTTTACAACTTTTTGAATCGTTATATGTCAGAAACGGTGGCTCGTAGAAAAAGTATTGATACATTTTTATAGATAATTTTATGATCTACAATTTTTGTCTGGGGTACTTTTATGATAAAACTTACCGTTTTGCTGAAAATCGCGAAAAACTCATTTTTTGACCTTTGACATCGAGTAAAAAAAAATCCATACACGGAAATGATGGCGAACTTAAAATTTTTATTTACAATTATGTTTTAAACAATTTTACTGATTTTCAGCTTATTGTGATTTTATGCGCCTTCGAATGTTTAGATTGACCGGACTATTCGCTGATATGATCAATTTCTATTTTTAATATTTCAAATGTAAATGCCGTCCAATTACCTCTCTGTGTATGAAACCATTAATACAGAGTGTTACATGAGAAAATATGAATGAAGCGTTAACAATAACATTAAAATGCTCCAGGCTCGCAGCGTCTATAAATTATTCAGTGCTAGCCGACTATTCGTGGAGTCCAGAAAGCATAGAATTTGAATTCAGATTGACGTCAAACGAGAAACAATGACGGAGTACCGCCGCGCCAGCCATCAATAAATAAATCGAACATTGTGATCGTTTTATTTGAATAGCTTGTAATTTTATATCTTATTTATATGGCATTGAAAAATATGAGTGTGATATGAGAGTATCACACATATAATTAAAAAGTTAAATAATTCCTACTACCACACGTATGTATAATCTGCGTTTACTTTGTATACTGATGCAGTTTTGACACATTTTGTTTTACTTATGCGGGATTAAACATAAGTACCTGGTTGACCGAGCATTGCTCGGCTGAAAACATGGATAAAACGTCGTTTTCTGAAAATGAAACCTAGCTAGAAAGATTTTTCGCCCCCGAAACCCCCTGGATACAAAATTTCATGAAAATCGTTGGAGCCGTTTCCGAGATTCAGAATATAATATATATATATATATATACATATATATATACAAGCAATGCTCGTTTAAAGATATAGATAAAACACATAATTAAACGTAAGCAAGAAGCTTTGTTAATTTCATTTTCTTGAAGCGAGACCGATCTTTTGTAAAACAAAATAAAGAAACTTTGGCTATAATTCAGGACACACCTGGTCGGCAAATCTTGTATAACTTGTAGCCGATTCAAAAACTGGAAAATACGAAGTTTATTTTTAATTATTCATCATTTGATGTCTTGAGTTAGTCTCGTCTAGAGTTATAATAATTAATGAGCATCCTGTGAGCACTGAGCAGGTCGTGAGAATATCTACAAACTTTAACTTCTCTTTAAGTATCCAATGAATGTGTGGGATAAGATAACCTTTATTGCTTAAAAGGTCTTAAAAAAAAAACGACACAACAGTTTATCCTATCGCACATGCAAACGGATCGGGATGAAATTTTGCATTTAGATACTTTAGACCCTGGAACAAAACATAGGATACTTTTCATCATCATCATCAGCCATCACCACGCGGGTAAAACAGTACATATATATTTTTGAATACAAAACCACTCGAAACCTTTCAATAGTTGGACATTTTATCAAGGGTAAATCAATTAAAAGTATGAAATTGATGATCTTTTCTGATTGCCCTGTTGACTAACTTGGTAGTGGCTCTGTGGGTTCAATTCCCACCCAGGTCAAAAATAGATGTTTGTTATATCTTACGAGTTATGTTCTACAAAAAAAGTATATGTGTATTCTATCAGTCGTGTGCTCGCTATAGTACAAGCTTGGCTTAGTTTGCAGCTAGATGGCGTGCGCAATGTCCACTGACATTCATAGGTATATTTATTTACGTTATAATTTGTAACGCTTGTCATTTAAAGAGTAGCAAGTAAAAAAACATTGGCCAGTACTCAGAAAAGGGAAGACTTGAAATAATATTAAAAGTCTCTCCAGCAGTGGGCCCAAAGAAAACTACAAGTTAAAGACAAATGACAAACACGAGGACGACACGCGAGAGAAACTGAAAACTCAGTGAATTGTTTGTCGTAACATTGTCTGTGACAAATAAGCTCGCAGCTGGCTCACGATTATTATTTCATTACAAAGTGTTATTGGGCGCCGCGACCGCCGGGACGGATCTGGACTCGGGACGAAACGAGACTCGTATATTGGAAGCTCGACTGCCATGCCGGAGATATATTGCGTATTTTTCATGAAATATTGCAGTGACCTGCAGCTATTTAAGTACTCCTAGCTTTATGACTTTTCCTGCTTGCTGTATCTGAAAAAGGATAGTTAGGAATAAACACGAACTACACGGATTTACTAGCGGTTACAATAGCAGCCGTTTGATTAGTTCCACCATCACTCCTGAAGTGCAATAATATAGGTCATAAAAATTAATTTATGGAGCTGAAATAAGATGTTTTTGTTAGGTAACTGCCATTTTTTTAAATTTATTTGAGTTTTTATGAGGGGTCCGTAGCTAAAAAGGAAAAAACGGAACCCTTATAGGATCACTTTGTTGTCCGGCAGTCTGTCTGTCAAGACCCTTTTTCTCAGGAACGCGTGGAGGTATCAAACTGAAATTCATATCAAATACTCAGGTCTACTGTCCCTTGGAGCTGTGAAAAAAATTTGGTACGAAGCAACGTCTTATAGCACAGATAAAGAAAAAAATTGCGAAAAGCATAAATTACCATTAAAAACCTACAGGTTTGTACGGAACCCTCGGCGCGCGAGTCAGATTCGCAGTAGGCCGGTTTTTTTTATTTTATTAGGATTTTATTTAATTTTTATTTATTTATTTGTATTACATAAAAATGTTTTTAAAATGACGGAAAAAAAAGTTTTACTTTTTTTACTTTTCTAATAGGTACGTAATGTGTCTTTCGTCAGTGAGAATTTAATTTAAAAAAAAATACATGCAGTCGTACACAGAACCTCCTCCTTTTTTGCAGTCGGTTAAAAATTATGTGTCAATGATTTACATGGGTGCTTGGATCGCTACATGACATTATTTCAACAGTATTTCTATGTTTGAACCGTGTGAGTTGATCTAGAGAATAAATTCCAACAAAGAACGAAAAATATGCACCTACAAATTTGTAGGTGTCCTGAAGCCTCGACGAGCGCCTCCATAAGTCAATAATATTCATAGTCATTCGTCCGCCGGCTACCATGTAAACATGTACTAGTTGTTCACGTTTCTCTAAACAATTTAATCTAAAACCTATTAAAGCTAATGTAAACTAAGTGAATAAACTCAAATTGTGAACATTATAGTGCTTTTTAATATTTATTTTATTGAAAAATTAAGCCGGAAACGTTTAATAAGTGATTAAAACTATCGGTAAGATCTTGCTAGCTTATATCAGGCGCCGTCCTCAGATAGTGTCGCCGGTCTGCAGTTTGTCCGTTCGCTTGACGTGTGGTCTAAGGTAAAAGAGTTGTATCTGGTTTTTTTTTTGTGTTGCCTCAGTGAATACAAGGAAACAGATATTTAAGAGTTTTTTTTTCATAAATCTGAAAAAAATGGCCTCTGACTCCGACCCTCCAACCGCGAGTGAGACTGAAAAGCACGGAAATCTCGCGACTAAGGCAATAAAACGTAAGAGATTGTCAGATGGGCGCAGTGAATCTTTGAGTACGCTCAAGAAGGATCTGGTGGACTTAATCGACGCAAAATTTTCAAAGCTAGAAGAACACATTATAGACCTAAAGCAACAAAACACTGAAGCCTGCAAAGCCATAGAATTCATGACCACGAAGTACGAAGAACTAAAAACGGAGATAGCGTCCTTAAAGAAAGAGAAAGAACAAGACAGAATTCATATATCTGATCTGGAACACAAACTGGAAATGGCGGATACACTCACAAAATCATCCTCTATAGAAATTAGAAATGTTCCTACTAACAAGTCAGAGAATAAGGAAGACCTGCTAAATATGGCAGCTAATCTAGGATCTGCTTTGAAACTAGACCTAAAAAGAGCTGACATTGATGACATCTACAGAATAAATCTAAAATCAGGCAAAAACTCTATCGTTCTCCTGAGGTTCACAACAGTCATTCGAAAAGAAGAAGTGATGAGAGCAGTCAAAAAATATAACAAAGACCATACTTATAAACTCACCAGTCAACAATTGGGTTTAACGCAGTCTTCTACTCCCGTATATATTTCTGAACATCTTACTTCAAAGACAAGAAGGCTATTTTTTCTCGCTAGAGATTTTGCTAAAAACAACGACTTCCTGTACTGTTGGTGCTCCCGTGGAAGAATTTGGCTTAGAAAGAAAGAGGGCTCGCCTCAAGTACATATTCGTTGTCATAACCAACTGGACGAACTTAAAACAACCCTTCAAGTTGAAGCAGAAAATGTACCTAAAAATAATATCTGAAATTGTTAAATGTTTTGTATCTATGTCACAGTTATTTACAGACTTCTTGGCTTCTATCGTATATAGCTATTTATGTGGAATCAAAGCTAATATTAATATAATTACCTCAACCCTAATATTACTCTCACGTACGCACTTTTCACTCACATACATATCACATCACTTACACTCAATTCTGGTTTATTTAAAACTTTGCACGATGGAAAAAGATAACACTCTATATCAGTTTATCCTAATCACTAGCGCTTTAAAATATGGACACATTACAAATCTTTTATGTATTAATGGATAGTACAGATATTGCAACAGAATTAGACGACTATGAAATATCCCAATCTTTACAATGTGACATACAAGAAGCAAACAGGCTTATTAATAATACTTCGAAAAAGCTTACAGTTGTTTGTCAAAATATCAGAAGCATAAAAAACAAAATACCCCAAGTTGAAGTGCTGCTTACCTTATTGGAATTTGATGTAGATATACTTATTCTAACAGAGTGCTGGCTCAATTGCATTGATTTCATGCCGTCGCTAAGTAATTATAAATCTCATTGCTCTACTTACAATAAGACTCAAAACGAGGGAATCGTAGTATTCATCCGCAATGACTTAATGGTTGATATCTTGGAGCCCCCTGCCTTTGAGGCCAATTGCCTAATGATTAAGATTGGTATTGAAACAGCCATAATTGCCATCTATCGACCGCCTGCCTATCACCAGCTGGAAAACTTCATCACCAGCGTTAATGAAATTTTGGAATCGGTAGGTTCTTTTCATAACGTCATTCTTACAGGCGATATCAATATTAACCTCTGCAACCAGATAGACACTAACTGTAATAATTATTTGGATATGATGGCTCACAATGAGCTCTTACCTGCACACACTTACCCAACTCGAGAAAAAAGCTGTCTGGATCATATATTTCTTAAATCTAATCTAAAAAGCACTACTTTAGTTATTTCAACTACAATTACAGATCATTTCACTGTAGCGGTCATCCTTGCTAATCACCAGAAATGCCAAAATAAATATATTTTTAAAAGGATTATAGACTACCCAAACATTAGTAATGACTTAAATAAGGATACACTTAACTCCATTTTAGAAATAAGTGACGTTGATCATGCAACACAAACATTAGTGGATGAATTGAAAAGAGTTGTTGAAAAAAATACTAAAACCATTAAAACTCCCTGCCGTAAGAGAATCAAAGTGCCGTGGATAACCCCTGGCTTACTGCGCTGTATCAAACACCGAGATAGATTACACAATGCCGTCAGATGTGATCCAAACAATGTAACTAAGGTAACAATTTTTAAGCGGTATAGAAATTACTGTAGCAACATTTTAAAAAAGGTCAAATCAGAATATGATAGGAACGAAATTAAAAAAGCACGCTCCAATAGTAAAGATACTTGGACAGCAATAAAAAACATTACGAAGTTTAATTCTAAAAAAAGTAATAGTAACGAAATTGCGATCAACAAACATCTACTCAATTTTAAAAGTAACCCAGTAAACTCCCTAAACTATATTAACTCTTATTTTGCTAATTTGGGTAAATCACTTGCTGACACTATCAAAACAGATGATTCACCGAACATAGCCTCCTTTTCACAGCCATCAGCTAATTGCAACTCTTTTGTTTTAATGGACACTGATCCTATGGAAATCGAAACCACTATTATGAATCTAAAAACTGACTGTGCTGTTGGACATGACGGTATACCAACAAAGGCTATTAAAATGACAAAAGATCAAATTATACCTTCTCTTGTACATATTATCAATCTTAGTTTTCACACTGGCGTTTTCCCAAGCCTTTTTAAAACAGCACTAATAAAACCTATTCATAAAGGAGGGGACTTAGATCGAATAAACAATTATCGCCCTATATCACTCTTGTCATCTTTGTCCAAAATTTTTGAACGGCTTTTAAATAAACGACTTACTTCGTATCTAACAAAATTTAACATATTATCAAGTAATCAATTTGGTTTCATAGCAGGAAGATCGACAGAACAAGCTGTAAATGAATTGACAGACTTTGTTATACACCAATTGGACAAAAATAACAAGTGTGTAGGTATTTTCCTAGACTTAGCGAAAGCTTTCGATTCAGTCTCTGTTCCTATCCTAATTGCAAAGATGGAAAGAATAGGAATCAGAGGCCTTGCCTTAAAACTTCTGTCGGATTATCTTTGCAATCGAAGGCAGATAGTTAAATTGGGTGACATTGTTAGTGGTGAAGAGAGTGCTGAATATGGGGTCCCTCAAGGTAGCATCCTGGGTCCTACCTTATTCTTGGTTTACGTCAATGATTTATGTAACATGAAGCTGATTGGCGGCAGAACTGTTGCTTTCGCTGACGACACAGCACTTGTTTTTGCGGCACCTTCCTGGAGTGATACAATATCTATGGCTGAAATTGGGCTTGAAGAAGTTATGTCATGGCTAAGAGCAAATCTTCTCACTCTTAATCTATACAAAACCAAATTTTTAACTTTTTCGAAATCTTCAGCTGGTCAACCAAATCAGGAGGACACTAAAATTCATGCTCACGTATGCTCTAGGCAAAACTCAAATCATGTTTGTTCGTGTTTTCAACTTGAGAGAGTATCGTCAATAAAGTATCTGGGCTTGAATGTGGATAATTTGCTCTCCTGGCAGAATCATATACTGGTGATAGTAGCAAGAACACGGAAACTAATGACAATATTCAAGCGGTTGAGACATTTGGCTGATATATCTTTGATTAAGAGTGTATACTACGCTCTTTGCCACTCATTATTAACATATTGCGTTCTGGTTTGGGGTGGCACCTATAAAAGCTACTTGCTCCGTGTAGAATTAGCACAAAAAGCAATATTTAAAGTAATGCTTAATAAACCTCTTAGATATTCTACGAATATGCTATATGCAAATTTAAACATATTAAGAGTCAGACAATTGTTTATTTTAAAATCTATACTACACACTCATGTTAACTCTGTAATCATAAACAAATCACACGATCGTCGTCGCGAACCTAGACCAGTGAAACCTAAGATTTATCGCTCACATCTTGCAAAAAGACATAACTGCTTCCTTGGGCCCCTTTTATACAACAGAATTAATCAACATTTAAATTTAAGCAGTTTAACTACTACAAAGTGTAAGAAAGTGTTATCTAACTATCTGCTTGAGCTGACCTACGAAGAAACCGAAAATCTTCTACGTATTTTTGAATTTGAAGCATACAAATTGAATAAACCAAAACGAGTACACTAATATACTCACTTATTCTCTCTCTCAATCACACTCACGCACAACACACACACGTATACTCCCACAAACACACTCACACACACGCTTACGTACACACACACTTACACACACACTTTTTTTTTTTTTTTCTATAACTAACTGCATGTTGCATGTCAGACAAAAAAAAACAAACAAAATTGGCAGAACTGGCATACATGGTCAAAATAAACAAAAATAAATAAATAAACTATTTTGTTAAATGAAACTTCTAATCTAGTAATTTTCCATCGTAATACATTATCAATCCTCTAAAATTCACTTTCACATAATTATGTTAAAATCCATTTCTTGCTTAGCAGCGTAAAGTCGCAGGTCTTAACCTTGGACCACACAAACTTTTGCCGTTCCTACGCGTTGCGCCTACCTTCATTAAATGTCGCTCGGCTATTTTGTAAACATTTTGAACACACATTATTTTTTTTTGTGAATGCTGTTACTTTACATAAATTAATAAGGACAGAAGCCGGAGGTTGAATCGTGGCAGCTGTAACACAGGGTTACCTAGTATAGCTGCCAACGAGAACCCGAAATGTTATATAGACTATTATACCTACTATTTATGTTATTTAGTTCTTGACACACTAAGTATAATGTAATAATATTAATTTCAATTCAGTACATTTAATTTAATACACATTTTAATTTAATACATTGAATTATAAAACAGTGTCTTCCATTGCCTTACGCAATTTCTGTAATACCTACTAATATGTATCTACTCGTTCTTTTCGACACATTTTGCCTACATTCATAAATTATAGGTATTCGTAGATACATTTTATATTTTATCAGATAGGTACCTATAATATTATTTCGTTTGTCATTCAATTATAATAAACATGTTTTTGTTAAATTATTATTATTAAATTATTATTATTAGTGTTACAGAGAATTATAAATAAATCGTTGTAATCGTTGTACATATTACTAATAAATATATACAATAATAACCCGCTCGCAACGCAGCCCTTCAATCTAACACGTGACCTCCACACAATACAATATTGTAGCGAGAAGCTGGAACTGGGACGAAATGTTCACATGCGAGGCTCGGTGATATCAAATGTATGCTATTTCATCGCAAAGAGAAAACAATGAAAGTTCCCATACCAAAGTGCCTCAATAAACACTGAACGCTTTTTGCATTGCAATGTTTTGGAAAGTTTCACTAGATGGCGTTCTTTCATCGCATCGCAGGTAAATAACAATTAATATTTCATGCAGCGCCATCTAGCCCCAAACTATGCAAAGCTATTTACTATGGGACCCAGATAACTGAAAGAATACTTTTTTTTACACTTAGACACCGAAGGAACATCTATATTCTTCACACAAATAATTGTCCTGGGTGGTAACTGAACCCACGCCCTACAGCTCTTGTAGCACATAGACCAGCAAATGAGACAAGGACAGTATAGTCAATAATACAATATTAGTACATTCATCATCCCATACAATAACGGTACTACAGAAAATCAGGCTATTTTTTCTTTAGTTCATAATCAACTTGGCGATTGACAACATCCTGCCTAATGTTAAGCAGTGATGCGGTCTAGGTTACCTAGAGAAAAATTGTTTATGACTTATAAAAACTTTGATGACTCCTAATAAGTAGGAGAGTAATAGAATTGTCCTTTCCAGAACATCGACGATCTCTAGTCACTTGTTACTATATGTGTAAGGTTTTCATTCATGATGTACACACAACTCATTTTTTGATTTTCCTGTTGTCGGGTAAAACTAATAAAGAGGCGCAGCAAACAGCGTGTCGTGTTATTATAAACCACATTCGTGCAGTGGAGGTGAAACCCGCCAATTTGTTGGAAGAACACAATTTATTTTGAACACGAAGTCGTATGTAGCACGTGGTGGATAAGGAGCTGGTCGCAGTGGCAGCGGGTATTGTTTTTGCCACGTGCCTTTATTTATTTTTGAAGTAAAAGAAAGAGAAGTAAAAACCAATGAAGTCTTGTCAAATTTCAAGATTTCGCAATGCGCAATTCTATTAAAATATATTTTAGCAAAATGTTTATCAGGACAATTAGACATTGTCACACAATGGTTTACTTTCAATCGACTCATAACCTCGTTATCTATTAACCAATTTGAAAATTCTTCATTTATTTGAAAGTATGTGGTCCCATAGAAATTTCATAAAAATCGGTATAGTAGTTTGATTTTGAGTAAGTTTGAAGTAAACAAAATTGCGTATTTTGTTTTCTTGTGACTTGTCAGATCATGATGATGTGGCCGGAATCTTATGCATATAATTATTTACTTTCGTTTAGGCACCGGAATTCCGATATAAAACAGCGTAACCAAGCCGTATTTGGGCTGTATGAAATGGTCGGTTTTTATTTTTTGTAACAAATTAATATGTTGTTTAAAGTAATTATTTTAGTATTTTTTTGTAATTATTTATATTAAGGTTTTTCTTAGTTCTTACATAAACGTAAACAGTATTCCTACGTACAAATACAAATATTTAATTGATAAAATTATACATATTTACAAGTCATTTTTCATTGATTTGCGCTGACCTTAACAAACCACCGATTAACCAACTAGAATTTTCGTTGATTATATAGTTGACCCGCCTGCCAAGCGTGGCGAGTATTAGCAAAACCCCCCCAGGAGGAGGCCAATGTCCAGCAGTGGACGACCTATGGCTGATGATGTGTGATGTGATATGGTTGATCGCAAATTTCTTAGTATTCATAATAACGTGAACATAAAAAAAGTGTCTTCTTGCGTGGTTCGATATCATAGTTTTTGGTTCTGTAACCTTTACGTCATCGGCGTGACAGCTATGGGAAGGCTTAAAAATAATACAATTCTGTACAGTCGAATGTTCTGCGCGAAACCGACAGCTTAGATGTTAGAGTATACATGGAGTAGCCGCACCTTCATTATTATTCCTGAAAACTTATGGTGAATGTCGCTTATCGCTTGTAAAGGTGTGCCCTCCAGTTGGCAGTTGCAGCGAGCTGGGCGCGGGAGGCGGGGCGCGGCAGCAATAATTCAATGAATCTGAGTCTCGCCGGAACAGCGACAACTATTCGGCAAGGGAAACCGAGGACTCCGTGAACGCCACCTTTTTAAACTTACACCAATTTGCGTGGTGTAGCTAATGGTGGGATGGATAGTGCTTGTTCGATTTTCACAGTCCCATATCCGAAGGATGACCAACGGGTATCTATTACTAATCTTCGCTGTCTGCCCGTTTGTCCTCCCTTTAACTTTGGACTCGTTGTAGATGACATAAAGTAATGTACCAAAGTCGAGCTACCAACCATATTGTACTATATCATTATCTCTTCTTCTACCTCATTTGACTGCTAACTGTTAGGAATGACTTCGAACACTGACAGCTTATATTAAAGTTTGAAGACCTTTTCTTCAATACCGATCATAAGATGCTTTCTTCGTTGACCACAGTTCACCTGATGTTAAGTGACTGTGTGGTCGAAGATGGTAAACACGCCTAGCCTGGAATAGAACTAGCTCTCAAGTGAGGCTGCCGGAACACACTGTTAGATGCTTGGTGGCAGATTTTCAACTTGGGGGTGGTAGCTAGCCAGCCGAGTACTAGAAAGTATCTACCAACATGGTTTCCTCGCGATGTTTTTGTCACCGCGGCAGCCTCAGCGTATTGTAGGGGTTTGAACTCACACTCATTGGCGTGTGATCCGACTGCGCTATACTTACTGTAAGGTTAACATTTACGAACAGCACGCCACAATTTCAACTCATCTGTATGTGATCAATACTCCGTCATATGCAAACAGAGGCCCATTTGATTACAATCCCATATGTCTGTTTGTTTGTGCATTACGCGCTGTAATTAGCGGATTGTTTGCCCTTAGGTAAAGTATATAATATTACGTGTGTTTGTTTGTGTGAGTAGCGAACAAACATGCGGCGTACGAACGCGCAAACACGCGGTAATGGGCAGTAATGAACTAGCGCGGTAATGCGCTCACCGGCATCTAGGAATGCATTAGTGGCGCTTGATTGCTGCCTGTCCAACCAATGATGACTGAGTTTTGTTATGTACTACTTTATACAACCACATAAACAAACGAAGAGTCATTGTAGCTGAGTGACTAAAGCAATAGGATCATTGTTTTGTGGTTACTAGGTTAGATGTTTTGATTGCAACTGTTGTTGTTTTGCGCAAAGGTGAGATATCTTTAGTTTTAATAATAGTTTATAATTATTATAATGTAGATCTGTGTATCCCGGACATCAGCCTGTACGAGATTAGAATGGCCCTGAAACAGCTTAAGAACAACAAGGCGCCGGGTGATGACGGAATCACATCGGAGCTTCTGAAAGCGGGTGGAACACCGGTACTTAAAGTCCTTCAGAAGCTCTTTAATTCCGTCTTACTCGAAGGTATAACGCCAGAAGCATGGAACAGAGGCGTGGTGGTGCTGTTCTTCAAGAAAGGTGACAACACTTTATTGAAGAATTATAGACCCATCTCGCTTCTGAGCCATGTTTATAAGCTGTTTTCAAGGGTCATTACGAACCGTCTCAGTCGTAGGTTCGATGACTTCCAGCCTTCCGAACAAGCCGGTTTCCGTAAAGGTTACAGTACCATAGACCACATCCATACGCTAAGGCAAATTATACAGAAGACCGAAGAGTATAATTTGCCTCTATGTCTAGCGTTTGTGGACTATGAGAAAGCCTTTGATTCGATCGAGACATGGGCGGTGGTTGAGTCTCTCCAACGATGCCATATTGACTATCGGTACATCGAAGTGTTGAAGTGTTTGTATAATAACGCTACTATGTCGGTCCAAGTACAGGAGCAGACTTCGAAGGCAATTCCACTGAAAAGAGGCGTAAGACAGGGAGATGTTATATCTCCGAAACTGTTTACTGCCACAGTGGAAGACGCCTTCAAGCTCCTGGAATGGAAAGGATTCGGCATCAATATTAATGGCGAATACATCACTCACCTTCGATTTGCCGACGATATAGTGGTCATGGCAGAGTCGTCGGAGGAACTCAGCACAATGCTCGAAGACCTCAATCGAGTTTCTCAACGGGTGGGTCTTAAAATGAACATGGACAAAACGAAGGTAATGTTGAATGCCCATGTTGTGCCCACCCCAATATCAGTTGGGAGCTCGGTTCTTGAAGTTGTTGACAAGTACATTTACCTAGGACAAGCAGTCCAACTAGGTAGGTCCAACTTCGAGAAAGAGGTCAATCGTCGAATCCAACTCGGCTGGGCAGCGTTCGGAAAACTGCGCAGCGTTTTCTCGTCCGAATTACCTCAGTGCCTCAAGTCGAAAGTCTTCGACCAGTGTGTGTTACCAGTGATGACTTATGGCGCCGAAACGTGGTCTCTCACTGTGTGCCTGCTTAGTAAGCTTAAAGTAGCACAACGAGCTATGGAGAGGGCTATGCTCGGAGTTTCCCTACGAGATCGAATCAGAAATGAGGAGATCCGTAGGCGAACTAAAGTAGCCGACATAGCCCAGCGGATTAGCAAGTTGAAGTGGCAGTGGGCAGGGCACATAGCACGCAGAACCGATGGCCGATGGGGCTGCAAAGTTCTGGAGTGGAGACCACGGACCGGCAAGCGCAGCGTAGGACGTCCACCCACAAGGTGGACAGACGACCTAATAAAGACCGCAGGAACGCGCTGGATGCGAGCCGCTTCCAACCGGTCTTTGTGGAAGTCAATGGGAGAGGCCTATGTCCAGCAGTGGACGTCATACGGCTGATGATGATGATGATGATGATGATGATCTGTGTAACAGCATTTTGGCTTCACCAGCGTCACATGAAGCCAATATGCTGCTAAAAGTATAATAAGAATAGCACAAGTGTATGAAATACGTGTGAGTAAATGGTAGTTTGTGTGTTAAGGTGATGGCATAGTCTATGTGACTAAACCCCTTTAAATCATAATAATTATTTTAAAAAAGTGGTATTATCTTTGGGTAACTTATTAGCTTAACTGGCCTTAAGTATCTGTTTATGTAACTTACTAAATGATAGAAAAGCTATTTACTAATTTCTGCTTATTAAAACTAGTTTTTTAATTTATTCCTTATATTTGCACAAGTTTTGTACTTTGTTTGATACTGGCTGAACTTAAGCATCGATATAAAGAATTAAAAAGGAAACGAGCATCCGCAGAGACAAATAAACAAATTTAAAAAATATTTAACATTGATAACAGAAACCGAATTATATGATACTGAATTAGACGAATTTAAATGAAAGGTTGCTAAGTGAGAAAAGTTGTGAGTGAAAGTCGGTGACTTGCAGAGTGGGACAGAGGCCTTATATCCGGATCATCTTGAAGCTGAAGTTGATATTATTGATATATCGATATTATCTTTACAAAACAAAACGAATGTGAGAGTAGGCGTCAGTTTTATTTGTTTGAAACTCCTTCTTGCAAAGAAGCGCCACAGACAACGTCTATTGTTTTAATATTTCAATGCAAGTGATTTCTACCAAACACTACGTTCGCTAAAGACGAAACACAACTCAGATTCATTGTTGAGATCCAGATTCAGGCGCGTATACCTAACAACAAACACTAAATAACCATTGCTATGAATTACTCATACAAAAAAAAATCTTAAAAGTAATCCTAGGCAGTCCCAGAAGACATTGAGCTCCAGTTTTACAACCCTTTAATTTTTAATTTGATGTCCCGGTAAAAAGTGTAATAAACCAGGGGCCGCCCCTCTAGCCAGTTATAAAACTAAAGTAGTCCTTGAAGCGTAGACCACTGAATCCGATCGCAGCGATTTGCTTACGAGCCGAGCGGAAATATTACTTCCAAGTGAACTGATTGCGATTCAATAAAATCACTCCTCAGACGTAATATCCCAGTTTTCATATACTTTCTGTTCCCAAAGCTTCACGAACACTCGCAGATAGATACGGCTATAGAAGGAAATGAGATCTTCGCACATTATTTTTAGTATTTGCTCAACGATACAGCGGAATAGACTGGATTTCGTGGAGAAACAAGTATTTGCTGGATTAAGGTTATAATTTATAAGATTAAAGCAAAAAGGAACTCGGCTTACGACACTAGTTCTTACGTGAATTCTTGATTGTAGTACGCTTTACGAAGTTTCGAAGCGAACTGAAGTGGCAGTGCGTTGGACACATCTGTCGCAGGACCTATAACCGCTGGGGTGGACGTGTTCTAGAGTGGAGCCTGCGAATCGCCAATCGTAGCATAGGACGTCCTGAGACTCAATGGAGTGACAATATACGCGGGACAGCTGGCGGTAGATGGAAGCAAAAAGATGAAGAGCTGAGTTGAGTGGCGTGTCTTGGGAGAGTTCTATTTTGAGATTTATATAAAATCAAGTTAAGAGGTCAGACAAAGATCCTGTGTTTGCCATAGAAGACGCTTTTGCGAAAGTGACTTCTGGTCTTCAGCCTCAAATGCAGAGATACAAATTCCTTTCCACCTAAGGTCTTACAGCAAAGTAATGTTGAGCGTTTTAGAAATGTGTTTATAAACTTTTCTCAAGGTTATGGTGGTTTGGCTACCATCAGGAGAATAATCTGCTTGTAAACAATTCAAAGCCTTGTGACCTAATAGTCACCGCGAACTTCTACCGCTTTGAATCACAGTTCTGAGAGTTTTGAATCTCAGCTATAACTAAGACTACCCCTCCGCGCAGTTCACGATCTTCTTCAATAATAAGTCATATTCGGGATCGACTGGAGCAATTGTGATGGGTCTACCGCCGCCTGTACCGACTTGATTGTTTAAAATCGCGATAAGATTTATATCCTGCGCTTGACACTTCATTTCGTTCATGTTCAGCGCTCGATGTCAAGGATTTTTTCATTTTACGTGTTTAGAGCAGCGACGAAAAAACAGTATTAGAACTCGCAAAATGGTTTAACTCCTTTCATCACTGAAAATTTGCGTTAATTTTTTAACAGTTTTAAATTGGTTTACAACAGTGTAAGATTGCGTGAAATTGAACAAAGATTGGCTGAGTTTTTGATTATGATGAAGAAACACTACCAGTGGGCCAAACGATTATTGTAATGAATCACATGCCACTTGTCAAATGTCTCAATTACATCTAAATGGGATATAATTTGACCAAATAAAATTACTCGAAATCGGATCATAATTTTCATTAGAAATACTAATTCTTATACCAAAGCACTCTGCGTCACTCTATCCAATGAATAGTTAATGAAGCAGCGACTTCGCCCCCGGCTCCCCTCTGCTCTCGTACCTGCCGTCCGGAACGCCATCTGAACAGATTCCCAGTCATCTACGCTAATTTCCTGCATAATTACTGGCGACCTTTGAGCAATGAAAGCTTTTCAAAGTAATTACCAGAAATAATGTTTCCATTGCGCCAGTAGAGGGCGCGTGACCGCGTCTCAACTCTTCTCGGGGTCGCTCTACAACCAAAACAGCGCGTAGTCATCTTGTATCAATTTCACTTTCGTAGTAATTCATCAACGCCGAACACAGCTTCTTTAAAACATAACATGTTGACGTCCATGCCCGCACTAATATTATAAAGGCGAAAGCTTATGAGTGTATAAGTGTGTTTAATAATAATAATAATAATATCTTTAATGCAGGCATAAAAATAATCCCATATAAAATTTAAAATTAAGAGTTTGTATGTTTGTTACTTTTTTCACGCACAAACGGCTGGACCAACTTTGATGAAATTTGGCGCGAAGGGAGCTGACACGCTAGATTAACACATAGGCTACCTTTTATCCCGAAAAAATTTAGTACAGCGGGCAACACCGCGGAGCGCACCTAATCCAACTAATATTATAAATGTGAATGTTTGGATGGATCGATGGATGGATGTTTGTTACTCAATCACGCCAGAACGGCTGAATGGATCTGGATGAAAATTTGCATGTAGATACTTTAGGCCCTGGAATAAAACTTTGCGACCGAATATAATTTTTGCAATATAACTTAGCAGGACTTTAGGTAAAAGTTTTTGTCGAGTCAATCGTTCCGATTTACTATTTTATTTTACTAAGTTCCACAATAGCTTCTGTATTTGGTTGTCATACATTTTAACTACTACGTTTAAATTAACTTATTCATATTATTATAAATATAGTAAGCTTTGATCTGCACCTGTATCTGTGCTCGAAGCCGGTACGCAACATTCTCTTTAACACCATTTGCGACATAGTACCTAGTTGACCGAGCTTTGCTCGGCTGAAAATACGGATAAAATGAAACCTAGCTAGATCGATTTATCGCCCCCGAAACCCCCTGCATACCAAATTTCATGAAAATCGTTGGAGCCGTTTCCGAGATTCAGATTATATATATACATACATATGTATTTATATTCAAGAATGCTCGCTTAAAAGTATTAGATAGATTAGATATATGTTAAAATTTTCATAAAGCGGTATCCATAATCTATTCCCTCAATAGTGGTCGATTTTCTTTCAGATGACCTCGTACCCAATTTTTACTATTAATTGCCAATAAACAGCACATGTAAGCGTTCCTGTTCCACTCGAGCCAGCCCTGTGTTCGCCCTCGGCTCCGAGATCTGCTCCAGCTCACAGCTTTGTTGTGAATTCTAATTAAACTCTTAGAATGGGGATTAATGCGAGTTTCGGATGAGGAATTATTTGAAGACACGTTCTCGCGACCGAGAGCCGGTAATTAAATTAATTAGCTATTCTGTACGCATTTAATAAAGCTTCATTTCAGACAAATTATCCAAGGACTTGCGATGAAGCGTTAAAGAATATATTTATGCTATTATCTCTTTTTTAGTGCGACCTCTTTTATACTTTGCCAAACAGTTGCGGCAAACACAAAGTCGACGATACTGTGGCAATTTATTCTTTTCTAGTTTGTTAAGTATTACGTAGACTATATTGTCAAACCATCGTGATCACGAAATATTGCGTACAGAGCATAGAAAAATAGATAGATATTTAAAAAAAAATCTAATAAAAATATGAGAATCTAAAGTATACCTAACATTTGATGACTAATATCTTAACATGTAACTTACAAAGTGACACGGAGATTAAGTCAGAGCCGGATTTATATTTTGTACGAGTGTAGGCCAGTTTATTTCCGCCGCCCCATGTACATTGTACCTTTCTAAAATAATAATTTTCCATATGTAGTAAAAAAGGAACTAAAGTTAATTAAAAGAATGAATTAGTCATTAAGAAAGGGCATTAAAGAAACAAGAATTACAATTTTTACGGGACTTTTTAATAGCAAAATCATCTACAATATCATCATAGTTTATGACGTTCATTATCTCTGCTTCTATGTAGAGAAGAGCCAAAGAATTAATATTTTCTTGAGACAATGAAGACCTTTAATAATTTTTTCACGTTTTAAACAGGAAAAACTTCTTTCCCCAGAACAATTCGTAGCCGGAGTGGAAAGTGCGATGCGGAGAGCTATATCTAAGTTAGGGTAAACTTGAGATAGAGATTGATTCCTCAAAAATCTGCCGCACCTAGGACACTGCCGCCCCTAGGCCGCGGCCTTTATGGCCTATTGACAAATCCAGGACTGGATTAAGTAATGATAAAAAAGAACGAGTTTGCTATAAAAAGTTGCACGTTTCACGTCCATGTACTTTATTGTCAGTGTCAAGAAGTTGGCGATGTTTCCACGTGGGAGGAAATAAAGCTGACGAGGGAAGAAATAATTTGAGTGATGTTGAAATGTCTTTCATTTGGAGGTCTTCTTTTATTCCGCCGCTTGCGAACCTACTTGATACTCCGTTTACGGTAAACATTTGAAACATATACTATTAAACACTCGATTGAACATAACAAATATTAAAATGCAAAGAAGTTACGAGTAAAATCACTGTTCTGTTCATAAATTCTTTGCACCACTTATCCGAGCAATAGTATTTCACATACCGTATCATTTAGTAAAATTACCTTAAAAGAAATCGTGTGTAGCATAAAATTACTGGGCTGTGGGAAAATTAGCATTTTTCATACGTTTAGAGAAGAATTTCGAGTGGTAAAAAGAACTCCTATACAATTTAGCTGAATTGGCGGAAACCCGACGGAGTTGCGTGTCCAGCTCACCTTGGCCGGCTGGTATCCGAGAGTGGGTATCTTTAAATCAGTCGTGTTCAACGTTCGTATAGGTGGGGTCGCATATAGGCTCCGTGCTCACTGGAATCGTTTAAAGTCCGCTTTGCAATGTGTGCGCTGTCAAAGTTTTATCAGGTCAGCCGGAAACGAATAAATATCAATTTACTTACGTAGCTAAATATATTTTATCTACTTGGTATTACTGCTATTACTATCAAGGTTTATTTTTCTTAGCTGCGCGTAGGGACAGTGTGTGGCAGGTGTATGTACCATGCTCTATGACCGGCTCACGGCACTTTCAGATACAATTCCTTAGAAACGTCAATAATTGCTCTTTGAGCTGAGCGGCTTACGACTTGTTGCGATACAAATGTAGTATCGACGCGGGTTGCGGTGCCTCGGAGGGTGAATCAACATTGCGAACTATCTTTGGACCGGTTGAGATATTTTGTTTTGTACAGTTTTTGTATTGCCTAAAGCCAATAAAAATAATACATATAGTTAGTATGTGAAATGTTATATACACATATTCTTATATTGTGTCTACGCTATCCACATAAAAAAAACGTAATTACCATATTTTTTTTTTTTTTTTTTTAATTAAACTCAAAAATAATTCGGTAGGTCTTGGATGATATTGAATATATAAAATTGTAATGTCTTCAGAACTAAAGGTGTGTACCAAAAGTCAGATCAATCTGTCAATAGGAAGGGGATAAAATTTCAATGACTAAGTTTGACTCTAAAATAACAATAACAAACAGGGCAAGGTAAAATAAAACCATTTAAAAGTACCGACTGTGCGAGAATGCCACTTAATTTCTTGTAATTTTACTAACGTGTAAACACTGAGTTAGGATTTTGCAAATGGAATTAAATCGAGTAACCACATAGCGAGTAAGTTCCGCGAAGTATACTCCGTCGGCGAGCGTGGCACCGCGCTGTCGCGGAGTGTGCTCAGGTAAAGAGGCGGTCATTACGGTGGCACGCTACGGTGAACAACAGCAGGAATGTTGGACTATTTTTTTTTTATTTTTTTTATAGCTGACAGTCTTTGTGTTTGACCACAACTCACCTGATGTTAAGTGACGATGTGGTCGTAGATGGTAAAGCACACCTAGCCTGGAATGGAACTGGCTCTCAAGTGAGGCTGCCTGAACACACTGTTAGATGCTTGGCGGCAGATTTTCAGCTTGAGGGTTGGTAGCTAGCCAGCCGAGTACTAGAAAGTACTCTAGGTTGCGCTCTTCTGATGGTAAGAGATAACGCATATCCATGACCATTGTAATGATACACAGATCTTTGTATAACAGTCCAGGCCATCGTTGCTCTGGCGTTCATTACTTCAATAGCCCTGCAATTTCGCTAGCTGCAGTACCCTTCAATCCAGAACACAGTAATTATTACACGCTATAACTAAAGTAATTGTTACCAATTTTTTTTTTTGTAATATTGATACCGAATCATTTATATTTTTATTAACTGGCCCACTGCTGGGCGTGGGCTTTTTCTCATTGTGAAAAGGATAACGCCATAGTCCACCGCGCTAGCCAAGTGCGGGTTGGCAAACTTCATATATCTTTGAGATTTATTTTTTATGAGCTATCAGACATGTAGGTTTCCCTACGACATTTTCCTTTAACGTTTGAAATCATCGTAAATACTCATATAATTTAGAAAAGATAGAGGTGCGTGCCATGGGATTCGAATCTAGGACCTCCAGATTAGTAGTCAGACGTTCTCCTAACTAGACTGCCGAAACTCTCTAGAGTGAAATTGATAAATGTCTGCTTGTAGAGCAGCTACGGGGCTGCAGTGCTACGGCGTAGCACATGATATAATACAAACATTTTGTGGACGAAGAAAATATTTTTAAACGACTTCAAAAAAAGGAGGATGTTCTCATTTCGTCCCAATATTTATTTATGCAAGTTTGCAATGCCTGTTGCTTGTACCCGTTGTATAACTGCTGATTTTAGAAAAATATCGAATTTCATTTCACACATCGCTTTCTAGCCCCAAAATAAGCAAAGTTCTTACTATGGGAACAACACAAATGATAAAATTCTGTAATACTTATTTTTTGTAAACAAGAAAGAAAGAAGAAGAAATTCGACGCAATATAAACAAACAAAACAAAGTTATTTAATTACGGCGAATGGACCACTCTCAACATGGCGGCTGGTTGTCGCAGATGGATCCTTTAAATTTTTACTACATTAAGGGACAGTTATTAACTTGTTTATTTGTAGTCCATGCATATAGAATACCTAGACAACAACAAACATCTATGTTCTTCACATAAATGTTTGCCCTGGATGGGAATGGAACCTACGCCTTTCAGCTCGAGAAGCAGAACTACTACCATATGAACTAACAGGGCAGTAATTAGAATTAGGGCAAAAAGATATAATCTTATACCTTAGGCTACGTAGGCCACTGTTACCCCGGGCGAACGGGCAAACCGCGGGACAGCTACATTTTATGTAAAACAATAAAGACATGCCAACTATCACTCGGACGATAATGAATTCCGATGGCATTTCGTATCCACCGACAAATGAATATGGCAACAATTACACGCTCAGCCGGAGGACGCGCGACAGTTCAAACGTGAATTCCGTCCTGAAGCGAAATGAGCAAAACGAACGCAATGAGCGACCGCAATGAAACGAAATAAGTGCCAATTTGCGCCGAACAGATACAATGGAAAATGGATAACTTTAAGCCTCCGAACAAAATCACTGACAAGTTGGATGCCGCGGCGCGGGGGCTCTGCGCGAGTTTTGCCTTTAACTCTTCCATTAGGAGAATTTCATCCGAGCAATTGTTTTAAATTACACAAAAATACGAGTTGCCAGTTCTCGACACAAGCCGAGGTTCGCTTATAAATAAATGTTTTATCACGAGTTAATTTTAAAATTAAGAAATGCATAGATTTGTGTTTCTGGACAGAACTCTATAACAAACAGCCGAAACTATTGGAATTACATTCAAAGATACGAGTGCTTAAATAAAGTAACGTTCTAAGTAACTAACAGGTCAGTCAAAACATAAATGACCCCGACAACATAACACTCCTTTTTTGGGGAGACGTGTAAAAGTGAAGCATTATAGCAAAGAAAAATGTGCTCTAATAAAATGGTGGTAAAAAAAACAAATGGTTATTTTGTGGCTTTTACAATAAATTACGCGATGTGTGTGAAGGACACCGAGCCGCGCAAACAAAATTTCCGCTAATAAAGCAGCCATCTATTATAATTCGCGGACGTCCACAACGACGTGTGCTTGGCTCATCCATTAGATGTAATTGCATGCCCCGCGTCCCAGGACACTGGGATCTGTGTCGGGCTGCGGGAATGAGGCTGGGTTCTCAACTATGAGAGGTAAAGTTGGAAACTGGTTTGTTGCGCTGTCGAAGGTTTTTTTTTTAAAACTCATGCCCATAACCATTGCATCGATACAAAGAACTGAGTAGCAAAACAAAGTCCAGGGCTCCGCTGCCTTAATCTCATTACTTACAACCTTGTAATGTCGCTGCAGTACCCTTAAAACCGGAACACAGTAACGTTTACATACTACTGCTTGACAGCAGAATATTGAGTGAGGACCCACCTAGACGACCTCTTGCTAAGGAGATCTACCACCAAGTAGAAAGTAATTTATCTAATTAAAAGTAAGTTTAACGATTTCAATTTGACGGCATTACTGAACTTGTTAAAAAGTTGTCAAAGCGAACTTGATTAGAAAACAAAGCGAGATTTGTGGCGCTACTAGAGTCCCACAACTCACAAGACAACTGTCAACGGCAGGAAACACTCCAGCGCTAGTTTAATGAATTTTATACTCCTCCACCGCGCCGCCGCCACAAGGATACGCAATGTTATATCACAATAGATATTGATTTAATTTAAAGCCGCACTAACCTAATATAACTGTTCTCAAACGACCGTCGCCGAGCCGTTGTTGCAGGGATTGTGAAGAGATACGTTTGTTTTTCGTTGTCCAAAACCTCTATTTTGAGCAGCCTAACAAAACATTTTCAGCTAAAACAAATCTCATAAAACTTTTCACCCATGGTGTTGGTGTCGGGTTGGTGTACAATTGAACCATAGTTCTCGGGCGATTGATTACACAAACCGGCGGCAGAGGGCGCCATTGTCCTCAAAAACAATACCACCTGTGTTGACGGTCACACGACACGTCTGTTATTGTTTTGCACGTACTGTCGACCAAATATCGCCTTTATTGATTAATCTTAGCCTTTTGTACTTTGTGACAAAAGTTCCTGTAAATATTTAGCTGCTAAATCAACAGCTGGTAATTGTAGGATTGTTTCTCCTCGACTCAGTGCTTTTTAAATTTAGGTTCGCGTTTGACCACAGCTCATCAGATAAGTGACTTTGCGGCAGATTTTCAACTTAAGCTTTTCAACCAAATACTAGAAACTACCTTAGTACCATGCTATGATTTCCTCACGATGTTTGCTTTACCGGCAGATCAAGCTCATTGTTGAGGTTTGATCCGACGCTCTTCGGCGTGTGAACCGAACGCGGTGACCACTAAGCTATCATTGTTACCAAAGTGTTCATATTTTTGAGACGAGGGTAAATAGGACTGTTCTAGTTGGGCGTGCTGAATCAATCTTATATCATACTACTGCTTAACATCTGACAGGCTGTGGTCAGACGCGAACCTGTTCAAAATGAACGTTGTAAGACATATATATAAAGTAAAACCATAGTTTAAAAAATTACACATTATTTTATGGAAATAGTCGTGGTTCTATCACATTAAACGTGAATAATCCCGTATAAATAATATAAAACACTTACACACTACTACTAGCTTAATTTTTGCGTACCCTGTCGCGTAGCTCCCTGCTGAAAATCTGATACCAAGGACATAACAGTACATTCTTACATACTCCTGAACCAGGAAAAACTGATCATGTTAATAGTATAATTGTTTTTGCAGATTTTCTCATTAGTTCCTGTTGATAAAGTCGGGGAAAACCTCAACAAGATGATAATATAATTAGTGACAAACAACTACTATTAAGCAAAACATATCAATTACTGTGAGCAATAACTTAATGATCCCTGCGGTGACCGCGAAGCTACGATTTTTCTAGAAGTGCCTTCATGATAGGCATTTATTTACGTTCAGTACAAAGGTAAAATTGCTGCGTGAAATTTTACCATTTGCATCCTTTTCGACAAACATTGTCGTTAAACCGTTGAAGATTTGAGAGAGAGCACCACTCCGTGAGCAGTGTGCAATACACTACAACGAACGAGTTTTCAGCATCCTGTGTTATTATGAGACGCTTCAGTAGAAAGCATCTGCAGTGTCACGTCATTACAATCGTGTTCAGTTTACATTACCGGCCCGGTGGTGCGGCGTTTATAAACGATGAGAATGGGGAAGGCAATGTATATCAAATAGGTGTTGTTATCTTTCGTTTGAGCGTGTGGTGGGAGAGTCGCAGTGAAGGTGTGTGGGAGCAAGTTCCCGCTGCATGTCCGGCGTTGGAGCCGAAACTGGGAAGAACTATTCAGTGCTGTAGTTATATACACAGCCGCCCACGGTCATGTGTTTCGAACGGAAAGCTTGAGCGCCGTTTCCATTAATGAAAGTAGAGCCGGCTTTGCGTTTTTAGGAAATATACAAGTTGGTTTATTTTAAGTGAAACTTTAAGTATCAAAAAAAATAAAAAAAAAGGGGCTAAATACCCCTATACATAAAACCTCCTTCTATAACTCCTCTTTCACTGTGACAGCTATTAAATTGTGGAATGAGCTTCCTGTAGAAATACAGAGGGCTCAAACACTAGAGATCTTCAAGAACAGAGTTAAGGTGCACTTTCTAAAATAATCTTGCAATTCGCTATCTCTTCTTATATGTTTAATGTTTATGTATGGTAGCATATGTAAGTGTATAATTATAGGTATATATGTATGTCTATAAGTATATATATATATATGTATATTATATAAGGTATATTTAAGTATTGATATTTTATAATAGATTTAGGTATGTATTTGTGTCTTTTATATATTATGTTTTTAAATGTTATATATATATATATTATATTATTTTAATTCTCTTACCAACACACCCCGTCCTTAACCTACTAAACCCTCTCCATACTTAGGTTGCCTGGAAGAGATCGCTCTAAGCGATAAGGCCGCCAATTGTTCAACTAGTATTAAGTTTTTACTTTAAAATTGTTTTTAGTAATAATTGGTGTGAACAATAAAGAGTTATATTATTATTATTATTATTATTATTATCTACTTAAACCAAAATAAAGTGCCTTTTATTGGTTAGTTTTGATTTCATTTACAGTTTATTACAGCTTATAGCGAAATAAATAGAACAGCTTATTAAATAGTGTAAATTATATCGGAACAATATTTATAATATTCAATGATGTAATACACAATTCAAAATAGTATTCAACATTAAATAAATTATCTTCAACTTTGTCATAATATATGACCTTTGACACTAGGGCAGGCCACTATATACATACTGTTTTATGTAAAATTTTAGTAAAATATTACAAACAATTTCCTAGACTTATGTTACCTAATGGCCGTAGAAACTTAAAGAAGTACAATCTTCGATTTATTTAGAATAAATTAAATTTTGTGTTTCATAAACATTTTATTCAGACACATCACAAAGTAGGTTAGTACAAACAACACCGAACAAAAGAACCTTCGAACTATCTGTTGAATAGAAGCTCTAGCCGGGAATTGGATTCCAATGCCTAGAGCTCCTAGAATATCTCCCGCAGCCCCGGTCCGTGAACTCTGACCGCGGGTCGAGCCCCGGAGATTGAAGGAGCAACTTGATATTTTCTATCTTGATACCTGGCTTTATCTATGTAGTCGTCAGGTAGATTGCCAGTCGATCTAAAAGTGTTTTTGTTTTATGTTTAAGATGCAGTATCAAACAAATAACGAACAAACGATACTTATGTTTGTTAGTACTCGTAAACGTAGCTATAAGACGGAACTTTGTTTTCGAACGAACTTAAGTGTAATGGCTCCGAGGAGATTATAATTATAATGAGACATAATAAATAATAATCATCTGCCATCTGAGTCGAAAAGCTTCGAGTGGGATTTTCATTTCGAGGAATTTGAATGCCTTGTAACAAATAGGCTTTCGTTCGACCTTCGCCTCGTGTGATGTTAAGTGAAGATGCGGTCTACGATGAAGCACGCTGGACTAGAAGAAACGGATTCACTCGCGAGTACACACTCGGGCAGGAAATTCTACTGTCTAGTTAGCGGCTCGTATGATGAGAGTGTATTTATCATAGGTATGTATTTATAAAAAATATATATGGTGTTGTGTGAAATGTCCTCTTATTTTTATAATTTTAAATTCTAAATGGAGAGAACAAGAACAAAAAAAATTGTTATCGTGTTCTATTTTTGCGTCTATCCTCAAGTGATGAATACGTTTTCGACTTCATAAAGACTTTACAAATGCGCTTGGAATGCTTTTCACTAATCTCGCAGTCGTTTTCCCCTTGCACAGTGAAGTGAGGTTGTCGAATGACAGGGGAGAAGGATGTGACAGCAGACACATACCGGCCCCACTACCCGGGTAGAACGTACACTCCGTATCGCCGAATGCTCTGCTTCACCAAACACGCCACACCACGTTACCTAGGAACACGGCAGTGTATCGGCCAAGTTACTCAAACTTCTTTAAAGCTTTCTTCCAAGCTTCAAACCCAGCACCTCCAGGTTGAAAGCCAGACGGTCTTCCGACTAGGCTCCCGAAACTTCTCCAAAATGGCATAGGCATTTACTCGAATCAAAAGTGAGACTTAGCAACATTTTTACTTACAATATTTTGTTGGAAAGTTCTATTTGTAAGCCTCGCCTGACTTGCTCCGTGTCTCGAAATGTTTTTGTTTCGAATTCAGTAGCTTTGTTTCCCGGAAGTTCCGGTAACACTTCTCAGGTACAACAGGAAACTATCATTTTGAGCGAAAAGTTTAATTTAATTTGGTTGCAGATAACGAAATGTTACTTTGACGTTTATTTGATTTACTTTTTTGGAAACGAAAACACTTTCAAGTCTATAAATTATTTATTTACTTCGAAAGGGCGAGAAATAACAGTTCTAGGTAGGTGCCATCGTTAGTACCCGGTATTCTGCCACCAAGCAGTAGTGTGTAAACATTACTATGTTTCGGTTTCAATAATACTGCAGATAGCAAAATTAAAGGGCTATCGAGACTAACCATCGAAAGTCTTAAAGTAATGAGCGTCAAAGCAGCGACGCCCTGGACTTGATTTTACAACTCAAAGTTCTGTGTGTCGCTGAAATGGTCATGGACGAGCGTTATCAGTTATTCTTCTGATTATTTTTAGATAAAAAAAAAACAAAAAACACGTAGAATGACTGTGATTGCTTGCTGATATTGGAGTTGGTAAAATCGATTCTAAGCAGAATACAGGTTAACTTGAACCAACCGACAACCTACTTCTAAGTTACGAAAATACCTTTAGACACTGGCACTGACAGTCTTCAGTTAACTCCATCAATAGGTCTCAGAAAGCAGTTACCTAACAGTTAAAAGTAAAATAAAAAAAAAAACAACTGTTTTTTAACAGAAATATGAAAAAAGTTATTTGTCTTTTGCGACGACAATCTAAATACATTTTATTTATAATGCTCTCATGGAAGTGATGTATACAATGTCTTATATGGGAATAAATGTCTTTAAACCTAAATGTCGAGAACACCTACTCGGCAGGTCGCGTGTCGCTGTGTTGCTTTGCAAGCACGCTCGTCGAAACCTCTCCCAACAGATTGTTGCACAACATTTCAAATTTAGATAACTAGTCGCGATGCGATATAATGAAATTCGTGTGGTTTTGCAGAACAGCGTATAAAGCGCGACACTGGATGCGACAAACGAAATTGGATGCTATGCTGAATATTTATGAGGAATATTAGATTAAAGTTTATTGAGTATTTTTATTGGTTTTATATCGTTCAACGATATTTTCAGACAATGGGAGTGGAGTTAGTTGGGCAGGGATAGGACTACGGGCGGTGAAGGCGAGCGTTAATTCGTATGTTGAACTTAAACCTGGGTCGCAAGTCCTGGGGACTGTACGGGTTTCTGTCCCTGCAACGCGACGGACCCCACGCGCACGGCGATACCATTGAATGCTAAGAAGTGTTCCTTACTAACTGGTTACTGAGACGAATTAGTTTTTGTGGGAACATTTCGTCGTCGAAGAAAAAGTTTACTTCGTTTACCAACATAACATTTAAAATTAAATAGCAAATTCAAAAAATTAAGCCCCAACTTAAAACCTAGTACAGGTTTTGGTTTCGATAATCCCAAATCAAGGTAAGACAGATCAATTGGAGTTAGCAGTTACATCGAAGTAGCTGTATGCTCCAGCTCTCGGCGTGCAGCGCTGCAATCAGCGCACCGAAGCGGAAAAGCGCTGCATTATGTGATCGCGCGGAATTAATGCTCAGTAACTAGACTCGCTCATTATGGATATTTGACAATCCCGACGTGGATTTGTACGATTTGCGAATTAGTATGTACCAGGCAGAGTTTACGTAACAGACACAGTGGTTTAATATTATGACGTAGACTGGATAAACGAAGTGATATATCGTATAAAGTGATGTTGGGTCACATGCATGGGTATCGTTACAATACTGTTTCGGTATCGTTATAAAATAGCCTCGTTCTACTACAGAAAACATCAAGGAAACTGGCTCTCAAGTGAGAGTACCGGAACACTCTGTCAGGTGTTTGACGTGGGTAGCAGCGAGCCACCGCTAGAGAGTATCGTATGTTAGTTCACCAGTAAGCATTCGTGGGATTGGAAGCTACTGGAAACGCGTCAACAATAATCGCTTGAATCGCGTTCCTTCATATCTGTATCCCCTGACGCTACGCTAAATGTTTCTAACGAGGCGGCCATAAAACCCATTGAATACGTTCCGAAGGTCTAGAAACTTCGTCCGTCGCCCGCACCCAAACAATAAACAGTCAGCACCGAACGGTCACGCCCGCAATAAAACTGCAAACTCCAAGAAAAATATTCACTCAACGAATTCGACGATAACCCTTTCCTAAACCGTTTTGATAAAAGCTCGCATGGAGGAGCTGGGCCGCACAGTGCCAGTCCGGCGCGCCGAGGGCGGCCGAGAGTGGCCGAGGGCGGCCGAGGCGCAGATGATGACGTCACGCAAACAGCGAGTGTGGGAGGGAAATCGCAGTAAAAAGGCCGCTAATACTCGAACTGGCACAATAATAATAATTTGCATGAAGCAGGAACGCCCCTGCGCCGAATTTATTTTCCCTTCGTTCGTCGGCCCCGTCGTCAGCTTTTATTGCGGCACAATGAGACGCGACATCCGCGAGAAGAGTTACAGAAATGGGGACGTGACGATATCATTGCATATTACGACGTGTGTCGTCGCTCTCGACTCGGAGGGGAAATGTCAGAAAGATCCACTCATTGACTTCTTAAATTGGTTCTGATTGAGGATGGAGCACACTACTTGAAGATATATACTAAATAGTATCAATGGGTAAAGTAAAGTAGCGCATGCCAATTATTAAAAAAAACTAGTAAGTATAAAAAACCTCGGCGAGCTCTAAGAAAAATAAATTACGATAGGCTCGTTTATACAAGATATTTTTTTATTTTTTATTATTAGTATTATTTAACTGACATTTTGAATATAACTATTATTCAATTGACATATTTTATATTATTATTTATTTTAATCTGTTTTGTTGTGGCCTGATGAATGACTCTGAAATTTTTCCAAAAATTCAAAAATTATTTTGAATTTTAATTTGATTTTATTAATGTAAAAGTAATGAGACGATAGAGATGGTAATCATTGCAGCGATACACAGAACTTAGAGTAGCAAAACACGACACGAAATCCACGACATCGCTGCTTAGGCGCTTATTACTATTAGACTTTATATTGTTAGTCTCAACAGCCATGTAATTTCGCTAGCTGCAGTACCCTTCAAACCGGAACACAGTAATGTTTACACACTACTGCTTGACGGCAGAATATCTGGTGATGCGGTGGTACCTGTGATGCAACTAAAGCGAAATATATCCCCCAGAATTCTAGAGCAAGCGATATCGTTTCTATCCTCAGCATTTAGAATAAATTTTGTATTGGTGCGTTAGAGATTTTACATAATTAATGTTGATTTATCTACAAGGCTGTAACAGCGTAATTTTACACAATTCGGTATCTGAGTAGAATGTATATAACAGCTATTCGAAGTTAAGCAAATAGGCGGCGAAAGCGCTGCCGCGCCAAGCCCAATCCGCCCACACAGCGGCCGACACCGGGCCTGTCCTCACCGCGTTGTATCAGCGTAACTAATTGTGTCAAAAATCTCAAAAGTAAGGACATACTTTTACTGTACAAAAATTTGCGTATAAATTGTTAAAAGAAACAATTTAAAATCGTTTTTTTTTAAATAAATTACCTTAGAATTTAGCGTGGAAAAAAACAACTGGTTATGCAAGGCCTAAACATTTCTCACATATGGAAGTGAGTAAGAAGTGTCCCTAAGCTACAATAATGAGATCAGCTAGACAGCTGTACCTGATTTTAAAATTAAATATCAAGCAGTTACGGTTCAGAGCCACACAGATAAGTACATCGTTATGCACAAAAAAGTTATTTATAAAAGATTTTGTCAATATTGCTGATATTTCTTTTATTTCCGTTTTAATGCTCTCAAATTTGATTTTTGCTAAACAAAAAACGTTTTTACTTATTAAAGTTTTGAGTAAATTTTGCCTCGTCTTGAAAAAATCAACAATCTTTGAAATTTTTCTAAATTATAATATTTGAATAAATTACACATACTCAAAACATAGTTTTCAGGCAGCTACTTCAATTGTCCTGTTTTAACACCTGTTTTTTTTTCTCAATTTGTATCTCGAAACTTTGACGGCTGAACAAGTTTAAGGGCCAGCTGTCGGCCAACAGTAGACTCAAACTACAAAACAATATATGTTAAAGTTCTGTGTTAAAACATCCTCTCAAGCGGAATCGTTCCACTTTACGGCGTCGCACTTTATAAACCCTGTAAATAATTCCGATAGTTACAACTACAAGCTTGTATGTGCACCCCACGTGCACTCTACGCACACCGCGCATAAAGTCCATTTTACAAAGTTTTATGTCAGCACGTAGGGTTGCCACGGAGTCACGTATCGCGTGTATCGGTCGGTTTCGTAGTTTACGATAATTCGGTACATTCGCAGCTAGGGTTGGCACATCTAATATTTATGTTGGAATTTGGAAAGGTATTTGGTAAGTGTTCGGTTCCGAATTTGAAATAGTTTTCGGTGTACACGCTGAGTGAGGGTACCTGGAAGTGACGCCGGCCACAAGATTCGTTCCTTTGTGTTACAGAAGCGAACGAAGAATGACGGAACGTACCCATTACTGTGATATAGAATTACAAGAACAAAACTGTATCTACGAAACGAAGAATAAATTACGAGTGAAACTTGGCCAAAGACATTTTTTTTATATATAAAAGTAACCAGGCGCTCTCTTGATGGTAAGAGACGCCTATCCATGACCATTGCAGCGATACACATAACTTTGAGTAGCAAAACAAAGTCCAGGGCATCGCTATTTTGAGACATTGGATGGTAGGTTTCAACAGCCCTGTAATTTTGCTAGCTGCAGTACCCTTCAAACCGGAACACAGTAATGTTTACATACTACTGCTTGGCGGCAGAATATCTGGTACTGCGGTGGTACCTACCTAGACGACCTCCTGCAAAGGAGATCTACCACCAAGTAATACGACGGCGATAAATAGGTCGAATTGAAGGAATGTTAGCTTACCGACTGACGAAATAAAAATAAATCAACTTACCATCTTACAACGGAAAGAAATCAAAAACGAAAAGAGAATACTTGAACTAAACAATACAGTCATTAAAAGTAGGTAAAGCATTGACAATACCCAGGGTAATGCCAGTTTCCATAGGCGGCGGTGGCCACTTAGCATCAGGTGGTCCGTTGATTGTTTACCACATTTCCATATTAAAACATATGCATACAAGGGACTGCCGATAGAAGTGACAACTTCGAAAACGTCACATTGGCATATCAGTGAAGCGAAGCCATAAGTTTTGCCCCTGCCAAAAAATCAACAAAGAAGTTTTCATTAAAAAAAACGTTAAATTCAAAACCTGCGATAGAAATTTTACAATTATTTTGTTGTGTGGGTAACGTTGAGAGTGTCAATATGGAATGATAGGTTACTATATCATACGAGTGAGAGGACCCGTGAGTAATCACTAACGGCGGGCGCGCACATCACTAGCTGTTATCTGAACTAGGGCTGCGCTACCGAGCCCGATATCACTCTATTTTATTTCATTAAAGCTGGATCGCGATCAGCTTTTGTTTTCGGCGCAATCTAAACGGTTACGGGGCTAGTTCCAATATGGATTGTTATTGGAGTTTGGAGGCAAATTGGAAATTGAGTTAATAGGGGATGTTTTTTATCCTGTTGGGTTGTTTAGTAAAGTAGTGATAAGGACAACGGTTCGTTGGCTACTGAAGCAGAGTTAGATTGGTTAGTTAGATGGATAGTGGAAGAGGTGAATATAATATACCTAGGTTATAAGTTTTTATTTAAATCCTTATCATTTTTGTAACCGAAACGACTTTTAAGCGACAATACACTAAATATATACCTTGAACACTCAAAATGAACTTCCGCAAAGTAACGCCTAAATCAATCTATTACATGTGTATATATACGTATATATGTTGAATCAGCCCTGTTTTTATACGCTGTCCCACTGCTGGGCCTCTTCGTTCTCCATGACAGCCTATTTTTTGTCTTCAATGTTTTAGTCAATATCAGATCCCATATAGTATTACATGAGCCGTGTCCTAAACTAAAGCCGGCGTGACATTAGCGGCCCGTCCGCGGCACGACGCCGAGCGCCCCGGAAGGCGCTAAACAACTTCCGATGGACGGAACTTGCATGGAAATGACGTCATTGTCCTGCTTTACCGACCACTGTCTGAGCTTGCTTTGTGGACTAATGTCGTGTGAACATTAAAAATCAAGGTTAACTTTTGTTTTTCAAAGCGGCGATGACGCAGCGGTTAGAACGAATGGATCGCACGTCGTAGTTTTGATGTCAATATTGCAGTGAAGATAATAACATTGTAAGGAAACCATAATATAGCGGTAGGTAAAAAACTATAATTTTTAAATATTCGCATCTTAATGCTCCGTGGTTAGCGCGGCCGGTTCGTACGCCGACGGGAGTGGGTTCAAACTCCAACAATACGCTTGAGCTGCCGGTGAAGGAAAACATCGTGAGGAAACCATAGCATGGTGGTAGAGTACTTTCTAGGACTCTGCTGGTTAGCTACCACCCTCAAGTTGAAGATCTGCCGCCAAGCACCTAACGATGTGTTCCGGCAACATCACTCTCAAGTGATGCTGCCGGAACACATAATTATTTATTAGCAAAAAACTATCATCAAGCATCTAATGGTAAGTATGTGATTACAGACTCATGTAAGGAGATTCTCAAAACTCGATTTTTTTAAAACCTATATAATTTTTAGCTCTATGGTGGAAATACATTTGTAAAGACATTTAAAATTAGATCATCGTACCTATGTAAACAAAATTGCTATCAACACGTAATTTCACGATCTCGTGAGCGAGGCGACTGTTTGGCACATATTCTTCCTCGTAAGCTTATTTGCGCAAATTCGCCTAATTATGAACATAAAGAAGTTGTTAAAAGCGTTTCTGATCCCGGGAATCGAATGGGGGTTCAAACGAGGCCTCATTAGCGGGGGCTCGGAGTCCCCTCAAGTAATCACTCCTCGAGATTGCACACAAGTACGAAATTTTAATCATCGCGACACCACCGCTTACACCTGAACAGTTTCCGAAGAAAACGTACTAACAGTACGTCAAGTGACCAAAAACCTAAATACGATTACATCAGTGTGTGCGAAACGGCAACCCAGAAGTACTGTACGAGGTTCATACACTGCTCTGCAGTTGAGCTAGGCTGCTCGGCCGTAATGTCGCTACATTACGTCGACTTTGCACATTGCGGCGGCTTCTTGCCGCCTCCGCCGTCGTCCCGAGCTGAGCTACTGGCCACGCGACGCCGCGGTGTCGTGTTTACTCGGAATTAACGTTTGGCTTGAATTAACGCGCGGCTGCGATTGCTCTCGGTCCCAATTAAAGTTGCGGCGCGACGGCGAACACGAGGATTGCCTCCGCAGCTACCGCGACCACGCAGATTACGGAGCTGAGATATACTTTTAATAACAATAATTGCCCCGATTAAAATCTTTAAGATGTGTTTGCTTTTTGGGCGCCTCCACTACCGAATGATTTAGTGAAGAAGGACCTGTTAGTGCTTAGGTGCTCCGGTGCGACGGTGTTGCACGGAACACAAAGTATCAGCTCCTGGTATAGGAAGCAAGCACTCGCTTTGTGCCGATGCCTCCCCTTGGTACGTGAACTATTTGATTTTTTATTTTATTTGTAGCGATGATGGCTCAGTGGCTAGCGCGGTAGGTTCGCATGCCGAAGGGCGTGGGTTCAAACCCCAACAATGAGCTTGAGCTGCCGGTGAAGGAAAACATCGTGAGGAAACCATAGCGTGGTGGTAGGATACTTTCTAGTACTCGGCTGGCTACCACCCTCAAGTTGAAAATCTGCCGCCAAGCATCTAACGGTGTGTTCCGGTAGCCTCACTTGAGAGCCAGTTTCATTCCAGGCTAGGTGTGCTTTACCATCTTCGACCACACCGTCGCTTTAAATCAGGTGAACTGTGGTCAAACACCTAGCCTGTCAGACATAAAAAAAAAAAAAAAAATATACTAAGGGCAAGAAGTACAGATTGGGACAAAACTGTCCGTCCGTTCTCTATAGGAACTTGTAAATGGTATTAGAAATAATCATCATGTTGCGTATCCAAGTTATACCGTACTAGAACCGCGCCAGTTTCACACGGGTGCAATGTAGATACTAATGTGGTGCATATGCATGCATTATATATACCTTCCTTTTGAATCACTGTCTATTGATGGAAACCGCTTTAAAATCCGTTGCGTAGTTTAAAAGATCAGAGCGTACAGACGGCGGGAAGACTTTGTTTTATACTATGTACATAAATACATCCCACCACTAATTAGTTGGTATGTTTAACTGGTACGTACGATTCTGGGACAGTTTTAGTGGTTTTAATTTGTGCTTCAGGCCTTATTAAAACGCTTACAAACTGTGTTTCAAAGCAGTAATAATACTTTATGATCGCTGTTCCGTATTAAAATACCACCTTTAAGAAAATGTATGAAACCGTTGATTTAGTATCACAACACTTCTCCGAGACAACATGTGCCCTATTCAAGTATTCATTTTATTTGTCACTTTTGAAAATATATTACATATACATATATGTATTAATGGGGCAATGCCGTGAAGCCTTACCGCGCGGCAGCGATCTCGACGGCGTCTTTGTTTCATTGCAAGGTATTTATTTATTTTATTCAAAATTTTGACATTTTAAATTTTATTGTTTAAAAAGTAAGACTATATCTTGTATGGAAGTTTATATTTGATATCATTTGTATGTCTTTGTGTATTCAAGAGATATATATTTTTAGTGTATTTCCGCTTAAAAGTCGTTTTGGTCACAAGTGTAAGGTTCGACAGTTTAAATTATAAATTGTTCGAAGTTTGAAGAAGATACACTGGCAACACGTTTTAAAAAAAGATATAGAATGACGGGAGGAACATTTTGTAAGGCTGGCACTCGTTGTTGGACGCCGGTGGTGAGAGTTGGTACTAAAGATTGAGAAAACAATTGAAGTATTGGAATATAACAATTTTAACTACATTTGAGTTTTACTGATAGTTCTACACAAGTGACGATTTTATAACTTCTTCTTGATGACAAATGTATACATTCTTCTCACCGCAGTAACCAGTTGCCTAAAAACTACAACTTAAACTTAACTGGACAATGTTTGAATTTATGAAGAACAAACAAAACTTTAAAAAAATGTATTTTTGGCTTCTATTATCTCTGTGCTCAACTTCAAAGTCCAGAAAAAATATGTAAGGATGATAGCGCGATCAGTTGACACGTCGACGGGCGTGGGTTCAAACTCAAACAAAGAGCTTGAGCTGCCGGTGAAGGAAAACATCGTGAGGAAACCATAGCGTGGTGGTAGGGTACTTTTTGGTACTCGGCTGGCTATGTACTGCCCTCAAGTTGAAATTCTGTCGCCAAGCAGTGACTTTCGACATCCTCACTTGAAAGCCTGTTCCATTCTAAGCTAGGTGTTTACCATCTTCGGCCACAGCATCACATAACATCAGGTGAGCTGTTGGCAGATATAGCCTGTCAACCATTAAAAAAAAAAGATTATATTCTTTGTAGTGTTACATCTCTTTTATTAGGGTACATGGAAGCAATAAACGCAAAAAACAAATTCTAAAATGTTTGTTTGTTTGTTCGTACTACGCCACAGATTTGCGTGCAATTTTTTGGAATATGTTTTGTGGAGTAACCTGAGTAACATTTAGTTTTCGTTGCAGTTCTGATGAAAATAAGAGACAATGTAATCTACACTATAAGTTGAGCCCAAAATATAGCGGCACCCATCGTGCACGTGGCTCAGCTTACAATGGTCGAGCTGCACAGTTTGTATTGTACCTAACATTTTGTTTTAGCTTTTGTTGTGACTTGATGGTAGTGTTTCTAAAAGGTCACCAAAACGTTAAGCAAACGACATTCCATTCGTGTTTCAAATAGGCGACCGCGAGTGACATTTGAAACTATTCTCTATCTATCGTAGACTGATTGACACTTTAAAATGATAGGTACCAATTGTTTGTTTGATATGTAGCAGTAATCGTGATATAGTTTCAGATGCTTTTGCCGCCCGAGCATTAAATCTTACATGAGGGCTGGCCACTCAGCATTTACATAGTTACTTACTGTTTTTTATTACCTATATTAAAACTTATAATCTCTCTAAATTCGAGTGGTTTGATAATATAATTTTATACAAAAACTGATGTTTTTTTGGTTTGTTCACGGCGAAAGTAGATTTCATTTATGCTTAAGATTCAAGAAGATTTCAGGTAAAATTGAAATTTCCTATCTACCAGCAAGTTTCCAGGAGCCTGCAATTCGACAGCAAATTAGGCAGCCGACATGTTCGCAGCGCGATGCAGGCTCCGCTAATAGTTGTTAACAACGCAAGTTTCAACAGCGTGTTATAGCATTATAATCGATACCGTCGAGCGTTAGACACTACTTGCTTGAACTTTGGCGCTAACTTGCTCCCCGCCTCGAAAGGTAGCTATTGTGCTAAGAAGCTGTATTGTTCAATTAATAGTAAGTGGATTCATTGAGGTTAACTTTTGTTAGGCTATGCGGCAATTTGGCGTTATACGCTATAGTGATCAAATCTCTACACAGCTGCCCTCGTCTGTCTGTTCCTACCATTACTTCTTTTAAACCATGCAGGGGATTTCGAATAATATTCAATATTCACTACTACTAAACATTTTTATGGAAGTTGATGGCGTTGGTTCTAATCCCAAATATTTATGTGACGATCATAAATGTTTGTACTGTGTCCGGGTGTTCTCTATATATTTCCAAATACAGTAGGTATATATATATATTCCATTAGTTATCTGTTTCTCATTGTACAAGCTTTGCTTAGCTTGGAGCTAGATGGCGCTGTGTGAAAAGTCCTACGAAATTTATTTAAACCATTACATAATGTTATTATGTTGGATTTTATTTTATTTTAAATAATAAATACTGTTTATGTAAGTATATAGAAATGTTAAATAGGTGCTATTCTAGCATAAACTCTATTGTATAACACAACACTTTGGCGCACGAGTCCGACTCGCATTTGCCCGGTTCTGTAGTTAAATTACACACGAAGATAAGACCGCAAAAGGATGCCGGGGTCCGTATTTACATGCTAATCTGCGTTATTTACTCGGTACAATTTATCGGTTTCAATATCTGGGGCGGGAGCGCGGAATCCGCCGCAAATCCGCGCCCAAAGTTTAGTTAATAAATAAATCAATGGAGCTTAACCAAGGGTTAGCTTGTCGCCCGTAATTTTCGTATAAAATTCAGTATATGGCGGGGATGTATCTGATCTGCTGTGCAACACAATCGCAAGCAACGTTAAAACTATTCGCGAAAAAGGCTGCTTAGTCCCTAGCTGGGAACAAGCTACCAAAAATGGAAACAAACACAGTAGGTACATCAACTGTCGCAGAAACTATACTTTTACTTTTGTTAAAATTAAAAATGAGTTTATTTGTTTTTCTTGTACGCAGCAACAGATCGATATGAAGATCAACTAGGTAATTTTTACATAATTGCGAGCGATAGAAAGTGATACACAGCTCTTTGTTTTTGGAAAAATATACGAGTCTTGGAATATTACCCACTCGAGTGCAAAAAAAGATGTAGTTGTATGTTATAAGTCATTAAAATCCCATTAAAATTGATATTCGGGTTTGAGTCTAGCATCGTCTCGAAGTCTTGACATACTTTATGAGTGGATGATAAATGTCTGTTTCGTAACAGTGTCTGGAAGTCGAACGCGCATCAACAACATGACGACACGCCATCGAAACATTTGTATTATATATAAATACTTGAAAATGTACATGAGATAAGATGTCTACTATCTGCGTCACCTCGTTTTCTATTAAATAGGACGACCGTTCACTCACTACCACTGTAATTACAGGTCGGTTGAGACTGACCATCGATAGCCTCAAAGTAATGAGCGCCAAAACACTCGTCTCTGCTAGGCCAGAAATTATCTGTTATTCTTTGAGCTACCAGCAGGTGGTCTCAATATCGTTTTTTTTTTTTGCATAATTATGTCTACATAAACCATCCCGAGCACAATCAGCGTATCTCCAAGCGAGCTGGCGGCGCCTGTTCCCTCGCGTACAAGTCGCTGTTCAATCTAGTTACGCGCGAGCTGTTGGAGCGCGAATACTGAGTTTTGTTTGCTCGCTACGGGAAAACGTCAGCGTTTTGAGGAAAATAAGAGGAAGCAATTTTTGAAAACAGCTTTGCCATTTCTTTTAATTTGTTTGTAGTTGCGCTTATAGAAGTTCTCTTATAAAGTGAATAAAGCTTTACTAGGATTTGACTTTGATTCTCACTGTGACTTGCTCCGCTTGACTGCGACTTGCTTTACAATAATGTACAAGATTCTTGTTGAGCCGCATAAACATGCGTAAAGCGCTTCTAATGCTAGAAAACAATAATTACTCTTTATTCTATATTCTATTTTTTCTAGTACTGGAAATAGAGCTCCGCTGTGACTTGTTCGCTCATAACTCCATCCATGGGTTGTAATTATTAGTAGTGTATTTCTATTTCCATGTGAAGGATCGTAATGCAACTGTTTACTGTTCCTGTATAAGCTTGATAATTCTAAAATACACGGATGCCAGCAATCGAATAAACAACGAACACTCTTATCAGGACCAAATAAATAATGTTAGAATTTTGTAGGGCACGCGGGAAGATCATATTATTGCATTATATTATTTTTATAATCGCCACTGCTTTGATTCAATAGTTTTTTTATTATAGTTTTTACTTGACTAGACTTTGCTTTGACTTAGTTTTTGTGATTTTGACTGTTACTTAGATTTTTTCATTGAATTTTTCTCATGCACTTGAAAATATTAAAATACTTGACTCAGGCAATAAACATAAAGTTTGATGCCAAAAACAAAGAAGAAGGAGAAATAATGCTATCGAACATCCCGCAAATACCCCGCACACCCAATTGTACCAACCTGCATTAAGACCGGCGCCTACAGTAGGGAGGCCCCGCACGGAGTCGTTCGTCGGCTTGCATTGTTCATTATTCCACGTTCATTATTCACGGTTGTGTATTCATTACCAGCCTGGACCCGACACAGAAGAGGCAGACAGGAGGGTGTGTTTAACTAAAACATGTCCCTATAAACATTGCAGCTACATTTCGTTTAAGAAATAGGAGGTTGGGGGAAAACAGGTTCACTTTGCATTTCACTTGAACTGGTGGCGTGTAATTTCGTATGTAATATCTTCTTTTACAACGTATTTTGTAATTAGTAAAGGGAATCGTCCATATTTTGGAACGTTTTAGATATAAGGGGAGTATGAAGTTGTTTTGGGCAATATTACTTTCCATAGCTTGATAGTTTCGGCGGGTACGTGTTATTTTTTAATATTTTCTTTATCGTATAGAAATAGTGGCGTTTTATTCATAAAGTTACAAGTGCGAGTGTGGGAAAGTATTATGAGTTTTCGTGTTTCTTCCAAAACTCCATCGAAGCGTGAAGTAAAGTCACCACTACTTTACTAAGGCATGACCAGATTTAACCCTTACTTACTTTGTGTGACTTCGACTGTCACTTAGACTTATTTTTTAAAATTTAACTTATAATTGAAAACTTATTTTACTCAATGAAGACTTATTTGAAATACTTTGTTCCGACTATTAAACGAAAGACCTGTTAAATTAAGATCGATTCCAACGAATGTGTATAACTATAAATGTATTTAAAAAGTGCATCATCACTACTCTTATAAATCAGTTATTATTATACAGTCAGTATAATATTAAATGATATCAGATAATCATTTATGTATCTACCTATCACATATGTACATATTATATCTATCGATAAACAAGAAGGCCGTGTCCCCTGCCGACCAACTATTTGTATAGTTTGCCAGAATAGTGTATATTAAAAAAAAAGGAAAAAAGAAAATGTTTTATCTTATAAATTTTGAAAATATCAAAATAGTGACACTGGCAAATGCACAAATTGCTGTGCCAAAAAACGGAAAAGAAGTAGTAAGTTTTGTTGCCACGAAAAATAATGTTGACAACTGGAATTGTCTCCGCTGCGCCGCATCCCGCTGACAATCGGCCGATTGATGCGCTCACCTCGGCTGTTTACCCGGAACAATGCGAGTGACGTCATTAACGCACACCCGCGCACTTTATTAACAATCTCTGATTGGAGTTCGCTATCATTTGGAACCGATTTATCGAGAAAATTAAATACAGTTTTTTAATTTATTTATTTACCGCTTTTGTATTCGACTTAAAATCATCATTTTTAGGAGCCGAGTTTTAGGTGAGTAAAAATAACTTATTTAAAAAAACATAAATTCCATTCGAATATAAATACGTTTCGTTTATAATAATAACATGAAGAAGAAAAATATTGTATGCTCTAAACTCGAGTACATTCAGGTACAATAAGTACAGGTATAATATACTACTGATAATTTTGTCGTTGAAAATCATATTTCAAAACAAAACTAGCAAAGAGCCCGGCGACTCGAAGCGGCCGCAGCCGCTGTCCGCAGGCGAGGGGGCGAGGGGGCGAGGGGATACGTCGAGAACATTTAATTGGCTTCATATTCCTTTCAGGAGAACCTTTGGTGGCGTCTATTCATACTTTGCAGAGCCGAGAGCAGAACGGCTAATCCTAATGCAGCGGATATAGAAACAAGTACCGAGTACCGAGCGGACTTGCCAGGACCGGGCGGTGTTCCTTTACTATTATCTCAGAATTTTCGATGTTATTTGCAAAGGGGTTTTTATAATACAAAAGCGAAAATAAACTATACGAATACGATCTCAGATGTCGATAGCCGTGAAGCATGTTGTCTCAACTGAACCTGTATCAAAGATCGACAGGTAAAAGACTGAAAGCAGACAGACGTAAGGAAGTGGCATAGAGATGACGGGAAAATTTTTAATTTGAGGAGAAAAGACCTTTGTTACAAAATAATGAATCAATTGAGATCAACGGTGTCAGGTCTTCCAGGTACTTCTCTTGAAATGACGTAATCCTAGGGTGAATTGTAAAGTATGTTTATTCAATACCTAACTAGAAAAATAACGCAGTTTTGGATTATAGTCAAATCCCGATCGCATGTCAAGAGCTTTTTTCAGAATATCTGTTACTACGGTGGTATCAGACGACCTTCTTGCTAAGGAGATCTACCACCAAGTAAACTACATTCCTTCTAAAGATACAGCAAGTATTTTTAAAAAGACATGTACACAATACAATTTCTAAGCTTGTTATAAAGCGCTTACCCCTTTCATTCGATATTACATCATTACGTGTACATCGGGCCAAATCGGTTGCATGGAATCGAAACCCCGGTCACGGACAGCGCGGTCCCGGGGGCACGCTCGCGTCTGAAGACATCACAATATCGCTCCGGAGCGCGGGAAGGTGCTGACAGCGCAGCCTGTCGCATTCTATGCGCAGTAAATATTCACGCGGCGAGGACGAACTGTCCACTCATAGAGCAAATTGCGCCGTAATTAGTTTTGAAGTTATTTGTTACGAGTTATACAATAAATTTCGCCATGATTTTACTTTGGAAACTGACGTGGTTTTGACACATTTTTGTTTTACTTGTGCGGAATCGCTTACGTTTAATTATGTCGGATACTCGGACAATAGTTTCGGCTATATCCGGTGGCCTTTTTCAAGGAGACAAAGCAGAGTACAACGGGCGCAAGCTAAACGAGGCTGCGCATAAGTAAAACAATAAATAAGCATGATTTTCTTCAAAAAGAACAAATTACCTTTAAAAGAGTAAAATAATATTTTAAAACTAAAGTAAACTAAACCATAAACCCCGTTCTGGGAAAAAAATCATTAACACTCCACTTGTCTATTATTATCACTTGGTTAAGTTTATTTGTAAGTTATGTTTAAATTCCTACAATAGTTGTTTGCTCGCAAATATTGTTCTTATATATGTTTTTTTTTTTTAATGAATATGTATTGTAAAATAAGAACTGTTATGTACTGCAAAGAAGTTAGTATTGTACTACTATGAATATGGGCAATTTTTTAAATAACTTTTCTAGTTTTTTTTCTATTCGTGTACGGTTAACATATTTTATTCGATCTGTTTACGTTGACTCATATATACAAATAAATAAATTTAATTGGTAATAGCTTAATTTGTGGTCCCAGCACCTTAATGATGTAAGTCAATATTCTACATTTTCAAAAATATGCAAGTTATAAAATAATTGAACAAATATTTCGTTAATAAGTTATCTGGTTCCTATAGTACAAGCTTTGCTTAGTTTGGGGCTAGATGGCGCTGTGGGAAATGTCCTGTAACATGAGCACAAGGTATTGTATGGGACTAATGAGGCCTCACGCCCAATTCCCATGTGATGGGATTGGGATATATACTCGTATAGATAGGCACAAGATTAAATAGTAATCCGTAGGGCTTTCATCGGCGGAAGTGGCGGAAGCGACCGGCGAGCACTGATAATGACGTCACTTCCGACTAGCCGGAAGGGGCTGCACTGAACATTTGACTGCCGGAAATGTCAACTTTGTCTTGGACTGTATCTCGATGGGCGCCCGTCCAAGTTGCGGCCGGCACGCTATCTGGAGCGGGAGCGAGCCAAGAAATAACCTGTCGACGGCTTCGCACACTAAATCGAAATGTCTCGGTCGTCACGCGAAATTAATGGATCATTTACTTAGATTCAGTGTTACGACTCGGGCTTCGTTTCAATATTATTTTACAACAGGATTAACACTGACGTCGAAAAAAAAAGTTGTATTTAGGGAAAAATAGAACATACGTTTTGTAGCGATGATAGTTCAGTGGTTAGCGCGGTAGGTTCGCATGCCGAAGGGCGTGGGTTCAAACCCCAAAAATTAGCTTGAGCTGCCGGTTAAGGAAAACATCGTGAGGAAACCACAGCGTGGTGGCAGGATACTTTCTAGTGGATGCTCGGCTGGCTAGCTACCTTCTAACCTGAACTGAAAATCTACTGCCAAGCACCTAATGGTGTGTTCCGGCAGCCTCGCTTTACCATCTTCGACCACATCGTCACATAACATCAGGTGAGCTGTTGACCACAGCTCACCTGACATCTAGCTTTTCAATTATAAATAATGTATCAATATGTAAATAATCTGAGAGCTATTTAAATAAGACAAGAGATAGATCGGAATCGAATAGTCGGCTCCAAAAACACATTGGCAGCGGAATGCTGGATAAAGTAAACCGACGGAGCGCAGTCACAGAGACGCGGTGTACTATGTAGTAGGACTCCCGAGTCCATTACTTATCAAGTGCAATTTCCTTAACTTATAAACAAGACATAGTTGGACCATTGACCAAGGCTTGGCCTTAATAACTTGTTTGCAACTTGAGAGCGTTGGTTCGGGGATAAATTGTCGAGGCCCTTGATCTCCAGCCCAATTTCCCAAAACACTAAGCACGAGGCATCTGAATGATTATAGTAATTTACGTTCTGCAATAAGTTCCACCAATTGCTGCAAGTGGCAGAAATAAATTACAGGAACGTTTTTCATATATTTTTTTTCATGTTTAACAGGATAGGTGTTTGACCACAGCTCACCGATGCAGAGTTACGGTATGGTTGAAAATGTTAAGAATACCAAACCTGAAATGGAACTGGCTCTCAAGTGAGATTGTTGGAACACACCGTTAGGTGCTAGACGGTATATTTTCAACTTGACTTGGTAGTTAGCCAGCTTTACTACGCATGCTACGGTTTCCTTACGATGTTTCCCTTTTAGGGTTTGAGCCCACGCCCTTTGGCGTTTATAAAATTATCACTGCATGAAGACGTCAAGAGAAAACCTGCAGACATCCGGAGTGATCCGGAGAAGCAGTGTAAGTCGAAAATGAGGTGCTGATAGACAGTGCTGGCTCAGCACTCGTTACTGGGTCGGCTTAGGCTCAATAACCAACGTTAAGGGTGAATGTGGCAGCGGGAGACTCCGACTATATTCTTAGTAAGTGAAACGTAAACACAAGCGGCCGGGCCGGCTAACGGCCATCATATCGTCATTAACATAATCCCGACCGAGCGCGAGCCACGCACGTAACGCGTTTACCTAACGTGCTTATGTGATTCGCAACTCGATCTGCACGAGTGTCACTGTCTGTACAATATTACCGAGCTATGATATTTAAAGTTAAAGCTTCTTTAGCTGAGTTGACCGATTTTTTAATACGAGCAAAACTTATGGGTTCGTGAAACCGACATGCTTATGTGACGTGTTTTAAGTTTTCACTTCTGTCGGCAGTCCCCATGACTCCCTTTTTTTTTCTATTGTTTAGGTCAATTTATAAGTGGTAGGGACGTTACTAATTTTAAACACTTCTAATTTAAAATCTCTCAAGTGAAGCTGTCTACCACTGAGTGACTCTGACTCTTACTTTAACTTTTTCGTCATACATTGCTTTGAGTACAACACAATGTACCGACCCCCTCAGGAACTTTCTTTTAATCATTAATGGAGTAATCGAATCTTTTGGCCGCAAAAACTAAAGCCGGCCTCTCCCGCACAGAGAGGGAGTCTCAGGAAACAATTCGACTAATTGTCGCAGTTGTCCGAGCCGGCGACCCTCCGCCGGCTAATCCCGTCACCTATTAATTAAGCTTCGAGGGCCGATCGGCCGCCCCGCCGCTTGCCGGGATACGGCCGCGGTTACTTCACTTTTTGTCCGATTTCCGGAATACGGATTGAATCACAGATCTTACAAAAAATACAGTAAGAAAGCTACTGTTAGATGAGCGTAATTGTATCGTGCTTTTGAGTTTAAATGATCTTTTTGAATAGATGCGTAGTTCGTATGAAAATCAAGCCACCGACAAACGTTTACAGAAATCGTGTTGTCCTCACGGATTTAGAGTAATGTTTGTAGACGTCTTCTCGCACGGCAGGTGAACATTCATTGCAAAGATAATGCGCCATTTTTTCACCAGAAAAATAATTCACACTCAAGCGTATCTGACAAAAATGGAGTCATCACTAATCTTGTAATTACTTTATAGTAAATTGTTTATACAAGATCAAAGCAGATTCCGCAGTTAAAGAGAACCTCATCTATGGAATGAGACAGGGGTCGATAATAATAAACAAGTTAAGCTTTATTAAAGACTTTAGAGCGACACAATTGTTAGGTTGGTTTTGTTAGGTTGTCATTGACTTGGGTTTGGATTACGCTACTTGTCAATGAACTGACTTGTTCCCAATCAACTTTGTTTATATAAATTCCGTCCCACTGCTGGCCTTTTCTCATTGTGAGAAGAGTAAGCCCATAGTCCGCCATGCTTACCAAGTGCGACTTATTAGTACGAAGTGTAAGTTCGTGTGTGACTTCACGTATCTTTGAGACTATTAGGAACTAACACATCCAGGTTTCTTTCATCTCTTGAAAGTAGAGGCAATTAACAATATGGAATTTTGATTTACTTATGCATACTTATTCAGTGTGAAGCAAGACGAGTTCAGCTTGACTTGTAACGTTGGTGTTATCAATAAAATATTTGTATTTGTATTTGCATTTGCTTTGTCTTCACTAAGAAGGCCACCGGATTTGGTCGAAACTATAGTCGCAGGTTCCGACATATTTAAACGTGAATAATCCCGTGTAAGTAAAGCAAAAATGTGTCAAAACCGCGTCAGTCTCCATAATAAAATATGACAATACGGACATAGAGAAAAAAGAGGAGCGCGCGGGCGAGATTAGAACCTAGATGTGCAGATTTGAAGTCAGACGGTCTCCCGATGAGGCTGCCGTAAATTTATACTTTCTTAAGGAAGTAAGTCAGACTATATAACAAACAACCAAGCAAAAGTCCCCTCTGCGATTGTCTGGTCTGTGACTGGACACGAATGAACCAACGAACGGTGAAATTACAGCGTGGACTTTTATGAAAAAAACCCTAAAACGTGGAGCAATTTGTCTTAAAGTGGGTAAAACAGTGAAATATTCCGGAAGTTTTAAACCGTATTAAAGTTTACTCGGTCCTTGCAGATGTGGAGGCGATGCCTGGGGCACAAATTAAGTCTGAACTTAGTTTAGCATTGTCCTTGCAGAACGTCGGGATGTGCGAGACGTTTTACTAATGTGAGACGCTTTTCGCGTTAAAGACATACATATTTGGAAACTTACGTAGAATCACCCTCCTATATCGATATTACTCGTATTTTGCATTGCAGCTCTGAAAAAACAAGCACCGACACTAGCAAGTTTCTTAGTCTAGGCAGACTCTCAAATCTTCATAAATGGTTTACGGTCTTAGTCTTCATAATGGTTTATTTTGGTAGTTACGAGTTGTCTGCTGCATCAACTCGGAGAATAAAGTGCCTAAAGTTATATTCGTTCCCTTTCTCCCTCGCTGCTCAGGGCGCAGGCTGTCGTGGTTGTTTTTTGATGTCTCCAAAAAGAAAAATCATAAAACTACATTTTCACACTTTCAATATTCAGGCATTATATATGTTTTCGTATTTATTTCATTGTTTAAACCATTTTGCTATTGTTTGTTTCCGTGTGCAAAATAGCTTATGTTTAGATACTCAACAAATGAATGGTTCTTCGGACTTTGAACGAACCAACAGAAAGGTTTGATCCACCTGAGACTTGCTTCGTGTGACTGTGACTCTAATGTACAGAATTGTTATAAAAATAATGACAATACAATATTTTCAATTGTGGTAGACAAAGTCCCAATGTTACCTTTTTCCCACTTGATGTCCTCACCTTTTTATATGAAGTTATAAATAAAAACAAACTAATCTCCTAATATTTCGGCTCAGACCATAATCTCTTTAGTAGGTATAGAGTTGAGGCACTGGTGACGGCTCCGGAGCGCGCGGTGCAGGAGCCGCTCCGGTGAGTTTGGATCGAGGTCGAGGTGACGACGTGAGTCTAAAGCCGGCTTTTTAATTAATTCGCAAACTTCCCGAGCGAGGCCTTATTGTCCTTAATATAAATACGCGTTTATAATGAAGAGGTGACACCTCCCCCCGCGCGGGGCGACGCGCGGCCTGCGCGCGCGGGGCGAGGGGGGGGCGACTTTTGTAAATACGGAAATATGGAATCATAAAGTTAGACAATGAGCTCGTTAGCCGAATGAAATATTTACCCTTGAATAAATTAAAAGGGATGTCGGCTTTTTATTTGTTTAAACTGGGTTCACGGTGCGCAAATAGCGCGGATGGTTTAATGTAAGTACATTTGCGCATTAGTCTTGCACGTGTGCGTGTGTTTGAATGTGATTGTGAGCCTCTCCTTTCAAGGCTGCCATTTACATTTCACGGGCGCGTCCAGTTTCCAACAAAACGCAAAAAACGTCTAAAATATTATTCCGCTATAAAAGATATTGTTACGCACGTTTTATCGCCGGGAAAGGTTTTTTTATGATGATTTTCGTTGGAAGAATATAAAAATTTTACTAAAAATTTTACAGTAATTTTTGCTTACTTGCTTAAATGTGTAGAAAAAATGGTTTGGGACCCGTGCTGCTTTTGGGGCTCCGATGAAAACAGATCTCTATACCCAACGGACATGGAGATCTAGAGAGTTACCGATCCCGGGAGCTGAGTACAAAACCTGGTGCCGCATTAGAAGCTTACGCACACACATGTCAATAAAATAAAAAAACAATATAGCACTACTACAGACGCACCATTACTGCCGCCACTGTCGTGAACGATGTGTTCTTTTTTCGCGCATATTGCTGTGACACCGGCTCCGCCCCCTTGCCATGTCTCCCTTTAGTTTCTGAGCTTTGTGCCAACGGAACTACAGTAAATAAATAAATAAATATTATAATAGCGCCACCTGGTCCCAAATTAAGCAAAGCTTGTACTATGGAAACCAAATAACTGATAAACTTATATTTATATTTTGAGAGTTCATAATTATGTACAGAACACCCAGACACAACAAAAATTATGCTCGTCACACAAATAATTTGTTTATATTTATTAGTTTAAAATTTTAGCCGTCATCAAGTCGCCATCGTCACCCGTCTGTTCTTAAGCAGCAACGTGTTTTCAATTCTTTTTTGCCTGGAAGAGATCGTTTTTAGCGATAAGGCCACCACGTGTGGCACTAGATTATTTTTACTCATAATACGTTTTTAAATTTGTGGCGTGCATAATAAAGGTTTTGAAGTCTATTTATAATCATTACTTACGCACAAACAATTTAAGCACAAAAATAAATACCTAATTAATTCTTAAGATTTAACTGTGCTAAGTTAAACGCCTGTAGTTGATGGAAATTCGTTTTGATAATAAATTATATCAAAGGTGACACACCGTTGACACCATCCACGCCAAAACTGTGCATTTTCTTATTTTTTTACAAAAAAGTGACTTTGAAATAAACCGGCCAAGTGCAAGTCGGACTCGCGCACGAAAGGTGCCGTACCATTATCTATGAAAAAGGCAAAAAAGTCGCGTTTGTTGTATGGGAGCGCCCCTTAAATATTTATTTTATTTTGTTTTTAGTATTTGTTGTTATAGCGGCAACAGAAATACATAATTTGTGAAAATTTCAACTGTCTAGCTATCGCGGTTCTTGAGATACAGCCTGGTGATAGACAGACGGACGGACAGACAGACAGCGAAGTCTTAGTCCTAGTCCACCACTTAGGGTCCCGTTTTTACCCTTTGGGTACGGAACCCTAAAAACTAGATATGTCCAAGTTCATGGCTTCTTCGCAGATCTACAGGGTCGCTGCGACAAGTTGCGCCACAGTCGCGAGCGTCGACGAGTCATGAATTAATTATTATTCTGCAAAAGTTGTTCCTCCAAATGTGGGAGTTTGCTCACGCGAAGTTTAGGAGAGCGGTGCGTTGTAGCCAGCAGTAAGATTTGTCGTCTGAGTTGACATTTGACAATTATTACACTACTTATTTCCTTTATTTTTCCTGTGTGTTTATCTTATTCATTTTGCCTTGAAGTTAAATGTAATTAAGGATGCTTATTTGCTTGAAGCTTTATTTTGCAATTTTAGAAATAGCTCTGATAGGTGGACTCAATGTTTTTTATTGTTCATTTACATACCTACCATAATACCATAATACCTAGCTAAGGTTTAGAAGGTTGTTCTAAAACTCACAGTTTTTTCTCTGGTAGCAGTTAATAAATAAATATCGTAGGACTTTTCACACAGCGTCATCTAGCCCCAAACTAGTTATTAAAATGCTTTTTGTTATACACACATACAGAAAACCAAGATACAGAACAAACATTTCTACTTGTCACATAAATGTTTGTCCTAGGTGGGAATCGAACCCACGCCTTACAACTCTTGAAGCAGATATGCGACAGGGCAGTCATATTTACTTACTACACAATACACCGCTTCTACAGGTGGTAGCGTCGGCAAATGTCAGCGGTGCATTTAAATATTGATACCGGATTGATACATTTTAATTTATTTCATACTTTTTAGTTTTTTTTTTATCTTTTCTAACACAAAATTTTCCAGTTTTTAATCAACCAATTTTATTCATTTAAATAACAGAAAACTTAAGAAAATAATAACTTAAAAATGTAATATATACACTTTCTAAGCCATATAGTAGTATATTCAAGATAAAAACCATCGCCAAATGTGTAATAAGGTACACAATGGACGTCGTGACATCACACTATTGCACTGTACAAAACTTGTGCTCTTTTAAACACTTATCATAAAAGTATTGGTATGTTGGAATATCAATCACAAATAAAAATGTGTGTGATTATAGAGTTCCTGGCTGTACAGGAGTAGAGTGGACAGGGGAGAGTGGACAGCGGAGAGTGAACAGGGGAGAGTGGACAGGGGAGAGCTACACTGTGAGTGTTCGAGCGGCCGAAGTCGGCGGGGCGGGGAAGTAGCGGTGTTACCTGTAGAGTGGGATGCCGGCGTCGTCCCGGAACCAGAACACCATGTAGACCTTGTCGTTGGCGGCGGTGCCGAGCTCGCACGGGAACTGCGCCACCATGCCCTCCACCGCCTGCACGTCCACCGTGCGCACGCCCGCTGCAACAACCATCACTTAAAGTTAGAGGTGTCCTGTCAGAGTCATAAACTTGGGCTGTACTAAGTTGAAAAGGGGTCATTGTCCTCATCACTATTTAAAAAAAAACTCCTCCATGAAGAAGGCCACTGGATGTAGCAAGAACTGTAGTCGGAGTCATCATCAGCCATAAGATGTCCACTGCTGGACATAGGCCTCCTCCTGGGGGGGTTTTGCCAATACTCGCCACGCTGGGCAGGCGGGTTGGCGAGCGCAGTTAAGTGTGATTGTTCAAGGAAGACGCTGCTCCCTATCTTCCGGATTACAACCCTTAGCCTTAGCTCTTACGGCAACCACGGGTAGAGAGGGTGGGGTACTATTCTTACTCCGGCACCACCACGACGAAGTCGGAGTATCCGATATAATTAAACGTGAAAAAAAAAGTAAAACAACAATGTATTAAAACCACGTCGGTCTCCAAAGTACGAACTTACTTTTTTTAACAACATAAATCTTATTTATTTTCAAACAACCAGACGTACAATTCTTATTAGTAGATTCAAATTATATAAAACTCATTTCTCATCGTTTAAAATGCAGATATCCTTACCCTGGATTAATATTCGGCAAGTTAACAGTTTTTTAAACACGACAAACGTAACAAGACAATAGTAACTTTCTAGAACCATTTAAGTGCCTCCATAAATAAGTCCGAAGTAATTCAAAGCGATCACGGGCAACAAATATACCAATACCATCCCTCGGCGGCCATTAGCCGCTACAAGATAAGGAAGAAGTTAAGACTTGCCAAGTTCGGCGCTGCTGGGAGCGCTCCACTCAATACTCCTCCGCTCGGTGCAGGACTGTAGGGACCGCCGCCTGACACCGCCGCACCGACATCGAGTTTAGGTTTGTATACAAATAACTATTATGTATCCTAGCGGTACATCAGTTAATGACGAGCCTGAATAGCAGGTCGTCTAGGTAGGCACCATACTGAAACCTTGTTGCGGATTTCAGTGTTCTAGTGTCCCCCCTTCCCAAAGTATTGAACTATTTGAATTACGAATTTCATTCCAATCGATGAGACCGTTACGGCGTGAAAAAGTAACAAAAACATATATACGTAAATACATGGATTTACTTGGTGGTAGATTGCCTTAGCAGGAGGTCGTCTAGGTAGCTAGGTACCGCGGTACCAGATATTCTGCCGCCAAGCAGTAGTGTGTAAACATTACTGTTTTCTAGCAGCTAGCAAAATTACAGGGCTGTTGAGACTAACCATCGAATGTCTCAAAGTAATGAGCGCCAAGGCAGCGATGCTCTGGACTTTGTTTTACTACTCAAAGTTCTGTGTATCGCTGCAATGGTCATAGACAGGCGTTATCTCTTAACATCAGGAGAGTGTCTCGTTCATCTCATTAACGTTACATAAAAAAAAAAGTCAATCTGACATCTGTCAATCTGAAATTTGTCAATCTGACATTTGACATTAGTCAATCTGACATCCGTAAATCTGACATTTGTCAATCTGACATCTGTCAATCTGACTTCTGTCAATCTGACATCTGTCAATCTGACAATGTGCCTGTGCTCAGCAGTGGGTAAGCACGGGCTGAAGATGATGGTTGATCCTAGGGGAACTTGAACTTTAGGTGAATTTTAGAACTTGAACTTTTAGGTGTAGAAAAGCTGATAGCTCCTTTTGACGATTGTGAAACTTTGACGGCTATTGCGATTTTAGTTATTTTATATTGGCTATTGATTATTGTTTATCTGTTTTGTTTTGTTAATTATTATTATTTTTAATTATATTTTAAAGACTTTTTGACATTCTGTTATTATATTTTTTTGTGATATGACATGTTGACATTTAGTTTTTATTTTTCGTATTTGTGTAATTTTTGACATTTTCATTAAAACTGACATGCTATCGTGTAAGTTGTTTAAAATTTGACATTCAATGTATGTATTTGTAATCATTTTGAAGTAAATGTAACTGGGTTTATCCGATTTTAACTCAATAAACAAACTTAATTTAATTTGCATCTTTGGCGCAGATCAAATAATACTTACAACACTACCCAGCCCGTGTTCAGTTGTTGGTAAAAGAAGGACATACCTCATCTAAAATGAGCGCAGAGTTTCGAACTTGTGAAATGAAATAAACATACAAAAACACACTCATCGCTCTAGCTACTGAGCCACGGTAGACTGACGCAAATTCTTAGAATTGTAACAACGCTAACACGCTTAGCTTGAAGTACGAAAAGACGAGACCGAAATCTTGGAAATCATTATTTATAAATCTTGTTGCCGAAATTAGAATATTATCTCCTTAGAATATTATAATGTTACTAAAAATAATAATATACAACCTGCACGTATAAATAATACAAATAGAAAAGAATAATAAAAACATAAAACCATCTGAGAGTCAATGGTTTCACATTTCCGATTCGGAATCTACATAACTTTTTTGTCACTCTTTTTCTGTCGGCTCAAATATAATTCTGCACGTACCTACATAGTATGTAAGCGCCAATGACGTCACTCAATACCTCTTCCATTCATAAATGGGAAAAATCCTATCCATTACTTGCGGAGGCAGCCAGCGCCAGGGCGGGCGGCAGGGCGGGGTCGGGGGCGGTGAGCGATCGTCGAATTTGTACCCCTAATGAGGAGGCTGCTGGCTGCCACTCTGCGTTAGGCGCCTCGCGGCCAAATTGAAAGAAAGGATGTCTTTCATCCATGGCTTGCTATCAATTGCCAATTTTAGAGGCGGATGTCTCTTGCTTCACTTATCTACTTAATACGCTCCGAGGTATGCTCTGCTCAGATTAAATAGTATACTCGAACGCTCGTGACTCAAACAATTTGTAATCTTTAAAATAACGTATCATTCTTATAGCTTTCTCTAGGTTTCCTTATCCAAATAATTCCTTAGAACTCCGGAACTTCCCTATAATTTAAACACAGAGCAGATACTTCCCAGCCAGAAATCGAAACCGAGATTTTGGGAGCTGCGAAGCATTAAAATGGTCACAAGTTTATTTTTAGATTGCTTATTGGTATATATCTAACAAAAAAAAAAAATATAGACGGTCATAGAAACTGCCGATAGAAGTGAAAAATTAAAACACATCACATAAGCATGTCGGTGACGAGAACCCATAAGTTTTGCCAAAAAACGTCCAACGCGGCTAAAGAAGTTTTCACTTCAATTAACGTTTCAAGGCGAGTTTTCTAACGATGTGACTTTGTTCATGATTGTTCGTACGAACATAGTTCAGACATTTAAAGCAGCAGGTTGTGGTCATTATGTTGTCGAACAGATTAACGCATTGGATTAAGTTTGATGTCGATAAAGGTAGTTTAGGAAATACATATGTGACGACCATAAATATTTGTTCTGAATCTGGGTGTATGTATTGTATATATTTACAAAAACGAGTTAAAATGTATTCTATCAGCTATCTGGTTCATATAGTACAAACTGTGCGTAATTTTAGGCTAGATGGCGCTGTGTGAAATGTTGTAGGATATTTATATATTTTTTTATAAGTACTTCTAGTACTTAAATCCAAAAATAGCGTACTGCTTTTCAGTGCCGAATCTGAATCCGCCCTGTTTTACATAAACTGTCCTTGCTGGGCGCGGGCCTCTTCTCATCGTTAGGAGGGTGAGGCCACAGTCCATCACACTAGCTAAGTGCGGGTTGGCAGACTTCAAACATCTTCGAAAACTTTATTTCTATGATCTCACGGATATGTTGGTTTCCTCACGATGTTTTACCTTCACCGTTTGAAGTTAGCGACAATACGCACGTAACTTTTCCGTTACCACATAATATTCTGTCTAGTTGGATCCTCTGCCTCGTTACTATAAAAATTACTTAATTATGAGTCGACTCTATGAGTCGACATTAAAGCTGTTCAAATGAATACAAATGGTTACTTTCGTCGCCATATTTTAAGTTTAGTAATAAACTTACGGCAACATATCATGTCTGAAATCACGGCCCACTAAGCTTATTGCATACGTGACTCTGCAAGAACTCTCTACATTACAAAAACTAGTTACATTTGCTCTGCCGCGACGAAGGTTGCCAGATCTAGGGCATCAGCCTGAATTTTGCTACATTTTTATAATACAATCTCCTAACTCCAGCAAAACAAACATACTGGGATACAGCTTATCGTAGATACGCAATTAGGGGTTTGGTGGATACATCACTAAATACAACGTAAACCAAATTTAGCTTTTTTTATGTAAAAGCAATGAGACGAACGAGACTCCTCTCCCTCCCTCTTGATGATAAAAGATAACGCATGTCCAGGACCATTGCAGCGATACACAGAACTTTGAGTAACAAATCAAAGTCTAGGGCATCGTTGCTTTGGCGCTAATTACTTTGAGACTTTCGATGGTTAGTCTCAACAGCCATGGAGTCAGTCATATTTGTCTAATTTTTTTATAAACACTTTTTTTCTTTTCCTGATAAACTATAAATGTCTTATATTATTTACTATAGTTTCAGAAGTCCCCTTTACAGCTGCAATTCATTCATTTTTAACTGGCATTTGTAAATAATTTGACGTATTGGTCTCGAAAGATAATAAAGGAACTCAATTGAATATCAAACTTTCAATACGAGTAAATTATAATTTTGTCTAAATATTTCGTTCTACCAACATGGCAACCCCAGCCGCGAACGATAGCCACTAATGTTAATAACTAGGGCAACGTGGAGCTCTGCTAGAGCTCCAATTATTCACGGTTCGCTATGGAGGCTCGTGTCAGCGCTCCGTCACATGCACTTTAGATAGGAGCTAATGCAGAGTGCCGACATTATTAGTTTACCTAGAACGATACAGCCGCGGCGGTATTGTTCTTGCTAATGCTCTGATTACGATGAACGCAAATATATATACAATATATAAATAATATAACGCTATCTTTAAAATGATCTGTCAACTTTTTGCTGGCATGGGATGACACTTATAGACACTTTTGTAGAGATGATGGCTCAGTTTTATGCTATGAGCTGGAGCTACCGGTGAACGAAAACATCATAAGGAAACCATGGCATGGCGGCAGGGTATTTTCTAGTACTCGGCTGGCTAGCTACCATACTCAACTTGATAAACTGCCGCCTCAAGTTCACCAACACCGTCTCTTAACATCAGATGAGCTCCGTTCAAACGCCTAACCTGGTCAAAAAAAAAAATGGGGACCGATATGTTAGAAATCGCGAAATATATAAAATAATATTTTATCCTATATTAAAAATACTATAAAGAAAGTCCAGGAGTTCATCGTGGCATACTTATGCCGCGCTGCATTAGTGGATATATTCAGTGTAGCAGCGTGGAGTCCCTTTGTTCTAACATAACTAATGGACGCGCCGCACAATGTGCAGCATTGTGCGGCTCACGATGTTGTTCTGGAGGATGCGTTAATCTGCAGGCTTACGATAAACATGTACAATTATAATGCAGACTCTGGCCATACCGATCATCCAGACGGAAACTTTACGTCGCTGCTTGTGCCCTCAACAATGGAATAATAATTAAGTAGTAACAACTTTTGTTCAAACTACTAAAATGAGATTGTTAAGTATGTCGCAAGTAAGCTGCCTGCTGCTTTGAAAATGTTCACCGAATGAACTGAAACTATAGTCGGAGTATCCGACCTAACGAAACGTAATTCTGTATTATTTTTATGGTTTCAGACTAGGTGTTTAACCACAGCTTATCAAATTCAAATTCAAATTCAAATTCTTTATTGGTAACATCTTTGTTACATGTCATATTATTAAGTACATAAATTAAATTAAATTAAATAAAATCAAATTAAATAATAAATTAAATGAAATACAATTAATGTCAAGTATAATGAAATTAATAAAATAAAAATTAGCAATTTATTTATCTGATGTTAAGTGAACACACCTAGCTTAGAATTGAACTGGCTCTCAAGCGAGGCTGCTGGAACACACCGTTAGGTGCTTGGCGACAGACTTTTAGCTTGAGGGTGGTAGCTAGCCGAGTACTAGAAAGTACCCTACTACCATGCATTGGTTTCTTCACGATGTTTCCCTTCATCAGCCGCTCAAGCTCATTCTTGGGGTTTAAACCTACACCCTTTGGCGTACGAACCGACCGCGATAACACATATCAGCTACAAATCTGAGTACCAAGCAGTAAGTTTTCCATTGATAATAAAAATAAATAAATAATGAAAACGAAAATATATCGGTAATGTTTTATCAGATAGCAAATAGCCTTTTGTAATTTTTAATATCCACCGATATAAAAAATTACAAAGGGCTATAATCTTAAATAAATTAAAGAAATTTGAGAATAAAATCAACCGAACAACGCCATTTAACTTTAGACGACGCTTTTATATAAAGCCCGATTATTGTATTATGTGCCATTACACCGTATCGGCTAGCAAACGTGCAGTTCAGACGAGGCACATGCGCGAGGTGTGACGTCACGCCGTGCGTCGCTTGCTGGGGAGCATGACGTTCCTGCATGTGGCCGCGTCTGTCACGGGCAGAGATGTGCATCGTAGTGGGGCTAATCCCCAAACTGTATAAGTTGGTAAATTGTTTATGTTTAAGTTTCTGCTGTTAGAATACCTCGTGAACTCTAGTGTAATATGCTCGAAATAGACACACAGACATTTCGAACAATAATTTAGACAATACCGAAATATGACTGTACCATATACAGTTAACTATTTCAATGTATGCGTTATTTAATTACATATAAGTTATTTTTGTCGTCCATTACTGTATTCCTTTCAATATGTATTACTAAATTAATATAACATGGGGTTTGTTGACGCGCATCAATGTCCCGTTCACTAAGATGAAAATGCGAGTCAGAAAGTCCATGTAAAAAGCTCTGCCGTAAAATGCTGCCATCCTTGCGCTGGGCCATACTAATCTTCTTTTAACTTTTGTCTCGAGACTTAGCGGGATGGGCGACGAGAAGCCAGCGTAGTTTTAGTTGAGTGGCATGTCTTGGGAGAGGCCTATGTCCAGTGGACTTAGACAGGCTGATGATAATTACGAGATCAAAAATGTTAAAAGCAAAAAATGGGCGTTCATGGTTCATGGAGTGATGGCGTCACATGGTTCTAATAATGGTTATTTATAATTGTAAATTCGTAAAACAACGGGGCAGTTTTTTTTTGATAATTTTGTACGTGACTCAAAATCCATTTTAGTTAGCTTTGAATTGCTGAAGATAATATCAAATAAATAATATTCAGTTAGTTGTATGCTCCTGCAGTTCGTAAAACCGCCACACAGTCATTTCCGCTTCATTTCATACTAGCGACCCGCCCCGGTTTCACACGGACGCAATGTAGATACTACTACACAAAACCTCGACAAATTATTTATATACCTAAACTTACCTTATGAATCACTCTATCTATTGGTGAATCTCGGATGATAATCAGGACTACTACTCGTTCAGTAGTTTTTAAGTTTATCGCGAACAGACAGACAAACAGACGCGGCGGACGTATTTGTTTTATAATAAGTAGTGATAATTTTGTCACTTGTCATTATAATGATTCATATTATATGTACATTATTAGCTAATGTGATTTGTTTTATGTAACCCTTTAGTTAATAAACGATAAATAAATAAATAAACGTAAATAATTTCAAAATTTTAACTCTAATCAAAACGTTAAAAACCAATTTACCATGGCAGTAATGTGATTCGGAAATATATGTGCATAATTCTAGGTAATATTTGTATCTGAAAGCTTTGTAACGAGTCGCGAAGTTTTTATTATTATATGTATTTACGAGTTCGAAGGCAGGTGTGCACTGATGAATAAAGGCGCGGACCCGCCAAACTTTCCCCAAACAAAAACCTCCCAAAACACAATACCAGCAAACTTCTAATAATTTACGTCGTTAAACAACAACAAAATTAATCAACGCCCAATGAGTTATACTCAATTACTGCGGAACAATGGCCATTACCGGGAGAGCGGAAAATTGCGATATCATAAAGCGGTTAAGATAAACCGGTGCGTCTTTACCGCGATTATGAATATTAATTACAGATGGCGCTGCGCGGGACGTAGCACGGCCGCCGCAGCTGCGGCGCTCGCCATCATTAATAATGAGCAGATCGAGAAAGGGTTGCTTTGAATAACACTAATTATTCACCGAAAGTATGGCCGCGATCACCCCTCATCGTACCTACCTCCCTCATCCGTAAGTAATCACCGAGAGATTGCTTTACTGCATCACCTTATATACGTATATTAATCATTATATTGTGTTCGTTAAGTCGAGTCAATGGAGCATTCCAAAATGTATCAAAGTGCTGGAAGCAGTTTTTGCGGTGATCACACTCATAAGAGTTTTTACCATTTTCGACCAGCCCACCACTTAACGTCAGGTGAGCTATGGTCAAATATCTAAATTCGTGGAACTGTTTGATTAAAATTAAATTTTACGTCTAGAACATAATAAACATAATTAATCATTAAATTAAACTAAATTTAATTATCAATAATTATTTAGTCATAATTAACTGGTCTAATTTCCTCATAATTATTCTTTTATCGGACAGCCAGAAATTCGATAAAAGCGACATCGTTTCATGATTGACGCGGCGACGTTCCAAACGTTCCAACAAAACGATTTGATTCCACTTTCATTGTGCGGACTGCTAAACAGTGGAATGCGCCACTCGAGTGGTCAGCTCCGATGGGTACGATCTACGTATCTTAAAGTCGAGAGTAAATCTTAGATTGCATCATCACTTAACATCAGGTGAGATGGCGGCCAAACGCAAATTCGCTATTCGGTAAAAATAATTATTATGTATTTTTTCATGAGCAAAAAGATGAGAAAAATGCTTGGATGAGAAAAATGGTAAAAATAAAATGAAAATTAGTAGCTAAGTAACAAAAAACGTATATTCCTGATGCTAGTTACGCTATGAAGTATGAAAATCGATTGGCATTATCGCTGGTGTCCCATAAAGTACGAGTGCCCATAAATATATTAGGCAGCGTCTTAGGGCGGGAGTAAAAGCACCCGCGTAATGAAGACGGATGGGCCGAGGTGATCATCCGCTGCAGTGGCGCCACAGCGGAGCCAGACCAGTAGGTAATAAATAGTAACCAATGAGCAAGTAGAGAGTAGGTATATAGAACCAGAGATAAGTTTGCTTTAATATTTTTTTTTATTTTTTTTCGGTTTCGCTTGAATCAGTGCAGAGTTGTTTTGTCTGCCCTGTTAGCCCATTTGGTAGACTTGCATCCTGTTCTGTAGGAAGATTCCTACCCAGAAGTGATATTTATGTGACAACCATTCATGTTTATTCTGTCTGGGTGTTTCGTATGTATTATAAGTATGTATTTACAAAAAAAAGATTCAAGTATTCCATCAGTGATCTGTTTCCTTTAGTAAAAGGTTTGCTAGTTTGGTTATATTCAGCCGTGATTATTGATTAATTTATTACATTTTACATTCTGAATTACTATGTAAAACTTATCAATGATTAGCAGAATATGATATTAAAATAAATTCTGCTATTATAAATAACTACAATACCACAGCCCTACACTGGTTAACAATGAACAGAGAAACTACAAACGTACGAGTGCACGAAATTAAAATGAATGAATGAATGAATTTTATAATTTTTGAATGAATTTGTATGAACATCAAGTAATAGATATTTATCCGATAATCCAGAATATAAGCTATCTATTACCTATTCTAATTTTCATCAGACTAGCATGAAGAAGTAAAAACATACACACATACCGGCAGACAAACTGTCTCATTTATAATATTTATGTGATTAGACTAAAGAATAAATACTAAATGCATTGCAATCACCACAGTATCCGGATTTTTACAATTCCGGATTGAAGAGTTCAGGGCTATTCAGACCAACCATCGAATGTCTCAAAGTAACGAGCGCCAGAGTAGCAATACTCAGGGCTTATTTTGTTACTCACATCAAGAGAGCGTTAGTCTTAAGTTTTCCAAAAAATAAGAGATTGTCAATTTCACTTTTTAAAAATATAAGCATCCTAACGCAAAAATACTTAGCTGTGTCAAAAGTATTCGTCATCTTAATGGGTTTCATAATACCGCAAGGCTAAACAACGACAAACCCTTAGATGGATTGCGCCACAGAGCATGCGTTCGTCGCACTGGCCGCACTGCCACCGTTGCACTGTGGCGTGGCTGCGGGGATTACTTATGGAAAGTTTTTATCATGTTTTATTTTATTGTCATTAAATATCATCCCAATTTTAGCAAAAAGTATTCATTTGTCTTATTATTTTTTACAGGAAATCGGTGTTTTGATGAATATGGGAAAAATTACCAGAAGTTTTTTTTTTTTTTTAAACTAGCGACCCGTCCCGTCTTCGCTCGGGTGTAATGTAGATACTTCACAAAACCTTGACAAATTATATGTACCTAAAGCTTTCTCACGAATCGCTCTATCTATTGATGAAACTCGCATGATAATCCGTCTAGTAGTTTTTAAGTTTATCGCGAATAAACAGGCACAGACGCGGCGGACGTCTTTGTTTTAATAACATGTAGTGATTATTACTCACCCGACTGCCGGAGGTGGATAATGTTTTCGAGCGTATGAATGTATAATTGTTTGGCATGCTGTACAGCCTTAACTGTTTGACGAATTCCAGTGTCATTGGGTTTGTCTCGATTGTTGGAGTGACATGGGGTATATTATTTGAATTTAACGTCAGCGAAGAAAATATACATTTTTTGCTTTTGAAGTGAAAACTTTATTAACCGCGTTGAGCGATTTTTGGTAGGGGCAAAACGTATGAGTTCGCGTCACCGACATGCTAATATGATGTGTATGATGTATTTTTTTAGTGATTTAAGTTCATTATGACAAACAAAGTACTCTCTAAACTGTAAATACTGTACATGTTAAAATCAACTCTCTTTAGTTTTGATGGCATCTGTTGGTCTAAAATTGTTCATTCAAATTGTTAATTCAATCCCACACCAATCAAGCTTTCGGCCCCAACGAGCGGTTTGTGTATTTCAAATCCAGAATTAATAAACAGGATCACGTCAGACTTCAAACGGATACCACTCGACGTATTGATCCCAGCAGTGCAGGCCATCAATGGATTGGCTCTTGATAGTTCCGAGAAAATCGCTTGGCGTAGCGACCAAAGCTACTCTAACAAAGAGCGGTTTGAAAGCTTTTATTCCGACCAAGCAATGGTTTCTGCGCTTCTTGCTATAAACGAAGGGTTGCCGCGTGTCAGATCTCGATTAAAATGCCACTTGTTAATTAATTATTATGTCTGCCAATATTGGATCAATTCAAATACAGCCTAAGCTTTATACTACTCAAAGTACTTGACAGCCCTGTTGGCTCGTTTGATAGTAGGTTTGCATCTTGAGCCTTAGGGCGTGGATTCAATTCCCACCCAGGATAAACATTTATGTGGCGAACACGGATGTTTGTTCTGTGTTTGGGTGTTTATTATGTATTATCAGTATGTATGTACAACAATTTTTTTTTTTCGCCCTGGTTGTGCCGGCGTATGAATAGTACCCCACCCTCTCTACCCGTGGTTGCCGTAAGTGTCGGCTAAGGGATGTAATCTGGAAGATGGGCAGCAGCGTCTTCCTTGAACAATCACACCTAACTGCGCTCGCCAACCCGCCTGCCAAGCGTGGCGAGTATTGGCAAATACACCCCAGGAGGAGGCATATCTCCAGTAGTGGACGCCCTATGGCTGATGATGATGATGATTTACAACAAAAAACATATATATTCTATCAGTCATCTGGTTCCCATGTATAGTTCAAGCTTTGCTTAGTTTTTTTTCCGTTAATAGGTTAAGTGTTTGACTACACCTCATACCTCATCTGACGTTAAGTGACAGTGTGATCAAAAATGATAAAGCGCACCTAGCTTAGAATGTAGCTGGCTCACAAGTAACGTTGCTGCAACACACCATTAAATGCTTGGCGGCAGGTTTTTAACTTGATAGCACTGAATGAAACTACCTAGGTGATTTTAACCTGGCCACCTATTCAATAAATCAATACGCCTATTCAATCTGCGTCGGTGAGCATTACCTCTAGAGTCTGTAATGCGTACAATTATAGGTCCGTAATTGTAAGCTGATGGTCTGTATTTGTGCGAGAGTGGCCACCCCGGCGTTGTATCAGGCCGTAGCTAGTATTTCCTCTGTTCATATTTCTGTGAAATTATATATGATTTTACGTTCGTAATTTATCAAAGAATCTTATCTTACTATCTCACTAATTTTATTATCTCGTCCCCCTTCATCTGTTCTACGAAGAAATCCCGATGAACTGTGAAATCTAGACGATTACCTACTGCTTGCTACAAAATGTATCCTCCTTTGTAGATAATGTCCCAAGACGCAGTTCTAGTTCTTATTCCATCAAAAAGGGTTATTCGGGAGATTATGAGGTAGGGGGAGTAAACATCGCCTCCCCGCCGGCCGCATTAATCCGCGCCTAATACGTGTCGCGCGCCGCATTATCACCCTATCAGCGCGACTCTATCCTGAGTCTATCGGCTTGATTGACAGAGGAGCGGGCCGCGCCCAAACGAAGAAAAATATGGCCTTAATATGGCTTTCAAGCGACATGAAGATTGATGGCTGCAGAGCACCCTCGCGGTTATGGCCTGTCATTGTTTGCAGGATTACGTGCAGGTGCGACCCACGGACGGGACAAATTGCGCTGCTTTGGTGTTTATTGTCTGGAGTTATGATTTATTTCATAGATAATAGAGGTTGTGTACCTTTTCATACATAAGTACACACAACACACTCTTTGCTACCGCTTTTTATGCAAGGCTTGTTGGTTATCAGCATTCTGATTCAACTTGCGATTTATCCATACGTTTGTATGGTTTGTTGGTATATTGCAGTGGTTAGCGCAGATCACACGCCGGAGGGGGTGGATTCAAATCCCAACAATGAATTTGAGCTACTTCTGATGGAAAACACTGTGAAGGTACCATAGCATAGAGCGGTTCGCACGCCCTTCGGTCTTTCGTGTGGTCAAATACATTTTGTGGCCTACCTATATACCCATAAAAATACTTAGTAACATAAAGCTCATACAAAATATCAAGGTCAGAGTAAATAGGTATGTTCTATGTCTGCGTGCTTTAACTTCGACCACATCATCGCTTACCATCAGGCGAGCTGGTGGTCAAAATATCTGTATTACAAAAAAACTTATACAAAACTAGCAATTATGCTATTGTTATAACAGCAAAATTTTGTGTTCGTTAATTTTTACTGCTATGTAATGAATAAATGTTCACTCCGATGATGCCGCAGGCACTGACTGACTGGCCTGTCACGAGCCTCGCCACTCGAACCGATCTTCGGCCCATAGCCTGCCCACAATGGATTTGTTATAACCAAATTTCCGCATCCCTTACAAGTGTTGTTCTCGAAGGTTCCCGAAGTATCAGGTACCAAGTTTCGCATACAGCGAGGTAGATACTCGGGCAGGTGGGTACCGCCCCGCGTTCGGTACATCTTATCGACACCGCCATAAATTGTTTCGGCTTTTTAACTCTTACACGAAACGTCGTGTTTTATTCGCTATTGCCTTCCTGTATCGTGTCGGGAACTTTCTTGGGATCTTTTTCGCAAATTACATTTCATTTGCCATTTCATCCCACCGATGTACTTTAGTGACAAATTATTATAAAAGTACTTTTTTGTTTCACTTATGCGAAATTACTCACGTTTAATTATACATATCTGATATTAGTTTCGCACGTTGTACCTACTCAGTTTTGTCTCCATGAAGAAGGCCACCGCTTTTGGCCGAAATTATAGTCGGAGTATCCGATTTCATAAAACGTGAGACAAAAATTATATATAGGCTTGCGTTTGAGCATTATCTTACCTGATGTTACCTAAGTGACGATGCGGTCTAAGACGGAGCACGTTTGCTTAGAAGATATCGATTTGCTCTTAATTTGAAGACACCCAGATTGTAACTATCGGAGAACTCGAGCAGTGCATTCCAATGTTTAGCGGTTTGCACAATGAAAGTGGAATGAGATCGTTTCGTTTGAGTTTTTGGAACGTTTATCATGAAACGATATCGCCTTTTCAAGCTTCTGGCTGTCTAAATATCTGGCTGAGAATGAGCATGGGGGAATTAGACCACGTAGTCCTGAAGCACATTTTTCGAAATTAATCCGATTAAAACCGATAAACTAGCTTTGCGACGATATTCAAGTAATTCAGCTCGAACAATATAGTCGTCGCAGATGGGCCTCTTAATGACCTAGATAATTATTTCGCAGATCGTGCGAAAAACCAAAAAAAAAAATGTGGAACCTGTAATACATTTTTAATTACTTACATCTTTTCGTGGCAAGCATAAAAAGATAGTAATTTATATTTTTTTTCTCAAGCCTCCTCTATCTTACTGCGTAACTGTACTATTATGTATTCTGTGCTGCGGGGCTAATAATGTCCCTCAGTAAATTCATTTTGTCCAGATTGTAGTATTCTAGAAGTTTTAACAAAATGGAAGGCACGACTTCCGCCCGGCAGCACTGCACACCAACAATAGCTTATCGGTTATCATGAGTCTCTCGGTCCGCCGCCCCACGAGTTGACTTCGCTAAGACCTCACGTCTCCTCGTCCGGCATCTTGCTTCACAATACGCTTTGTCCTATTGTCTCAAGCGTCAGATGCCTTTGTGATTATTTATTGGAACAATTGAGTGAACAACTTACAGAAAAACGGCCCCTGGAGTACCAATTTGTTGATCAAAGTCAAGCGCGATCGAGTCCAAGTAATAAAGAATTAGAATTGTGAATGAGCATGTTTGTAAGTTTGTGTGTGTTCCATACATTCTCATTTTTTTACAACACACACACACTCTCTCAAAAATCATATGATCCGAATTGCTTATTATCTCAACATATATTTAAAAACAACGACAGTTTTGTTTAGTAAATTTTATAACAATAATAAATAATAACTGCGGATTTTGAAATTTCAAGAAAATGCGATTGTGGTCAAATAAAAACATATGTACCGACAATCGGAAAATACAACAAATGAAATTTCTGTAAATTGTACTAACGGAAACATATGTATATAATAAACCATCTGGAAATCAATATTTCTGTGAACCACATTTGGAAAACTAAAATTCAAACAATAGAAAATTCAAATATGATAGGTTTACCAACAAGAGCAGTCGTAATCGATTCCAGTAGAGAGTTGTTTCTCTACAAGTTATCTTCTCTGCCCGCCCATCACCGGTGGCTGACTGTGACCGCACAAACAAAACCCTAAATAATTACTTCGCTTGAATAATTATGCGCAGAACAGTTATTTATAATGATTTTCAATCCTTTTGATAACGAGGCGCATTGTGAAGCCGAAAGAGGGCGCTGTTGCCGCTGATGGCTCAGTAATGCGAAGGAAAATGTGGAATTTGATTAAACAAGTGGTTCGGGCCTTGTCGGCTTCGAATCGTTCGGTTTTATTAGGAAAACACAGCGATAAATAACCTGCAGTACCATCTTATTGTATGGTAGTGAAATCTATATATTGATCCCATAACAAAAAAAATATTGTTACTTTGAAAAGTGACATGACGTTTTATGACACGTCTGGCCAAAAAAGGAGTGTATAATGTATATATGTATATGAGTTTTTTTTTTTATATATAAATACAATGAGACAAACGAGATGCTCTGCTGATGGTAAGAGATAACGCCTGTCTATGACCATTCAACGGTTAGTCTCAACAGCCCTGAAATTACTAGCACTACTGAAATTGTTGAAAGTTGTCAAAGCGAACTTGATGAGAAAACAAGGCGAGATCTGTGGCGCTACTGGAGTCTCACAACTCAAGACAACTGTCAAATAAAACAGGAAATACTCAGGCGCTGGTTAATTGAATATTATACTCCTCCGTTTTAAACATTTATAAGTGCCCATTCGTGTTTTATTAATTAAGAAAGTTTTACTATATTTTTAGTCAATAAAAAATTTGCTTTTGTAACAATAGCAAGAACAACTGACTTTTAGTAGATAGCGGAGAGATAAATAAATTGTGTTAAAGTAGTAGTTTAGTTTGTAGCGATGATAGCTCAGTAGTTAGCTTAGTGGGTTCCACACGCCGAAGAGCGTGGGTTCAAATCCCAAGAATGGGCTTGAGCTGCCGGTGAAGGAAAACAATGCGAGGTAACCATAGCAAAATAGTAGTGTACTACATAGTACTCGGCTGGCTCACCACCATAAAAGAAAGAAGAATAAAGAGTTATTCATTCATTCATTCACCCTCACGTTGAACGTAGAGTTGCCAGTCCTTAAAAAGGAGAATGTTGTTATTGTTAATATGAGTTTTAAGATACTCACAGTGATATTTTTCTCATTCCAAACGAGCAAAATGCTTCCCACTGGTGGCTAAGTTGATGAAAGACCCTATTCAGCCGCACTTTATTTTTTGCTGTAGCTCACGCGTAAAACATGCGTATCGATGCAAAATAATAACACTTTCCGCCCCTTATGAAACACAATGGGTTCGTTTTGTTTCGCTCTCTACATTTTAAAAGCCTACTGCTAACTCAAGTTTCAGACCGTACGGCACGGACCGCGCCGATAGCGAAACAACAAGGCCGCGTACAAACTAGTTACTGTGAATTGTTACGACAAAAACTACTCTACTTTTTTCATTGTAAATACATAAAAAATCCGATTATATAAAGAGTGCGTTTTAAACAAAACGCCTTATTTACAATGTGCCGAGTTATAAGCGCTACTGTAATAGTTTTATGTGTTTTTTTTTATGGTCGACAAGTTAGGTGTTTGCCACAGCTCACCTGATGTTAAGTGACCGTGTGGTCGAAGATGGCTAACACACCTAGCCTGGAACAAAACTGGCTGCCGGAACACACCGTTAGGTGCTTGGCGACAGGTTACCAATTTAAAGATGGTAGTTAGCCAGCTGCGTACTATAAAGTACCCCACCATCATGCTTTGGTTTCCTCACGATATTTTTGTTCACCGGCACTGTTGGGGTTTGAACCCACGTTTGGACCTTCGGCGTGTAAACTGACCGCGCTAACCACTAAAATATTGTCGCTACAAATGGTGAAACATGACTTTTCGTGCTGCTGTTGCCGCCACTACTTTACTAAGGCATGACCAGATTTGACCTTGACTTACTTAGTGTAACGTCGACTATAACTTAGACTTATTTTACAAGGTTTATCTTATAATATTTGAAAATATCGAAATACTTGACACTTACAACACAAATTGCGATGCCAAAAATAATGAAGAAGTACTCATAAGCATATATAATATTACACTTGCAGTGCATTTTGTGCTTTTGTTTAAGTTGATTTCATCGACCAAAAAGAAATGATGCATCTGTACGCAGCTTAATAGTGACGCACCCACTGTGAAGTGGTGAGATAGAGCACACAGGACGCGAGAATAAAGGGAGAAACTCTACTCGACCGCGACTGGAGACTAGGTCGAACTCTCTTTCAAATGCAGGAAATATCTGCTTTACCCAAAACTGTGATGTCGGTTCTATTAAGACTTCTGACGCAGAATTTGTAGTTAAATTCAAAATTGATTCGTTTCAGGTGGTGTCATGGGAAATAATATAAGAATTGAAATAAAATTTACACGCAGACGGAACCGAATGATACTTCCATGACTATATACAAGATGTGAAACATCACTACAGAATCGGATCACGAGCGTGTCTTAACATTCACTCGATTATTTACAATTCTTTTATCAATTTTAATCTATTTTACTCGCACTGATCTGGTATCTGGGAATCTTCTAGTCGAGAGTCAATCGGTATATTCTACGCAAGCGCAAACCTAAAAAAATATTTACAGTTCCAAATATCTATGAAAACAATCATCAATTTTATATTTTGATCTATGAAAAAGATAAAACTTAATTTCACGCACGATTTTAGTTTTAGTGGTGGTGACTAATGACCGCCATTATGTATTTTTGATGGTAGACAATTAATTATACAAGGCCACTGTCTTATTAAGGCGATCTTTTAAATTATAGTAATTAGAGTCAATCAAGTTTTAGTGATGCAAAAGCGGATAACCGGAAAGCGAAAGTAAGATGAAGCGGAAAGTAAAACTCTCCTGTACTCAAAAAAGTCATAAAACATTTTTACCCAACACCAAAAAACTTTACAGCCCAAACTCGTTTAAAAGCTGGAATTCTAAAATGGCTACTCCTAAAAACCCTCAGGTGTAATCGAAAGTCCGAGGGCCATTTAAAACCGTCATTTTCGTACATTCAGTGGCGGCTCTGCCCCCCCGTCGGAGAGGGAGGGCATTGTCCGTGCCCTATCGATGGCCCTCGAGTCCGGCCCTCGCCAAGCTCGGATCTAGGCCGCATCGAGGGCTCAAATATAGGGAATATAGCCCCTTTGTTTATTGTGCTTTCGTTTTGTAACGTGCGGGAAGTTCATCAGCCTGTCATGTAGAAAAAAAATATACGTACGAACATATTGTGGTTTGTTGACACTTGTTTTATTCCATCACGCCGAGTTTTAAGCCATCACAAGAAAGAGATAGAGACATTTTTTTACGCAGTGATGTGGATCTGGATGGCCGGAGCGTGGAGCAGAGATGAGTGTAGAGGTTAGGTGAGGCCTATGCCGAAGGGGTAACTTCTGCAGATTCTTAATCTTTGAAAGTTCATATTCTACTTAGAAAAAATCTCTATTTTTGTGTCATCTTTAGTAGTATAAAGGCTTTTTATTTTATTTTATATAAATTACTTCATTGTTGTACAATCATGCTAACTCACTCATAAAGTTTTGCTTTAATTCATTTAAGCTACCTATGTAATTATCTAAGTAGGAAGTAGCATAGAAATCAAAACAAACTAGAATTTTTGTTTTACTTATGCGGGATTACTCACGCGCGCGGCGTTGTCTCTGCTTTATCTCCATGACTACCCACCAGGCTAACTCACCAGGCTAGGCGTGTTTACCATCTTTGACCACACCGTCACTTAACATCAGGTGAGCTGTGGTTAAACATCAAGACTGTCAGCCAAAAAAAACTTTAAAAAAATGATTCTTTAATCTGTTTGTTACGTGGACGCTAAAAGTGTAAGAGTCCCCAATGACCTGAATAAGCCGGTGTACTTTCTCTTCGTTCCATTTCCTGCTTATTAAATTCATTATTTGTCCCAATAATTCAAACGTTGTGTCAAACATCGACTCGTCCTTCTTCCATAAAATATGGTTAACTTGAACGGTTGCCGTGCTCGGGACGCGTGTCGCCACTAATGCGTGACCGATTAATGCGCTCCGATGGAATCTATAAATCATTTCATATACGTATACGAGATTCTTCGCCTTGAAACCTAATTTTTCCAACAAAAAAATAATACATTTTGTTCGGAAATAAATACGAAAGCCTTGACGCAGATCGCCGAGTAAACAGAAATGTTTGAGCGACAGACTTAAGCTTAACAAGGTCTCGGCTAAGTCGCCGCTCATTTGAGTCGTTCGATGTTTGCTACAAAGTGAGACGACCTCTTAATGGGCTTAAAGTATTTTTTTGGATGAGTGAGAGATTTAGTCGCTCCAACAATTATTCTTCACCGTTTTGAGCAATACGGAGAAGTTTGAATTCGGCATTTGTAAATAACTAATACATTTGTTTTTAGTAGCGATGATGGTTCAGTGGTTAGCGCGGTAGGTTCGCATGCCGAAGGGCGTGGGTTCAAACCCCAACAATGAGCTTGAGCTGCCGGTGAAGGAAAACATCGTGAGGAAACCATAGCGTGGTGGTAGGGTACTTTCTAGTACTCGGCTGGCCAGCTACCACCCTCAAGTTGAAAATCTGCCGCCAAGCATCTAACGGTGTGTTCCGGCAACCTCACTTGAGAGCCAGTTCCATTCCAGGCTAGGTGTGCTTTACCATCTTCGACCACACCGTCACTTAACATCAGGTGAGCTGTGGTCAAACACCTAGACAGTCAGCCATAAAAAAAAAAAAAAAAATGTGTACAAAACTATTAGGTAAAATTATTACGTTGCATTAGTTTTATTATACTAGCTGTTACAATGTCAGCGTATACGCAATAGTAATGATTATGACATACTTATGATTTGACGACATCTGGTGGTGGGTAGTGGTAGTGCCCTGGAACATTTTTGGTAATCCCACAGGAACCTAACATTTTTATGATATGAAAAGTATTCCATACATTAATCCAGGTAATAAACTATATGTGTTCCAAATTTCATCCAAATCCGTGTAGCCGTTTTTGTGTGATTGAGTAACAAACATTTAAATAATATTAATCAATGCTAGGATAGTAGGATTTTGTTAATCTTAAAATTGGAATGTTTACATTTTACTTTTTATATTAAGTGAAAAAGAAATATGCATAAATATAATTTCACTTCATATATATTATATATAACAATTTAAAACTAATTCATAAGCGTCAGATCTTTTAGTAAATCAAACTAAACTAACCCGAGAAACGGAATTAGATAAATTTATTATTCATACACAATAAAGCCACAAAGCTCAGTCAATTATCGCCATAATTATAACAAATTAGTCTGCCATGAAAGTAAAACTATCTCCACCGCAATTATTTCTATCCACATTAAAGCGAGTCAATGTAATAATTGTAATTTGATCCCATAATCCGAAGTAGGAGCTCTACGCGTCGCGACGCGACGCCACTACTGCCGGTGTGAAGAGCTGCAGAGTCGGGCTCGCGGACTAATTACCAGCGGTTTGGTCGGCGCGTATTCCATATAATTATGCATTACTTAGGAGGAAAACCTATTTTGATTTTGGTAGCTATGCTTATCCAATACGTAATTTTCTTGATAAGGTTACTATGTTTTACCTTATAAGAAATGTTTGGTGTATTTCGGTTTACACTTTTATTTGTGGTCTCAGTGGTTAGTGTGGATGGCTTACATGCCAAAGGGTACGGGTTCAAACCCCAAAAATGTACTTGAGCTGCCAGTACAGGAAACCATTTTGTAGCTTTGTGGTAGTGATTTGTAGTACCTACTCGGTTGGCTAGTTACTGTCCTCAAGTTCAACATCTGCCCCCGGCAGTTTCACTTGAGTTGGTGTGTTTACCATCTTAGACCACACTGTCGTTCAACACCAGGTGAGCTGTGGTAAATTTATGAGTTCTAACTAGCGGAAATAATTTGGAAAACATCAACAAGACTCTAGTCGCACAGCCGCGGCAATTTTCTCATTTGACGTGAATTTAGGATTGTATTTGTAAACGTGGAAACTGATTTGTAGCATTATACCACAGCTTTGTTCTTTCCGAATAGCTAACTGTTATTTTGGTTAACACGACAAATTCCACAATACACATCCCACTAATATTATAAATGCGAAAGTTTGGATGGATGGATGTATGTTACTCAATCACGCCAGAACAGCTGAACGGATCTGGATGAAATATTGCATGTAGATACTTTAGGATCTGGAATAAAACATAGGATACATTTCATCATCATCATCATCTACCACCACGCGGGTATAGTTTGTATGTTTGGATGTTTGTTACTCAATCATGCAAAAATGAATGGATTTGGATGAAATTTGACATACACATAGCTTATTACCTGGATTAACATATAAAATACTTTTTGCATCAGAATTATTTCATTTGAAAGCTCATTTATTCATTGACCGATTGACAGATGTCAGTTTGACAGATGTCATAATTGACAGATGTCAGATTTACAGATTTATAATAAAATAGCGCAAGTTTCATGACTGTTTATTATATTTGTATTTGTTAATTTCTCTTTACGTTCTCTCTACGTTTAATTTCTGTCTGAACCTAATTTTAAAATTAACTCGGACGAAGTCGTGGGCGTAGGCTAGTACAGTATATACATCACTCAGCAAGCACATTATCTTTTGATCAAACAGGTCGCAGGGCTTGGCAGGTATAAACATTTTATAATAAGAAGTAAATATCACACCTCACTACCACACTTCTGTATTAATTCGAGTGTTTAATGAAAGAGGTGCGGCGCCGGAGTCAAACCTGCACTCACGCCGTCAATTCCTCGGCAATTACGCGACGGCTGCGTAATTGTCGAGCCTTTGTGCTGGATGAGACTCTTCACCCCCACCCCTGCCTCCCTGCAGCGAGTGCTCTTTGACCCTGGCAGCCAGTTGGAGGGCTTCAATGGTATCTACAATTCGGTGATTCCGAATTCAATACTACTTTGTTTATTTCTATTTAATTTTCTGGGTATATCTCATTAGCAGGAGGTCGTATAGATACCATCGCAGTACCAGACATTCTGCCGATTTATGTTCTATTCCAAGCAGTAGTGTGTAAATATTACTGTGTTTTGGTATAATACACTATTGCATTTGTTCCTCCGGAAAATCAACCTTTGATAAACCTGTCAAACTCGATGTAATCGTTTTTTTTCATCACATTTAAAAACGTTTTTTTTTTTTAATGTAAAAGTAATTTGTTTTATGGTTGACAAGCTAGGTGTTTGATCACAGCTCACCTGATGTTATATGACGGAATGGTCGAAGATGGTAAAGCGCACCTAGCCTGCAATGGAACTGAACTAACGAGAAGAATTCATGACCATTGCAGCGATATACAGAACTTAATGTAACAAAACAAAATCAAGTTCATCGCCGGTTTGGCGCTCATAACTTTGAGACTTTCGATGGTTAGTCTCAACAGTTCTGTGATGTCGCTTACACTACTGCTTGGCGGCAGAATATCTGGCACTACGGTTGCACCTAACTAGATGACCTCCGCTAAGGAGATCTACCACCAAGTAAAAGTGAGAATGATTATATTTAACATATCGCGTGATCTCACGTACTGCCGTATCACTCGGTTCAGGTGCAGATTTCCGCACACCTCGCCGGAGTGCAATTGACAGCTCCCCAGCACCGCATAGCACGGATTGCTTAATTACTAGCTCGAAGTAACTCAAATATAACCCAAGTAAGCTATGCATAGAGCTTAAACATTCCGTAAGTACTGCAGATGTAATTAATTGTGTTTTTATTGTTATTTGTTTTGTATCAATTTGTAGTATATATCGAGTTGAAAATCTGTTGCCAAGCACCTAACGGTGTGTTCCGGCAGCCTCACTTGAGAGCCAGTTCCATTCAACACTAGGTGTGCTCTACATTCATCGACCACACCGTCACTTAACATCAGGTGAGCTGTAATCCTAGCTTGTCAGCCATAAAAGTAAAATAAATTCCACCATTCTATGGTTTCCTTGAGATGTTTTCCTTCACCAGCTCAAGCTTATTGTTGGGTTTGAACCCAAGCTCTTCGACGTGTGAACCGACTGCACTAACCACTGAGATATTATCAGTACAAAAAGGTTCATGATATTGGGTTTCATGCTAAGGTTTTTGCTTAAACCTATTATTATCTAATAATTTCTAAATCACGTGTATATATCTCGCAGTCATTCATTTTTATAGACTAAACTAATAGAGAATCCACTTCCGCATTCCGCAGCACCCGGCAGCAGCGCTGGCCAGCTCGAGAGCCTGCGACGGAGCTGTAGGGCGCCGCAGACGTTGGCACCTCCCCAGACTTCACAAAAAGCGATTTGACTTACATTCCGATGTAATCTCGAGAACAACGGACGGCAAAGCGATTTTCAAGTATCAACTACGGACTTAACGTTTCTTTTTACTCAACCTTTTGAGTTGAAGTAACGTTCCGTTTCACGGAATCCATTAATAAATGTCCGGGAGCGTGTTCTTTGCAAAGGAAGTCGCCATCAAACCGGAGTCAAAGCGATTGAATTAGAACAGCCGTTTGTTGATTGTTCGCTCGAGCGGAAACCGATAGGAGACTATTGTTTTATTTTTGGACTAGCTGTGCCCTACGGCGGCGCCCGCCTCCCTATAACAGTTATTCATGATTCAACAATAATAAGTTATTTAATTATTTGTTAACGCAGTGCTTCTTGCTTCAGTAACTCTGTGTGAAATGTCCTAGGATAAATATACTATTGTTTAAAATAATAAATTATGTACTTATTTTATTTTCATCAATACTAAAATAACTAAGAATGCACACTTCGTGGCTTCATCTGAATCCTAGAATGTTAAGTTGTAAGTAAAGAAGCAAGATTCTGGTTAATAAAAGTACCTACATAAGTTTACCATATACCGCTGTACGTGCAAACACGTTTGTTATAAACTAAGTACAGGGGAGGATAAAGTGATCCGTTACTTAGACGGGATGTGACGTCAGCGCTGAGCGATGGGCCTCCCGGGGTGGCCTGGAACGTTATATCTCCTTCACAACTTTGATTTCATGACATATCCTCTGCTGCTTTGAATGTTACGTAATCATCACTTTTCGCAAAATGGTTGTTCAACATAGCAATGAGCCATACGCCAAATAATCTGTAGTGGAACATCCGTGGTTGGTTAAAACAGTAGTTAGTCCTGGCCCATTTTTAAACGTCCCACAAAGAGAATCCTGTTATCTTTCTTAAAATTTGAATATCTCATTCGTCACAACATACCGTGAGAAGAACTTAGAATATATGTTTTTTTTTTATACCACCGGTGGCAAACAAGCAGACAGTTGTCTGATAGTAAGTAATCACCGCCTATGTCTGCAATACCAGGAACACGACAAGTACGTTGTCGACCTTTTAAGGTTCTATTAATACGCCTTTTGAAGAATTTAATGTTGTAAGTCAAAATATTAAATTAAAAAAAAAAATATATACATATATTTACTCTCTGCACTTGACTCGTAAATTGGTTAGGCCAAACTTTTTACATTATTATCCAAGAAGAACCTAGTGTCGTCGTCCATTTTTTCAAGCAACTATTCAAGTTACGGTAGGTATCAGCATTCATCGGCTAGTATTTTTGGTATCTGTAGATAGTACAGTATCCCACCGTACTCTGTAGAGTCAGCACACGACTCTGCCGGTGCCATGAGCCATCTATCCTGATTATGGAAACCGATAGATACGATATACCGATACGGAGTAGGTGTCGATCAATCTACCAATCAGAGCTAAGTAAATCGTGAGTAACGTGGTGTGAGAGCGATATTTCAATACAAGCTTTTATACAGCTTACACGAAAATTTATTTTTATAAAGTAAAAATACCATTTTACGACTTTTTTGAACGTCGAAATATTCAGCAGAGACTAGTTTTTTTTTAAGGTAAGATTCAAAGCTTCGTTAGTCTTTTACGCGGCGCTACCTAGGCAAGCAGTAGTTACATATGTCGTGAGCATGTTACACCGTACATGTCAATACGACTCCTTGACATTAACATGACATGCCACAAATAATCTTCAAAACTGTTTAACAGAATACCTTTGTATTTATATTCGCGCTAACGCTGATTGGATTAAAGATACGCTTGTTTACAATATACCGAGGGGCCGTCAGTCGGAACATTTCCGCTGAACGTCCTTTATTCCGAGCCTCGTGTTAAAATCCTATTTATTGAAACATAAACAAAAAATCCATTCACAATTCCGGCGGAGCGATATCACGCATCGTTGGGTTCGTTTTACGAACAGATATTTACCTGTGATCATTAAAGGGATGTTATTTTACAGTAATCTTTGCTAAGTACATTATTGTCCATCAAAACATTTACACAATCACATGGAACGTGCGTGCTGGCATGTCCCTATTAACGAAAACAATAAAATTATACTTATGCGTAGAGCGACACTACGAACTCCGTCTACGACGTCATGTAGCTGGAGTGGGAATAATGTGACGTAGCACTCTGTGCTACACGCTTGGCTTTGCGCTACGTGCTTCCACAGATTTTTTTCTTTATTTTCGGCATCATACTTTGTGCATTCTGCCAGCGTCAAGTATTTCACACAAGTAAAGTAATCCTTTATATAAGCTCCAGATCCTAACTTCCACCATTACGCTGAATTGCGTTGACTTGAGCAGTTCTAGAGTACATTACACATTAAAGGTCTTTTTAGTTTATTCAACAAGTACTTGTTGTTGGTATTTTAGTTGGATTTAGGTGCTATGGGACTTCATATATTTAGTATCAATACGGAATGTTTACTTAATCTATAAGAAAACTAACTAGAAATGTTATTGCGTTTAAATATCATGTTTATCTTTGTCATGAAATATGTTTTTCTTTCTGCTTGATGCTTCATGAAAAAGAAAAAAAATTAATAGTTTGAATGCCACATGTATGTATGTATAGTATGATGCACCGAGAACATTCCTTTTTCTGCTTGATTCTTCTAGTCATCCACAACAACGTTTTTGTCTGCTCGATGCTTTTCATCGAGACAATTGTTTTTTCTGTTTCGTGCTATTCATCGAGAACATTGTTTTTTTTGCTCAATTCTCCTAATCGATGACATTGTTTTTATCTACTTACTTGCTCATCAAGAACATTCTTGCTCATACAAAATTTCTAAAAAGAGATATGTAGTTAAAACGATACATTACCCGACTAGGAGTTCAGACGACATTACCACTGTATCTGTCATCTACTGTATGGTTTGTATATATGCAAGTTTGTTCACTGCGTTCTAGCGCCGCGTCTCGATGCAAATGGCGGGCGGCCGCGAACGGCGTTGTTTCCGAAACGCGACCGAACGCCGCTCGCGGCTCGTTGCCGTAATACGCACGTTTTGTTGCCTTCACAGACGTAGAGTGAATAGACAACACGATTTTGTAAGCTTGTTAACAAAATATTATAAATACATACTTTAACCAATAAACTTTAGGAGGTTACAATTTACGATCCAGACACATCGTTGTTTTATGCGCTGCGTTCGGTAATATTTTTAGAGGGCTTGTGATATGTATTTTGACGAATTTGAGTTTTTTATGACAAGATGAAATTATAAGTAGAGATAACGCCTACCTACGGGTATGTGCATTGCATCGGTGCCGAACATTTTCTATGTAACAAAACAAAGTTGAAGGAATCACTACATACAGATCATGATTTTGGGATATGATAGTGAGTCTTTAGCTTTAGCTAACTTCGTATAACTCGATTTCAATAGTAACGTCTGCTAAGTCTGTGGCCGCGCTTGCCTGGAATGGCATGCTTTACGGCCCACGCCGCTTGTAAAGTGGTTAATCTTTTGTACGAATAAGTTTGAATTGGCCCTAAAACGGAAGCACCGGAGATTCCCGCCAGGTTTTTCTGTCGACTTATAAAATGTTAAAGAAGTTTCGGTATCTACGACTCGATGAATCGCCCTTTTACGACAAGCTTTATACAGAGCACGGGATTAAATTGTTAGTATGTCATTCTATTGCTTTTCTTTGAGGTAATATAACCTTAAGCTCGGTAAGACAAAATGAAATAATAAAATAACTTTCCACGGTTTTAGATGAACCATCATCATAGTGACTATCTCCGGTTCTAATCAGTGTATCAATTAAAAGTTTAGACTTGTAGTTTTAAATAATAAATTGGTTGACATCCCGAGATATTTTTATGTTATCGTTTTCAAAATGAAAAGAACTTCTAAATATTCCGAACACTTTTACAGGTTTTGGTAGAATGTTTTCGATGACATCAATATTGGCGATAAGCGTCGTAGGTCATATTATATACACTGTCATATATATGTACACTGTCGTAGGTTAAATTCCGTTCAACATTTCAAGTTGTCTTTGTATCTAGAACGAATTGACAATTACAAACTACGCAGAACTCAACCGCTGCGCATAGAGCCTCACATCTGCGCACATAGAGTAGTGTAAATAAAGGCTTCAGTGGTTTTAACGAGGACTAACGACGCGGGACGACTCGCGGGCGGGATGCTAACTTGCGCTCTTGGGATCTCGTTATTTACTCAGCAGCGTTATTATGAAGCTTCTAGGCTTAACGATGTGTTAAGTGACCAAACTAAAAGAACTGAAGTAATTAGGTCACAAAAATAGATCACAATATATTCAGTACGGTTTCAATAAATAAGTACCGTAGGACATTTCATCTAGCCTCAAACTAAGCAAACCTATGGCAACCAGATAACTGATAGAATACTTATATATTGTTTCTTGTAAATACATACTTACAAACTAACTCATGACTTTGGTCAGAGAGAAAAGAAACATAAGTAAGTTACAAATAAGCAATAGTCATGAAAATTAAGCAATGTTCCATAAGACACATCTATACCAAGTAGATACGTCCAATAGTTTTTTGATAAACTCACAGGAACCTAACATATTACTGATATAAAAAGTGTTTTATATGTTAATCCAGATAATAAACTATATGTGTGCCAAATTTCACCCAAATCCGTTCAGCCGTTTTTGCATGATTGAGTAAAACACATCCAAACAAAAACTTTCAAAAATCCAGAAACAGAACAAATCGTCACATAAATGTTTGTCCTGGTGGAAATCGAACCCACGCCCCAGAGCTCTAGAAGCAGATATTCTACCAAATGAGCTAACAGGGCAGTCAAAATAAAAATTGGTATTGAGAATATGAGTATTGGTATATCCAATGAAATCGGACGAATAAAGTTCTCCGTCTCAAGATACTTAACACGGTAACCTCTGGAACTTTTCCAAGAACGTAACAAATTTTGAAACAACTTATTGGGTGAAATTTACATAATGATAGTTTAGTAAAGTGACTCGCCCAAGTAACGAGCGAGAATGCAATGATGCCTTAGACTTTTTGGTCTTAGTTAAATATCTGCTGCCGTTAAAAAACTATTTCTAGAGAACAAAGTCAATATTATTTACATGGTGGATCTCCTTAGCTGGTGGTATTCTGCCACCAAGCAGTAGTATGTAAACATTACAAGGATACTGCAGCTAGCGAAATTATGGGGCTGTTCAGACTAACCGTAGAAAGTCTCAAAGCAATGAGCGCCAAAGCAGCGATGCCCTGGACTTTGTTTAGCTACTCAAAGTTCTGGAGAAGTTCATCAGGAGAGCGTCTCGTTCGTCTTATTACTTCACATTAAAAAATCTAAAACTATCATCCCCATAGATAAAGTACGCCGATACTTTATCTTCCGTTATAAATTCCAGATGATATTTTCCAATCTCATATTCATGTAGAAACATTATCCTAACTCAGTCCGGCCCCTCGTTCAAGAGTTCAAACACCTCCGTGTTTCCTCGACGCCCTAGACAATCTAGATCCGTTGATAACCTTGGGCGTGTGGAATACATGTTCATTACTCGTATCTCCCGGATCGCCCGCTTATCGCTCCCAACTTGCACTTCATTATCTAAAGTGAAAACAGCTGTAGCGCCCGAGGGACATCAAACCCAAAAACACTCACGATTGGGTCTATTTTTGGGTGGAATTGTTTTAAGGGATCTTGTATTATAATGATACTCCGGATACGCTCCGCGATGGAAATAAGGCGTCGTACATGAGTTGTATGAATGTTTAATTGTGAGGAACGCGGTAATGGCGCGGCGCGGCGGCGATCATCCTCGCCTGGAGCCGGCAGGTAGCGAAGCGCCTAGTGCTCAACAGATTAACCAGGTCAATGTCGTTGAGGCACTGTTAGCGCATTAGATAGTAACACTGCTTTGAGAATTAAAGGGCGTGGGTTCCAAATAGTAGTAGTAAGTATAGATTTACAAAAAATATACTTTTTTTGTTTAATGTTAGGTGTTTGACCACAGCTCACCTGATGTTAAGTAAAGGTGTGCTCAAAGATGGCAAACACATCTAGCCTAGAATGGAACTGGCTCTCAAGTGAGGCAGCCGAAACACACCGTTATGTGCTTAGAGGTAGATTTTTAACTTGAGGGTATCAGAAAGTACCCTACCACCATGCTATGGTTTCCTTACGATGTTTTCCTTCGCCGGCAGCTCAAACCATCCGTCCATTCAAACTTTAACATTTATGATATTATTATAGTGGGATTATTTTTAAATGTAAAAGTCTTGAGTCAAACGAGATACTCTCCTGATGGTAATAGATACGCCTGTCCATGACCATTACAGCGACACATAGAACTTTGAGTAGCAAAACAAAGTCCAAGGCATCGCTGCTTTGGCGCTCATTGCTTTGAGATAATTGACGATTAGTCTCAACAGCACTGTAATTTCGCTACCCACAATGTCCTTCAAACCGGAACCCAGTAATATTTACACACTACTGCTTGGTGGCACAAGTGATCATGAAGTATGTACAATTTTGAAGAGTATGTTGAAATATCCGAAAACCTTTCCAGTGGGCTCTGATCATCCCACTCACCGTGTCCAGGTCTCCGAGGCCGCGGCGGGAACGCAGTTCCGATCGCCGCCGTAAACAAACTTGAACTTTAGACGACTCGTGCGAGCTACGCACATTTTCTAAATATCATTTTTGTTTGTCCATATTCTAAAAGTTCAACTCTGTTGATACATTAGCTTAGCAATGACGCATTTTACAACGACCTATATTCTAGCTACCCACTCGTGAATACATTTTTAATATCTGTCTGGAGCGAAATCATTCACTGGAATTAATATTTTTGTTTTCTATAAAGTTGAACTTTTCAAACGCACGTGTTATTCTGTTTTACTTCTAGCCCATACTAGTGGAGTCTTTCGATGGTTAGTCTCAACAGCTCAGTAATTTCGCTAGCTGCAGTACCCTTTAAACTGGAACACAGTTATGTTTACACACTACTGCTTGGCGGCAGAGTATCTGGTACTGCGGTGGTACCTACCTAGATGACCTCCTGGTGAAGAAATCTACCGCCAAGTTAAATTTTATGTTTCTGGACATATTTAATAAGGATAAGTCGTTTGTGTAAGCTTTACTAGATGACACTTTCAGATAACGTGCGAAGAACGCGCTAAAATAGCGTCGTATTATGTCATAAAAACATCGCTTGTCCATCCGCAAATATATATTTCTATTATTATACAATTTCAATTAAAATAATGATTAAATAAGTTTTAAATGTTTGGTTTTTAGTTGCAGATATGCTACTCATACAAAATTTTAAAAAGTATATCGTTTCACGGAAAATAAAAATTCTGTTAGACAAATTCTACAATGTCGCTTCTATTCTTGAAGAGACGCTAACGTGCTAAATCCCACAGATCCCGTGACGCTGCGGTACATTACACTCGCTTTCAGAGTGACAGCAGCGTTTTGTTTTATGCCTTACCTAGAATAGAATATTGGAGGTCTCGAATAGATTTATGTTTCCAGTCTCTCCTAATAAGCCGTTAGTGTTAAAGCAGGAATGTAAAGGTCTCTGATACATGTGTATTTAGAGCTGGCAGCCTCCCTGAGCTTAGTCTGAAACCATTTTAGATCACACGCTGTAAGAGGTTGTAGATGTAATACCGGGATCAGAAAGGTTTGAATTGAACGAAGGCCATGAAGCCGCGAATTAACGTGAACATTGCACCCAAACTTGTAAAAAAAATTACAAACAAATATATTTAAATTTTATCAATATGCGTTGTTTTTTTTTTACGGTTGACAAGCTAGGTCTGATCATAGCTAATCTGATGTCATGTTGATGGTAAGTCACACCTAGCCTGGAAGGGAACTAGTTCTCAAGTAAGGCTGCCGGAATACAATGTTAGGTGCTTGACGGCAGATTTTCAACTTGAGGTAGCTAGCTTGCCGAGTACTAACCCTAACACTACGCCATGGTTTCCTCACGATGTTTTTCCTTCAGGGTTTTCAGAGAGTTTGAACCCACTTCGGCGCTACGTCCACACGCATCTAACGATGTGTTCTGGCAGCCTTGACCACACGTCACTTAACATCAGGTGAGCTGTAGTCTACACCAAAGCTGTAAGCAGTGATAAAAATTAACATACGCCGTGACATACTAAATCCATCTTCTCGGTTGAAATTGCGATAGTTTTTGTTTTTTTAATTGCAACACCTTCGTTTTTTCATCGAGACGATCCGCACTGTCCAGTCAACTTGTGGAGGGAAATAAACAAAATTGATTTTATAGTATTTTGTGCGCGAGTAAGACCCGGTATGCTTATCAAAACATAATTACATTTCCGAAGCGCACCGCGCCGTGTGCAGTAGGCTCGCTAAGCCAATAGTTCTGGAGCCCTTTCGCTGCCAAGCGCGGCAAATGTAATATTTAGAGATCCCCTTCACGCGAGGAGCGAAGTCGATTTGAAATCGAGCTCGAGCCGATTCACCGGCCGGCTTATGTATTCGCATGATCTGTGAGTACCTTTGTATGTCGAGAGGGAGTATCGAGATCGGGCCCTCGGCAAAGAATAAATAATAGTACGAGCTGTCGGTGCTCCGCCGATCTCCAGTCCGTGTGAGAATAGCGTGGGGTTATGCTTCATTTTCGAGACGAGATTTATTTTCTCGTTGCTCATTTTTCGAATCAAATTAGAGAAAATATTGTATTTTTAGATCTGATTCGTTGTAAACGTCAGAATGGAAAAATGGAATGAAGGAAACATTCATTTGTGAAATTGCGTCATTGCAATGTTATTTATCTCGCTTTTCCGTCAATCTAAAAGCTAAATAATGTCAGCAGTCAAGTTGGGAGATTCGGAATCGAATCGAAAAGCTACCCGGCACCACTGCAGGCGCTGAGATGATTCATGTTTGCTAGTAGTACATATTTGAATTGATTCTTACTCAACTACTTACCATCATTCATCAAGATTCGAACCTACGCTTTTGGACAAACTTTCTGCTAACTGCTTAACCCTATATTGCTTTCTTACCACCGTAATTACGTAATCCTATCAACATATTTATGTTTTACTTGGGTACATCGATTATAGTAATACATATCAACATAATCATCAACTGCTGGACAAAGGTATGCCTTATTTAGGATGCCTTTTTATAGGAGGTCTTCTAGGTAGGCACCACTGCAGTACCAGATATTCTACCGCCAAGCGGTAGTGTGTAAACATTACTGTGTTCCGGTTTAAAGGGTACTGCAGCTGGCGAAATTACAGGGCTATTGAGACTAACCATCGAACATCTCAAAGTAATGAGCGCCAAAGCAGCGATTCCCTGGACTTTGTTTCGCTAAACATAGTTGTAATGATATCCTGTAATGGTCATGGAAAGGCGTTATCTCTTACGATCAGGAGAGCGTCTCGCTCGTCTCATTACTTATCCATAAAAAACACCTTCACATTGGATGGGCGTAGCATTTCTACCCGCCACGAATCATGTTTTTGTTTTTAACGTCCATCGGAGCGTCGGTTGCTCTATTCCATTTAATAAAGACAAACATTCTCCCCGCAGCTGCCGTACTGCACTAACTATCGGCCGGTTCCCGTGGTCTAATCTGCGTCTGTAATTGTCGCCAGGGGGCGCTTTGACGTGGAATCACTTCTCACGGGGGATAATTAAACGCCGGCGCTAACAAAACGATAGGTTAAATATAGCCAGGACACCGCCGGGACAGATTGGACCAGCAATGAATAGAGAGGGTCGATCTACCATGTACTCAGCACGGCTTCAGTTAACACTTGCTGTTACACACGGGGACCGTCTTACAAACAAACTTAAGTGCACAACTGATAAAGAACGTTTGTAGCGATGATAACTCAGTTGTTAGATAAATCGCATGTAGAAGAATGTGAGTTTATACAATGACCAAGAAGCCGCTCGAGCCCGTGAATAAAAAAACATCGTGAGGAAACCGTATTATATTGTCAGGGTACTCAATGTAATCTATGTAAATTCTATCTCAAGTTGAAAATCTGCCACCATCTAACTGTATTTACCGTCGTCTCCTTTAAGAGCCATTTCCCATTTCAGGCTAGATGTGTTCACGGCCATTCCGTTCGTTAGCATGAGGCGAGCTAAAGTGAAATCATCTAGTTTAAAAAGTACAAAAGAAACCAAGTCATAAGACTTGGTTTTTGAAATCTTAATTTTAACAACATAAGTTGTTAAAATTAAGATTTCAAAGCAAGGCCCGTACTTACTGGGTTCTTCAAAATTCACAAATGGATTTTAGAATCGACTATTCAAGACAACATTAGCCGATTAAAATTTAATCTTCTTCATGGCCTAAAATATACTAGAATAGTAAAAAATTTGCTCATTACTGAGTGATAAAACGCTGATGATGAAAATAAAAAAAAAAAAACGATTTAATGTATTTTTTTTTTCCAATTCAAACACATTATAAAATTCATCAAAATCGAAGGAGTAGCAGAGAAATGAAGCTAATATCAAGTTAATATTCGCTTTTAGTATAACAAGAAGTATGTAGGTACGTTGCCCCTACTTTTGGAGCGAATAGCGAAATTTATTAAAAGATTGTTCTATCATTGCTCTGTGTGGTCTCGATAGATCAAGTTCTCATTCTATTTGTTAAATAAGGTAGCGAACCAAAACTTAGTTCTTATCAAATATTTAATTTCAGAGCAATCTTAACTTTAACCTACTTGGTGGTAAATGGTGGTGGTTTACAGGGACTAACCATCGAAAGTCTCAAAGTAATGAGCACCCAAGAGGCGATGCCCTGGACTTTGTTTTGTTACTCAAGTTCAGTGTATCACTGCAATGGTCAAGGACATGCGTTATCACTCACCATCAGAAGAGCGTACCGTTCGTCTCATTAATTTTACATTTAAAAAAACCGGAGTGTTGTTTCTGGCCGCGCGGGTTGATTCCGTTGTGACTATTATGGGGAACTATGTAAATCCAACCCGCGCGTTCTGATCTGCATTGCTAATGCTGCGGCTGGACTACGAAACAATGATACGCGGGATGTGTGGCACGCACTCATTCATTCGTAGATTAGGACATGACGTGTAGTTACTGCGGCTCAGCAAGTATGAGAAAGAAACTATACGCCGATAATGCTTGGTGTTGCGGATTATAAATTAGAAAATTTTGCATAACCCAAAGAACGAACTATGAATGTTTGAATCACTAATCATTATAATTATATTGTATAAAAAAGAATAAATTTATAATTAAAAAAAAAAACAGACTCCATGCACTTAAGCTAAAACACTGCTCAGTTTTAGATATATTGGTTTAAAAATTTAACTACTAAACCATTTTTCATTAAATTATCTACGGGATCAATCTGAAAGTATAACCTTTCGAAACGGTTCATAAATGATAGAGTCCTGAGATAACAAACATTAAAAATCCAATCGAATTGAAAAGAGTAAGCTCTCTTTTTGAAGTCGGTTGAAAATAAAATCACATTTCGCGTGCCTGTATGTTTGTTTGGTCCTTCTATGCTACGAAAAAAGGCCTTTAATACAGTATTCATTTCCATTTAAGATCTTTTTCGGAATTAACCTTTCGAAAAACATGTTACAAAGTATCAATCTCATATATAAATTAAATATACCTCATAAACAATCTCCGTACAAAACATTCTAGGTCGCTATATACTCGTATAAATGTCACAATATTTTTTTTATAAATGAGCCTAAATTGAGTGATTTATCGTGTGGTAAGTAGCTCTAGAGTTGTATTTTTTTATTAAAAATCATATAAATTTGTAGGGATCTTATAAATACGTACTAGCTCTAAATAAACCTAAGCTTACAATCTGAATTAATGTCGGATAAAATAGCTTAAAAACCATTTCAGAATAGAAAAACCATGTAAATATTCACCGAGTACCTACTTTATATTTTCGATAACAGAATTTCATTCACCGAAACCTCGAATATTTTCACAATAGAGTTAACCGACTCACTCTGCGTCACTTTTAATTAACTCGAACGCATTTGAAATAAGAATTTCTTTTCAAAGTTATTAATACAATAACTAAGAATAATTCTTCATTTAAAAAATACACCCCATCGTCGAGAATTACGGCTCTTCTTATGTAAATTTATTCCATCAACTGCCCGGTTTTTTTAAGCAAAAAATGTTCTTTAGCTACAAAACTGCATTTTTCAAATTTGGTTCGTTTTTTTCGAGTGAAATTTTATGCTGATAACTGATTGAGATTTCAGTTTGGAGGGTACTGGAGTTTGCAAACTTACAGAGCTGTTGAGACTATCAGTCGAAAGTTTCAAAATAATGAGCGCAAAGCAGCGACGCCCTGGACTTTGTTTTGTTACTCAATGTTCTGTGTATCGCTGCAATGGTCATGGACAGGCGTTATCAAACTCAGATCATTTAACCAATGATACTCAGAGATGTGATACTTTCAACACCCGGGCTACGTTACAAAATATAGTTTAACTGACTGCAGCACAAAGCCGATTATGATTAACTACCGTCTATCGTACGAATCCATCCAGCTGTTGCGGAATAGCGTGGAAACAAAAACCAACACAATCTTGTTTTTTTTTCAGTGTTTTATTTATTATCTTTTCTTGTATTGTCCGGGAAATCGGCTAAATACAATAATACACTTTTGTATAACACATTTTGTATAGCTATTATATTTATTATGGTGTCTATTCCTCTCTTTGTACATGTATGTATATAAATATGTATGCTGTAGTAATATTTCTTTGTATAAAATAAATAAACAATGTAGGAAACTGTGTAACAGAGATTAAACGTAGAATAGCGATGGCTATATACGCAATGGCAAGCATATAAAACATTTGGAAAAATCGGAGAATAAGCTACAAAACAGAAGATCGATTAGTCAGTGGCTTAATATTACTTATCTTCCTCTATGGAGTGGAGAAGTGGACGATCCGAGCAAGAAGGAGATTGAGAATAGATGCATTCAAAATGTGGTGCTGCCAACGCACAAATGTATTTGTTTTCTTCCAACTCGGTGTCGGGACTCGGCTATCCACCACATGTCTGCAACGAGTACTTTCATATTTCGGCCATGTAATGTGAAGATAGGTAGGCAGCCTTGAAAAACTAGTCATTGTTGGTAATACCGAAGGCAAGAGTACACAAGGCCGGTCGCCAACACGACTGTTTGACCAAGTAAAAGAAGCCACCTCCTCTTCAAATACCAGGTGGTGAGGACTACTTCCCGGAGTTGATGGAGGCAGATTCTCCATTTAAGAGGTTCCAGTGACCACGATCCTCAGAAATGAGGGACCAATTGAACATAATATAATAAGTATGCAATAAAATACTGAATATATGCATTTTTTTTTTAATGGCTGACAGTCTAGGTGTTTTAACCACAACTCACCTGATGTTAAGTGATAGTGTGTTCGAAGATGGTAAGCACACCTAGCCTGGAATGGAACTGGCTCTCAAGTGAGGCTGCCGGAACACACCGTTAGATTCTTAGCGGCAGATTTTCAACTTGAGGGTGGTAGCTAGCCAGCCGAGTACTAGAAAGTACCCTACCACCAGGCTATGGTTTCCTCACGATGTTTTCCTTCACCGGCAACTCGAGCTCATTGTTGGGGTTTGAACCCACGCCCTTCGGCATGCGAACCTACCACGCTAACCACTGAGCTATCATCGCTATAAACTTACTAACTAAGTACTTACTAAGTATACTTATTATATAGCACAATGGTGCAGAATCTAACTTGCACTTGTTTATCTTTGTTTATTGCGCAATCAGTGTTTTCAAAAGACAACTTTATGAGGACCGATAAATTAATTTCCCGGTTAACAAAATGAGGAGCGCAATTCATATTTTCCATCTCAATGAAACTATTCAAAGCAGGAGGCCGGCCATTGCGGGCCATTGTGGTCCGTCGCGGTCCATTGTCGCGCTGTGCAGCCGCTTTGTTTCTCTCGCTGTACAGAACTAAATCTTTAGTTAACCAGCTTTGTTCTACCAAACGTATAATGGGTAGACTTACCTACACTTTTCTAATTTTCATTATTTGTGTTTGACTCTGTAGGTGTTTGGTTATAACTCACTTGATTTTGTGTGACAGTGATGTTAGGAAATGACAAAAACGTTTAACTTGAAATGAAAATTATTACAAAACTAATTTTTTACAGACTACTTACAAAGCTATTTAATTAAACTATGTTAGTATATAGTTACACATTTCTATTACATTAACAATATATACAAATAGAGTTGCGTTAGACTGAAATTTCGCGTGATGTGAAGTGCCTGGTCTACGATGGAGCACGCTTGCCTAGAAGAAACTAATTCATTTACAACTTGAAGGCACCCAGATTATATCCATCAGATAATACCGACTCGGGCTGCAAATTCCATTGTTTAGCGGTTCTTACGATGGAGGTGGAATAGACTCGACCCGTGGCGTTGAGCCGTGGATTCTTTTTTGTATTTACGTCATCCAAGGTAGAAGTTAAAGGGTAAAAATGTGAACGAAAGCAACCAAACATTTCACGAAGTAATACATTCTTCAAAAATTAAATTTGAAGCGGCGCGCTGGCCGTCTGCGAACCACGAAATAAAGCAGTAGACTTGTTACCTGAGGCATTGCGGAGCCGCGAACCTCATTCCGTTTTAAAACAATTATTCTCCAACAATATCACAAAACGTTGTTGATTCAGGGAACGCAAGCCGGCAGTCAAACGGATGATTTAATAACAAGTGCTATTACGAACGCTCATAATTCATTTTCGCATTAGGATAAGAACGCATTAGCCACTGCAGCGAACTGGGCGCGGATCTCAATTAGCTAGGACTAGGCGATCAGAATTTTTTCATGTGAATATTTCTTTAGCTTTTTTGAGCGATTTTTTGGTAACTTATGGGTTTGCGTCACCGACGTGCTACTGCGACCGCGTCACCAAGATGAAGCTATCAAAGTTTTCACTTCTGTCGACAGGCCCCATGACTGCCTATTTTTTTGCCAGCTCAAGCTTATTGTTGGGGTTTGAGCCCACGCCCTTCGGCATGCGAACCGACCGCGCTAAACACTGAGCTATCATCGCTACAAAGCACACACGTAGCTATGTGAGCACGTGTACGAGGGAAGTGGAAAATGCAGTTGCTACTGTTAATGTAATATTGATATCTATGAGACCTTACGAAGAAAAAAGAAACCTTTACAATAAAACAATTCCGTCAGTCGTCAGTCCGTGAATAAATTTTCTCAGAACCTGCTAAAAAGTAAAAATTTATAATAATTGTATTGTAATTGTGTATCATAGTGCAGTGTGACCTTAGGGCGGGCGGGCGGCACCGGAGACCCGCGGCGCGGGCTGTCCTGCGACTCGCCGGCTGCCGGCGATGTGGGCCACTACGGATCACACCGGGACCATTTTTTCGTCGAGTCATATTTCTATCTGACAGATTGATAGTTTAGTTTACACTTACTTGAGAAGGGACGCGCGAGAAAGACAATTTTGGAGAGGAGGAAAGGTGAGGTGTTTTCTCTTGAGTACTCTGTCCTTTTCTTTGAAACATATAACACTAATATCATCATTTTGTTTTGTTTTATATTTGCGCTGTTTAGAACTAATTACACGACGCAACTATATTTACACGTGGCCAACAAACGTCTGCCTAATATTGGATACGATAATGGATATAACGCTGTAAGAATGTCCCAATTAACTAGTACAATTCCAGTGTAAAAAAAACTTGGTATATACGTTATTAATAAGGGAAAAGTGTGCGGTTTGCCTGTGGATAGATCTTGCACTTGTTTCACGTAAAATAAGGAAAACTGTTCAATCAATGTGTAGTCAATTGTAGCGATGATACTTCAGTGGTTCACGCACGAAGGGTTCCGAACTAAAAAACGGCAAAAAAATCATGTCCTTTATATGGAAGCCCCCTTAAATATTTGTTTTATTTTAACTTAATTATTTATTTTTAAAGTAAATATATAACTATATATCCTGTGAATATTTTAAGCGTCTACCTGTTGCCGTTATCAATATCGAGCAAAAACGAGCAAGAAAATCACGTTTGTTGTATGGGAGCCCCCTTAAATATTTATTTTATTATGTTTTTTAGTATTTGTTGTTATGGCAGCAACAGAAATACATCATCTGTGAAAATTTCAATTGTCTAACTATCACGGTTCATGAGATACAGCCTGGTGACAGACGGACAGACAGACAGACGGACAGTGCTGTGGAGTCTTAGTAATAAGGTCCCGTTTTACCCTTTGGGTACGGAACCCTAAAAAACTGAATTTATTGGATAAGATACTAAAGTCGTGGAAGATGTTCAAATCAGTTCAAACCAATCTGGCAGATACTAAACCCGAAATCTCGGGCTGCACTAGCACCGAGCCACTCAGAGAAGCAATATGTAAAGATTCATATATGAATTTTCCGTTATTATTTCGGACCAAAATGTAGTTTCGCTACGTCAGTGTTCATATTAATTAAAACTGTCAGTTATCGTATTAAATTTGTTATAATTAACTATTAGCATTTTAAAATGTAATTAAAACGAAAACTTCACATCAATACAAATTTATAATAGATGCAATTATTATAAGAAATAATTACATACTGAAACAACATTTGTAAAAAAGAACATTACCATTCTTTTTGACAATCGATTAAAATGTCAAAATGTAGGATGCGATTTATTACTGGCGCGGGTCTTTTGTCCTTAAACTGTATGTGAACATACGTACAACGTTGTTTTTTGAAATATAAAAGTAATAAGACGAATGAGACGCTCTCCTGATGGTAAGAGTTAATGCATGTCCATGACCATTGTAGCGATACACAGAATTTTGAGTAGCAAAACAAACTGGGGTTTTAAAATAAATAAGATAGCTGCAGTGCCCTTCAAACCGAAACACAGTAATGTTTACACACTACTGCTCGGCGGCAGAATATCAGGTACTGTTAGAAGTTGTGTTTGGATCCAAAACATTAGCACAGCAATTTGCAAACCAAACTGTTTCAGTTTCAAAACAGCGAATGTCCTACAAGTGTCTCATCTCCATAAAACGGTGTCGGCGATGTAAAGTTTGCGAACAGCGATGCATAAATGTCATCGCTTCATAACTCGCGGCGCGGCGGGTCCGTGCCCCACTTAGCAAATGTACACGACACGCGGCACGCGGCACGCGGCACACCGACACCTCGCAACGTCGCTGTGACAAACGAGCCGCGAGCGCGCCGCCCACTCGGGCCCGACGCGAGCTCCGCTCGTTACTCGTTATCATCTCAGCACGTCATGAATCATGCACGAAGCCGATCATAGAGAGTGTCCCTACATCCGACCCGTACTTTCTTATCCGATTTCCTACCAATACTACAAAAGTAACGCTGCGTAGCGTTAATAGCTGTGTTTACCGCGACCGGTTCATACGCCGAAAGGCGTGGGTTCAAACCCTAACAATGAGCTTGAGCTGCCGGTGAAGGAAAACATCGTGAGGAAACCATAGCATTGTAGTAGGGCATTTCTCAGTACTCGGCTGGCTAGCTACCACCCTAAAGTTCAAAATCTGCCGCCAAGCATCTAACGGCGTGTTCCGGCAGTCTCACTCGAGAGCCAGTTTTATTCCATACTAGGTGTGCTTTACCATCGTCACTTAACATCAGGGTTGTGGTTAAAACATCAAGCTTGTCAACCATAAATATATTAAAAAGAAATAAAAGGTAAGTTTGGACAATACTACAAAAATGTAAGCAAGGTAGTGTATGGAATACTGTTCTCACCTATGGACGACACTGCTAAGTATCAGCTTGAGGCTCTGGAGTCAATCGAGAGGCGCGCTAGGACGTGAGGCGACGACACTCTGGCCGCGTCTCAGTTACAAAGCCTTGAGCACCGACGTAAAGTCGCTTGTTTATCTGTCATCTATCGGATACATCTCGGAGAGTGTGCCTTGGAGTTGAACAATTTGGTTCCGGCTGCCCTTTTTTATTACTGTACGGCTAGGCAGACACGGCCAAATTGCCATCCGTACATGGTGGACATTCGCCACGTACGGAATAAAAGCTTTGTTTCCACATTCTTCACACGTACGAGTACAAAAGACAAAATAAATGTCAAAAAAACACATAAAATAAATATAAATTCATATAAATAAAAATTAAATTGAATGTAATGATTCTTGTCGATTTGCTCGATATTCTCACGTTGCAACGAAACAATGGATTTTTTGAAACATTTCATATATTATGTACATATGTTTTAACATGAAATGCTTTCCTAACTGTAGTAGATAGCGTCTGTCCTAACTGTCCATGGCCATTGCAGCGATACCCAGAACTTTGTGGAACAAAATAAAGTTCAGAACGTTTTAAAGGTTAGCCCTGTAATTTATCTAACTGCAGTACCCTTCAAACAGGAACCGAGTAATGTTCACACACTACTGCTTGGCAGGATATCTGGTACTGCCATGAAAACAACTCTGATGACTTTTTACCATGTAGGTACCTAGTAAAATAAGATGAAGTACCTGTATACCAATAGAGTGTAGTAAATTGACCTAGATTTAATTATATTCTGGAAAATTATTGTTGAAATCACGAGGATCTATTGAAGCGAACTTATGGGATATACTTACAAGAAGGTCGTCACAACATTTTAAAATAAAATAAAAACTACACTAATCATTCACGCACAGTTTACAGGGCGAATTTCGTGACAAAATAGATTGATGATTGAATTGATTGATTGAACACCCTGATTTTGAGGCTTTGTGTAAGATTGTACTAGATAAATTATTTCTGTAATCGTTACAATATTGGCAAGGAATCGTAGTGCTCGCAGCGCTGGTCGACAAGTGTCGTGCCCCTCAGACGTTACCGCGGCATTAGTAACATTTATAAAAACCTCTTTTTGTTCCCCGATTGAATATTCAGTCTAGAAATCGCGATCGGTTTAAAACGGATCGCATAAATTTGCATGACAAACGTGCGCCCCAGCGAAGGGACATTAATTTTTTTTTAAGAAAAATATGACGACCTTCCCCGTTGGAGTTCCCAGGTCTATTTCCATAAATAATAAATAACGATCGAGGACGGAGCAAAAAGTATTCGCTGATATTTATTCCGTTCGCGAATTTTTATCCACTTATCAAGTTTTATCGAGAGCGGAATTGTCGGGCGTTTTGTGCGCCCTCCGCCGGCCGATATTGAAACTACTTTGTTTGTATCGCTTATGCATCGACAATGAGCTGAGAGGACCCGCGTCGCCTCCAATATGGCAGCGGTTGGAGGGCCTCTTACAAACGACACTTTGGGAAACCAACACGGTCAAGTTGCGGAGACTCGATGTACGAATGTACGAGGAAAGCTATTCATTCAACTTGGGTGTACAATTGTGAATACTCTCACGGCAAGATGTACTTATAGATACCATATCCCAAAGAAAAAGAGAGAATCTCAAAAACATTTTTTATTAACTATAGTATGAGAATGGTATATGCCCATAATAATGTAGATCTTTTCAAGGCCAGAGTAAATAGGTATGTTCTAAGTGTGCGTGATTCATCTTCGACCACATCATCGCTTACCATCAGGCGAGGCGCAAACGCGGACATAAACGTATTATAAAAAAAAAAAGAACAAAGTGAGAATCTCAAACTTCATTGAATATGAGAGTAACGTACATATATTATAGGTATGATGACGATATGAAGTGTACGTCAATTATTATTTTAGAGCACTTTGTGTATTTTCTTGTAATCAATTTTTCTACCATTATTATATCGTAAAATAAACGCGTAATTTTACGTAAAGGGCTGTTCAAGTATTATGAAGGGGTTGTATTATCAAGAGGGGTCTTGCTTATAACCTATTTAGGAGGATTAAGAATTACTAAAATTCTGCTTACTTATTCTATACTTACTTACTTCTTACTTCTATATTTATTTATAGTTTTAACTATATAATTATATTTAGAGAAAAACGTGTGTATAACGTATTTCTTTACGTGTGTTTGAAGTTAAATGATAATCGTTGCCATGGGGCCAATGACTATCTTTTCCCAATACAAAAAAAAAACAATGTGCAAAAAATGATTGAATAACGTGCTAAATTAGATAAAAATGCTTGAAGTGTCTAAAACACGATGTAGTTAGTCCGTCAGTTTGAACGGTAAATAAGCACAAGAAACCAACTGACAAAAAGAACCACCCAGATAGAGATCTACGTTACATTCTATAAGTAAAGAGGGAAGCTGGCGTTTAACCCGCGGATCTCCCGGGAGTGGACACGGCTGCAGTAAGCCACCATACATTACGTCGTATCAGCCACGCTATCTCGTCGGAGGCCGCTTTACCTGTCACATTACAGGGTTATGAGCGAGGCCCCCCGAGACCACCTTTGGACACCGCTTCGCAGATACCGGCTAAAGGAGTCGTGTACAAACACGGCAAAGGTCGAGACTGACCCTCATTTATTCTGCAGCTAAGTAACTATTTATTTAGGTTATACTTAATCATAACTAAAATATTACTAAATCAACAACTACTCCTGATATATTAAGATGTATTGTGATGCTTCTTCTTTCTTTCTTTGACCTAACACTTTGTGCATTTTTCGAGTATTAAATATTTCGATATTTTTAAATATTTGTTGTAAATTCAAGTGAAATAAGCAAGTGTCAGGCAAATTTACTTAAAGTAAGCTACAGTTAAGCCCAGTCACGCCTTACTAAAGTATTATTTCATTAATTCGACAGAATTTTGGAAGCAGCATTAAAATACATCACGACATATAAATTTCCAACACTCGTGGCGCTAAAACACCTGCGTGTTTCAGTTGTTTAAAGACATCAGCATTTTTATACATAAACACTCGAAAAAACATAAGTCTTGAACAATACCGCGATAGAATCGTCAAAACTCCTATTTTGATGTTCTTGCTCGGGAGGCATGGATTAAAACGCCACGCTACATTTTTCTTTTTTATAAATTTTATCTGAAATTGGCTGATTGAATTTTATTTTAGTTCAAAACACGACATATACCTACAGCTCAAAATTACTTTTTTACGCGTAAAGGGTTATTACATATTCCGCCTTATTGGATTCACTGGATGTCATTATACCTATATACATTATATTAAAATAGTAGTAGGCACAATTAGTAATAAATAAAAAACAGACGCCTCTTTAGTTAAAATAATTGTGATTAGTGGCTTAAAGACATACGAACTGACATGCATACCTACATAGAACGTTAATTTCATAATCATTTTTAGCACAGTTTGGAAAAAATCTTAAAAAAAATCTGCTTTTTCCAGAAGAAAAAAGTGTGATTTAGTGATTTTTGTCAGAGATAAGTGATTTCGCCAGTCGTCCCGCAGCTCCGCGCCGCGCAGCACACCCGCAATCCGACCATAACTCATCGCTTTATCAGTTCTCATAAAAACAAACCAGCCACGCCTGTAAACAACGACTCATTCTTGCCGCCTCGAGATACGAAAAACTAAAGGAATATTTAAATCAGACGAGATAACGCGAATGTTATGCCGGCAAGCGGCGGCTGTGATTCCTTTTGAACTACGAAGCGAGCGCGCGGACTCGCGCCCCACGCGCGGGGGAGCTTAGTCCGCTGTTGAGCAATATTGGCTGATCACAATTATACATTTACGACCAAAAAAACCGATTCCATGCCTCTGAACCCAAACACGGTTACGTCTTAAATATTTTGGTTTCAACATCAAACTATTGAACCGACTTTCATGAAATTAATATGGGACCAAACTGAAAAGAATAAAAAGAATTAAAATCGGTTCATAATAAAATGTGTCTTTTTGTTCTGAATGGACAGCGAAAATTTTTACTACTACTTGTAAAGATTCAAAAATGACATGCCATACAGATAAGGCAGACAAATAGAGACAAAGATAGCGTAGGGTTTTCTTTTCTTTCAGCACGGAACCCAAAAAACTATGAGCAGAACAGTTACATGTGAAACGAACTTAAAATTTCTAAAGCTTATTGAAATTACACCAGAAAAAAATTTACCATTTCAAAATACTCTATATCATTTAAGTTTTTTATGGTTGACAAGTTGGGTAAGTAACGAACGGTGTGGTCAAAGATGGTAAACACGCCTAGCCTGGAATGGAACTGGATCTCAAGTTAGGCTGCCGAAAACCGTTAAGTGCTTGGCGGCAGATTTTCTACTTGATGATAGATGATTTGCTGCTAGATGATTTTCGAGTACTAAAAAGTACCCTCTCACCACGCTATGGTTTCATCACGATGTTTTCCGTAACCAGTGGTAAGTCAAGCTCATTGTTGGGGTTGGAACCCACGCCTCTCAGCGTGTGAACCGACCACGCTACCACTGAGCTATCATCGCTACAATTAATATAATAATAGTGCACCATGACGTAATTATTTATGTGCATGCAGTGTTCACTTCTAGAAGGTCGTGCAAAGAAAAATCTTTAATGCTTTTGGATATATGAATGCATGAAATTTGACTAAATAGGTATACAATTCGCCAACCTTTTTTTACCAAATGGAGATGAGATGCTTATAATTTGTCTTTTAATGAGTGCTATGTAACTTTACCGCACTGGCAAGTAACGACCTCATTATCCTGCCGACAAATCATACTGAAAAACACTGGTACTGTCGTTTTACTAACTTCCAATTTGTTTTTCTTTGAAGCGCTGTCGGAGCTATGCAGCTATGAATACAGCTTCTCGGAGTGAAAATCTCACAACGTATTACTGGTTACGGACTCGCTTGGAGCTCTCGAAATGTTCCGGCATGGCTGTTTTGTTTTTCTTAATTATATATGCATCATCATATTTAACTGAACATAAGCCTCTCGCAAGACGCACCACTCAGCCCGATCTTCTCTTGTTTATTGATCTTAAATTGTTTTGTATTGTATTGTTGTTTTTTGTTATACCTTCTATTGTCTATTATATTGTAATTATTCTATCACATGTTTTTTTTTAAATCTGCTAAAAATCTATGCCGTACTCTTTTTAGACAATAGCTCAAAATAGGAGAGTAATGTTCCCAGGAATCGTGTATTTTTGTTAGTTTCTTTATTCCACCATAAATTTTAAACGCCTATGCAGATTTAAGCGTATGAAGTATCGTTAGAACCCTTACACCACACAGGCTACAAATTGTTAAGCATGTTATTCCGCTAACTAAGTTTAAAAAAAAAAGTCACCTAATATAAACAAGCCAGTTTTATTTTTAGTATGAAGTTGTTTTATAAAACAGCTAAAAGCTATTTGTTTGCAAGACATTCTCATCTTTCTGTTGAGCTGCAATACTATTAATATCAATTTAGAAATGCTGTTCTCAGAAGGCGGCTGCGCTGTAACTGCACAGGGCCGGGGATATCCGACAAAGGACGCTCCGACACGACTCTGACGCCGACGTCACGACATTGTTTCTAATATGAACGTTAGTTTTATTTACGGAGACGGAGCTCCAACGGAAAATGAAAATTAATATTGTTATGTTCGAATAAAAGGAATCCGAGACTTAGTACTATGTAACCCGTAGTAATATAACCAGGAAAAGATGCGTGAGAAGTTACGTTATCTAATCTAACACCTTTAAACGAGCAATTCTTGTATATATGTATGTATATATATATAGTATAATCTGAATCTCGGACACAGCTCCAACGATTTTCATGAAATTTAGTATGCAGGGGCTTTCGGGGGCGATAAATCGATCTAACTAGATTTCATTTTTAGAAAACGTCGTTTTAGCCGTGTTTTCACCCGAGCGAAGCTCGGTCATCCAGGTACTTCGTTATAATAATAAACAATTGTATGTACCTTGAAAAAGAAATATAATGACAAAGTGTGTGTATTTGTGTGTGTATGTGTGTGTGAGTGTGTATTTGTGTGGTTGTGTGTTTGTGTGTATGTGTAGTGTGCATGTGCGTTGTGCGTGTAAGTGACGTGTAATGTGTGTCTGAGTGTGTAAGCGTAGTGTAGTAAGTGTGTACTCATTGCTTTGCACTGAGCTATTATCGCTATGTATGTACGGATAATTGTATGTTTTTTTTGTTAAATGTAACAGTATTGAACGAGAACTAAACGCTCTCCTGATGTTAAGAGATAACGCCTGTCCATGACCGTTGCAGCGATACACAGAACTTTGAGTAGCAAAACAAAGTCCAGGGCATCGCTGCCTTGACTACATGGTTAGTCTCAACAGCCCTGTAATTTCGCTAGCTGCAGTACCTTTCAAACCGGAACACAATAATGCTTACACACTACTGCTTAGCGGCAGAATATCTGGTACTGCTGTGGTAGCTACCTAGACGACCTCCTGCTAAGGAAATCTACCACAAAGTAAAACCATGTATTTACGTATGTATGTTTTTGTTACTTTTTCACGCTGTAACGGTCTAATCGATTGGAATGAAATTCGTAATTCAAATAGTTCAATACTTTGGGAAGGGCGGACACTAGAACACTGAAATCCGCAACAAGGTTTCAGTATGTTATTATTGAGATGAGATTTCGGCGCCAGCACCATGTTTAGGTATTTAAGATAGTTTTTACTTCCGCCATAAAGCTAGTCCCTTATGATGAATATTTACAAAAGTTTCGACACTAAAGCAAGTCGTTAAAGATGTTTAACCTCTACACCGCTAGTTTTATGGCCCAAATACGTACTTCCGGCGTCGTAAACCGTTATCGTGTAGGTTGCGCTTTCGCCCATATACCCGCTCAAAGGGTTTCATTGATTCGGTTTAAAACTATTCCTGCCATAAAACAAATTATTCTTCTTTCTTTGTTTTTCATACGCGAACATCAGTAGCTTCCATCGATAGAAAATATATAAAAGACAGTCCCTTTCCCTGTATTGCGTGTAGTTTATTTAAAGTTTGTATAAAATCACTGACCGTGTTCCCTGCCTGACCAAATTTAATATGACCAATGCTGCTTCGGATAATCTTTCCACTAATTCTACTAATTGACTGCCTTGTTAGCCCTGGGCGTGGTTTCGATTCTCACCCAGGACAATTACATATGTTTGTTATGTGTTTCTGTTTTTAATTACAAAAAAAAAGTATAGACGCTATCTTGTTGGTATTAGTTAACCATTCTGTTTTGTGTTCATTATAGTGTTATAATATGTGTTGTATATATCTAATATTTATATTTTACTAGTAACTAACCCCGGCTGCGTACGGATTTACACAGAGCTTTTGATCTATCTCAAAGTGATTATACAGCGATATCGATGATTTTTCCGACACTTCCAACAATTATCAACATATATCAACCAAATGGCATAAAAGTTTGATAAATTATATACTTAAACCTTCCTCATGAATTACTCTATCTATTGGTGAAACTCGCATGATAATCTGTTCAGTTTTTAAGTTTATCGCAAACAGACAGACAGACGCAGCTGAGGATTTTATTTTATAATATGTAATGATTTTTATTTTGTTTGTTCATGTACATTTCTTTCGATTTATGTTTTTAGTTATGTTATCATGTTTATATTTATTTGTGTAAACCTTTGTATTGAAACTGTTGATCATCTTATTAGTGTAAAACATAATAAATCAATAGCATTTTGGCAAAATTAAATTCGGAAGTCGCGGCAGGACGGGGGAACCGCTGGATAGATGTGCCGATCATTGTTTTTCGGTCCTAGAGTTCCCCGACTCACTCAGCGTAATACGCTCCATAGTTTCACGTCGCCAATTATTGTATTGTCTCGTATTGAAAGGCCAGCCTGTTACTGCGGTACACTGCAGTCACCCTCCCCGGGGTTGGATACTAAATCTTACTTTCCCGTAACAGAGTCGGTTTCACTTTGCGGGCGGCATTTAGTGTAATGTTGGTGTCGTGACCGCGCATACATTCCGATCGCATATTTAATTGCAGCCGGTTCGGTTACGGACCCTGCACACTGTGATCGCCATGTAATACATTTTGTAGTTGATTCAAACTCCACGCTTCATTTAAAGTTATTCACTCGGCTGGGGCAGTACTTTATCGGACCATGATTTGGACTTGACCGTTAATAAAATACTACACAGATATTAGCACATGTCAGTAATGTTGCTCCTACTGCTTGACAGTAGGATACTGCGGCGGTATCTATTTAAGACGACTTCCTGTTAAAGAGATCTACGACCAAGTATACTTGATTAGGTTTTTCTTGTTACTGAGAGAACGAGATGAAGTTCAAAGTACTTGAAATAAAAATCTCTTCCACATTGGGATTTTATTGTAGTCCCGTCGCATCGATGTCTATCTAGGCGAGTGGTTTAGTGCGCCAGTTTCTGAAGAGAGGTTAGCAGATGGGATCGTGTCGTGTAAGCAGACCTTTATACTTCAATTTATTGGCGACTCGTGATTATCATCGGGAACGGGTAGAATTATTCGAAATAGCCTAAAATGTACAATTTAACCATTTTGTTATTGCTATTGATATTAAATTTTAGGTTTCGGTGCTACTTACGGTAATGACGCTAGTTAAGGTTAATATCGACGCTGAGTGCGTATTTACATAATTTGTGTTTGTCTGCATAATGTGTAATATTATTGTACCTAATAATATTTTGTCAGTAATTTCTCGAAGCATTATTGCATCATATGAATTATTGTGTAAGTGTATTTATTTTTAACCGAGTTCAAAAAAGAGGTCTCAGTTTGGTTGTATTTTTTACGTTTGTTACCTCAGAATTAACGATAATAGTTCAGTGGTTAGCGCGATCGGTTCGCATGACGAAGGGCGTGGGTTCAAACTCCAACAATGAGCTTGAGCTGCCGGTGAAGGAAAACATCGTGAGGAAACTATAGCGTGGTGGTAGGGTGCTTTCTAGTACTCGGCTGGCTAGCTACCACCCTCAAGTTGGAGATACTTTCAAATTGGTCGCATAGAAATTTCATCAAAATTGTTCCTTATTTTATTGTTCAAATCAAAATAAGTGGAAAAAATATGGCTTCTAAGTAATTAAACAAAATTGTGTGTTTTGCTATCCTGTGATTCTTTATTGATGTTTACGGTCACATCAAAAAAAGTGAAAAGTACTACGATTTTTTTTAAAATCTCAATGAACTACCTACCTGTCGGGTTCATCATCAGATGATGATGAATTCGGAAGGTAGGCATCGAAGCTCCGTAATAAAACAACGTAGCCTAGCCGTGTTTGGGTTAAGCAGAACGGACTCGGTTTTTTTTGTATACATTATCTATTAGACACTTTTTGTAATGAAATGTAGCATAAGCATCAGAGTTAAAGTCAAATTGGAATCTTCAATTGAATCGAATTTTAAGTACGCTAGCAATAAGGCGTTCCCGTCCTGGATATGCTCGTTTCTTGATGTCCTTCTTCCCGGAGGGGTAGGTAAATCTTTCTACTTACCAAGACTTTGGGTACTCATCTTTTCTTTCTTTTACTTTCATAACCGTTTTCATACATGTTTGTCCGTCGGGTACTTTAGTTCTGGCCTTTCTTTGATGTCCTCAAATGGATTATGATACGTCGATGTTTACTGAATTGCCTACTGATCAATACAATCAATGATACAATCTTTTTCCGTCCATCCTCAAAATCATCGTTTGTCGCTGCACCTTCTAGCACACCATAATGCTCCTTTATGATGCTGTTCTACACTTCGTCCGTCAATGCCACTCCAGCTGTACCGTGTATATCAAGTATTGCGTTTTACAGCTAATTACTAAGAGACACGTCCGCTAGATTTGCAGCTTGTGTGTTTGCACTTTGTTCCACTGTATTGTTCTGGCGTGAATCGTTGTCACATGTCCTTTGTTGCTATTGTTCTTCATTTGGACTCTGTGAACCTACAGGTGAATGCGAGAAAAGGTAATTTACGGACCTATGTTGAACGCAGTTCTTAGCCACAAGGAGGGTATTGTGCTCATCATTGTGAACAAGTTTTATTGTGAGATCGACCCTGAAATCGGTACAAAATCACCTGTTCCGTAGAATATCTTTCACGCGATAAAATGTAATGAATAACTGTTTTTTATTTCGGAGTTTCAATGATGATGCCATGTTAACTATTATTATATTACCTTTATAGAAATTAATGTTAGCAAATCTTCCTATATCAATATATATATTATATATATTCTATATCTCGAAAACGGCTTTTTCTTGATTTTCATGAAATTTAGTATGCAGGGGGTTTCGGGGACGATAAGCCGATCTAGCTTGGTTTAATTTTGAGAAAACGTCGTTGTATCCGTGTTTTCAGCCGAGCAAATTGTTTGTCGATTCGTTTGATTCTTTGTCGGCCTACCGCCTAATTTCTTAAAATGTACAAAATGTCATTTTATCATACGTAATGCTAGATCCTAAAGCCTACGTACTATAGTAAATATTTAGTAATATTATTATTTTTCCAGCCTCAGTGTATTATTTATTATTATTTATATTATGTTAAGTTTTATAAGAGCCTATATACGTGCTCGACAAACATGTAATTAAGTATTTTTCTGTACTACTAGGATTTAAATACTCACACTAGTAATTGTACAACTTCTAGATAATTTCTGACAAATAAAGATATTTTAAAATTGAAAAAAAAAAATATTGAAGCCGAGCAAAGATCGGTCATCCAGGTACTTATATTCATATTATATCATGACTTTATTCTGTGATAGTGACTTAACAAGCTAACGCATCAATTTTCACTTATTTGGTTTATGTAAGCGATTCCTATACATTCGGTAAATAAGTGTTAGTAAAATGTAATATTTTATTGTTTTTTTTTTAATGCTTTGAATGGTAGCCCTCTTATAAATGAGTTAAAAATGTGTAATATTTAGTTTACTAAATTTATACTTTGAACATTCAAAATGAACTTCCGCAAAGTAGCGCCTGAATCAATCAATTATGAGTTGGAAATACTTTTGTACGAAAAAGTTTTCATTAAAAGCTAATATAGATTAAGTGAGGCATTTTGTAAACTTCTTCAAACCTGAGATGTTTTTCTCTCGCAGTAAGGATGTTCTCGCAGAAATATTAAAATAGTCTAGCATTTGCGGATTAATTAAGCGCAATTAGTGCAGCTTCCAATCTGGAGGTCCTGGGTTTGAATCCCACGGCACGCACTCGCTGTCTTTTCTAAGTTATGTTTGTATTGCCTATAACTTGTCTATACCTCAAAAACCAACATCGTTTCATGGTCGACGTTCCAAAAACTCGAACGAAAGTATTTGATTCCACGTTCATTGTGCGGACTGCTAGACAGTGGAATGCGCTGAGTGGGTGTTCCCCGTTGGATATAATCTTGGTGTCTTCAAAAGTGAATCGGTATCTTTTAGGCAAGCGTGCTCATATCCACTTATAAAAAAAAACTTCACATAGTGAAAGAAAACATAGAGAGTTCATAAAAAAAAAACTTGAAGATGTGGGAAGTGCCAATCTGAACGTGGCCAGCGAGGTGGGCTATGGCCTTACCCTTCTCACAATGAGAAGAGGCCCACGCCTAGCAGTGGGACAGTTTATAAAAACAAGGCTTATTCGTGGGGCTTTTCCTATAGACATCGTATTTTTGTAGGAGGCCATTATGTTCAATGAAACGTTGTACAGTACGGCATAATTGTACCGCTCATTACATGTGGGTGCTACCGCTAGGGCATACCTATACAAAAGCCCATTCTCCGGCTAATGCTGTACTTAGTGTATTTACATAACCCTTTATGCAACTACAAATGAACGGTTACAAAGCGATACTAAAAGGATAACAGGTAACTTAAAGCAGTACACGAGATACGAGGTAGTCATAATACTTTGAAGAATATGGAGCACGATTACGACTATCTTGATTTTATATTGAGGTATCACCAGTAGGTAGATTTACTAGGCGCTAAATTATATAAGCAGGAAGGCGTTTACCACCGCAGTGTCAGATATTCTGCAGCCAAGCAGTAGTGTATCATATTACTGTGAATATGACGGGTACTGCAACTAGCAAAATTGTAGAGCTAATAGATGCGCCCCGCGGTTTTACCCGCGTGGTGATGGATGATGATGATGATGATGAAAAGTATCCTATATCTTCTTCCGGGGCCTAAAGTATCTACATAGAAAATTTCAACCAGATCCGTTGAGTAATTTACGCGTGAAGGCGTAACAAACAAACAAACTCACATTTGCATTTATAATATTATAGTCAGGAAGTTAGGATTGATTCTAATCATTGAATGAGCTTAAGTAATGAGCGCTAGAGCAGCGATGCCTTGGACTTTGTTTTATAACTCAAATTCTATAAATATATTTTTTTTGCATTACTGTGAGCCAGAACAGCCTTATACAATAACAAATGAAAACTATCGAATTTGTAGGAGAATAGTTTTTCAAGTACGAATTTATTTATTGATAAGTAATTGGAATATAAAGAAAATGGCAATAAGTATTAGTTTCGAATGCTGCTTGACGTAGACGTGAAATGATCTGACGAGTAAATATTTTTATTCTATTTACGTAATTCTCCTTTTACCTTCAGGGCAACTATTTCCAATATCTTACTTGACCAGCAAAAAATATGTTTTTAATTTCTCCCTAATAATAATATTTAGATTGATTCTCTGTTAAATATGACAGAATGTTTTGAAATTCACGTCGCTTGCAACTCAGAGCGGTTGGTTCGGGAATGTGACTTAAACACAAACAGAGAGGAAATGTATCTACAAAATCTGGCACGAAAAGTTTTCGACCACGCACCGACAATAAATCTTTCGTGCTTGTGACGACAATTCGCAATAATTTCCTCAAACTGCCCGCCCGCCTAACGACAGCCACAGATTGAATAATATTCGCTGCCTCTCTGCGCCAAGAATGCCTCTGCGCTACAAGGGATTGAGCAACATATTGCGACTATCGTAAATTAAAAAAAAAACGAAAAAATGTGTCACGTGCCTTGCAGATGCAGAAAATTCCGACTGTATTGGAATTCTTAGTATGAAATTCATAAAAATATTCAATAAATAATCACGCAGAAGTTTTTGTATTTATATGGTTAAATGAATAAATAAATTAAATATCGTATTAATACATTTCACACAGCGCCATTTAGCTCCAACCTAAGCAAAGCTAGGAACCAGATAACTGATAAAATACTTATAATATACTTTTTTTTTGTAAATACATACAGAACACCCAGACGCAGAACAAACATTTATAGTCACATAAATGTTTGTCCTAGTGGAAATTGAACCCACGCCCTACAGCTCTTGAAGCAGATATTCTACCAACTGTGCTAAGAGAGTCAATTAACGAATGTTGACAAGCGAGGTCCTCGATCTGAGACGCATCACAGATCCGTCGACGATGTGAAGGACCGCTAGCGCGGCGCGAGGCGCGTGTCCGTCGTGGACCTACCGCTCGCGCCGGGCGGCGGACAGCCCGCCCGGTGTCCGGCATTAAACCCAACAATATTGTTATGCCATCTGTTTATTCTTATTCATGGCCCCGACCGATCTTTTATTCGCCGGACAAATGCGATTTATTATTTATTTGCGCACATTTGCAGCGTAGCGAGCGGACGCGTGCTTTGTTTCATTTTATGGTGTCGGGTGGAAGGTAAATAAATGATCGCGGGGTCGCTCTCTCTCCGGGTTCCCTTGCTTGTTTTATTGAGGGCCGCTTTTTGTATTTACGCGATCTGTCCGCCGCTCGTGTCGTTGTTTATTTACAACTTGCTTTACTTTTGATGAAGGTTCGGTTTCATTACAGACTTGTATGGGAATTTGACCGCTGTTTTCATGATGCTCTCTGATCGGGAAGTACGCTTACTTGAGAGAAACAAACCAATTTCGCCTGCGGAGTCTTATTATACGAACTGTCCAGTTCACAATCATTATATATACAAATATGTGTTTACTTTTGCTGTGCTCTGCGAATTTATCTGTGTTTTCCGGGTAAAAAGTAGCTAGTACAAAAAAGTGGCATACAAGCGTCGGGCCTCCTGATGGTAAGTGGTCACAACCACCTTTAAACACCTACAATACCCGGGGTATTATGAGTACATTGCCTTTCTTTAAGAATCGTATTCAGCCTTTGTTTGAAACGAAGTAGATTAAAATATCGGTGGAAAAACCGAAGGTGGTAAACCATTCCACAGAAGGCAGGTATGTGGAAGAAACAATAGATTAAATCGAGTGTTACGAGACTTTTACTCTTCCAATCATTCATCCAAAGTGTAATCTATCTGCATTCCAAATTTCATCATAATCCGTTCACCCGTTACATCGTGAAGAAGTAATAAATAAACATACATAGAAACTTTTGCATTTATTGACTGTCCTGTTAGCTCGCTTGGCTCGGTTGGTTCAAGAGCTGTAGAGCGTGGGTTTGATTCCCACCCAGAAAAAAAACATCCGTTCATTGTTCTGTGTCTGGGTGTTCTGTGTGTACTATAAGTACCTATGTATGTATTTACAAAAAAAAAAGTAGACAAATATATTAGTTATCTAGTTTCCATAGTAAAAGCTTTGCTTAGTTTGGGGCTAGATGGCGCTGTGTGAAATGTTTATTTAATAATATTGGTGTAATTTAAAAAAAGCAAAACCTAATTATAATGCTTCGTTATAAACTTTACTGCAATTTGATTATATTACATGTTTGTTTTTATTGTAACCGCCATCTCGCCTGATGTTAAGCGTAGATGCGGTCTGCGGTGGAGCACGCTCACCTAGAAGAAACCGATTCACTCACGACATGAATGCACCCAGATTGTATCTATCAGGGCACACCCACTCGGGTAACAATTTCCATTGATTAACGGTGAAACGGTTTCTTACAGTGAAAGTAGTGAAAATTCAAACAACTCAGTTCGAGTTTTTCGAATAACTACCATGAAGTCGTAACGCTTTTTAAAGCTACTGGCTGGCCGATAGAAGAATGGGCAAAGAATTAAGCCATACTGATCTGAATCGCACTCTCCAAAATGCAGACAGATAATATGCAACTTTGCATCGATGTTCAAAACTTAGGCTTTTTAAAGATTACTTTTCTAGTGTAATCTTTTATAACAACAGGTTGAAAGACAGAAAATTATATAATCAGTGTCCAAGTGTACGCTGTCTTCGCAGACATTGTGTTCCAAACTCGCATGTTCTAGAATCCCAAAATCCCTTTGAAAGTCACCAAATTACACCAAAAGCTGGTTACAGTCGAGCTCGTTAAAACGAGAAAGCGCTACAAGGCAATAATAAAAGTTAGTGGAAATTACCATCAGTAAGTTACAAACTTACCCGCTTCCCGTCGACTGTTCTCCGACTAAATTCCTAATGAACTCCACGTTATCTCGTTTAAAGACGATCTAAATACGTGTAATTAGCTTTCTCCTAAGATTTTATCTGCTTTGCCTTTGACTTAGAGAGAAATAATTATTTCGAGAATCTCGAATCTAGACGTCTCATTTAAATTACAAAGCATAAACGAAACCTTTTAAAATGTAAGAAAATCATGAGCGATGTCTTACGAAGCAGTAGAATGTCTCTTGCCGCAAAAGAGTAAGCGATGGTCTTAATCGACATCACATTAATACTACCATTGTGGAAGTTATTATTTCTCTCTTATACGCGAATATATACATATGTTTCTAAATCACTTTATTCCCAAAGAAACGTCACCTTATTCTATAAGTACTCGTTCCGGCAGCCTAGTCAAAATATCGTCTGGCTGCCAATCTGGAGGTTCTGTGTTCGAATCCCACGGCTCACAAATGATTTTATTCTCTAAGCATTGCGCATTGTCGATGACTTCAAACGGCGAAGGAAAACATCGCGAGGAAACCTACATTTCCGAGTTCTTAAAAAATAAAGTTCTCGAAGATTTGTATAATCTGCCTACCCGCATTTGGCCAGCGTAGTGGACCACATACTTACCCCTTACACAAAGATAAAAAAGCCCGCGCCCAGCATTAGGGCAGTTAAAAAAAACACGGTTGATTTCAATTTACTCGTAGGTATTACGAAAATAAAACATTGACAGATCGAGCGACGTTTGACTTGTAATAAAAAGCAATAAAGCCAAATAATAATTGTGTCCAACCACGTGTAAGACAGCTGGGCACAATCAAAATGCAATTTCGTCAGGCGAAGTGGAGACGAAGCGAATTCTTGTCCGCGCGGCGCCGGGCGGGCGTCTCGCAGCGTTTCGCCAGCAATATGCATTGTCCGGGACAATTTCGCGCTCTTGCCCCTTTTGTTGTTGTATTCGTTTTTCTCGTTTTCAATCTTTGTAATCCGCTCGCATTTTGAGCGAAAACCATTTTTGAATCATATTGTTTTCTATTGGACGGGATTGCTGTCTGTTTCATTGAGAAGTAATGTACCTCGTAACGGCTCTCGGCGGCGCTTTGTTCAAAAACTGGTTTATTCTGTGATATTTTTATTTGTAAAATATTTTTTCATACCGGTTAGTAAGAAATTTAACAGGATTAAAATTATGCCCGTACTTAAAAAAATGAGGGCAACGGGTGTTAACCGACGCATTTCATAATCGCGTTAAGTGGTTAATTGGCTTAACGTACGTAATGATACATATATATGTAAACCGTATCAAAACCACCGGCTAATTACCTAATTAGTAAATATTAATATTCTGTTTAGGTTACTAATGGATGAAACTTAACGGATCTGACAGAAAAACGTTGTTAAAATGCTCTATCAACTTCTCCCCAATGTGAAATGTTACGCAGGGGTAAGCGCGGTTGGTTCACACGCCGAAGGGCGTGGATTCACATCCCAACAATGAGTTTGAGCTGCCGGTGAAGGAAAATATCATGAGGAAATGGTGGTGATATGGTTTCTAGTACTCTTCAATACTCGACTGGCTAGCTACCACGCTCAAATTGAAAATCTACCGCCAAGCACCTAATGGTGTGTTCTAGTGTCAATTGAGAGCCAGTTCCATTTCAGGCTAGGTGTGTATACCATCTTCGACCACAACGCCACTTAACATCAGGTAAGCTGTGTTCAAACACCTAGCTTATTCAAGTTTAAATGAACTTTTTGCAATGTTTTCCGTGTAAAAGTTCTAGCATCTCATCCCCTTATCATTGGAACATTTCGTGTTAGCGTCGTTTAGTTTAAAATTCTATTGAATCGCTTTTACCATGTAATATTCACGCGCAAAACTAAAGTCTATTCATTGTGCCACAAAAAACATACACTATGGCAGAAAAGATAGAAACAATTAGAACTAGTGGGTATTATACCTGATAGATACAACCGGTTTCTTCTAGGCGAGCGTGCTCCACCGTAGACCACATCTTCGCTTATCATCAGGCGAGTTGGCCGTCAAACGCAAGCCTATTTGTAACAAAAAAATGAACTAGACCGGACATATGATATCGCCAGTATGAAGGCACTGCCGACCTGATCGAACGCGGCTGTACAAGCTGCCCTGACGTTGTGCAAATCACTGTTCTCACCTGTCAGTATCAATCTTAATTACGGAGCGTTTCTCAGGAAGGGCGCGATTTGTGTCAATCTGCTGTGGGCGCGATCCTATGGGCACGCTTTGTGGGCGGGGCGGGCTCGGGGGTTACGTTACAGCTGCGGCATTTTATCTGCATCGGCTTGCCGTGTTGGCACTACCATGGGAAGGGAAATATTATACTTATGGTAACACTAAATTGTTTAATGATACATCGTTACACGCGTGCGTTGAACTGCGTGGATTGTAATTAATTGTACCTATCACTGTGGGTTGAACCTGGACAATTGGCACAGGACCGAGACGAGTGGCGTAGTGAGTGGATAGGCCTTTGCTCAGCAGTGGACGATTACGGGCTGATGATGATGATTATTATTGCTAACAATATGTACTAAAGAAGCAAATCAGAAATCGCGAAAAAATTTAAAATATTTCATACATTTGGTTGAGTGTAAATGACATTCCTACTTGTACTGATAAAAGAGGACCCCGCGCTTTTATATTAAAAGAAAGCGATGAAATATATGGCACTTGTTCTGTAACTATAGGCGTAATTAATAATGAAAATATCAAGTTAGTAAGTAGGTATGTGTGTACTCGAACATCGACGTGTAGAACGAAGTCAATCTGATAAAACTTTGTTTACCTAGGGCTACATTAAAATCAATGTTCGCATCAAACCACGATCGTGTAATTACACCATTAACACCATAATTCCAAAAAGACGAATGGCTCATTTCCATACGAAAGATAGAGGCGAATAAACTGGAACTGCCCCGGAGCATAGCACGGAAAGGCAAACAGATCTATGCCGATTACACACGCCACAGATTCACGCGTACTGTCTATAGATGAGCACACAGCTTAAGCCGAAGTAACTGTAGCTGACGATGTAGATTGGATATCAGTTTCTACAGATTTAGGCTTATGGTAACACCGTTCCATACAGACAATGTCATAGTAAGTATTAACGAAGACACAGCTAATACAACAGTTAGTATGGAAGACACAGATGAGGAAGCAGTTAGTATAGATCGTGGCATAGATAACGCAGCAGTGGGTACGGGAAAGGCGATGGCGTGTTGAAGGTAATTACGAGTACAGGGTGTAATCGACTCCGCCGTAATCAACAATTGCAAAGTTACTGAAACCACTTATGGGGAAATGTTTTGGGTAATTTAATATTAATGTTGCCACTTCTGGGACGCGTTCTGGGGAGAAACAAGGGAACAATGAAAGGAGTAACATAAACCAATCCACTTTTGTGATATTTCGCAGATTTTCAAGGGATCTTTAATGACACTTTTCTTTTTTTTTTGCACTACTATCGACGATATTCGATGATTTAGTTAAAGTTTCCCGCATTCACGCTTATCGCAGCGATATAAGTATGTAATGTACCGACTCCAACATAAAGAAACTCTGTGGTGAGAAAAAACAAAAAAAAAAGTATTTTGAGCATCTGTTTGAAGTTCCAACTCTAAAAACCAAATGCGGTAACACTTTGACTATCACAGCTTACTACTTTCATTCGCTCCCAATTTAACAAAATTAATTAGAAAATGGACTTTTATGTAAATTTAACTTAATACCAATTACTGTTGTTAGCTAACTTAATAAGTGGGTTTAATAACTGGCCGTTCAAACAGCTAATAACTGAACAAGTTTTAGAATTGCAGCCATTTTATTAAGTTGTTAAACAGCGGTTCGGGTTAGACACGTTTTAAACTGTGAGAAAATATAGGCTGGGCGGTGAAAGGAGTTTAAGAGTGTATATTTGTAATTGGTATACGACGGATCATTATTTTAATTGTGCCGACATAATGGAGTACATTCCTCCTGGTCGACTTGGTTGGTGAGCCGTCGAATCATTCGTGAGCGATGAGGCGTAGTCGTGGAAAAGAATACAAAGTAGCTAGTGGCCATTTTGATAGAGTGCGCTAACTAGCCGACTTTGAAATCGAGGAAGGTTACAATATTTACAATACAATACTTTATTTAACTGATAACACCAAAGTTATAAGTCATATCCCAATTCGTGGTAAAACTACTTACTATAACTATACAAGATACGAATATTGCATGTAAATATTTATGACAATATAATAAAATGACATTTTTAGCAGCTTAATAGTTGTCGTAAAACAAGGTCTCGAGAAACCAATATCTCAGCTTGGTTTCAAAGCACGCGGTGGCGCGGTGCAACCTGAAAGGAAGCGCGTACGCGGTTGTGGACCGCAGGACCTGGCATATATACCGACCTCTCCGACTTGACGAGCCGATACGACGGCGCTAGTTGTATCTGACGTGCTGTGGACGCCCTTGTGAAGAAAAATGATCTGGTATCATCTATAATTTGTAGTCAATTCCATCCGTATTTTATTCCCGTAAGAACACTAACATTCCAACTGGCTGAAGATAAATAAGTAGTATCAATTAAGATTTTAATTGCTATTAAATAACTTCTAAAAGTTTTTTTTTTAATTATAAATAGGATTGCGTTTGAGCGCCATTTCGCCTGATGTTAAGCGAAGATGAAGTCTACGGTGGAACACGCCTAGTAGAAACCGATTCACTCGCGACTTGAAGGCACCCATATTGTATTTAGCAGGGAACACCCACTCGGGCAGCAAATTCCATTGTTTATCGGTTCGTACAATGAAAGTTCGTATAAAGTCATATAATTTTAATCTATGTGCATGTTTTGTACATAGTTTGTGCACGGAGCAAAGCTCTCATAAAATCCATTCTGTAGCAAACTAGACAACATTGTAGAGTTAACTGGAGCTCTCTACTTGCGCTATAAGTGCCATAATTTATTCTGCGGTTTAGCGTGATTTCGGAGAGCAGTTTGTTTAGTATAGCTATTTAAATAATGCAATGAATGTACAAAGTAAACTAATGGCTGTTTGCACAGGATGTTATGCGGAGAGGGTAAAAATTACCTTCGCACACGAACAGACGAGAAAAGCAATGGACTACTTACTGCACTTACTAGTTCAACTTAAGGCTTTATTAACCAACAAAAATATAAACTTTACAAAATATTTAATCTTCGAGCTTCGATCACAAAGTTAAGATTTGTTTTATTCTTTCAAGAGATATTTGTTTGAAATGATGTTTTAATTTTAAATTTCTTAAATAGGTACATAAAAAACATGATTATTTACGCATGCTGTGTTCGCATCTAGTTCTAGTTATTTGTATATATGTCAAGTTTTGTGAACCTATTAATAAAATAAAATACGATAGAATGAGTATTTTCATGTAATATTAGACGAAGAACGCCCTATACGTTTTTCGTGCAATCGATACCCTGAAACCAAAAATAAAAACAGCTGAAAAATGTCATCAAAACGTCAGAAACAGATTCCCAATTGCGGGTTGGTAAGCTTCACACATCTTCCAGAACTTTTTTATTTTAAACTTTTAGACATGTATGTTTCCTCGCGAGGTTTTCGTTCACTGTTTTAATACGTACATCACTAATAAAGACAGAAGAGCTTGCCATGGGGTTCAAACCCTGGATCTCCAAAAAGGAAACCAGACAGTCTCTCAGACTGAAAATGAAGAAATAGATTACACAAATTTTGTTAGACCTAGATCTACCTATCACCTGGGTAAACAAGGGCAATATTCACATACATTTTATGATTATATTAAATTATTCTCAAAGAGCTTAGGCATTACTAACTCTACGGTACCACCTTCTCTAAGCCTTCATCTTTTGATATTACCCGTAAAATATATTTACTAAATTAAATCCATGAAATTGATCTATGTATATAGTCATTTCATATTCGAAGTAGCAGACACTAAATCCGATTTCTTACATTCAGTATTCATGTTATTTCCAAGTAGTTTATTTATATTTAAATGATAAAAATAAAAGTAAATAAAGTAGCAGTCACGACTTCTAAACTCGGCACAGAATGAAAATAAAACATAGAACAGAGCGTCCACGTTGCGATGCTGTAGACATTATTTGCCTACAGTTGCTCACTGCTTAATGAGCCGACTCGGTATCTCTACACTTTGTTTTAGCTCACAAATGCATTAGGAGTTCTTTTTAAAACGATTCAGCTAAATAAGTGCCAGCCTTTATAACCCTTTAGTGATTTTACTATAGCATTTTAGATTCTTAAAATTAAACATGAATATGCAGAACTAAACATTCATAATATACACGAGTTTAATATCTATTCTAACTTTAATATTATAAATGCGAATGTGAGTTTGTGTGTTTGATACTTTCATCATCATCATCACCACGCAGGTAAAACTGTGGGGAGCAGCCAGTATATTATATAGATATATATCTTATTATATATCTATACTAGCGACCAGCCCCGGCTTCACACGGGTGCAATGTAGATACTAAACAAAGCTTTGACAAATTATATATACCTAAACCTTCCTAATGAATCACTCTATCTATTAATGTAGCTCGCATGATAATCCGTTAAGTAGTTTTTAAGTTTACAGACAGACAGACGCGGCGACTTTGTTTTATAATATGTAGTGACAATTGTGATAATTTTTGAAACAGTTCCCAGCTGTTTTTTCTTCCAAAAAAAGCATAAATAAGTTTACTGGTTTTATGAATCTTTTGAAAAGAATATATTGATACTGACAGCCTCATTACTATGAGGCGATATGTCTCCCAGCTGGACTACAACTAAGCTGACTACAACTAGCTGGACAAAACTACAACGTCTGGCCTCTATTAAGTAAAAATAATGATAAAAAAATAACGTTGCAAAAATCATAGAAAATACAGCTTGTATCGTGGTACTGGTCTCGCTTTTAACTTATTATTATAGCTCAAGTTTTTATGGCTCATTATTAAAACATGTAATAGCTCCACATAATGTAAAAAAGTTTTGTCCTAACACTTCCGTACAAGACAATGAATCATTCGACTTTTGCTTCTAATAGTCATGTAAAGTGCAGGAAGCGATTAAAAGTCGTAAAAGGGTGAGTTCGTGAGGGATCCGACACGACGGCACCGCGGTACATACACACGTATCACCACGCGGCACAAAAGTTCATTTCACAAACCGACTCGTGCCTACACGACTAAATATCCTACGCTCTTATAAAATGAAAAGTCGTAGTTTCGGAGCCAAAATGACAAACCATGGCATTGAAGTTTTTAAGGACAACATATGTTTCTGAGATGTGATATGTTTCTGAGGAGATTCGTAGACGAACCAAAGTTACCGACATAGCCCAGCGGATTAGCAAGTTGAAGTGGCAATAGGCAGGGCACCTAGCACGCAGAACTGATGGCCGATGGGGCTGCAAAGTTCTGGAGTGGAGACCACGGACCGGCAAGCGCAGCGTAGGACGTCCACCCACAAGGTGGACAGACGACCTCGTAAGAACCGCAGGTTCGCGCTGGATGCGAGCCGCTTCCAACAGGTCTTTATGGGGGTCAATAGGGGAGGCCTATGTCCAGCAGTGGACGTCCTACGGCTGAAATGATGATGATGATGATGATATGTTTCTGAGCTTATTGCTTCTTTGAGTATGCAGATGTCTCTTTATTTGCTTTTCAAGTACGAGTTTATGTTGGGAATTTTGCCTTTAATATTTATTTATTTTATGATTTTCAGGCTAGATGTTTGATCACAACTCACCTGATGTTGAGTGACGGTGTGGTCGAAGATGGTAAACTCACCTCGTCTGGAATTGAACTGGCTCTCAAGTGAGGATACCGGACCACACCGTTAGGTCTCTTTGTGACAGATTTTTAACTTGAAGGTGGAAGCTAACTAGCCGAGTACTATAAAGTACCCTACCATCACGCTATGGTTTCCTCACGATGTTTTTTTGAACGGCAACTCAAGCTCATTGTTAGGGATTGAACCCGCGCTATTCGGGTGTTTCAAGCGATATCGTTAACCTTGCTACATTCATCGCTACAAAGGAAAACTTGTGTTGTTGAGGCTAATTGTCTACTTACCTCTTTATATAATATGACGAAATATAGCTTTTCAGATACAAGTTTGTACTGGGAATTAGGCTTTTAAAAATAGTTTTAAAAAAAATGTAATAGTGATGAGACGAAAGATAGCGTCTCCTGATGGTATGAGATGTCCATGATCATTGCAGCAGTACAAATAATTTTCAGTTACGTTATGGCACTCATTACTTTGAGACTTTCGATGGTTAGTCTCAACAGCCATGTAATTTCGCTAGCTGCAGTACCCTTCAAACACGGACACACTACTGCTTCACAGCAGAATAGCTTGTACCTCCTAACGAGATCTACCACCAAGTAAACGTAAATAGATAGGTAAGTATACTTACGTGCCTAGGTAATTAATTCACAAATTGAAGGCAGTGCTTCGTTTAACTGCAGACATATTTTTAGACGCTATTATATGCTCTGAGTCTTTATTGTCATCGAAAGTAATTATTAAATTTAGTTAAAAGTGCTTCTGTAAAAAGCCTTTACCCCGAAACTGTTTATTTGTTTGAAATGTGTACAGAAACATATGGAAGGTTTCTAGTATCAAAAGAGAAATCCTTTGATGCAGTTTTCAACCAGCCATATTTATTTACAATATCAAATAACATTTCGTGTTTCTGAAAACACACGTATTCAAATGTTATTTCGCAGTGCTGCTTGCGATGTCAGAATAAAATTATTTATTAAAGGAACAGTTCTTCGCTTTAGAACTGTGAACGAGAGGCCAGCGAACATGCAGTGCTATGCTGATACTAAAGATAGACAAAAAGTCTGTAATTTTTCTTTAATATTTATTTGTAGCAAAAAGCAAAAAAAAAAATTGTGTAGTAATTACATGGATGATACTAGAAGCTAGTAGACGTGTGCCTGCTAGTGAAGTTTGGGTTCCATATTGAGTAGGTGCTTCGATTTGGGGCATGTAGGTCACGTCAGAGGACGGGGTGCGTCGGTGCCTTCCTCCTGAGGATTGAGGTTCTGCATTTGCTGATAGATTTCTCATATTCGCCGCGGGATTTAGACGGGTTTTAAAAGATACGGTATTGGAAATTCTAAATCTGTTTCTGTGAAAACGTAACTAAAAATTAAAAAAATATGTAGGTACAGTTTCAATGTCAAATTACGTGGTAAGAGAGGGTAAAACTTATAGTTTTTTTAATACTTTATTGCAGTAAACATATCAAAAAGATAATTATTTTATTTTTATTTTTTTCTTGGAGGTAGGTACATCTCCTTAGCTGGAGGTCCACTGTAGTAGGTACTAGATATTATGTCGCCAAGCAGTAGTGTGTAAAAATTACTATGTTCTGGCTTAAAAGGTACTGCAGCTATCAAATTACAGGGCTGTTGAGACTCACTATCGAAAGTCTCAAAGTAATGAGCGCTAAAGCAGCGATGCCCTGGTCTTTTTTTGCTTCTCAAAGTTCTGTGTATCGCTGCAAAAATCATGGGCAATTGTGTTATTTCTTACCATCAAGAGACAGTTTCATATAAAACTTGTATGTACAAACAATAATAATATAATAATAATAATATGTTTATTTGCATCAATCACAATACAAGATACAATTTATTTAAGACATAGACACAATTTCATTGAACAATAACAACTTATTTCTATGGCTTTACACATCAATGATGATCTCTCTGAACGTAAATATTATATGTGAAATATAATATTAACGTTCAGTGAGATGATGTGAGAAGTCATCTTACAAACGATTGAGAGAGAAACGTGCACACCACATGCGTCTAGGTCCCAGGCTTCACACTGGGTTATATAATTTCATAACATCTCGGAATTTCAATTTCCAACTTAATAAAATTAATCTGAAGAAGAATATCAAGAGACCGATTCGTAAGATGAAGTTATCGCCCCGCACGGGGCTCTAAATGGAATATAAAGCAGAAGGCGCGCGAATAAAGCGCTGAAAAAAATTTGAAAACTTAAAATACGATTTTGGATGTTCTGGTTTTATTGCAAGCTAAATGCGTTCGCCGCAATAACGCGATCGCTTTACGAGCCGAAGCTATGTTCTTAAATTTGGTATAGTATTTCACTCGAAGCTCATTTTGCAATAAAAAGTGGCTTTTATTGCTTCTCTTTTTGAGTTTTTATGTAAAAGACGCTTCGCTGTAAAACGTCGTCAGTAGACATCTGTAAAGTAGTAAGTTATACTCGCGTTCGGTTTGATGACTCCGGTTGTTACGTGACCTCCATTTTGAGTTCGTTTTATGACTGCCCTATCTGGATTGCGACCTTGTTATTCCGTGTTTGAATATTCATTTTGTGTATTTCTTTGAGATATTTTTTACCTGTTTTTATCCCAATGGAACGAACGCTAAATTCGCTTTCCTGTTTCTACGAAATTATAAAGCAGGCTGATAGTATTTGGTTAAAGCTACGTCAAGGGAGAATCGTGTACAGCCTATGCCGTCACACATCTGTTACTTACAAGCCAATTTTAATAAAAGTTTCTATTATGCTCTTATTAAAGTTATCTTGAAGCGCCCGTTCAGATATTCTACAGATAAAATATATGACTTTGAAGTACTGCGGGTACAACAATTCTATGTTTTAAACGCCACCGTTCCAACACATAATGCCCTTCTAAACCACGATAACTATGACTGCTTGATGGCTCGCCGAGTATTCAGAATGCCTACACCTCCATTCGAATCTTTACTAGAATTTAGAAGTCCAGATTTTGACACCCCATACATACTTATAACAACGTATGCAGGAAATGTGCTATTCTTGGCAGCAACACTTCAATTTGCAAAATTATAGATAAATAGTGGCTGTTGACCTTTTCGTATGACAAAACAGAACATTCAAGCCTCCCGATCTATAATATAATGTATTTAAGGAGTAGCTTCCACTATCTATTTCCGTAAATAAGTTTATTTGTCAGACAACTTCTTTTTTTAATTCTATGTTTAACTTCTTTACTCTTATATTAAGCAACGTTTTCAATAGAATCTATTTGTTTATTGTTATCTTGTTATATATTTTGCATAGTATATATGTATTTATATTTACCTTAGTTTAAAGAAACTCGTGCTCTGAACCCCATAGCACAGGCCACGTTGCCTAGATTAGGGGTCAACGTAATCCTGTAAATGTTTTGTGTTTCTTGTTTGGCAATAAAAAATATTATTATTATTGAAAACTTTTTTCTATAGGTACCTACTTATCTTACTTCATTGATCAATCATGTTTGTGATATAAATATACCAAATCAATTTCTGTGCCCAATTCGTTACAGTTCGTCGCAACAATAAAATAACGCGCATAAATTCGTTGCATAATGCAACGGTAACGATCACGTCGCGTGTCGGAAGCTATTGTACTGTTGTCGTTAAAAAGCTGAAGATGTGCTATTTTGTATTTTTTCAAGCTTTCATTGAACTTGAAATGTTCGTAATTTGCAAACCATGTTTCGATAACTTGCTGGTATCCGGATGAGTTGGGTATACTTATTTTTTTTAGTGACAAATTTTAAATGCCATCGAGCTGATGTGATAATTGTGTCGGGATGTAAGGGTCAAAGTTCCTTGATGTGGTTACTTTTTAGTTATTTTTTTTAAATAAAAGCTTGTTAAAAAATATGTTTTCGTATATATTTAATTTAATTCTTCGCTATACCCATGGCTCAATGGTTTTCATTTTAATCAACTTGTTTGATAGATTCACAAAAACTTAAATGTGTCCCGTGGCTTCACCCGCCAAAAAATTAAGGGGTTTTCAAATATATTTTTTCACTAATTAAAAAAATAAGATTTCAATAAGTTTAGATATTTTAACTGGACCCACAAATTGAAAAAATAACCCATTTGTTAAACTATGACATAAGCTATCTGGATTCCAAATTTCATCTAAATCTGTTTAATCATTACATCGTAAAATAGTAACAAATAAACTCTCGGCTTTTAAATTATTTTAAAAAATCCAGGCCATACCACTTTAGTTGTGCTTTACCATCTTCGACCACACCGTCACTTAACACCAGGTGAGCTATGGCCAAATACCTAGCCTGTCAGCCATAAAAAAATCATCTTATAAAAGTACATCAAACTGATCTATTTAAATAATGACAAAGTAATGGATATACAATGTTATTAGCTAAAACATAACAAGCGAAATGACTCCAGTCTCTAGTTCGCTACAAAACAACAAACGGCTAAATAAATGAACAGTAAGAAATACGAGAACTACTGAATACAAATTTACGAATCAAAAAGCTCGCAAAATTCATTTCAACTAAAACAGAATTCAAAGATCAAATCAAGCGTATAACATGAAAGAGAAAAATAAAGCATTGTATCGCATATTTCAATGGAAGATTTAAAACCGTGATTCGTATTTCCAAGTCGTCTCCCCGGCTAGGTGTGACGGCGACTGTTTCACTTACTTTATTCTACTTTTTTCGAAGGAACGGTGGCTGGCAACTTTACGCCGTCAAAGATAAAAAAATTGAGCTCACAAATACTGCGGACTGGAACTCGGGGCCTTTTGTTTCTATCAGCATTGTTACGATGCTGACAATAAGGCCACAAATATAGTTAGTGGGAACCAAGTATTTTCTTTTTTATGGCTGACAGGCTAGGTGACCACAGCTCACCTGATTTTAAGTGACGGTGTGGTCTAAGATGATAAAGCACACCTAGTCTGGAATGGAACTGTCTCTCAAGTGAGACTGACGAAACACACTCTTAGATGCTTGGCGGCAGATTTTCAACTTGAGGGTAGTAGCTAGCCAGCCGAGTACCTACTACAAAGTACCGTACTACCACGCAAAATATAGACCATGAATCATTGTCGCTTTTAAGAGCTTCTAGTTGTCTGATAGTAGAATAAGCAGGGCGATAGAATATAATGGGCAATGGCGGTCGAATCAAGTTATTAAAAACGGCCACTCACCTCTGTTTATATAGATCCCTAAAACCGTAAGCTTGATAAATTGATTGCATAATACTACGGGCACGGAATTATATTATTTAAAGTATTTTTTTCATGTATTATTAATGAAACGAACGATACGCACTCCTGACGGTAAGAGATAACGCCTGTCCGTGACCATTGCAGAGATACACAAAACTTTGAGTAGCAAAATAAAGCCCAGGGCATCGCTGCTTTGGCGCTCATTACTTTGAGAATTTCGATGGTTAGTCTCAACAGCTATGTAATTTCGCTAGCTGCAGCCCTTCAAACCGGAATACAGTAATGTTTACACACTACTGATCGGCGGCAGAATATCTAGTACTGCGGTGGTACCTACCTAGACGACCTCCTGGTAAGAATTCGATACTAATCAGTTTCGTACACTCTGTTATCACTAGCTTACCTAGCTTGTCCTGTTGCAGCTGTTTGGTGTCCCCGTGCACGAGGCACAGCACGAGGAAGAGCGCAAGCGGCGCGGGCGGCATGGCTGCGGGGCGTCACGCGCGTCCGCTCACGCGGCCGGCCTCCGCTGACACCATCTCACTGCAACAACAGAGATCCACCTTAGGCCGCTATCATATTAGCATTTTTGAGCGTGCGCGTTGTTTTAACGCTTACGCCGCGCTGACATTACATCCCTTAGCCGACTCTTACGGCAACCACGGGTAGAGAGGGTGGGGTACTATTCTTATGCCGGCACCACCACGGCATTATGTATTTATATTTATTTATATATATACATAATAATATATATTTACAAATACTAATAAATTACATTTAAAGAACTTATGTAATGGATTCAAGCTTTTGTAAGGACACCGACATATAAAGTTGCTCCATAAAGAGATCCAGTTCTACTACAAAAGAGTGAACATGATTGTACCTGTCGAAAAAAAATGTTAACGCAGGTGATACGTTGGAAGAACATGCGCGTTTGATAATCACCACTAGTCTGATAGCGGCCTTACTGTTGTCGAACAACTTATACTTCGTTGCTGGTCGACCTCAGAAATCAGAACATCGATAGTGATGGCACACCGACAGTACACGTGTGTCACGCGACTTAGAATTGAGTCGTTGATAGAAAAGTTGGCGATTCTCTTACGTATTAGGTATCCAGTGGAACTTGTCACATAATGTAAGTTACTTTAGAAGATTCAAAGTAAATGAAGATTTACTAATCTTGTTTTGTCGTTAAAATGGTAAGATGATGATTTGGAACTCTCACACTTGATCAGCGAGTACAACTTGAATCGGCTATAAATGCGAAATATGTTTTTTTTTTCTTCCACTGGCGGCAAAGAAGCGGACGATTTGGCTGATGGTAAGCAATCACCGTCGCGTATAGATACCAGCACTACAAATACGTCGCCGATCTTTTAAGATTCTATGAACACACCTTTTGAATAACCCGATATACCTAGTATCTACGCGACACCTCGCTTGTCGGCCATAACGATACTCGACGTAGGATTTTAAGAATTTCCATGAAAACTCACGACAACATTAACAAAAATCCATTACCTTTTTAAAGACCACAAAGCGAGTTAAATATTAATATATTCAAAAGAGGAAAAGCTCTTAACTCGCAGGTACCGAAATGGAAAGAATCACTCTTTTTATTTAAGTTCCCACTCCAGCTAAGACGCGACGTTTAACTGGCTAAAGAAATACAAAATGTTGAAAACTTTAAAGTTTCAGATCGAGATGATAACAGCTCTTGTTAATTTAGTCTCGGTAACTCTTAAGTGAGTTAGTTAAACGTGAAATCGAGTTAAGTATCGAGCTCATTCGGCTCATGACCTTTAATTGGCGGTGCTCGAAAACTTTGTTGCGACTTTTTGAGAACCTCGACCGTTGTCTTATTTAGAGAAATTGACGCTAATTTGTTTGAGCAAACGGTCGACTTAAATCGAATTGAGTTTCATTTAATTGATTGCCATTATGCTAGGGCGTCAAAGTTGGCTGGAAAATACCTGACCCGAATCAGATTTACTCTGTCAATTTATTTTCCAATTAAAAATGTGAAACTAAGTTAAGGGTTTCATGTGAATATAAGCTGAAGATTATGTATTATTAACGTTTATTTATAATTGTTGGCAAAGAATTAGCGGGTTTTCCGAAACATTTTGTTATTGACTGACTATTGTGGTAATAAATATGACGACTATAATATTCTGAAGCGTGACAGATTTAAGTTAGTCATTTTTATTTTGGAATAAATTGGGCTGCCTGCCAATTCGGTATGTAAAGAAAAAAAATACTTTGCTGATTCCAAAACCATTTCGAAATATTACATTCCTGTACATTATTTTGACGTTTAAAACTCTCTAAACTATGAGATGGGGTATATTTTAATAAAATACACAAGATAAACTTGACTTTCAATGAGTCCCATAATGACATTATGTAGTTCGCTGTGCAAAAGCAATGGCGAACCTAAACAAAAACTGTCAATGTCAAGTCAACGCAGCGTTGGATTTCGTACTATAATTACAGTATTTGTACAACTATTTCATGCTCCGTACTAGATACTATCCATATCTAAGGATAGTACGGAAAAATACTATAATTTCGTTACTTCACTTATAAAATACCAAAATAGGTAAATATAACCGTGCATTGCCAAATCACGTAAAAAAAAAGTTCATTGGGTTTGTCCTTTTTCTTTTTGGCCCCATACTCTGTGCATTCTGTCAGTTCTAATGTTTCTGTAAAACAGCTGTAATAGATCCATCTATTTTTTCCAGCGGCGTAATAGCGTAATAATCCATACAAAAAAGTAATAGATTAGCAACATTAAGAAGCTTTGATAAACAAAATTCTTTACTTCATGTCAGTTGTCAAAGTCAATCAATGTGTCAAAATATTCTTTTTTGTTTTACATGGCAAAGGCCTACTATGGATGTTCAGCCAACCTCATGACGTCATCGCTATCAAAAGTTTGAAAACGTATTAAAAATCAACTACCGCATAAAAAGCCAAAATATTCAAATTAGTTTCATGAAATAAAGTTTACTATCAGAAAAAAATATAATATAAATACCAAAAAAAAACTTTACATACCGAATTGCATAACTCTTTTCAAATTTATTTGCAAAGTCCTTTAAAAGTGAAATCTCGAACCAATAAAAAAAAATCATTATATATTTTTTTTTTTTTGGTTTACAGGCTAGTTATTTGATGACAGCTCGCCTGATGTTGAGTGACGGTGTGGTCAAAAATGGTAAACACATTTAGCCTGGAATTGAACTGACTCTCAAGTGAGACTGTCGGAATACATCGATTTTTAATTTTTGAGGGTGGTAGCTAGCCATCCTTGTACTAATAAGTACGCTACCATCATGGTATTTTCTCACGATGTCTTGAGCTGCTGGTATAGGAATATACCGGCAGCTCAAGCTCATTCGGCATGTGAACCGATCGCGCTAACTACTGAGCTACAATATTATTGGCTTAAAGACACATTGTTAAACTCCCTCCCGGCCTAAACTGTGTGTCGGGAGCCAGTGACTTCTGCCTAAGCATATATCAGGCTAACATAATTATAACAAACAAAAAAGAAACCAAAAAATTAGAACAATTAAACGAATTTAGAATTTATATAACAATACTAAAATGTTATCAAAATAAATGATTAACGAAAGAAAAAAATTTGCAACACAGGAACATCTACAGTATATAAAATAATTATTTATTAAACAAGATTACAGTAGAAAGTAAATTTTTACAAATAAGTAAGAGAGTGGTTATTCATTGAATTGTTCAACGGGTCGTCTCTTCGACAATAGTTTGGACTGAACCCTAAAACCGACAACATAGTCGTTCATATTTACTTTAAAATCCAATCGACTCGAAGCCGACATGATTAAAGTTTTGGCCGACCGTATCGTACAATCTGCCGCTCGAATCTAATATTCCGTCGTATATCTGGCCCACGTAAGTTTTTCATTATTACTAAAATGTCACCAGAGCCAGTAATGCAATATCAGACCGACCTCGTATTCCAGTGCAGGTGATAAAACTTCTCTTACAGTCCGTGGAGTAATTTCAAAGAGAAATTAGCTATCCCCGCGCCATGGACACCGCGACAGATTTTATTACCTCCATGAATAAATTCCTCCCCGGAGAGACGTCTCACATCGTATTTTATAATGACAGTTAAAACCACTCGCCTCGACTGCCGGTTTAGTATGACAACATTAAAAGTCATTCTAGTATAGAACCGCCGTGTATGCACACTGAATAAAGCGAGCGGTGTTACCGCATAGTTCGGTGGAGCATGGAAGCCCGGCGTGTCATAAATGTATGGCATTCGGTTCTAGAGCAGCAATGGTTAATGGAAATGAAGTTGAGTGGTCGAGAGCAGTTTGCATAGAGCGACGAGGGGATGCTTTATCGCGCTATCCTATCCTTCCTAACTAAACAATGTGCTCTGCTTTGTGGTGGTATGATGTAAATAAAGATAAATACTCTTTTGTCTTATAGATTAAACTCAGTGGTACACTTATTAAATGAACTTTGACTAAAAAAATTAAATATGAATCAACATCTCCAGTTTTTTGTCCTCTGCCGAAACAAAAATTAAGACAGGTACAGTAATTAATAATAATAGTATAATTCTAGAGATAAAGTACATTTGATTGGTCGAAACGAGCTCTTAAGAGTAGAGGTTCTTACAAAAAAAACCCATGTTTGCTCCGTCAATACGGTATTTCTTAAGTATAAACGAATAAGGATCAAAATATAATGTAACACTTGACCGTATTGTTGGTCGGTTGTACGCAAACGTAACTCGCAAATCTGATTACATTTACTAAGAGGAAAGTGATTGGTCTAGAAAAAAATGTTTTCTTGTGAATGGATTACGGATAATGGACTCGTTGTATGAGTATTGTTTTGTTCATATAACCTATGCTATTTATAAGTAAAAAGCTAAAACATCTAACAAATGCACTATTTTTAAATGGTTAAAAGTGATGAATTTCTGTGTATGGTGTTTTTAGCAAGTATGCCAATGGACAGAAAAAGGTTTGGAAAATGACATGTTTTAGTATTAGATCGATTCTCATTATGGTTCTTTTCTAACGCCATGCAAAAATCATGTTCAATCGCGTAGCCTCCTTTCGGACGGTTTGATACTTTTTGTTTCTTTTGACAGTTGCCTACAACTGGTTTTGCATTACTAGACGTAACCTTGTATTTACATCTGGTAATGCAAAATTTGTTGTAGGCACCAGCCATACATGATATCTAGTACGTTTACTAGGCATAGAATTGATATTATGCTCTGTATCTTGCAGGCGCTAGAGATGGATATTCATCTGCATTCTCACGCTGACCGTTAGTATCGTTGTGAAATATCGTATTTGATTTGCTCAAATAAAAATGAACTATATATTCTTCTCTACCCTAATTAATATACAACAAAGTTGTCTGCGTCTGTCTGTTTACATTTATTTATTTTGAGCCACACAAGGAATTTAAAAAAAAAGTCTATAATAGATGCTTTCAGAGATTCCAGTAAAGCAAAAAAAGTGTTCAGTTTTACTGGGTGAGAAACGTAAACTCAATCCAGATAGTATAAAGAGATTCCATTAGCATTATACTCAACAATTTATAGTTTAATATACAGCATGCTAGGCTGATGTAAATCCGTATTACGTAGGCACCATTATATCACGCGGAAGCGCAATCCAGCTTCCAGCGAGATTGCATAGAACAGTTATTATTTGGAGTCACGAGAAAATTCACCGCGTGAAAATAAGTCTTTACCGGAAAATTGCGTTGTTTTATTCATTTCGGGAAATTTCCTGACTCGCGGTAAAAAAAGGAGGGATTCGCACTTACGAGTAGTGTTGGGGCAGCGATAACATTACCATGAAACATTAATTATTTATTATAGTGACTTGTATTAAAGCTAAAAATAATATTTATAATTTATTAGTTGACTGCCCTTGCCTGTTAGCTTATTTGGTAGCATCCGCTTCAGGACCTGTGGAGCGAGGATTCGATTGCCGTTTAGGACAAAAATTTGTGTGACAAACATAGATATTTAGTATGTGTGTATTTAACTCCCATAGTATAAGGTTTGCTTAGTTTGAGGCGACGGCGCCGTTTCAAAGTAATGAGTGCCAAAGCGGTCATGCCATTGACTTTGTTTCGTTACTCAAAGTTCTGTGTATCGCTGCAATGGTCATGGACATGCGTTACCATCAGGAGATCGACTCGTTCGTCTCTTTACTTTTACACAAGTTGAACATACGTTAGAAGGCTTAATTTTGCTCAGCCATAAAGAAAAATTAAAAAGTGTCCAGTTCAGTGTGATTTTATGTCAAATACCAAAGCACGATTTGCTCGTCCTGTAGTAGTGCGGAATCCCTTGTAACATAATACCAGAGTAGTACCTATAAAGTTTGTTTTAACCTCCTCCCACAACACCAAACCTGAAACTGAACTGCAAGCCCGGTTCCCCATTTTATATTCCACATAAATTATAAGTTGGGACATAAAATAGTATCGCAAATGGCTGGTTACAGCGGCTGCACAATGCATGCAACTTTATGTAGCGATCGCTGTTTATTGGGACGTTAACTATAAAAAAAGGTGTTTAGTCTGTTTTGTACTCGGTTTCGGATAAGGGACACGTGGTATACCTACAGATTCAATCAGAAACATATAAAGATTGATAAATAAAGTACATGCGTTATTAACCCCGCGTTGAAAACATCTGAATTTTCAACGACAGCAACATTATTTTAATAATTAAGTAGATGATACGGTTTATTAAAATTTGTGACCGACCGCAATTTCATTTCAGCTGAATATTGTGATCAAGAACACAGATATCATTGTTTTAACGCGATTTCCATGACTGTGGTTCCAGGATTTGGTTTGCTCTTGTGGTAGCGAGGCGTGACGGCTAGTACTACAATAATTTTCTTATATAGTTTTAACAGAATTAATCAAATTCTTTGATGAACTCAAATGTGACCTATTAGTTTGATAATAAAAGATCGTTATTACAAAAAAAAAAACATCAAATAAGTGGTGTGGCTAGTGAAGATTCAGCAGCCTAGTTGGGAGACTGCTTGGCTTCCGATATGGAGGTCGTGGGTTCGAATCCCACGGCACGCACTTCTATATTTTCTAAGTTATGTGCGTATTGCCAAGTGCATAAGTATGCAGTATAAACTATAGATATATGTAACAATAATAATATTCATGTAAGCAAATATAGCTGCGATTAGATTCAAGATAAACTAACTAGCGTTTAGAGCCGTGATCCGAATTGGTTCGAACAAAACTAGTGCTGTGCTATCACCAAAGCTACGATATCGATTCCTACACACTCGTGTAAACAAGCCCAAGTTTTATAGGGCTTTTAGAGTAAATTAATATAAGGAAGATGCAGCTGTGACCTTTTATAAGGAATGCAATAACGTTAGAGATAATTTATTGCTGAAGAAGCGGTAAGTAGGTCAGCGGGAGAGGTGGTCATTTTTGCTTATATTACCTTTTAAGATTACTTCCAATTTAAAGGGATTTGTGCAAAATGTTTTATGTTAAAGCTTATCTACGAAATAAAATTAAACATAGGATTTTAAGCGAACATTTTGTGTGAGATATTCTTCTGAATTTGGAATAATACGTTGAAACAATAGGCACGGGCAGAAAAATGAAAACATTGTGTAAGGTCTATTATTATTTAAGCATAATTATATATTTAGAATAACCTTAATTTAATAAAAACTTTCTTAATATTAAAGTACTTACATACTATACACAACGAGTGTACAGAACAAATCTGTGCATTAGCAAATCAGTCGACAGAAATAATGCTTTCAATTTGTTGACAGGATCGCTTATTACTGGCAGCCCTACCGGTGCAGCGTTCTGTCGATATTTCTCTATAATGCAGCTTTCAGTGGTACACTGAGAGACGGCAAGCCAGTTAGGGTTGAATTCTACCGGGACCTTGATGGTTAAACTAGATTTATTTTACGACGGATGTGAAGAATTTTACATTTTTTTATATCTCATTACTGTGAGACAATAGATGGTTAATCTCGACAGCCCAGTAATTTCGCTAGCTGCAGCTCCCTTCAAACCGGATCATAGTTATGTTTACACACTACTGCTTGTCGGCATAATATCTGGTACTGCGGTGATAGCTACTTTAACGACCTCCTGCTGTCTCCAGCAGGAGGTCGTTCAAGTAGGTATCTCCTGATCTCTCACCAAGTAAATACAAATACTATATTACCACTCGCTTAGTGGGCAAGCTATGGAATATCTAAATCACCTCTAAATATATCTCACATGTTTAGTAAGTGATTTAAATCATTGTTTCAGTGTAAATATATTTATAGACATTTTCACAAGGCGCCATCTAGCCCCAAACTAAGCAAAGCATGTACTATGGGAACCAAATAATTGATATAATACTTGTATAGTTTTTTTTTTGTAAATTCATACTTATAATACATTCAGAACACCTAGACACAGAAATTGGTCGGAATTGAATCCACACCCTATTGCTCTTGAAGCAGTTATATGTACCGAATGAGCTAACAAGGCAGACAAGTAAAATGTACTGTACATGTAAAATTAAATTATATTCGTCACTAAGTCCATTATTTTTCTGAATGATATGGCAAGGGTCTGCTCTGTTTCAGCGTCCCGGCGATAATCTGCCGCGAGTGGAGCTGCCGGGCCGAGGTGAGATTTACGTCTCATTATAAGCACAACTTATTGACAGGAAATCTATACAAAATAGAATAGGCAGCTCTAGTACCTACTTACATATAGCGCATATTGAATAGGTAATTTAATACCTTATTCAGATGTGCGTAACAATTACCTACTTACATCTCTTTGCTCAATAATCTTAGGATTTATCTAATATTGTGTGAATTTATGTTATTTAATAAATATGATTTAAAAATCTAATTTTAGAAATTACTTTTACAACTGTACAGTAGCGTTTAAAGACAAAAAAAACCGGCCAAGTGAGAGTCAAGTCCAAGGTAAGAAGGTTCAAACCCCAACAATGAGCTTGATCTGCCGGTAAAGAATAAAATCGTGAAGAAACCATCGCATGGTGGTAAAATACTTTCTAGTACTCGATTGGCTAGCTATAACTTTCAAGTTGAAAACCTGCCGCCAAGCATCTAAATGTGTGTTCCGGCAGCCTCACTTGAGAGCAGTTACATTCTTGGTTGGGTGAGTCACTTTGACTACTTACTTTTGACTCTGCTTCGGGAGCTGAAGGGCGTGGGTTCAATTCTCATTCAGAACTATCATTTGTTAGACGACATTTTGTTCTGTGTCTGTATGAATTATAAGTACGTATATTCAAAAAAAAGTATTTAAATATTTAGTTGTCTGGTTCCCATAGTACAAACTTTGCTTAGCTTGGAGCTAGATGCCGCTGTGTGAAATACTCTCCAATATTTATTTAATCATTTACTTAACGTCAGGTGAGCTGTGGTCAAACACATAGCCAGTCAACCTAAAAAAATATTGAGGGCCTAGTAGAAATGTGGTCTATGTTTATCTTGAAAAAAACCACGGGTAAAACTGTAAAGCGCAGCTAGCTTTTGTAAGCAAAGTCGTCGGTTGACAATCTATTTCCAACACAATGTTACAATTATTCAGAATGTAGAGTTTTTTCATTAATACAAGATGGAAACAAGGGCTTCGAGAGATCGGAAACCAATAAAATTGTACAAGAAATAAGCGGAAACAATTGCAAGTAGAGCCCTTTGTAGAGCACTGTGCGCGGCTCGCGGCTCTACCGAGAGCTCGGGCTATGGATGCCACGCGAGAGACGATGTTAATTTTAAAGGGCTCTCGGGGCCACTACTTCTGTATTTCACCTGCGCTCTACATTTGAGCACGACGTTTTTTTACCTGACCGTACGGTATACAACATACGGGCTGTGAGTCAACTAGCTTATCGTAGCTTTGTTTCATTTAGGAGCGTTTAGTGAATTACCTGCAGTTTGTTATTTCCCCATATAATTTGTGATTTCATATTGCTAGGGTTTTTTCTTCAATTAACTTTCAGATTACACACTTTCAGATAAATACGAACTTACCTTTATTATTAGATTCAGATTCAGATTCGCCTTATAACAGAGTTTCGTTATACTGGGTACGTCAATTCAATACAGTTAAAAATATAATGCTATTAATCAAATAAAATTAAAATTAAAATGTCATAAAATATCATGTGAATGTCATATTGGGTCAATTAATTAATTAAATAATAAATTAAGAAAACATTACAAATTACATTATTCAATATCACATGCAAACGATTGTTTATTTCAATTAACTTTCATAAAGTCATTAAGCTTATAAAATGCGTTCCGGAGGAAAAAAATATATTTATAAATAATATAAATTTATTAGGACCGGTCTATCATCACGGCAGGACTATTGCCGCCAGTAAGCCTGATGTCGTGGTTGTCGACCGGGCCCAACGCCGGGCAGTGCTCGTTGACATCACCATCCCACATGACGAGAATTTCGTGAAGGCGTGGTACCATGACTTGGTTCACGAGATAACCGCCATGTGGGATGGTGATTCGACTATCATTGTCCTGATAGTCGTCACGGTGAACGGTCTTATAGCGAAGAATCTCGACCAACATTTGAAGACACTCTGTCTATATAGTTAGGTAAAGGATTAGATTCAAAAGGCTGTGACCTTGACACGGCATTGTTAGAAGGTTCCTCACTCTGCAGCGCGAACCACCGGCAGCTTGAGCCTTGCTTCGCTGTCAGAAGCACCCAAGGCTTAAGTTTTTTTATAATATTTATTGTTTTATATTTATATTGTAAAAAACTTTAAAATAATAATACAAATTAATAACTGAATAGTAATAGTATAACTTCTATTATGTAATTTACTACTATAAAGTATATTTACAATCTTAAATCCTAACCTAAGTATTTCAATAGCAGCCCTGACGGAACGCGACACAGGAAGCATTCCAATAGCCGTAACGTATACCGACGCGTGTGGCAGAGATTGTGTTTCATTGTTATTTTCCTTTGAGTCGGCCGCGTACTTATGCACGACTCATATTTTTTCTTTGAAGGATTTGGCGTGTGACAAAATATCAAGTAACCACACGTATGGGTTTATCGATTTCAGCGAGACCGTTTCTGCTTCTGCGCCTTTTGTAAATATATATTTTTTTTGTAAAATATTTTCTAAATATAAATTAATTTAAAGGGAGGCTAAATACGCTGAGTATTTTATATATAAAAAAAAAAACATGAACGTCGTTGAAATAAATTGTGTGCTCCGAATCAGTGGCCTCTAGATATGGTTCAGGGCTGTGTGTTCAAGTTAGTTTGCCAGAAACCAGCAAGTTGAATGCTATAGAATGTACTAGCGGCAACTAGGAGCTCACTGTTGGAACTTGAATCCGTAGAAGCTGAACAGAGTGCAAGTGCAACTTACAAAATATATTAAAAGAAATATTGTATGACGTTTTACACAGCGCCATCTAGCCCCAAACTAAACAAAGCTTGTATGGAAACCAGGTAGTTGATAGAACACTTATATATTTTTTTATTTATATTTGTAATATATACAGAACACTCCAACATTTATTGTACATTACATACATATGTGACCTGGTGAGAAACGAACACGCCCTACGACTCTATAATTACCTATGTACTACCAAACTAACAGGGCAGATAAGTAATGAGATAAACAAAGCACTCCCCGGATTGTAAGAGACAGCGCCTGTCCGGGACCTATGCAGCGGTACTCAGAAATTTAAGTAACAAAAGTTCCAGGGCATCGCTCCTCTGACACTCATCTTTAAGATATTCGATGGTTAATCGTTATAGTAATTCTGCTAGCTTCAACACTCAAATCGGGTCAGAATAATGTTTACACACTACTGCTTGGCCAAGTATGATCCAAATAGTAAATAATCTATTTAATGTGATACTGTGATGGTAGGAACTTAGACGAGGAGATCTACCACCATGTAAATTATACATCACCTAAATCACAATATTATAAAGGTGAAAGTTTATGAGTATGTGTATTTGTATGTTTGTTCCTTCTTCACGCTCGAACGGCACGACCCATTTTAAAATTGTAATGGAGGTAGCTGACACCCTGGATTAACACATAGGTTAGTTTTTGTCTCGAAAAAATGTAGCGAGTAACACCGCGGAGCGCAGCCAGTGATTTATAACGATAAAAAATATTTAATTCATACTACATTTAATCCGTATGCAAAAAATAATGGGGAAAAATCTTCCGCAGATTTTATGTAATACCCTCGGTAAGTCCTGAGCTATATTTCACCGTGTGTGAGCATCGAACCCACGACCCAAGCCCATAAATCCAGCCCCGCCGTCGACCCGCCACTGCTTCATTCCGGATATCATAAAGGGTTAATAAATTTCTGCTATGAATATCGGCGTATTAAATCACACTACTGAAAAAATACGACATCAGAATGAAGTGCGGTTAACCGACTGCAAAGAGGGAGAACTTCTCAATTTAACCCGTATTTTTATGAGTGGCGTATATAACCTTGTGGCACCAAAAGTGTTTAGTTTTCAATATATTTTAGGGTTCAGAAGGACCCAAGGGGACCTTAACAAAGCCGGCCGTGTCTGTCCTTTCATGCGTCTATCCGAAATACTTTGACCTGGTCCAAATCGTAATTGACAGCCTGCACTTGCACTCGCGTATAGTTCTATGAACTTTATAAGAATAATCACGACCATTAAAAAAAAATCTGCTAAAATAATCGGTTCAGCCGTTCTCAAGTTATGCGCTTACCAACGAAAGTCATTTGATTTTTATTTATACTATATAGATATACTAGCTGAATTCCCCGACACTTCGTACCCGGTAAACAGTTGTAGCACCGCCTCCTGGGTCCAATTGTGAATCTAAATCGACCAGGGATTCACTCAAACACACATAGGTACAATAAATTCCTTCAAAATCGGTCCGGCCGTTTAGTAGGAGTTCAGTGACATAGAAACATACAGAAATACAAAGAAGATGTATTTAGGTTTTAGTACTATACATGGTGGCCTTCTTCAAGGAGTCAAAGCAGAATACAGCGCGCGCGCGGCCTCGTCTTGCTTAGCACTGAAGTTAGTGCGAACTTAGGAAAATACGGTGTAGTTGAAACTATAGTCGGAGTATCCGACTAATCCTGTATAAGTAAAACAAAAATGTGTCAAAACCACGTCAGGTACCAAAGTAAAAAAACTTTTATCTTTATTTTTTAATCAATTTACTTCTTACTTTTTATATTCTAGAGAAAACATAATAAATGTGTTAGTACACACTTTAATATAAAAATGGTGAAATGTAGGTGAACAACCGGAAAGCGAGTTTCAGGCCAACACAATGGAGTGGAAAGCCGTCGGTTACGATTATTAGCCAGTATTGGCTAGGCAGCCTACAAAATTTTACTGCTCGCTTTACATTTTGTCACGACAAGTTTCGCTGTTGTTAATATTTTAGGTTAAGTATAATGAATTATATTAATTTAATTTCCGACCGCATTGGGTCTGCCTAACAAAATATGGTCCAATCACCCTTGAGTAGACCATTGCCCAGCAGTGCAATGTCAAATCAAAGGGCTATATACTACTAGCTGACTCGGCGAACTTCGTATCGCCTAAGAGTCAACAGTCATACCGACAGCAGCGCCTACCGGATGCAATTGTGTTTTCAAACCAGCCAGGAACCCATTAAAATTTGATCCCGATTTGGCCAGCCGATCAATTTAATAATCCTGCCGTTTAGGAGGAGTTTTTTATAAGGAGAAGATTTTTATATATTAAGATATATAGATCAATGCAATGCAATTTTGGTTGGTGGTATATCTACTTAGCAGGAAGTCGTCTTGGTAGGTACCACCGCAGTACCAGATATTGTGCCGCCAAGCAGTAGTGTGTAAACATTACTGTGTTCTGGTTTGAAGGATGCTGTATCTAGTGAAATTCCAGGGCTGTTGAGACTAACCATCGAATGTCTCAAAGTAATGAGCGCCGTAGTAGCAATACCCTGAACTTTGCTTTGCTACTCTTAAATCTGTGTACCGCTGCAATGGTCATGGCCATGCGTTATCTCTTACCATCAGGAGAGCGTCTCGTTCGTCTTATTACTTTTACTTATAAGTATATATTAACCTACATGTAGAAACGACGTCATTTGTAAGTGTCAATGATCAGAAAACTTGATTTTAAGGCCGATTTTTAAGTGTTTAGTTCGCAGACTTATTAAAAAACGTCGCTCCTGGTTTGATGGAGTACAATTAAAAAAAAAGCAAGATTTTAAGTAAATATACATCTCAACTGATTTTGTTAAACTTGGTCTTAGTATGCTGATATACAGGGCTAGGTGGAAAGGCTATACTAAGTATTTAGTTATCATTTTAAAAATTCTAAAATGAAACTAAAATTCCGAAAAAAAAGGGGTTAGTCTCAAAAAAGTTTCTATCATGATAAACACAATGACGACTTTTGACCATAGCACTGCCGTTCCGCTGAGCCTACTGTATCTTAACTAATAATATAAATGCGAATGTGAGTTTTTTTTATGTTACCCCTTCACGCGCAAACTCAACGGATTTGGGTGAAATTTTCCATGTAGGTACGTTAGGCCCTGGAATAAGACATAGAATACTTTTCATCATTATCATCATCCATCACCATCCGGGTAAAACCGCGGGGTGCAGCTAGGTATTAAAATAATAAGAGATTTCGCGCGTTTCACGTTGAGGCGAAAATATAGAGGACGCGCAAATATAAAACAATCTTGATCTTTCTATTTTTATCTTAATAAACGACTTCCCGAGACTTGCTCGTTCAGCTGCAAGCAAGCTCGTGTCATCTTCTTTAATCATATTCTGTAGCTACAGCACTCCCACTAAGTATTTTATTTCACCCAATTCAGCACAAAATATCCGATAACTTATATCTCATAACATTCTTATCACGGGTAGTGGGAGGGCCGCAATAAATCTAGGGCCAAGAGGGGCAAGGCCAAGAAGGGAAAACGGACGAAAATAGGGCCAAGGGCCGCTTTATTAGCCCTTATTGTGCCGTATGCCAACCTGCCTGCCTCGGGAAAGTTTTTAGTAAAGTCAGCCGGTGAGAAAGCAACAAGGGTGATTTTTCTTAAGATGGAAGCTGGCGTTGCATATATTTCATTTTCATTATTGTTTTCGGTATCAACTTAATCTTATACTCGAAGTTTGGTATAAGGTTACATTTGTTGAATTTAAAAGCTAATCTTTAACTGTAGTGCAGAAGGTCACATACACTCGCCCTATAAAAACGACAAGATAAAAATACACGTCTCGCGTCAATGTACTTACAACGAGAAAGGATTTAGTGGCAATTTAGTGGTAATTATACAATAGAAAAGTCATAAACCTAAGCTAGTTGTAGACAATCAGGTTTAATTTAATGTCAATAAAAAATTAATTCTTATTTAATACGTCAATAAATTTTGTTTACAAGTAATTTAATTTTATCAAGGATAAATATAGATACGTAATCAGTAGAGGTAGCGTAAGCAAATTTTATTATTTTCACCGCAGCAGTCGTGGCCGAGCGGTTAAGGCGTCTGACTAGAAATCAGATTCCCTCTGGGAGCGTAGGTTCGAATCCTACCGACTGCGAATGTTTTTGCGCTCATCCATTTTAATTTTCGTTTAAATTGTTCGCAATGTCAGAGTTTTGAAAAAGTTTTCATATTAATTGAGATAATGACGTCGTATTTTCAGAAAAATTATGGCACAAAATGGCGTTTTCCATCAGGGACGTGTCCATGTTTCATTGAACAAAGTAGCGGCAACTTTGCTCATCAATTTTAATCAAGGTTTAGTTCGCAAGTGGTGGGGCGTCCGCGGAAAATTACGAATCAATTTACTGTAATCTATAGCCGCTCGAGTCTTTCGGATAAGGATATCCAAATTAATTTGCGTGAGCACTGATCACTTACAAAATTGATTTTGTAAAGAAATATGAAATGAAAAACTCTAAAGCATTTATGCCAAGCACTGCCAAAAAATTAGGCCAATCTATTCTCGAAAATATAAAAAAAAAATTGACGTGAAACGATCTTTCCCTGACCTGCTGACCACGAGCATTCTGCCAAGAGTGCATGATAACCAATAAAAAACAGAATATAGGTAAATCTATACAACGCTCTGTAGCTTTAGTCGGTTGTAGTCAGAGCTGTAGGGTGTGGGTTCGATTCCCATTTATAATGTGTTCTACATAAGCATGTAGTTACAAAAAAGTAGTAGATATTATTTATCTTATCTGGTTCTCAGTAGTATAAGCGTTACTTAGGTTTGGAGCTAGATGGCGCTGTGCTAAGTGCCATTTTTTTTTACTGTTTAAATTTTAGGTGTTTGACCACAGTTCGCCTGATGTTAAGTGACGGTGTGGCCGAAGATGTTAAAGCACATCTAGTCTAGAATGAAAGCTGGCTCTTAAATAGTCTTATTTGGAAAACATGCTGGAAAACACCGTTAGATGCTTGGCGGCAGATTTTCAACTTTACTTTTTTCAATTATCCAGCCGTGTACTAGAAAGTATTCTACCACCACGCTATGGTTTTCTCACGATATTTTCCTTCATCGTAAATAAGCTTGGGAGTTGAACCTATGTCCTCCGGCTGTATTAACCACTGAATTATCATCGCTACAAAAATATTGTAAATAATATAATATTTTTTTTACCGATAGGTTTATCTAGAATGCGAAATAGGACACGCGGCGCGCCGCGCTTGTCGTGTCTCCGGAAATAATTGTGTCGAGGGAAGCTGGCGAGTTCAACTTTCAACTGCCCTTTTGTAGAAGTAAAAGTTATTAGCGGGAACTACCATATACATATACATGTAATGCCAAAAATACTGATTTCAAATACTTTGCTTAGCCCTGGAGACTTATTATTATTATTATTTATTATTTATTTATTGACATAAAAACGTTACACAGTTACATTTATGTCCCAGACTTATGCATTAATTAATAAGAAAAAAGAAAGCATGTCAAGTTTAAAATCAGAATACGGCTTCGGTACCATCTGCCTTTTCTAAGAACCGATTAAAAAATCCATTCCACACTTCTATGTTCTACACAACTTTTAATTCTGAGTGGGAATTGAACCCGCGCCCTTCAGCTTTCGAAGCAGGGTTTCTACCAAATGAGTTAACAGGCATTACTTCGATAGCCGTTACTATGAACTTGCTATTAGCGAAGAAGTTAGAGTGATACCTCACAATTAAATAGAGACAATAGCCAGATTGGAGAAAATCGTGTGCTTTTAAATATATTTATCTCTAACACTCACATAACAGAATAAGCTGAAATGAAGTTATAATTTTTATCCAGTAAGAATATTCATTTTTGTCAGATAAACAGCTATGAAACGTTAATAAAGCTGCTCTGAAGCGTAATTGTATTATCGCGAAAATCCAAGAGTATCATTTAAAAATGTGAAAGAAAAGTACAAAGCTCTCGGATTAGCGTAATCAAGAATTCCCACGAGCAAAATAAAAGGAGGTTGGGAAAAATGTTTCCGCTGCTTTTAGGGGTAAATTCGGGGATTTTAAATACGTTTTGGATAAAAGTTGGCATGTTCGAAACATTATCAATTACGAACCCGGTGGTGGTACTCCGGCGTCGGAGCTAAAGTACATGTCTTTGTACGTCTTTCAACCATAATATTCACAGGTGTTTCAATAGATATAGGTAAAAAAAGGTCGGACAGATAGGCAGTGTACCCATCTACACGGAGTAGCGCGTATCGGTAGTTCGAAGCTGAAAGGAGGTCATTGCACTCATTATTGTCCGAACGTGGTTGGTTGGTGGATCACCCGGGAGGTATAAAACAAACTTACACTTTACACAACCCCGTTAGTTCATTTGGTAGAATATCTGCTTCTAGAGCTCTAAGGCAACCCACGTCTTTCCCACCCGGGCAAATATTTATGTGATAATAATTGTTTGTTCAGTGTCTGGGCTTTCTGTGTGTGTTTACAAAAAAAAAGGATATAGGTATGCTATCAATTATCTGGTTCCAATAGTACAAGCGATTTTAATTTTATAGCGATGATAGCTCTGTGGTTAGCGCGGTCGGTTCGCATGCCGAAGGGCGTGGGTTCAAACCCCAACAATGAGCTTGAGCTGCCGGTGAAGGAAAACATCGTAAGGAAACCATAGCGTGGTGGTAGGGTATTTTCTAGTACTCGGCTGGCTAGCTACCATCCTCAAGTTGAAAATCTGCCGCCAAGCATCTAACGGTGTGTTCCGGCAGCCTTACTTGAGTACCATTCCAGGCTAGGTGTGCTTTACCATCTTCGACCACACCGTCACTTAACATCAAGTGAGCTGTGGTCAAACACCTAGCCTGACAACGATAAAATAAAATGTCCTAGGATATTTTTATTTTACAAGCAATTAACAGTCGCAGCACATCGAGCCAGAGTACTTAGTAGTGATTAAAAACATATTAGCCCGTTTTTGCAGTATACTTTTAATGGCTGTAACTTAATCTAATATTCATAATGTCGCTACATGCAAGTTTCCCTGCAAGTAAATCACAGCTATTTTTGAAATAGCTGCAGTAAGGGAACTCGGGAGAGAAGACTGGAGCTGTCGAGACGTCCCGCAGGAAAACAAAATGATTTTCTGGTTCTTACATAACTTCGCGAAACCAAAAAAAGAGGGTTATGTTTGAACTGTATGTATGTACTTATGTAAACTACTAAATGGCTTTACCGATTATGATGTATGATATGTCGTTAGATTAATCTTTATTGCGCTAGTCACTGTGCATACTTTGAAATTTTCAAATTTAAAACTGCATTTTTAGCACTAAAATGTTTGTTTTTTCTTTTAATAATAGTTATTTTTCGGTATTTGGGTTATATTTAGTTTTATAGCTTGTTCATTAATTCTGAGGTGATCATTGATGTTCTTATAATTTTATTTTTGTCTTGTCTTTACTGAATACATATATTATGTAGATCATATTATTTTCCGCAGCTCATTTTTGGGATTTGAACACACAGTCCACGGCGTGTGCGATCGATCGCGTCAACCACTGCGCTATAATCGCATCGCTCCTGTACGTTTGCACCTTTTAAAGTCCGTCGTCGCTCGACTACAAACCAACATTATCTTTTTCATTATAGACTGCTGAACTCATACATTGAGTCTCTTCCCCCTTCTGTCCGGTAACTCAGTATAACGAACGGTAACGACGTAAGTAGATGGCATTACATCGCATGCTTCCATACGTGCCGGAGAAACTAACGACGGGTACATGCTTCTTACATTAGTTATTCTTGATACTACATAACTCTTACTCGGTGGTCGTTCTCCTTAGTAAGAGGTCGTCTAAGTACCACCACAGTACAAGATATTCTGCCACCAAGCAGTAGTGTTTAAGCATTACTGTGTTCCGGTTCGAAGAGTACTACAGCGACATTACAGGGCTGTTGAGACTAACCATCGCATGTATCAATGTACCTAATGAGCGCCAAAGCAGCGATGCCCTTAACATTGTTTTGGCACTCAAAGTTCTGTGTATCGCTGCAATGGTCATGCGTTATCTCTTACCATCAGAAGAGAGTCTCGTTCGATTCATTACTTTTATAAATAAAAAACAGAATTTTTTTACTATTTATTTAAGCAAGTTATCCTAAAGTTACTCGTTATTTCATTTGATTGTAAACAAAGTATAATATTTTAATAACAACGACCACCGTAACAAAAAAAGGAAAGAAAAAAAAAAATTCTCATTTCAAAATGAAACCATACCGACGTCATTTTTTTTATGGTAGACAATGGTGATCTAAAGGTTCTAACGATACCCCGTACGTCCAAAGTAGTCCAAATCTGTTCAGGCTTTTAAAAGTTATGGTGAAATAAAGAAACTGACTCTTTTTGGACAGTCGTGTAAAAAATTTGATTGTAACAATAGCTTGTCTGGCAAACAGAACAACTTGTTACGCTGTCTAATGGCTGGCTCACATTTTAAGCTATGTATACCGTGAATCTTTACCAAATTCGGACAATTTTGTGGAATTGCGAAACTGTGGAATTCCGCTATCCGACAATCGGGGCAAGTCATCTCGCGGATTGTTTCAAAGAATTTAATGGGCTTCGTACAGAGGATACCAAATCCGCTCCAAAGTTGAGAAGTCGATCTTAATTGTTTCATTTGGTTCCGTTTTGGCTTGATTAAAATATGGCTATTGTCAAAGTTTAGAAACAGGATGGGAAGCTGCGAAGTCTTCACTGCGCTTAAGTGTTTCCAACGATTGAAATTATAAAGAATATTCCAACTCACCAAATACAAATCCTTTATTGATAACACCAAAGTTACAAGTCTACCATTTCTATGGTAGCTAATCCTTGAGCAAAAATTATAAACTTAGATTTTTGTTGGTTCAAAATAGGTTTGTGTTTGACTACACTGCTTGTTATTGAGCTGTGATGCAGTCTAGGATGAAGTACGCTTACTTGTTTGAGCTAGTTTACACTGAATTTGAAGAACCCGATTTGTACTTAGTGGGAAATACAGACTGCAGAAGGGTTCCACATCCTCATCGTTCCTAAAATGTGGAATCGGAGCGCTTAGTGCGTACATGAGAATGAGCAGTTGGTATCTACATGAATAAGTACGAAGTTCCATTCCAGTGTGTGTTCGATCTTCTTCGACCACACCTTCACTTAGCTTCAGGTGAGCTGTGGTCAAACATCTAGCCTGTCCACTATAAAAAGGTGGTTGGATGGAGTGAATACGAAAATAGACTTACATTTAATAAAGCAAAAAAAAAGTTATTTATAAATAAAGGATTTTTGGAATATATTTTAATATAATTAAGTAACATTAAGTTTTCTTTTTTTTATTTATGCAAAATCTCTAAAAAAAAGTGGAAAATTACAAAAGTAAGCGATAAAAATGATTTCTACTATAAGTTGGATCACGAAATATGTATGGCGATACGATGATGGTATGGTAGTGCACGGCGGTCGTTATCGTTATAGTTAGTGAAACTAGTTTGTATTTTGTTGAGATTTCTTTGTATCGCGAATCACTCGACTACGCGAACGAAGCCGCGGCTAGCAGCTTATGTAGGTAGTTCATTACATTTAATTAAGCTGGAAAAAAAATACCTTCCCAAAATATTTCAAAAATCTTCAACAAAAAGCGTGCGGCTATCTACTCGGGCATCAAACATTCATAGTCAACGCATAAATACGGAAGTCCATTCGAGCGCGAAAAATAAAATTTGAAAAGTGGTGGATCGCTCCCCGGCGGCCGCCGCCGCGCATGTTGCATGACGCGGTACAGATATGGAAGATAAGCCAGGTTTAGAAGCGGCTGGAATATGTAAAGCATGGCCAGATTTGTACTAAACTTTATTTTTGTAATATTTTTGGTTTTTTATTTATTTCGACCTCAAATCGACCGCTTGTTAACTTGTAGCTGTTCGCTGTGCATAAAAAAATCCCCTTTTATTAGCCGACATTAAAGACAAAGGCTAGTAAAGTTCGATGGTGTATGTCCGTGTCTTTAGAACATCAGGCTAGGAGGTTGACTATAGTAAACATAATTAAAACAGAAACACCGCTCTTACACTGTAAAAATTACTTTAAAGTACTTACTTATTATGTACCTATATTAATATTTGACCTGGGTCCTGGGTGACCAAACTTACAATTAGTAACTTATAATTATTGTACAATTAGTTTTTCAAACTTATACTCTCTCAGTTAGCATCTTCATTGCTGAAGGTCGTGTCAAGTTTGAAACGTTGATCCCTCACAGAGTTATGATAATGTTGTGAATCAAAACTATTTATTTATATATTGTTTTAAATTTTTGGAACACCTAAGTTTTAAGTACCTATTCGTACCTTTTTGATTTCATTCTGTTCAACACGCAAGACATCAACAATAATTGAGCGCCTAGACAAAGTCGATAAAACGATACTCGATAACGCTAACAGAAAAGTCCACAAATGTACGGGTTTCGCATAAGCTGCCCGTGACAAATCGACGGCTTGTGTCAATCCCGTACTTTTTAATGTTTCTAATCATCACTAATTAAAAACCTTGACTTTAACGTTTATTGAACCTTGACTTTAAAATAAGAGATTATTGAATTACTAGTAAATAATTATATTTGTTTTATGAATATTTAATCACATTTACACACACATGTTACTTGTCCAGGCCCTCTGGTTCAACGAAATGGTGACGGCCATCGAATGTGGCCTCTACTCGAAACTCATTACAGAATCTGTATAAATAAATGATGAAAGTCCAGAACGCTTCCCACACAATATGTATTACATTAAAACTTTACGTTACCAACATTAAAAGTCAGTTTAGACATAAAGCGATCTCTGACGAAGTATTTGAGAGCCCCTGGAAACTTTGATGGTCCGATCCGGATTTTTCATCTGCAGACTCATTTGAAATTATAATTTGCCGCTAAGAAATCGAATCTAAATTCCATTTAAAGTTGGTATTTCAATATTTGTTTCCCGCAGATGTCTGTCACGCGGATCTAGGGGGTAGACCAATAGACAAGATGGCCACACAAGTGGATCACAAAAAAAAAAAATAGTATACTGCCACTATTGTTTTGACATCAGAATATTTGATACTGCGGTGGTACACATATATATAAACGACCTCCTGTTAAAGAGATCATTCATGTAATTTTAATTTTATATATTCTTTATTTTATTTCACCTAGTATAATCAAAAACGGAAGTCATAAACAATATTTAGACAATGAGCGCTCTAAACTTAGATGTGACGGTTAACGGATCCCATCGATAACATAATTTGGCATAGGTATTAGAGTTAAGTTTTTTTTAAATATTTAATAGGTCTACGTTTGACCTCCAACTCGCCAGATGGAAAGCGACGGTGCGGCCGAAGATGCAGCACGCCGATCTAAAAGAAATCTATTCACTCTAGCCTTAAAAACGTCCAAATTGTAGTGGAAAGGAAACAGCTCAGCTGATCAGCCGACAATGAGTAATACGTCAATTACAATAGCCATTAAAAAAACATTATATTAACAAAAGCGCCTAAACAAAGTCAATGTCCTATAAAAGTAACAACAAAAATTATTCCAAATATTTAAACAAACTACGTTCCCCATGTGCGCACTAAGCGCTTCGAGTCCACATTATTTATTCGCACAGCGAGGATGTGGAACTCTTTGACGGAGTCTGTTTTCCGAAAATAACAAGGTTCCTTCTAGCTAAGCGTGTTCCATCCTAGACCACATTGTGGCTTAACAACAGACAGGATGTGATCAAACGCAAACCTATTACGTATTAAAAAAGAAATATAATATTGGCAACAATTTTTCCATTTTATATAACTTGTTCATTACTTCTTAAATAACACATTAAAAAATCGTTTAACGTGGCCTGTACGCTCATTTGTGGGAAAAAAATAATGTCGCGTCATTTACAATTAAAATTAGATTAATTCGATTAATACTTACTTATTCAATTTATTTATTATACGATTTTGTTTAAATATTTGGAATAGTTTTGTTGTTATTTTTTATAGAACATTGACTTTGTTTAGGCGCTTTTGTTAATACAATGTTTTTTTTAAAATAGCTATCGTAAGTGACGTATTGTGCCGTTATAGTCAATAAACAAATAAATGTTAAATTACAGAGGACGGGTTAAGTAAAATATAGCATATACTGGACTGGCATTACGACCTTCTCATACCTTTACAAATCTACAAAGATATCGTTCAATCTATGAGGTCAGCCGGAGACAATTCTAGAATGGCGAATGCTTTCCGATCCTTAGATATTCAAATTTTCATAACACAAAGAACCTTTATTCGGGTTCTAAACACAAGTGAAGGTAATTTTAGTTCCAAATAGATATTTAGGGAATGGAAGAAAATTTCCAAGTTTTGCTCCTTGGATAACCGTTCCAGCCTCGTTATTTGGGAAAAGTGTTTTAAACAATTTGTATATCAATAGACTATAGGAAGCTAATTTCTAAGGATTCGAAGTCGCAGGGTGTGCCAGGGGTATAGTATACGTAGTAATAGGGTGTGTCTACCTACGTGTGTCTGCACGTCCGTCCTATTGTTCCGACTTGAATATTCCATAACAAGCAATTGATTGAAATTTTTACCGAATATGGTTATCTACTTCCTTTTTTATGTATAAGTAATGACACAAACTATATGCTCTCTTGATGTTAAGAGATAACGCATGACCATTGCAGCGACATACAGAATTTTGAGTATCAAAACATAATCCAAGGCATCGCGCTGCTTTGGTGCTCATTACTTTAAGACATTCGCTAGCTGCAGTACCCTTCAAACCGGAACATAGTAATGTTTACACACTACTGCTTGGCGGCAGAATACTTCTACAGATTGTTAATGAAAACCAATAACGTAAAATAACGAAATAGAAATATTAATCGCCATATTTTGTTTAAAATTTTTGTTCTATCGCAAAAACGGTAAAGAGGCTATATGTGCATGTTTATTTTTTATGATTATAAAAAATAGAAATCACGTATATGTAAAAAAACATAATTTTTAAATACAATATTCTTATCTATTTATGTCTGTCTTGTGTTTTATCTACTTAATATATCGTAGTGCATACCTAATAACGAATCTTAGAAATTGTCGAAATGCGAGTCGAACCAGCACTGATGGTAACCATTTAAAAAAAATTAAGTCTCCGATGTAGAAACAATAGGTTCACCAATATGAGTGTAAACTTTTTTGATAAATCTAATTGCTATATTTTGTGCTCTGTGCACAGATCAATATTTCGTTAAAATGAAATCTAAACTAGAAATTAACATAATAAAAAACATTAATATTATTATTTTTTAACACATTTTATAAGCTTCATTTGAAACTAGTATTCATATCTACTAGTATCATATAATCAAGTCTTGGAAATCAATTTCCTTACCATCACACTTCATGCCTTCTTTACGGTTTTATTAAGTGGAATAACAAGCCACGATGTCTTATTAAACGATATTAACACCGCCGATCATATACAACACGTGGTATCTCCTACTTCACCTTCAGTGTGGCTAGATGCATGAGAGTGCTTCCCCCACTTTAGTAGTAATTAACTCGCGCCGAGTCGCCGCCCCTCCACTGAACTATCCTCATAAAACTGTCGTTAACTCATTCGACGAACAAAAAGGGCGCCCTGCGGTGAACGCGAGGGCATTTCAATTCACTAAGTGAATAATTAAAATTAATATGCCAACACCAGGTGAGAGACCGTGCAGTGGAGTTTTGGTGACAAACAATGATTAAGTTATTATTTTACTTCTGCTGGATTACTCACGTTTAACTATATCGGATACTCCGACTATACTTTCAGCCAAATCCGGTGGCCTTCTTCATGGAGAAAAATCTGAGTAAAAGTATTGACTTGTGAAAAGTTTTATGTGCCTCGGAAAATCCGTAAGACCATAGACATCAATACGCGTCCTAATTTTAATAGAAATGGATGATGGAATCAGCCATTGACTTAGAGACCTTGTCTTCATGGAACTCGTGAGAGTGGAATGAGGATAGTTTCAGCCACTGGACGTGGCTAAAAAATAAAACTATAGTCGGAGTATCCGATATAATTAAACGTAAGTAATTCCGCATAACTAAAACAATAATGTGTTAAAACCACGTTAGTTTACTTAGTAAAATGATAAGTTGCTATTAGCATTACGACTTCCCCACACAGGTGCGGCTTGCAGCTGGAACCGCCGCGCTATTCATGCGCCAGCTACAAAATAAAAAGCCGTTGCCGCAAGCAGTGCTTTTGTGTGGCAGGATTCACTGTTCACGACAGCGACCGCCATCGCATGTTGCGGTCGCGGTTGGGCCGGCCGTATGTCGAGTCAGTAACGCAGGCCTCGTCTGTCTGGAGAAAGCTCGATAGACGCACGCACTTGTTCGGCGAATACAAGGATTTAGATGTTATTCACATCATAGATCACTTAGGCGGAATCCGACTGGGAATATTGCGCATCGGGCCTGCGTGAAGGAATATGTACGTCCCGATCCCAATCGCCCGATCTATATAACTCTACGTCCAAAATGTAAATATACATTCACTAGTAAGAGAGTTCAAACTCGTGTACCAAAACATACATGTGTTATGAGATGAGATTCATTAGCGTTCATTGGCATTGCCTTGCGGGAGGCAGCTCCAACGCGTTACCGGGAGGTACGAGTAGGTACCCAGGTGTAAGTTTAAAGGTACCATTTACAAACGGTCCAACGCTATCCTGCCCGTGTTCTCAAACTTGTCTAACCTAATTTGATATGATTTTACCTAATATGCTGTCAATGCTCTTTCCAGCAATTAATTTATGGTTGTTCTTGGCAGGCCGAGGCCTTTTAGATTGTAGAGAGATTATGCGGGCTCCCACTTTTGTTTCTACTGCGTATTAATTAACTACAATTCATTTATTGTCGATTCTTTTATAAGGTTGTAATTGCTATGTACTTTTATCAATTTTGTACATAAAAGATATTTTGTTGGTAAATAGAGCCCCTAGAAGATAAATCCATATAGATTATATTATGTATGTAAGAGTACAATAGAAAGTCAGATAATGATGGTGTTAGAAGAGGGAAAAGGGAATTTTAAGATCCGAAAGCACCTAATAAAGATCGGGCGTCGGCATATAAATAACCCAGTCAATGATACGGAATAAGTCATGACTATGGAAGAAATTCGATGAGCATTCTAAAAAGTGAGTAAATATACTTTATTTTCCAGCTAGCAGATAAGCAGCTAGCTAGCAGTAGGTTTAGACTTATGTTAGGCTTGCTAGGAATCTTGTATATTCCGGGATAAAAAAATACAACCCAGTGTATATACACTAGAAAATATAAAGACTCATAGCAGATTACAAATATTATGTAGAGTAAAAAAAGACTTTTATGATAAGTACAACAATATGATATGGGAAAAATCAGCGCCATCAGTGAAAATTTCTACTAAGTAAGTTCTCAAATTTATTACACAAGGTGCATGATTAGTTTTATCGAAGAACTTATACAAACAAACTTACTAACTTACTAAAGGCAACTAGCTCTAATTTACGGCACAAAACTGCGCTCACGCTGCTGCCAGCGTGAGCGCAGTTTTGTGCAGTTTGGGTGCGTTAAAACTATGTAAGTTTCATTTGCCCTGTCCTTGCCATGTCATAATAAGTCAATGCATCAAATATTATTTCAATACCGTTTTGCTGTGTTTAAATAAAATATTCGGCCTCGGTTAATTAGAGTCTACTTTGTCAAGCATGCCTACTGCGCGTGTTTTGAAGGCCGACTGATGGATTATTACGATCAATATTGGTTCCCCGGCCTTATTAATATCAATGATAAATAAATAATTATTCAGATTATAACCTGACAAGAATATTAGAATATACATATTATAAGACAATTGTTCCTTAAAAATTTTTTTTGTTATTGTAATGGGATAGGACTAAGCGCCTGACATTTTTTCATATATATTTTTTATAATTGTCAAATCTTTATTTATATAAGATATTTTAAAAGTTATTTATTAAAAGTACTCAAACGTAAAATTTTTACGATTTAGAATTTACAAATTGTAATTAATCCTTGAACTTGGCCCGTTCATTATTTGATACACGAAGCTTAAACCTATTCATAATATATTTTGACACCCCACACATCCTCGGTTTAATTACAATTATAAAATATTCGAGATAAAATCTTAATTAAAACCTAACAGATGAAGGTTCCGCGTCGGACAACAAAGGTAATTTTTAACCATTTTGTAATTTAACGTAATCTAGATACGCTTGAATTTTTAACAACATTTTCTTTTCCGGCAATTTTTCCGGATTCGGATCAGCAATGTTTTTCACCAATAACAGCAATCCAGCTATACCAATGTCATGCTGGACGTTGACCTGATCTCACTGTGAGAAGGCTATACCTACATAGTCCACGAATTTTCGAACCAATTTTAATTTTTTTTAAAAGATGTAGGTTTCCGTCGCCCTTTGACTATACACACATAATTTACAAAAGATGGAGTTGCGTGTCGTGGTATTCGAACCCATGATCTCCAGACTGGAAGTCAGACGGTCCCATAACTAAAGTGCTGAAATTTATACCACTATTTTGACCAGGGTTAAAGTTTATATTCAATTTTCTGAAATATATTTTTTCAAAGTTACATTTACTAGGTGATTTTTTACTGTGGCATAATTATGTAGTTAGTTTTAGAAATCTTAGTTGTCAGTGAAAAAAAAAAACGAAAGCCAGTCTATGCGCCTTACAATAAAAGATTTCAAAAAACATAAAGATTTTTTGATAGGAATAACTAAAAACTATTTTTATCTCGACTTCCAAACAAAAACTTATGAAAAGGAACCGTAGCATTTTTGTAACCATTTTACACAAATTCAACTTATGCATTCTAGAATATTACACTCCACCCAGAAATAGTCTTGGACAAGTAATAAATTATTAATAAATGTACTACTTACATTTACTGCATTACTACACTACTTACGCTTACATACTTCTGTTTTATTTTCTTATTTCGACTCATTCATGTGATTACCGCTTACTCAAAAAAGTATGCATATATACGGCTATATTTGTTGGATATGTAATTTTAAAATAATAGTTTCTTGACTAACAGTGTGTATGTTTCACTCTGTATAGGTTAATATTAATTAAAATTAATGTAATATTGACATGAAAGGTTTTCCCGGCACGCTGTGAATCGATATCTCACCGGCGCCGGCGGTCCTCTAATAGCCTAGCGTTTAACTAAATGAGGTCAAAGCCACTCTGTTTTGGGACAACAAATAAAACGGGAATTGATCCTCCCACTGAAGGCTTATTGGCTTAATTATCCGGCCCGGTAAAGAAAATACAAAGGGAACTGTTTAATTGAAAACAGAATGCTGGAAGCGAATAATGTAATACTTTATTTTACGCTAAAGATCAAAGAAAATGAATTGCCATTGAGGAGGAGAGATACATCTGTGGCTCTAGTGTGTCGAAGCAAATGGTCTCGAAGGTGAGAAAGTCCTCTTATGATATAGATAATCGTAGGCGCGCAGGTATCAGAATAGGCAGGATAACATGGGTCTGAATCACGGAGCAGTAAGTGCTCTCCACATTTATTTATAGTTTGCCCTCCGGCCGCCTACTCACTGTTCGGAAGGAATACTCACAATAGCTGTCTAGATTGATAGACAAACTCCTTATTGTTCACACCAAAGACTGTATAGATTTACACTGTATATGTATATGTCGCAGCCAACTAGCTAAATTAGCCGTTCAATCAACAGCCTAGCCTCTTTACGTTCAACTAGCGGCCTGAATGATATATAAAGCCAAACAGCTAGGCAAATGACTTGGATCGATGACGTTTCTTTACTGAACAGGCTAGACATAGCCTCACCCACTTCATTTCACTTACTGCCACCTAGCGCCGAAACTCTCCAAACTGTCAATATGCCGTCGGCAAACAACAAATTTGATGGTGTATTCCAAAGTTTAATGAAAAATAGTACAATGGAAAAGAGTAGTGACAATAAGGACATGAAAAATAGGGAAATATATAGAATCAATTTAATTTTTTCATCATTTAGGGGGGAAGAGGGAGTAGGGAGTAGGGGGAGAGGAGGGCAACCTCCTGGTACCTCCCCCCCCTTCCTTCCTTCCTCGAGCAATTATTTTACCAATTTAAAGTCCTATGTTCTAGTCGGATGCGCAGTAAACTGCGAGACGCGGGCTCGCTTGACCTTGACGATATCTAACAGAACCTGAGCTTTCACACTTTCGCAGTTTCACATCTGCCCATTTTTTTAATACAGTTAATTAATATATACTTCTACCTCGGTTACTGGTCGATAAAAATTTCTATTCACAATAAGCAAAAAAAAAAACAAACTAATGAATCGATTTTGATGCAATTTTTGTGGGACCAATCGCAAAGTAAACAATTAAAAAAAACATTTTTTTTTAATAGGAATATAATATAATAACCAAATTGAGAACCTCCTAGTTTTTTAAAGTCGTCTTTAATAAAATCTTGAAGTTGTATTTTTGTCTATTACAAGAATGATTTGTGGCCTTTTGTGCTGATTAACACTAATGTAGAACTTAAACGGCTAGATGGATTTGTATAAATTTTGGCATGGAGATAGCTTATAACTATGATCGTGACACCATTAAGATTATCACTATAAAATTTTGACAGTTTTTGGTTGTAACAAACAAATTGAAAAACTGATTTTGCAGCCTGAAATCTGATTTAAGAATATACTTAAAAAATGCTTGACAGGTTTCGAAAGCCCAATGTAAATCCAAATAATGGAAAAAATTACATGTATCAACTATTTTTGTCAACTAATAAAGTTGTTGGAAGCTTGTTGGCTGCTTGCTATGGCGACAGGTCATTCTGCCCTTATCGATGTTTATCGGGCGGCGCGGGTCAAGCATCGCCTCGCGCGCAGATTTGCTCGCTTTTATCCGAATTTATCGTCAGTCCACCTCGCAGGGACGACGGTGCCTTAGCGGCTTCCGAAGAGGATATATTTGATCTTGTTCCTGAGAATTGGGTCAGCTAACAAGTGGTATCGCAGCGCAATTAATGTCCCTTTTTGTTAAGTGAGTTTTCAACATATAATTTACTTATAATGAGTCTTTGTTGATATGAAAGTATTCACTTTTGTTTAAATGAACAAGTACTCCGGGCCAATTGATAGCAATCAGTCGAGAGCGGTGTTCAGGTCTATTTTGGTCGTTCGAGCCGGAGCAAAATGGGCCCGGAAGAGCGGGAACTCACGCCTTAGACAGGTAACACGAGTTTTTGGCGGGAACGCGGTGAGCGTCGTGTCGCCCCATTGTATTTTTTTCTAAAACTGGTGTTTTTTCAAGCTTTTATGCATAAAAATAGTGGTGTTTTATTTATAAAGTGCCGAAATACAAGCGCGAGTGTGGGAGAATGATATAATGTGGTTAAACATGACTTTTCGTGTTGCTTCCAAAACTCCATCCAGAAGCTTATAGTAAAGTCACCACTACTTTACTAAGGCATGACTTAATTTGACTGGGACCGACTGGACTTGACCAAGACTAGACTTTGACTGTTGCTATAAATGATAAAGAAGCTGAAAAATGAAGACTACTCACAAAATATATAAACATTGAAACTGGCAGAATGCACAGAGTGCGATGCCAAGAAGAAAGAGAAGAAGAACACGTGATATTGATGACAGGCTGACAGATGTATTGAAATGGCAAACATGCGTGAACACTACTTCTTATTCAACTGATATACATAATTTTTTTCTATTTATGTACTCCAATGTAAAACCAAAACTTGCATACGTATCGTTCCAATAAATGATTGGAAGCAATCGTTACGCCGTATCGTCCCGTCACGTATCCCCCGCGGCAAACAAGCAGTTAGTAAAGATTCCCCAAGTCGTGCCCGCGTTAATGATACGCTCCAAACGAACATAAAACTAAGTCAATCGCGAACGATCGCGAGCGATACGCGCGAGATACGCGGGACGTGACCCGGGTTGATACGCGCGCGGATTAAAAACGAAATAACGGGACGTCTCCAGATACATGTGTAGGGCTGCCACGGATTAGTTTCACTTAGCTCGAGCTTAAAACAATGACTGGGGGTTTTGGCGGGAATGCGGAAAAATCATGTCGCTGCGTTGTATTGTTTTCCATAACTTGTGTTTTTTCAAGTGTTCGTGTTATTTTATGGTTGACAGGCTAGGTGTTTATCCAGAGCTTACCTGGCGTTAAATGACTGTGTGTCGACCACACAGTCACTTATCACTAGGTAAGCTCATCTATCCTGGAATGAAACTGGCTCTCAAGTGAGGCTGTCGGAATAAACTGTTAGGTGCTTGGCGACAGATTTTCAACTTGAGGGTGGTAACTAGCCTGGTAAATCATGTGCTATAATGTGGAGTATCCTGTATTTTGTATGTTGTGCCTTAAGTTTCACAGAAGCTTCTAATGAAGTCGCCACTAATTTACTGATTTGGCTTATTTTATATGGTTTATTTTACTAGAGATACTTGAAAACGTGGAACTGGCAGAATGCACAAAGTGTGATACCAAAAATAAAGAAAATAAATAAAAAAATATGACAAACATGTTGTGATTCTAACGTGATTGTCGTGATTGATTATATTAGAGGAGAAATACAGAACATGCCATCCGAACGGCGGTATGCTACTCATGACCACCAATCCGAAAAAATGACTAATTCGGCCGTTTAACATTGCCAATGTAAGTGCATTATTAATTATACCGATTTCTGATGCCTCGATGTAAGTTTTACGATAAAGCAAAAACGGGGGTTTTAGCCGGAAACTCTAATTGACTACGACACACCGTTTCGGATATTTATAAAAAATCTATCAATCTATTACAAAGACAAGAAAGTTATCAACAATAGCTCAGCAAACATGTATGAACAATAGTAAGCGACAACCCTACCCGATAAACTGCTCGATATTGAACAATCGTTCTCGAAAAACGATTGTGATCCCAACAGATACGATAAGGTACAATTGAGTTTGTTTTATTTAATTTAACTTGTTTTAGAGCAGACCAATTAATTCCTCAAAGGCTCAAATTTCGAAGCAATTACGGCAATTAAAACAGTGTTCGTAGTTTAAAAATAATTTATCTATCACAATAACTGTTTCAATTTTTGTTTTATTTAAAACGCTGAACTAAAACGTTCGCTAAATTCTTTTGTTTTAAATTATACTCGAATTTGTTTAATTTATTTTAACGTAGTAACGAGTTAACCAAAGCAGTTTATTGTTTTAGTCATTAAACTTGCTTTTGACCAGACTGAGACTGTCATTTCAAAAAGGAGGATAGTGCTTTTTAATTTAATCTATTCAAACAAATTAATCAAATTTAAAACTTCATATGATCAAAAATAGATGAAAGATGCCCTAAACACACAAGTATAAATTTACAATTTAATAGCTTAGAGTTGCCTTAATTTGACCTGTTCAATGTTTATTCAAATAAAGCCCGAAACTTTAATATTCTTTATCTAAAAATTGTTTATTTTTTCTTCTTTTTTTTATGGCTGACAGGCTAGGCGGAGACCACAGCTCACCTGATGTTAAGTGACGGTGTGGTCGAATATGGTAAACACATCTAGCTTGGAGTGGAACTGGCGCTCAAGTGAGGCTGCTGGAACACACCGTTAGTTGCTTGGCGGCAGATTTTCAACTTGAGGGTGGTAGCTAGCCAGCCGAGTACTAGAAAGTACCCTACGCTACCCACGCTATGGTTTTCTTACGATGTTTTTCTCACGTTGTTTTTGGTTTGATGGTACTTCCCAACTCTCGAGTTTCTATAAATGTCCAATGAAACATGTATCTTCTTACTTTCTTCTTTTGCAACATACCTACTTACTACTTGTTTATACGTATTCAACATGCGAAAACTTATAAATTATGTTTAGCTATAATCATTAATTATACTCTAGTATTATAACAAAACCATATTATATAGTTTTGTATTATGGCTTTATATTATTATTCGTTTTCCGAATATAATATAGGCCATATACACGGCTAGACTTTAGGTATTTTGGTTTAAAAATCAAACTACTGAACTCATCTTCATAAAATTTCTATTGGAAAAGTTTAAATCTTTGAAGTAACAAAAGTATTTTTAAAATCAGTTAGTAAATGACGGAGTTCTGCAGTAACAAATATAAACAAAAAAAAATACAACCGAATTGAGAACCTCCTCCTATTTAGAAGTCGGTTAACAACACAAGACGCCCAAACAGATCAACAAAAAAGCAACACGGTCACGTATCAGAAAAACCATTTTTATATATAAACTCGCAAATCAGATAATCCAAATTGGTTTTTAGACGTAAACTCGATTTTGACGTGTATTTTACTTTATCGCGGAGGCAGATAAATTGGTCGAGATACCGCCTGGAAGCGTAGCAGTGTGAATGCTGTACACTTCGCGGGGGGCTGTCGGGAAATTTGCTCGCAGATGTTATGAGAGATAACTCGCTGATCGGGATGGAATAGAAATTAACTGCAGAGAAGGGAAATTGACGAACGACGAAATTAACTCGCAAAATTAAATTAAATTAACTTCGTACACTCGTGGCTTTCCATTAAGATTCCCCGTTAAATATTTTCTTTTATTAGAATGTAATGAGACGAACAAGATGCTCTTCAGATGGTTAGAGATAACACATGTCCATGATCATTACAGCGATACACATAACTTTGAGTAACAAAACAAAGTCCAGAGCATTGCTGCTTTGGTGCTTATTACTTTGAGTCAAAAATATGTTATCTCCATAAAGAAGGCCACCGGATGTGGCCTAAACTATAGACGGAGTATGTTATATAATTAAACGTGACTAATCCGTGAATAATCTAAGTAAAATAAAATAATTGAGATGAATAAAAAATAAATAATTGAGGATTGAATCGAGCACCATATTCTACAGCCTCGACTAATAACGCAATTTTTGTATCGATTACGATCAAAAGCAAAATGGCTTATTACTGTGGGAAAAAGTAATTTAAAAAAATCCTCATAACTTCCTTTCTAAATAAATTTAATATTTTCAAAAATGATGTCTGAAGTCAAATTTTCAAAAATGAACCGAAATCTATGCTAGATTTCGGTTCATTTTTGAAAATTTGCAATTTTTTTAAAGCAATATTGAATATTCTAGTTCCAAAAACAAATTATTCTATTTTTCGTTTAGGCCTACCGACATACCGTTTTTACCAGGTCAGTGAGTCGGCGGGTCGGCCACGTCTCCGAGTTACCCGGACGGACCCGAAAACGTCGTAACTATTGAATTATGTTCCAAGAAAAAGATACCTACAGAAACTTGGGGATTAATCTTTTAACGTATGGCTGTACTTCACTGGAGCTCAGAGTCAGTCGAGTCAGTAAGCCATGGGCGGAGTTATAAGTCGACCACTGCATGCTCAGTAGAATCTGCCAGTTCTTTTTAAAGACCTTGTTTGTAACGTAAAATTTTAATTGGTTCGCCGACAAAAACCTCCCCACTACATTTTCCAAATCTACAAATCTTAGACAATATGGTCTTGTGTTTATTTTTTTCAAGAAGTGTTTTAAATAAGTCATGATTTTTACAAAAAAAAACCCGTCTTCATTCCATTAAGCCCAAACACGTCTGGGTTAGATTGTTTTATTACGGAGTTCTAGTGCTTACCTACTGGTTTTATCATCATCTGATGATGAAGCTGGAAGGTAGACAGTTCATTGGGACTATTCTAGTAATTGTAAATACCTCTGAAAACTCACAGGAAAGCAAAATACGCTATTTCGGTTACTTGGATAACATATTTTTTGCTAGTTATTTTGGTTTAAAAATCATATTTCTGAGCTGATTTTGATAAATTTTTGGTCCAAGATGAAAGTATGTCCTTTCAAATAAAAAAAAAATATATTTCAAATCGATTTAGCAGCCTTCGATTAATCAAATAACCATACATAAAAACGTAACGAATTAAGAAGCTACTCCTTTTTTGAAGTCGGTTAAAAAGTCTAAACATCTCTACGGGGATAAGTGTTAATCAAACACGGACACTTATTAGACATTAGCGACCCGCCCCGGCTTCGCATGAGTGTAATGTAGATACTAAACAGAACCTTGACAAATTATATACCTAAACCTTCCTCACGAATCATTCTATCAATTGGTGAAACTCGCATGATAATCCGTTCAGTAGTTTTTAAGTTTGTCGCGAACATACAGACAGACAGACAAACGCATGGTCGACTTTATTCTATAATATGTAGTTATTAGACAGTAGACAACACTTCACAGCGACATAAAGGCATAACAACAAATATGGAAAAAATCTTGAAGGAAAAAAAAAGCTATTTTTGTTTTCTTTTGACTTCGAGTATAAAAATGTGCACGGGTAACCTTCGTTATTAGAACAAGTTATGAGTATTTGTGATGCACGGCAGCTAACAGCATCACCTTTCATGGCCCATCCAACTTTCTCCATCTCATAACTTTGCATTCGTAACTAAGCAGAAACTTTTTGATAACCTTCTAACCAAAACGCCATTACCTCAAGGTCTGGAAGTAAAACCTTCGCCTTAGAAAAGTCCCGCGCAATATTAAAAGTCGCGAGTTAGGGCGAACAAGTGGCAAAAAGAAAGGGTAAAGTTCGTACCTGCGCCGGTCCCGGGATAAAATATTCACCGGGAACATATTACGGGAACGCTGCTCCGAGATCTTCACTGTGAAATTAAACAAGTTATGAATGGGAAAGTTTCAAGAACGGGATTTAATAGTCGCGGATAGGTAATAACGCGGTCGCCGCGGGTTTTGCGCCACCGGATTAATGTAATGAAAGCTCAACTCGAGAACTAAATCTACTATAAGGGAGTCGTAGACATAACTCAGCGTATTAGCAAGAGGCAGTGGGTTGGACATATCTGTCGCAGAACCGATAACCGCTGGGACACTAGACGTGTCCTAGAGTGGTGACTGCACATTAGCAAACGTACCGTAGGTCGCCCTGAGAGTCGATGGAGTGACGATATACGTAGAATTTAAAAGCCAAAGATTAGGCAGAGTGGCGTGTCTTGGGCGAAGCTCATATCCAGCCGAGCGCATGATGATGACCCTTCAACTAAAGATCTCTAAAGTAAAGAAGTACCTACACATACTTTGCAGTTTGTAAATATTAGTACATACTTTCAAAATCTCCACATTCTTTATTATTTTCAGTACGTTCCTTCGATACCAAGTGCGACAATTGCTTACCAATGACGTCAGGAGTTGAAAAGTATGTCTTGTGACCACCGAACCAGTAACATAGAGAACGTTCAGTTAGTCGCGTCCTCACGAAGTTATACGATCACAAGAAATGCTTCCAACCGTAAGCCCCTCCGGCACGGCTTGACTTCGATCCGCGCAGTAAGAGGCTACCTTAAAACTCTTATTTATTTTCAATTTCATAAACTGATAAGTCATCAAAGTTCCAGGTATAATCTACAAATTGAGTTAGGCGAAAGTTTACCCGTTGGGCAATATTTCCTGTAAACAGTCTTGTGAGGGGCTGAAATCAGACCTTCAAGATAAAATCAAAAGTTAACAATGCCCTCGGAGTGCGGATTTGTTTTATCGCTGGAAAAAGGTGAGCTTCCGATATTCCCTAATGAATTGACCTCGACTCAATCGCTCGTGTAACGGAATTGTTCCCAATTCTGTAGATTTACTTATCTTCAATGGTGGCACCGGCTTTTCCATACGGCCTCTTTGCCGGAATATTGCCCGCTCGCAATCAATGTTAAAACAGATTTCTAGTGATTCCTTTATCAAAATTGGATTGCATGGCCTTTGTATCTAGCTCATGTCTAAAGAATATAACGGATACTTGTATAGCCACGTTTCGTGGATTTGCTCGCGGTGTCAATCCTACTGTTTACTGTACTTTTAGTACTGTCATTATTTTGGACAGACAGTGGGTATGTTGTTATAGTGTTGTGTACCAGAGGAACAAATAAACCAGCAAACACTCTTTTGCATTTGTAATAATGGTGAGTGTAAGTCAACAGAGTATTATGTTTCATTTTCAAATGGAACAACTTTGTTGATTCAGCCAGCTTACGTATTTATTTACCGGGCCTGTGATTGTTTTATTTGAATCTGTTTGCTTTCACTGTTATCCAATCTTTTAAAATTACAAATATTAATATCGGCTAATTTAGCATAGTATTTTTATGTTTATGTTTTTTTGTGCGCCTGCGCTTCTACAAATACAAATATTTTATTAACAACACCAAAGTTACAAGTAATTTTTTCATATTATTAAAAATATCAAAATCATAACATATGACAATATAATCCTAAGGAATAAAAAGTAATAGTATTTCAGTATATAATCCACATTCGTTCCAAATTTCATTCAGATTTATAGAGCCATTACAAATAAATAAATATCATAGGATACACACGACGCCATCTAGCTCCAAACTTAGCAAAGTTTGCACTATGGGAACCAAGTAACTGAAAGAATATACTTATAATACATACAGAACACCGAGACACGGGACAAACATTTATCGTCATATAAATGTTTGTTCTGGTGGAAACTGAACCCACGCCCAACAGTTCTTGAAGCAGATATTCTACCAAATGGGCTAGCAGGGCCGTCAACGCGAAGATAACAAACATTCACAAACTTTTGTATGTAGAATTTGAGTGAGACATGATGTAAATCAGTGTGGTTGTCGATGCTTCGATATCCGATATTCCTCTACCTCTACAATCTCAAGGGTCTGTAATCAAAACTTTTGTTTTTGTCTGTGAGATTAGCTAGATTTTAGTCAATATTATTTACACTGATGTTAAAATGTATGCACCTACATCTCTAAGTGAGAGTCTCAGTGGATTGTTCCGATATTCCTATCAAACAAGTAACATTATGCAGGCAGCTCCACTAGGATAACCAATATTAGGTAGAGTTACATCCACCCTCTCGTCCCTCAGTCTTGTAACGTTATCTCGAATCCAATTTGTGTCCATGGAGATTTCGCCAAATTTCTGTTCTATACCGAGTTTGTTTCTGTTATTTGGTATTATTGATATTATTGTGGTACTGTGTAAATATGTTGAAAATAGATCATACATAAAGTAAATACATAGAAACTACTAAATAAATAACGAGACTTAACTCGGGTCGAGATACCGTAAAAGTAATATCACCTTTCTCAGAACGCTATGTAGCCCAGAATTAAGTAAAGCTTGCTATGGGAATCAGATAACTAAAATAATACTTATATTTTTTGTAAATACTTACTTATAATATAATTATACAGAACACTCAGACATAAAACAAACATACGTATGCTCGTCACACAAATATTTGTCTTGAGTGGGAATGGTGGGTGGGATGGACAAATTTGTGGCGATTCAGCAGATAGCTCAGTCAAATCGCACGCCATAGGTATACGTATGTTACGTTTCTCACAACGTCATTTAACCCCAGACTAAGCAATGCTTGTACTTTGGAACCCAGATAACTGACAAAAAACTTTAATACTTTTTTCTTGTAAAAACATATAGCATAAATATTTATGTTCGTCACATAAATGTTTGCTCTAGATAGGAATCAAACCTTACAGATTTGAAGCAGGTACACTACCGAATAAAGTAACAGGAGTCGTATATTTATTTATTTCATAATTTCCTTCTCTGTGTAAATAATTTTCAAACTTGTTCACATATAAAGCTACTAAGCACTATCAGCGACTGATTTGACACTTTGATAGCACGTTTTCAAAAGACTCGTTCGCTCCGACTACATGTCGCGTGTCGCGTGACGCCACACGTGACACTCGTTTCCATGTCGCTTGGTATTTCGATTTTCTTTTGAAAATCCTATCGTAGGAAACTTTGCCCGGCCTGTCTCATATTCATAACTCAGTAGGCGGAATCCCCATTATAATGCGCGGAGTAACAAGCTTCTTTTCGTTACATCGTGTCAAAAATCCCTGTTATTTCCCAACTTCCGGGAATAAATCTTTCCAATCTCGAGAGTTTTGACCCGACCCTGCATTCTTCCGGCGGGTCATCTCTCGATACGGAATCGATTTTAGGAACGAGTTCATTCGAATAATTTCGATTAAAGTTAAGCAGATGTAGCGATGGAATTTGAACGATCGCAGTCTTTCAAGTTTCATAAATCAGAAGCCGGAAGAATCTTCGCTAAATTAAATCAACGAAGGACTTATTCCATTATTTTAACAGTCGTTCTGTTTTACGTTCTATTTGAAGATATTTTTTGAACGACGACTAACTTATTAACTTCTAATGATATCGCTGCTGAGTAAGAGGTAAGTAAGAGGGTTAGTAAAACAAAAGTATTATAGGCCGTAAAAACGTCCTCAAAAGACTGTCCCAGGGCCATCATTTTTCCGTCTAATTTATTTGATTTGCTATAAAAATGAGCTAAATTTAAATTTTCTACTCAGACTATCGTATTTAAATAAATTCTGTATTTATAAAAGCTAGTAAATATTCATCGTTTTTCATCAAGATTTTTAGAGAAAGAACGAATTTTTCGAAAGTTGATCACTTAGGAGGTAAAATAGACACCTTTAAAAGGAATAAAAAATCTAGCTAACCTCGTTGACAGTTGTTGTAAATATTAGCACCGGGAGAAAATAAATTCAATAGGATTTACTGAAATTCATCTCCCAAAAGAAATAATGTGATGTTAAATTTGAGATTTCCTTGGAAACTAAATTAATGAAACTTTGGAAATTTTCAAATCAGTGGAAAAAATCGGTAAATATTCAAATACAAATTACAAAAATATAAATGGGATATTCCTCTTTCACATAATATTAAACCAATTTATTCCTAATTAAATTTAAACATATTATTATAATTAAAATGATAAATATAAAATAACTAAAATATATTATTAAAAGGAGTCCCTTTAGGCAAGGTTCCGAAGATACTGGCAGCGTTCCCCCTTTAAAATATAAATTGAAAAAAAAAATACAAGAAATATGATTTCAAGCTATTTATACTTGTTAGAGATCTCTTTAGCAGAAAGTAGTCTAGGTATATGCCACCGCCAAGCAGTAGTGCGTACACATAACTCTTTTTTAATATTTTTATGGCTGACAGGCTAGGTGTTTGACCACAACTCACCTGATGTTAAGTGACGGTGTGGTCGAAGATGGTAGAGCACACCTAGCCTGGAATGGACTTACTCTGTTCCAGTTTGCAGCTAGCAAATTACAGGGCTATCGAGACTAACCATCGAATGTCTCAAAGTAATAAGCGCCAAAATAGCGATGCTCTGGACTTGTTTTGTTACTCAAAGCTATGTGTATCGATGCAATGGTCATACATATACATATTTGGACATTTTATGATTTAAATATCACTATTTTTTTTTCATCGTAATGACAGACGCTTTAGAAAATAAAATGTTTTATATTTGTGTTATCTTGTTACACAACCAGCAATCATGCCCTGATAAATTGCATTAAAAATTATATCGATGTACTTCAGTCCATTCCCACCAACTGCGTGTACTTGTAATTAAATTCTTCTCGCCGCTTATTTCCACAAAACATTCCAATCTGTCAATTTTCTCATAACTCGATTATGTCCCGAGTTCTTCCGAGGCCCTCCCCCGGCCGCCTCCCCAAATGCTTGTTTACCGTGTGACGCTCGGCTCCGTGATTTCCGGAATCCCGGATTGACGGAGATGATTTTTAATATCTGTCTCAGTCAGTTTTTCTGGGGAAATCTCTATGATTTATCATTTAGAGCCGCGCGGGTCGCGCGACCCGACCTCCGCCGCGTTTGATTGATGCGGAACAATCGTGTTATGTCTGTCTAGTTGGATTGGATCACATAACCTTGTGAAATATTCATTTATTTTGAAAGAAAAAGGTTTGCGATTTATCATGCATGTTGAATGGTAAAAACAGCATACTTACTTAACCTAACCTAATCATTTAATGGTGTGATAATTTATGGGCATATTATAAACGTAATAAACACATTATAAATAGAGAACAGAGCAGAAAATAAATGAATACTGTAACGGGATTCGGAATTGGAAGTGCCAGTGGAAGTGTTAGGTGCACTGCGCAAGTGGCTTTGTGCCCCTAGGCACACCCCCTACCAGCTGACAAGCAAATTTACTCACTTGGCCTCACTTGAGAGCCAGTTACATTCCAGGCTATGTGTGATTGCCATCTTCGAGCATAACGCCAATTAAGCTGTTTACAAACACCTAGCCTGTCAGCCATAAAGAAAAAAACGATATCTACGTGTACGTTTTCAATTAATAATGAGAACGAAAGCTCACGTACGCTTAATTAGAGGATCGCCTGGCTTACGATTGGGAGGTTCTGAGTTCTTAAAAGCCTCTACGGTGTATTGAATACGAATATTAAAGAATGAGTTAAAAATCAGCCTGTATGACGGTACAGTTATTACAAACGCCGGCTCTCGCATGTTTATAGCCTTTGTATCTGCTAATAATAGCTGAGACTAGTTTTATAACCTAAAACATTAATCACTTAGGCATTATTATACCATGACACCCACGACCTTTCAATACCGGTGCCCGAGTTGGTAACACAAAATAGAAATCGTTTTTTTAATTTGAGAAGCAAACATTTCATTCCTTGACCTGAATTTGTTAAGAGTCCTTAGTCCTTAGAGAGAGACTGTCCAGTGTCCATTTAAATCGAAACTCCGAGACAGTGTAACCAATCCTATAGTTTTAGCTGTATATGTACAATTTTTTGCCGTCTCAATTTTATGAACTCGTACTAAACGGTTTGATTCTACTTTTATTGTACGAACTGCTAAGCAATGGCATTTGTAGTAAGTTGGCTAAGCAGTGTTCTCTGATAGATACAATCTGGGTGCCTTTAAGTCGCGAGTGAATCAGTTTCTTCTTGACGAGCGTGCTCCACCATCGACCGCATCTTCGCTTAACATCAGCGATCATTTAAGCGAAAATTGGTAGGGTTCACAGATTTTGAGAGGTAATCTGCAGTATGTCTCTAATTATGCGTTGGAACATTACACCGAGACAATCTGCTCAACATCGCTTGTTCCAGCGCGCCTTTTTCGTATAAATTTGTTTGGTTATTTGGCAAAAAGCGGGATAAGTACACGCTATTTACATTCTGAGCGCGCGAGTATGGCTGAACCGCCATATTTACGGCGTCGAGTGCCATAAATATGGTGATGGTGATCGATAAACGCATTACGGTAGTTCTTGACGTCGTTATGCCGAGACAAAGAAACGCAAAATGAGGGTGGCCACAGTAACACAATAACCTGCATACAAACAAACATTTTCATACAAACGCTTGTTTTGTCGTATACAATCAAGAAAACAAGCGTCGGCAGCGTACCTTGTATCCTCCGTATGTGTCGATTCAAATATAAAAAATCTCTGATAAAGTTTCGTGATGATACAAAAGTACTTAGACGTTATAACCAGCACGCAAACTACCTTCACCCGTACATTAAAATACGATATAAACTAAATTGTGCTAAGCTATGGAAAGAGCTACTCGGAGTTTCTCTAACGAGATCGAATCAGAAAGGAGGAGATCTGTAAACAAACCAAAGTTACCGCCATAGCCGATTAGTAAGTTGAAGTGGCAGTGGGCAAGGTACATATCACGTAGAACTGATAGCTGATGGGGCTGCAAAGTTCTGGAGTGGAGACCATGGACCGGCAAACATTTAGTCTGTCAAATGTATAAGAAAAACTTAAATATGGCCGGACTGTACTAACAATTAGGTTGGAGATTTTTAATAATAGACAAAATCAGCAACCCAAATTCGTACAAAAGCAGTACTTAGTTATCAGTAGCTCCTACTTGCGAGAGAAAATTCACGCATATTTTAGAAACGATTTGGATTGCTGTTCTGCCTAATAATCTTAGTCGAGAGCTTGTTTCGAGAGTTAACATCAAAGAAAACAAGTTGAAAGATAGTTATCAAAATAATATTAAGTATTTGAAGAAAGTGAAGTTAAACATAAAGATAATCTGACCCCGTCGGCAAAGTTAACCACATAATACTACAGTCCGACTTTGACAACATCTACACAAAGTCAAAAGCTTCTTAGTAATACAAGTTTATACAAACACACATATTTTGTCCAATTCGAACAACAACATTGTGTCATTTTTAGGGTTCCGTATCCAAAGGGTAAAAACGGGACCCTAAAAATGTTAAAAATGTATGTTTTTTTATTTAACATATACGTTTTTGTTTTTCTTATGTGGGATTACTCACGTTTAAGGATACTCCGACTATAGTTTCAGCCACAACCCGGTAGCCTTCTTCATGGAGACAAATCAGAGTACAACGCGATGGTATAATGTTGTTTTTTTTTATTATGTACAATTAAAATGAATGCTGGTCTGATAGGAAGAGATGACGCTTGTCTATGAGCATAGAAACGATATCCAGAACTCTGAGCAACAAAAGATGAGGGATATTAAGTGACTGTGCCATCGAAGCTGGGGAACACACCTGATCTGGATTGAAACTGGCTCTCAAGTAAGGCTGACGGAACTCATTTTTAAATGCTTGGCGATATATTTTCAACTTGAGGGTAGTAGCTAGCCAGTCAAGTACAAGAGAAGCAAAGCAGCAAATTCCAATTGCTGCGCGGGTTTTTTTTCTTACGATGCAGGTGGAATCGAAATTTACAAGCTCCACAACATTTTCATTGTGGGTTACGACATATTACATATTTTATTAACTATTATAAATTATTTGCCTCTACATTTTTAAATAAAAAATATATTCGAGATGCGAATTTAAATCCGCCATATTGAAATGTAAAGTTATCTACTCATACCGATGATTAACAAAATACGATTAGTAATACTGTAACAGATACGAGAGAATAGATGAAAATGCATGCATAAATAGTAGATTGTTATTAATTACTCTTTTTTGTGTTTAGGTAAATGTAAAATTTACAGAGCGGTAGACTTATCAAGCTGGGTAGACGCACCCAACCTCCACTGTGTCAGCCACAAGACCACGCTCATCTTCCTGCCTGCCATACATTGTAGCTTTTTACAAATCAATCTAAGTAAAGATGGTAAAATTTCCTAGACATATTGTTATTTGATTATTTTCATTAATACGGCGTCTAGCCAAGTATAACTATATAATTAAATTAGAGTTCAGGATAATGTAATAAGTTGCAATTGATAATAATGAAATAAATAAAAAATTTAAAAAAAGTAATTATTGCACTAGACGTGTCGACTAAACTGGTACATTTGAGCATTTGAATTATCTCTAGATCAATCGGGAGAACAATCCGATCGTTCAAATAGAATATAGATTTAAAAAGTTCCAAAAAAATTTAAAAGTTTGCTCCACCTTAAGCCACATCATTGTGTAATATTAAAACGGCTACGGTCAAAGGTTTTAATTAATATTGCAGATGAAGTAGCCACCCATAAAGTAGATGAAGTAGTACCCATTTAGATTGTATTTGAAATACATATTACGTTTAATCTAAATGGCATTTTACAAAAGTGAATGTGGCTTTTAAGTTTTCGCTTTTTAAACATGTAAAATAAAATGAATTGTATTTAAAGGTCAAGCCTCAGAAAAAAACATAATTATGCGATAAAAGTACTTGCCCCGTAAAAAATATAGTTAAAAAACATCCAGACAGAGCAACAGCGTAGAGCAGAAACCGAGATCCGGTGCAGACAGAACTAAAAGATGTCCGGAATCGGAACTGAAAGAGATAAAACTTTATACCTGCTGCATAAAGTCCAGATGGAATATTCAACAGGGCGCCGCGTAATCCCCGGGACTGAAATTAAAGAAGTTATGAAATGGGAACTTTTTAAAATAAAGCGCGGTCCCCGCCTTAATTCTTTGGTACTTTCGAACAGTTTAATTAAGAAAATTGCGAGTGAGGGGTGCAGGACCGCGGTCGCAGGAAAACCGGTAAAAGCGGAAAAATTGCCGGTTTCTGAAGGACAATTGCTGATAAGCCCTTTGAATGTCGCAAGGGTTTGAAACTTGGAGCTTTTTACCTTAACGAGGACAAGGGCGTTTTACAAACACATTTTAAATAATATTGCGAATTTTGAGGACTTTTCTAAAAATTAAGCAAAATTGAATCGAAATAAATGGTATGAATGGAGAATAGACAAAGCGGACATAGTTATTCCCATTAAAATGTTACAGCTAGGTTATATTTACTTTGAAGTCGAAATAGTTTCACAAATTTATAGTGAAATTTATTTCTATAATTTACGGGATCATTCGAACTCGTCTAGACGAAAATAACAATAAATGTTTGTTGTCTAGATAGTCTGTTTATATACATAGGTCGTTTTTTCAGCAGAACCGCTTTTTTTGTAAAAACGAAAGATCGGTATGCTTAGCATAAATCAACGCGTAGCTTTATTTGAGCAAAATTTATTGTACTCCCGTCCAGAAATTATGCAAAACAAAACGGCGAAAAGAAAAGTTTAAAACTTTTCAAAACCAGCAATAAAATTGCAATTTTTGTCGAACAAAAAGCCTATCAATTTTTATCACCGCATAAAGTAACGCAAAAATCCATCTATTTATTACCCGCTGACAGGACAACAAATAAAAACTTTTAACGATGTGCCAAACAATAAACTCTAGGCAAATTCAATTGACAAATCGAATTGGCACGAATTGATTGGCCTACACCGCCGCGCCGCCCGCGGGGACTCGCACCGCGCGGTCGACATTTTATAACACCTTTTTAATTCAGTTAAACTGTTTGTAGTCTAACTTAAGATCTAGATAAACCCACACTCACAGTATCCAGGTTCCCTGCATTGGGGTAATATGAAACATAGATACTGAGACAGACCCCACCACGTCTTTAAGATATCTGATTATGACATTAAAATATTTATATTTAAAAATTTACTTTTGACATTAGTATAATTTTAACACTTTGACATTTAGTTTTACTTTACATTGATACATGTATAATTTATTTTGACATCTGTATAACCTTTTTAACATTTATATGCATTTTTTCTTATGATATCGAGCAAATTTATTCAGTCGTTTACTTAATTTATATTTAGATTTAAATAATGATTTTGACTTTTGTTTTATTTGGGACTGATTATTTATAATCGTTTTTATCCTTATAAAGAAATTTAATTTTATGAGTCAACTGAATTAATATTCCTTTTTAAAAATCAAAACTGCACAAAAATCTTGGCTTTTCTACAAACTAATTAAAATCAAAGTCTTTTTTTTTTAAGGACAAAGAGTGTAAGCGGCTTCTGTAATTGTCATGACATATAATTGTTACGTGTAAATCTTAGGATGTGTCTAGTTTCTATGATTTGTGTATTTATTTCTGACAAATAAAGAACTTATAAAAAAAAAACAAGATCACTACAATGTTTTTAAAAAAATTTAATTATAGCTACCTTAATGATTCACTTATAACAACACTCACTTATAACATTCGTTACTTATAACAACACCTTCTAAGAGTAACACAGCAGCAGTTTGCACAACAATATTTGCTCTTGCGTACTTTGAAACAAGAATTACAAAAAGCGCAATAGTTTAGGTAATTCCCACCGGAACGCATTTCCCCGTCAGCCGCGGCATCGACTCCCCCGCGTGTCGCGCGGCTGCGAAAGTCAGTCGCACCTGCAAGCGGAGCAGTCAACGACGACGATATTAAAAACCGCCGACCGGAGATTTATTCGGGAACGCGACCCGTATAAGCGCTTAAACGTTCGTTAACCGCTCTAAGATTTTTACCCGACTATGTAACAAGAAGGGTTATACCAAGTAAGAAGGGATTTTACCAGTATAAACTAAATAACTATATATAATTGTATTTATTATTATTGACTAGCTGTGGATGTTCGGCAAGGGTGAAATTTGTTTCAGCTAATTTGACGGAAAAGTTTTTTAGAATAGGGCGTTTCGTGTTTTAATTCCTTAAAAAAGTCAATGGATGTGGCTGACACTATTGTCGGAATATCCGACGAAATTAAATTAGAATAATCCCGCTTAAGGAAACAAAAATACATTCTAGTACTCAGCTGGCTAATTAGAATCTGCCGCAAAGCACTTAACGGTATGTTCCGGCAGCTTCGCTTGAAAACCAGTTTTCTATCCTGATTCAGTGAGTTTACCATCTCCGACCACGCCGTTAATTAACATCAGATGAGCTGTGGTCAAATATCCATATAAAACGAACGGAAAGATAGACAACATAGACATAGTAATAGTAATATAGTAACATTGTCATTGCAGACACAGAATTTTGAGCAGCAAAACAAAGTTCAGGGTATCTTTGCTTCTACAGTACTCTTCAAATCTGAACACAGTAATGTTTTCACATTACTATCTTAGCTTCTACAGTATACAGTACAGTACTCTTCAATCTGAACACAGTAATGTTTTCACATTACTACTTTTACGGCAGAATTTCTAGTATAGCGGTGGTAGTTACCGAGACGACCTCCTGCTAAGGAAATCCACCATCAAATATTTGAGTTGACATGCGACAAAATAGCTTCAATCGAGCAAACCGTGAAGGATGTTTGATACCGTAAGTTTGGTTGGTAACAAACAATCACCGGTAGTAATTGTCCACTTGGTACTGTTTGCGTGCCACTAATGACCATTTAAATGCCTCATTTAATTTTAAAGTCAGCCTGCGTGGACGGCTTGTCTAGCCACCGATTAAATTACAAGTAGTTACGACGTATTCCAACGGTTCTTTTTTACAAAACGCTTGTGTTTTAGCAATGTTTAAACTAATTGATTACATATTTGTGTAGTTGTTCAATGTGGCTTATTTATTTATGAGCACACGTAACTTTTTTTAAATTACTAATAATCTTGCGCTTGACCGCCAACTCGCCTGATGTTAAGCGAAGATGCGGTCTACGATGGGGCACGCTCGCCTAGAAAAAACCGAACAAACAACAACTGGAACAAACTTAAATATAGATACTTGGCGGCAGAATTTCAACTTGGTGGTAGCTAACTAACCTTACCACCAATACATAGTTTCCTCACGCAGTATTCCTTCACCATCAGCTAAAGCTCATTGTTGCGGTTCGAATCTATGTCACTTAGTAGTATGTGCTCTTAGGTTAGTGGCAGAATTTGATTGACTAGATAAAATTTATTTTAAATTCAATAGACATCCAGTGAAGGGGCGCGTCTCTAATATACACATGGATTTATATATATATACTACACACACCTACACACGATTGGTTTAGATAAGTGGATCATTCCACAATTTGCCAACTTTGCCCGTAAAATATTATCTGTAGAAATAGGTTTTGTGTAAAGAAGTGTAGGACGGCTTGGAACACCTTTAAGGCAGGAAACCCTAGAAATTTATACTTTTTCGCTAACTTCTCTCACATTTTAACTGCCGGCGGTGTATCCCCAGCCGCAAGTACAGACACTATCGCCACCGAAGTGCGATAGTTACGAACAAAGGCGAAGACGGCTTACTGTAATGGATGAACGGCACTTGCGGACCCATTGCGATTCGTCAAAACACTGTGACTAGACTAAAGGACTACGTTTGCCACGATTTAATTTACTACTCAAATAAACAGCACGAATGTGGTTCCAGATGTTGATAACCATGAATGATAACACAGTTTTTTTATAATAAGAAGTAAGTTAAAAATTAAAACCACTAAAAAATCACGCTCTAAAAACTGTGAAATGAGAAGAAATTGTTATGTAGGTACAAACTATTCAATATTTATCGTTTATTACACCAACAATCGGCGACCATCCACGATGTCCTCTGGGGGCGTCACGTTTAATGTAATGTCACATAGCCTATAACCGGACAATCAAGACGTTTCTAACGATACCTCCTTTGTCAAATTATGATAAGTAGATAACCCTCTTTTACTTCGCAGTAGTCGGGTAAAATGGAACATATTTAAATTATGTAATATAGGTTACTACTCTTCTCACAATAAGAAGAGGATCGCGCCCAGCAGTGGGACAGTTTATAAAAACAGGGCTGGCTCGGAAGACAAATTACTAATTGTTGTGAACCGCGTGCATATGTATAACTAGCTTACGCCCGCGACTTCGTACGCGCTGACTTTAGAATTGAGTTCAACGATAAATTATATATTATATAGAATTAATCAAAATCCTTTCTTAGCGGATGCCTACGTCATAACATCTACCTGCATGCCAAATTTCAGCCCGATCCGACCAGTGGTTTGGGCTGTGCGTTGATAGATCACTATGTCAGTCAGTCAGTCAGTCAGTCACCTTTGAGTTATATATATTTAGATTGTGTATCGCTAGTCGATTTAATAATTCGTCAGTTGAATTGTATTCGTATAACTACCTCGGGTTGCGCTCACGTGATGTTCGCAAAAGAGGCACTTCCCCTCTGAAGGGCTGGGGAGAAGAGACAGGCGCTGGGCGAAAGACGGCGAGCGGTACTCCTTTGGCAGCTTCTTAGCTCTAAGGTTGTGATCGAGAAAAGTGGATAAATATACTTGTTATTAATATTAATTTATGGGGTAGTTTTGTTATATATATATATACATACATTAAAACTAACAGCACCCTTTTGTTTTTTAGTAGGTTAATAAAATAAACATATACTGCAAGCAGTTCAAATTTCGTTCAAATCCGTTGAAATAATAAATATGCGCGTAATGTATCTGGCGTTGTGAGTCACCGCTATGAGTACTGCCCTCTCGACCTCCAGGTCTCACCTGCATCCCAGCGTCTACGACGTCCCTGAAACTTACCGAGTTTATAAGGCTTTACTGATTTTCGGAGTAATTAATCAAGTTCCGTAGAATTTGGACGGAGAGTTTGAGTTTTTAATAAGTTGCGAAGGTCGCTTTGATTTTTTTAGGTAAACTCAAACACTTAGATCCCTGATCAAGACTTTTTTTGTTAAAGTGACCGATCAGAAGTTTTACTAAAAGCGATCGTTTAGCAATAGTGCCACCACATACTGCTACAATATGCATCGCTCCGGCTCGTCCAGTCGGAGAGGTCGGTATACATTATGGGACTCGCGGTCGCGTACCCGCTTCCGTCCGGGGTGCAGCCACCGCGTGCTTCAAAAGCAAGCTAAGACATTGGTTTCAAGAGACCTCGTTTCATGACTTAGATGATTATTTTAAAATAAGTCATTATTGGATTACTAGTATGTAATTATAATTTAGACTTAGAAGTTTTGGCAACCCAGTTGGGAGACCGATAAGACTAATAGGCTTCCGATCTGGAGGTCCTGGGTTCGAATCTCGCGGCACGCATCTCTGTCTTTTCTAAGTTATGTGCTTATGGTCAATGACTTTAAACGGTGAAGGAAAACATCGCGAGGAAATCTGTACGTCCGAGTGATCATAGAAAAAAGTTCTCGAAGATGTGTGAAGTCTACCAACTCGCACTTGGCCAGCGTGATGGACGGCCTTACACTTCTCACGATGAGAAGGGAGTCAGTTTAGAAAAACAGGGCTTTTAATCATATTGACATAATTTTTATGTGACATTTTATTATATTGACTGTGACATTTTATTATATTGACATTATAATGTTAATTTTATTTATAAATGGGACAATGCCCTAGTTACAGGGCATTGTCCCATTTATAAATATTTATGTTATCAATGAAATATTTGTATTTGTAACCCATTAGTAATACAACCATTAAGATAAAAGCACACGCCAGTGAACAGTCGGCTAAGCCGTGACATTGTATTTTTACACTAGTGTTTCCCCACGCCGTGCGGTAACCATTACCTGACAGTTCTTCGAAGCTGTCACCTTAATTATTCCATTGTGGGCGTATCGAGGGCGCCTCGGAACTACCAGCTGACAGGCGCTATCAACGGGGTAATTTGTTACCTACTTATTTAGTTACGTTTTTACTTGGCAGTTTTAAATCACCTACGCATTATAGATGACGTATGGTTGTTGGCACGTGTCATTTGGCATATTTTATTTTAGGCTGTGAAGTGTTAAAAAATTGCATTTTTTCTTACAATATTAACTTTTATGTTTATTTGTAGAGTTTTAAAGAGCTCTTACAAAGATGTAGGACGACCCTCTACTAGAGATTCCTGGAATTTAAGAGGACTAAAGAGATAGCGACAGCAGTTTCTTCTGCATTATCTAATTTTAAGTGTGTACAATAAAGAGTTATTCATTCATTCATTCAAACATTCATTGGCCGTCGCCATGTACTCGTAATCAAGATGACGTATTTTTGTTTGCACTTATCATTTACTATTATACTATTTGCACTATTAAATGTGGTGCCATAGAATTCAGTTTGTTATTAGCTGGTTGTTATCACAAAATTGCTGCTCAAAAAATATAACCTATAAAACGGTTGCTAAAGGAGCACCTCAGTGGCGAAGCCCTAATCCGTATGGCTGATGTAAAGGGCGTCATACACGCCGTGACAGAATGTGCAGCGGTGATAACCAGCACCGGCGGTGAAACGACTGACTTGCATACTAACTCTGTAGTCAGGGAGTTGCTCACTAAGTTTATTACTAAACAACCAACAGCAAAAACCTTTCAAATTTTTTTTACATCATGTTTACTAATCTATTGCGCGTGAACAAATATCAAAGTCAACTCGCCACACATGAAAAAAAAATCCGGATAGTACAGAAGTACTTATTCGTTATTAATGTTTAATCTATGATTTATTGTCAATGTTTGAATGCTTTATGAATTGTAAGTAAAAAACTTATTGGGTCCCTTTTATATTTCTATCCATAAATGTCGTGTAAATCGTTTTCTAATAGGCAAGCGTGCTTTAGCGTAAACCGCTTTTCGCTAACCGTTAGGCGTGATGATAGTCAAACGCGAAATGTTTTATTCATAAACAAGCAAAACTGTGTTTTGATTTGAAGGGTACTGCAGTTAGCGAAATAACAGGGCTGTTGAGATTAACTATCTAAAGTCTCAAAGTAATGAGCGTCAAAGCAGCGATACCCTGCACTTTGCTTTGGTACTCCATTCTTTACATATCGCTGCAATGATCATGGACAAACGTTATCTCTTACCATCAGGAAAGCGTCTCTTTCGTATAATTACTTTTACATATTTTTTTAATAAAAGCACGAAAGCGTATCAACCATGAAGCGGTGTTGTCTCTTTTTAGAGCTCCTGGCTATTCTATTTATAAATAATTAAAGCGTTTGAAGTTCTGGTGTGATAAAGAAGCTCATATATATCTATATAATAAATACATGAATCGTAAAAACAGTACTCCGCTAGCTCCCTCACTACCCTTCTCGTTTGGTCTGGGGCCCGCGCGGTAACGAGAAATGCCCTTTCGTTGACGCATTCGAAGCGAGCTCGGGCAACCAGGTAATGCTAAGGAAATTGTGTAATATTTTTAAAGAAATTTCGTGGAAGTGAAACTGCCGAGTCCGCATTTTCTTTTGACGAACGTGTTAGTTGGCGGGTCGTTTTGAAATTGCTTCTTTGCACCATGTAGTGCTTTATATTTCTGCAACTGTACGTTTTATAAGTAGAAGTCTTAAAATTAAAGGCTTTGAGTAAATGCCAGAGGTCGTCGTTGACTAGTTCGAGAGACCAAGAATTTACATTTGTTTTTCTCATGAAAATAGGTTTTGTTGTGAGACATGTCTTTATTTTTGAAGAGCTTTACGTTTCTGTATGTTTTGGCTGTTTTATTTTAGTTAATACTGGTTCGCTCACTCCTTGTACACGATATAGGACGACAAAATTTTGACCGTCACCAATGTAATTACACAACTTCAATGGAAATTAGGTCAGCGACATATGAATGAGCACATTGTGTAAACTTTGAGAACATTTATAAAATATAGAAAAGGGAGAAAATCTCATTCTCATTACGTAGGTCAGAAAGCCTTTGATGTTTTCCAGCAATTATGTGTTCTGGCGGATCCCAGCCAACTTTTAATTAATGGTACATTCCTTGCCGCCCTTTGCGGCCTTATTTCTACGTGAAAATAATACCTTTTTGCTGCACGGAACGAGATAATATGAAATTATTTCTGCAATTTACAAATTGGGAATTCCAATATGGGGCTGGAATGTTCCAGATTGAAATAAGCCTTTATCGCGATTTATGAGGGTTGGGTCATGGTCAGGGCCACTACGGTATTAGAATGTGTTTGCATTCAATGGCACTGGGGAATGGGAATGGGACTCGCTCGTCATATTTTTTTATCGCATTATAAGACTAAAAGTTATATAGAGCTAAACTAATGTGAACGCACCAAACGAAATCACCTTTTAACCCTTCAAATGGCGATCGAAAATCTCCACGCTATGAGTCAGTAAGGTGGGGTCAAAACGACCCCTCGGTCGAATCTTTATTATGTGTTTACTGTATCACGCGGGCTCGCGCGCTATCTGATCATTCCAAAGGTCATAAGATAGAAACGGATGCGGTCATAACTTACATTCATAAAGATACTGGACGAAACGCCTCCAGGGCCTCGGGGGCCGCGGTCAAGCGGTCTCTACTCGTACCTTCCCGGTATTGTAATATGAAAATTTATACACGGCTTTTCGCTTCACCCTTTTCAAATAATGAGGTATAATGAATTCATTTAACGCCATAATGGGATAGGGTTAAACAAATAGTGAGAGTGGCACGTGGAAGAGATGTTTTTAATTACACAGATTTAATCTCCAGGCTCCGTATTAGGGGATAAAACATAATTACTTGACTTAGGACACGACGCGCTCGATGTAAGGCTTAGTCTGTTTCGGTTTAAGGTCTTCACTCGTATAATCCTAAACTTAGTCGTAAAAGGGGTCTGTGGGCTAAAAGCAGCTATTTGACAACACTTGGGGGTAATTAATGTTTTGCAGCGTATTCGAATATTACGACGCTTGAGTGGCATTCTGAGGCAACCTTTAAAAATAATAGAGCGTAACAAGAAGCAAATAGTATTATAAATTAATTACTTCTACTATTTCTAGACAGCCCTATTGGCTCATTGTTAGTATATCTGTTTTAAGACGTGGACGTGGGTTCAATCCCCACTCAAGACAAACATTTTTCGTTACAAACAAATGTTTATCCTATGTCTAGGTGTTCTGTATGTATAATAAGTCATTATATATTTACAAAAAAAGCATCACCTGCGCGGGGCGCAACTAGTATATATGTAAAATAAATAATTTTTAAGTTTACAATTATACACAAAAAAACTTATAAATATTTACACACATTACCAGACTATCTTCAAATCAGTAACTTTATTTTGTCAGATTAAACATTTTATCACGCAAATAAAATTTATAGACGACACACACATACAGACGCGATCATTTCTCCCTTATCGGATTGTTCACCACTTTGTCCAAGAAGTGACCTTATTTTAATTACATACTACAAATCTGTGTACGTTGCGGCACGAAACCTTCGGTTCGCGAGTCTGGCATCCCATGACCGTAGCTTACGTCTTTGCCACGCTTATAACCTACAAAAAAGATATAGTCTACTTTTTAACTTGACTTAAAATGTAAAGGTAATTAATGTCGTGACACTATAATCTTAACTTACAAAGTACCCTATTTATATTCCAAACTTTGATCTCGAGTAATACTTTATAACGTTACAAACGCTTTGAAAACTTATTGTATCTTAAAAGGAGACTAATAAATTAGAGATCAGTTTGTCACTTAAAGTGTCAGTTAAGTGGCGTCTAACGATCTCGGGCACTTTGTTGGTGATCAGCGGACGGCACCGTGGTCGGTGCGCACCTACAGATTACAACTTAGGGGGAGATTGTTAAAATCATTTTGTTGAGTCAAGAGTGGAGTATTTCAGTGCGCAAATTCTTTACAGGGTTCTGTAGTGAGGCAGATTAATTTCTTCACATGTTCCAGAACATGTGAAGAAATTAATCTGCCTCAAAAAATACACAAACTCTAAAAAAAAATCTGTCAAGTATGACTTCAAGTATCCAGAAAATAATGAAATAAGCTTTCCTGGTAGATATCGCTTTTAGCGATAAGGTCGCCAATCGTTACACTAGTTTTCGAGTTTTGTGTTGTACTAGATGAAGTTTTTTTTTATGGCTGACAGGCTAGGTGTTTGACCACAACTCACCTGACGTTAAGTGACAGTGTGGTCGAAGATGGTAAAGCACACCTAGCGTGGAATGGAACTGCCTGTCAAGTGAGGCTACTGGAATACGCCGTTAGATGCTTGGCGGCTGATTTTCAACTTAAAGGCGGTAGCTAGTACTAGAAAGTACCCTACAACCACGCTATGGTTTCCTCACGATGATTTCCTTCACCGGCTGCTCAAGCTCATTGTTGGGGTTTGAACCCACGCCCTTCGGCATGCGAACCGACCGCGCTAACCACTGAGCTATCATCGCTACAAAAGTAGTTTATCTTGGTATCTACCTAAATAAAAAAAGTTTTTTTTTTATTAACAAAGTAAAAATATGCTGTGTGGTGGTACGAAACCTTTAATCTGTGAATTGGACTACCACTTGATCAGTTTTATACTACAATATCCTTATTAAAACACAAAATCTTGAAAGTAGACATCAAAAGCCCATCAAAAATCTGGCTCAAGTCAACGGGAAAAGCCTCAAACAAAAACTGACGAGACGCTAAAAGGAAATGGCTCTATAAACCCGGGTTTACACTATCGCGCTATAAAACCAACTCCATGAAATCCGAATAAACCATGAATATGATAGATGGCGCTAGTGATCCCATGCGCAGTAAACCACCACGCGAACGCCGGAGACGCGTGGTCGCATGCCGATGAAGAGATGTGTAGATACGGCCTAACAACGCACGCGATGTCTACAAAGCCTGGTTATAGAGCAACAAACAAGTAATACGCGGACAATTTATAAAACTACTTTACATGCCGGTTTAGTGTTTGTAATGAAATAAACAAACAGCTCGGTTGATTATGTTCAGTACCTACCATTCCAGGCTAGGTGTGATTTACCATCTTCAACCACAGCGTCACTTAACATCAGTGTAACATCAGCTGTGGTCAACACCTAGCTTGGCTACCATTAAAAACAAAACTTCGTCCGGTTGGAATTTAACAAACAATGTTAGTTTAGTTTGCAGAATATACGGAAAGTTAATAATTACGTATTCCTTACAATTAAATACCCATGTTAAGCTTAACCTCATTCTTCTTTGCGAAACGATGCTTCGTGTTTTTTAAATGCTTTTTGTATCTCAATAAAATATCTTTATAGATGGATGGATACATGAAGCTCTTTATTGAACACACCAGAAATAAAAAAAGAGTACAGATAATAAAAGAATCTTATTAGATAGTGCGGTCTTACCGCTAAGAGCGATATTTTCCAGGCAACCAAGACACAATGCTTAGCAAACGATTTTCTTACGTCTGTGGCATCCCTGGCACTTGAACATGCCACGTATAGCTGCCCATGGGTAAAGCCACTCTTAGAAAAAATCTAGATGCTTTGCTCAACGTTCAGCCGTTTTTGCGTGATTGAGTTACAAACACACATTTATAGCTTTCACATTTTTTATTTATTTTATTACCGACAGACTAGGTTTCTGACCACAACTCACCTGATGTTAAGTGACGGTGTGGTATAATATTATGTATGTATATATAATCTAGACGCATGCAGAAAAGTATGTTTGACGTGAGTATCTGTGTAGTAGCTAAAATATTGTAACTCCCAAACGGCTGAACCGATTTTGATTTAGTTTTTTTTTTGTTTGAACGGTGACTTGGTTGAAAATATTCTTGCAATGAGTCTAAAAAATCTGTTTAGCCGTTGGAATATCAGCTCTTTTCTGGTTGATGATTGGATGTGAGTATCTTCTACAGATCTGATTGAGTCCAAGTAAAGTAATCTAGGTGTTGCGGGTTTTTAGTTTGTAACGTTAAGTTTCTAAGTTGAAGCTCGTCAAAATGACTACAAAGCTAAGCCTACGCCGCTTGTCTGTACTTAAAGTGTATTTTTAAAGAATAACAACAAGCTATTGCTATTTTATTTTTGATAAACGCAATATTTCGTATTGTGGTACGGAATTCTCAGTGTAGGAATCAAACTCGCACTTGGCAGAATTTATTTTATTTGTAATGCTAAAAATTAAATTTAGGTTGTCTCAATACAAGGCGATTCAAATAATTTCAAAGTCATAATTTTAATTTTGCGTCATATTCTATAGCTTACGTTATAAATTCTGAAGTTTGCCATAATCATCATATACCTTCTAAAAAGCAAATTGTCGCACGACTCTCCATTGTTAAAAGTTGGCAGAATTTGACAGTTTGCCGGCACAGGCCCGTAATGGATGACACGGTGTTAAGCGATAATTAGCAAGCGACGTAAATCATACGGAACCATTGTACAAGGAACCTTCGTGGCAGTTGCTTGCCCCGCGCGGACTTGCTACTTGATAGCTAAGTATCACTCGTATGCAACGGAACGCCCTCTTCATAAACGTTAACGCTTCGATATTGAATCCGAATCAGCCGTTTTTAAACTGTCCCACTGCTGGGCGTGGGCTTCTTTTCATTGTGGGAAGGGTAAGGCCGTAGTCCACCTCGCTGGCCAAGTGCGGCTTGGTAGACTTCATACCTCATCGAGTTTTTTTTTATGAACGCTTTTATTTTTATTTGGGCTTCCTCACAATGTTCTCCATCACTGTACGCCACATCAGGCATTTAAATTAACGGATAATTTTATTAGTACATTGCAACATTATGTTGATATTATTTTGACACCTATAATATATTTCTATATATATTATAGTATATTATATATCAAAAGAGTTTGTTTGAAAGCGCTAATCTTTGAAACTACCAGGCGGATTTGAAATTGATACTTATTGCAATTGATAGCAATTGTTTCTTAAAGACGGTTATATGCTATTTAACGTCACGATACTACCATTAAAAGCCAATAGCGGGTGAAACCGCCAGGCACAGCTAGTTGCTAACATAATTTATGACAAATCTTGATAATATGAATTTTAACTTTTAGTTGGTGTATACGAAATGGAAAACAATTAAATTTTTACGAAGTGGAGTTTCCACGTCCAGGGTGTCTATAAGTCTTGGGTCAATCGGTTTTTTCTACGGATGCCTGTTACATCGTAGACCGCATCTTCATTTAACATCAGACGAGATAGCAGAAGAACGCAAACCTACTAATAGAAAAAAAATATCTAGTCATTCATAACAATTGATTCATATTTGTGTGACAAAATGCTAACCGCCTGCTACGAACGCGACGATGTGATAAATTTCGTAGCTTAGTCGTAGCAAATCATGCTACGGTGCTACGCTAAAGAGAAGGGAACGATGTCAAAAGCCCTGTGAATGTTCACAGAGCGTAGTCTGCTTATTCCGATCAAAGGGACGTTATTTTCCTATTCGCTTTATTCATCGGACTCATCACGAGTTTACATAGTCCTTACAATGTGAGAAGTCAACGTCCGAATCTCACGGTGACGTAGATGATGGATTATGATTATGAATTAGAAATGTTGTAACAGTAGAATGTCATCAGCATTTCGTTTTTTTTTCTTCATATTGTCCATTAAAAATTTAATAATATTTTTTATTGAAATAAATATCTAAATTTAAAACGGCTTAATAGTAAAAATATATTTTAACACCTTTTTTTTGAAACCTGATTTTAAGTGTGTTATTCCAGATGTTGTGTATTTATATAATTATTTAGTATGTTGTGTATTTTTGTGTGAATCCGTCTCCTATCATATTCCTCTGTACTATCTGTGAAAACTTTTAATTGGCTTTCCATTCTTATTTATTATATTTGTCTGTGTACCTAGCTGTAAAATTTCCTATTATTATTAATAAAATAAAATAGAACCTAGCAAATTTAAACGACACACTAATCGAAAAAAAAAACTTACTTGGTAAAGTAACTCGGTAACTTGGCATTGTGTGTCGTCTTGATATGTCCTATAACATTTTATTATTTACATATACTACATATAGATCAGAAACCTTTAAAGTAACAAAACAATTAAGAAAATGGATCCGAGCGGACGAACATTCAACGCTAATTAATCAGTAAACCGAGTTCGGAAACTTGAAGGTACAAATGAAATTTCCACAAAATCTAGGCCGGCCACAGAACTAAACAACTCTAATTAAGTTAAGCAAACTTAAAGAAAAAACGTCGGAAGCCTCGAGTACAGAATAAACAATAGTTATGGCTGAGGGACTCGCTCCTGGCTGCAAGCTATGAACTAGAATCCAGCTACGATGGGCAGGTATTCCGCAAGATCTATTCACTGATAACGTGCGCTGTGTTGTGGATGACATATCCTATCTAGATTGTTTTTTATTTAAAATAAATCTACGTTTAGCCACGGACTTGCCTGATGGAAAGCGATGGTGCGGCCGAGGATGAAGCACTCTGATCTAGAAGAAATATATTCACTTTAGCCTTAAAAACGCTTATTATCAAATGCACTCCATTTATAGGCTGTACGCATCAAGAAAGTAGGGCCAAACTATTGCCTGCGAATAATACGAAAGTGCACGAGGAACGGGCGGTAGTGTGCCGTTCTTCTACTTATACTGTAGTGGAACCGAGAGAAACAATGTGCCCTGAACAAGTGTAGGGTAATTTTATCAAAAAAAATTTTAGAGGCTGTGTCAGAAGATTTATCATTCTAGGCCTAGCGATTGTAGAGTCACGTCCTGATGATGCATCGTGTGGAGGCGAAACACGTATCAAAAACGTTTTACGATTCAGTTTATTTCAGTTTTAGATATTAAGTTTATATTGTTATATTCCTCGTATTTCAATTTGATTTATCAATTTTATAATTGTATATTTGATATTTAATTTGATTATTTTACTATTAAATATTATTGAGGATTTTAAGTAAATGAAAAACTTATAATAATATTTAAAATTAAATACAAAAGATATAACTCTTAAATATTTTTAAAGGAACTTCCGCAAAGTAGCGCTTGAGTCAATCAATTAATTGTAGAGGCGTTTAGATTACAAGCAAAACATAAAGACGTACATTTGATGTTGTCGTTGTCGCGTAAAAATATCCTATAGGTAACGCCACCGAGCCCGTCGTGGGACAGAGTGTACGAGTATGTCCAGTCCCACCGTCCTATATCCCAATTAGCACTTTTTCCAACTTTGCACGTAACACGTCGATGCCGGGATGCCTCGCTTTTTACCAATTAAAAGTTTGAAAAGTTAAAACAAGTAAATTGATAGGTGTAACAAACACCTATTGATTTTGATATTTACAGCTCATGGGGGCTTTGCGGGCTTATCGATTTTCATGTCGACTTCTGTGGCTCAGTAGTTGCACGTGCATCTGGCAACTCAGATAACTCTGAGACTGATTTATATGGGAACGTCACCAGTTAATATGCTTCATTATATTAACACATTATATAAAATAGAATACAAAATTGAAAATAGATACTAGGCTAGATTTGCTACCTGATGAACGGTCTCACACAAAAATTACCATAAGTACAGAAAAAAAACCATTCAAGTATTTAATAAATTTAGATTAGTACCACATGTCACGAATTACAGTCATAAATTAATAAAATTAATTTCTAATAATTAATCAAATTAATTTAAATTGTGATATATTAAATCAGCCGATCGAATTAAAGTTAAAAACATAAAACAAACAATTAAAATGACTTTTCACAAGACAATTTGATTTGCTTATAAAAAACTTGTGTCGAATGATATAACATTGTTAAGATTGCCCCGGAAACCAGAACTAATTATTTGCACTTTTCATACTGGTGTCGGAGATAAAATGGTCATATCATGGTCATATCCTCTTACAGATTTACTATTATTGCCGGCATTTGCGGGCTCCATGTCTAACTTTAATTATTGCTATTATCTCTGTTATTTATTTTATTATCTTAATTAATATTACATACTATTCTTATTTGAATGACATTTTATTTTTAATTATGTACCGTTATTAATTTTGATTATATGATTGGATAACATAAGTCTTAGATATTTGAAAAATAAATAATTATTGTTATTATTATCATCAACCTGTACTGTACAATTGCAGGGCAAAGGTCTCCTCTTCCCTCCTTCCATCTTTCTCTTTTTTTTGAAACTTGTGTCCAGTCTCTCAAACTAGAGTAAAGTTCGACCCTCCATTTATTTTTATTTATTATTAGCGTGCACAAACGCACAGACTAAAACATTTAATATACATACACGACTCGTTTACGATTTTATTAAATGTATAGATTTGTACTTATATATTATATAGATATTTTTAACAATTAGCATAAAGCTATATGAGTAAATTTAATTAAAAATGTAACAGTAAAACATACTTCTTTTGTTCTTTACTCAGATGTACATTTGTGATCCGCTATATAATCGTATTAGTGTAATTTAAATATTTATAAAATTTCTATTTACCGGCTTTCAGTGAAATTCTCCTAACTATGTTTCGTCGTGGGAGGACGCTGGATGCTCCGCCAATAATGTAGAAGCTAAGCCCACGTACTGATTTATTTAATAAATGATTAGTATTAAAAGAATACTAACAATTTTTTTTTTTTTTTTTTTCATATCTTTTATTCTGTAACTCAATTTCAATTCAATTTTACAGATCTGTGTCACATTCCAGAATTATGTAATACTACTTAATACTGATTTGCACGAAAATTTTAGTATAATTTGAGATCAAGCTCTAGTAGTACTGTAGCGGAGACAGTGCAGTAGGATTACACACCGAATGGCATGGGTTCAAACCTCAACAATGAGCTGTCGGTAAAGGAAAACTTCTGAGTAATACTTATTTTACTGGCGATTTTTTTGTTCTGCGCTAATTAAATATCTGTAAACTGACGTTATTGAATGAACTGAAGGGCTTTCTGACTACACGCGTATGAAAGTCCTGCCGATTCGATGCGACGTTTAACAAAGTGCTCCTTAGTTCGATAAAGTTATTTCAAAGGTCGCAAAATAATCTCTTACGCCTAATAGGTACACAAGCAAGTTAGCAGGGAGCGCCGCCGCCGCCGGCGTCAAATTAATCATTGATTACAAACATGAGTGTAACTTGGAAACTAGATTCCCTAACATACTTACAACTTTCATGTTACATGCTTTCGATTAGGAGTTCCTAAGTTCAGGGCAAGTGTTCTGATACATGTACAGTTAGTTTCCCAACGGCGTACACACGAGTGCCGATCTATCTCCAACGCCTGATGTGTTTAGTGTTCACTGGCAGCACCGCGCGGTTTCACCCGTTTTTTTTTGTTTATATTTGACAGGCTAGGTGTTTGACTACAACTCACCTGATGTTATTCCACGGCAACTCGTGAACAATAGTTATTTTATTTTTAACGCAACCATAGAAGTGTTATGTATAAATACAAATAATAAAATAATTGTCATAGGTCATTTCACACAGCGTCATCTAGCCCTAGACTAAGCGAGCTTGTACTATGGAAACCAGATAACAGATAGAATACTTATTTACTTTTCATAATACTTACAGAACACCCAGATACGGAACATACATTTATCGTCACATAAATGTTTGTCCTGGTGTGAATTGAACTCACGTCCTACAGTTTTTGAAGCAGATTATCTACAAAATTAGCTAATAGATTAGTTGAAGTTTAACGTATACGTGTCTATCGCATCGTAGCTCGTACAAAAATTTTACCGAATTTGTTAGTTTTTTTTTTATGAATAGGCTTACGTTTGACCTCCACCTCACCTGGTGTTAAGTGAAGATACTTTCGACGACGGAGATACTGATTCACCATCGACTTAAAGAACTCTTGAATATTTGAGACTTGAAAACAGCGTATTCCACTATTTAACCGCCCGTACAATGAAAGATGAATTAAATCGTTTCGTACGAGTTTTGGAATGTCAACCATGAAACGATCTTTAAAATGTGACTGGGAGTTATTTAAGCTATATATTATTCAAGAAAATCTGTGCAGCCAAATTACGAGCCATTTTTTAGTTGACGAATGGATGCGAGCATCTTCCAGGTCTGATAGAGTCGGAATTTGACATTTTGTTTCTTGTGCCTGGAGATTTTTTCAAATTTTAAATTCAAGCTTGTTGACTCGTTTCAAGAAGAAAAATAAGTTATTTTTGTATGTAAAAGTAATGAGACGAACGCCCCGCTTTACTAAGAGTAAGAGACAATGTATGGTCATCCATTGCAGCGTTACACAGAATTTTGAGTAGCAAAACAAATTTCAGAGTATCACTGCTTAGGTGCTGATTACTTTGAGACCTTCGATGGTTAACCTCAGCGCTGTGCTCTCTCCATTTATCTTTTAATTAATTGATCGAGGCTAAAAGTACACTCACGTTTTCAAGAGATATAATTTACAAAAATTTGTATTTCTATTATGTGTTTTATAATTTGAGTTAACAGAACGCCAACTCTGAAAGAGTGCAGAAAATCGTCTCCTAGTTAAAACACAGAATAGAAGATCCTTATGTGAATTTCCAAGGTAGATCTTCGAAAACGAAATTCCGAAAAAGAAGGTCTCAAACAGATATTACTAGAAGACATCAAGGAACTAACTGAACTAAGCTACTGACATCTAAAAACGCAGTATGAGATTGCGAGTCTTCTTTTTTCTAATAGTAATTGAACGTAACGCTCGCCTGATGGTAAGGGACAACGTACCCAAAACTTTGAATGGGAAGATAAAGACCAGGGCACCGTTGCTTTTAGAGTCTCTCCTAAGGATCGTTTGTCAATTTGATATTAGAATATTGTCTCACTAAATTTTGTAATTATTCATCACTAATAGATCTCAGGCTGGAAATCGAACCCGAGACTGATTCGGAACAGACGCGGCACTGAACCATAGAGCAAATCGTTACAATAAACACTATTATCATCATTGCAATTATAATTTTATCTCGTTTTTGCAATAAAGCCAAGCTTGTAGCATTTTTCCTCTTTGAGAGCGATAAGAGAGCGTCAAAGTCGTGTCGGAATAAATATTTCGAATGTTAGCCGAGTACACAATGTGCCAGGAATGCTTAAGTGCGTTTTTGTGTACGTAATAATATGGCTGAAAGGTTTGTTTGCTCGCTCCTAAACGTTTTTATACTTTAGCAAAACGTTGAACGTTGTACATTTTAATTGCAGAGTTTCTACTTGGAACAAAAAACATATGTATAATACGTACATAAGGGGGATATTTTTTAATTTCAACAACTACTTTGATACTATATTAAACAAATTGATTATGGTTAAAGAAACAAAACTCGATTTAGTTGCTTCATTTACCATAAAGTTACCATCACAAATCAGCGTTTTTAATTCAGGTAAAGTCTTTTAAATTTTAATTAAATAGAATCCTTACAGTTATCTTTTGGTGGTGAAATTGATGATGTTAAACCGTTTATTTTTTTATACTTTATTTATAAATGCGTATTATATGAGCGGAATTAAATTACGTAAGCTCCAAAGCATCCATTAATTAGCGAACGATACAAATAACAATAAAATAATGGTCTATGACACCAACAACTTTAGTTTGTAGAGATTATCAAAACAATTAGGTACGTGGTTTAGAAATGTGGCGCCCAACATGTGGTAATGAAACTTGCCCAAAGAATAGAATCAATCTAATATTTTACTACTGACCCGCATTTCAGACCATTTGCGTATATTAACGTGGTTTTATTGTCGGCATACATGATAGAAAATACGCATACTCACGGTGATACTTTAATAGGAAACATCGAACAATCAAACTTTCATTTCCCCTTTATTACATACCCAAACACGCATTCAAGCCCGTTTATTTATGCATTTAATTTTTGCCAGAGTTACCCTAAGCTGGCTTATACATAAATTAGGGATATAACACCTACCTTAAAACCAGGACGCGAACTCTAAGCGTTAAATGAACGAAACCACTGTACCTGAGCAGTTCAATCCACGTTCACGGCACACGTCATTCACAACGCTCTTACAATTCACACACTGGACACTTGCACTGTCACCTAGTCGGATATATTTAGGGAAATTGCTTTTCACTGTTCGCTCGATGCGATTGCGGTATATTGGCGAACAGAGCGCGCGCGACACGTCCGCTGCCGCCAGACTCTCGAGCTGTACTGAAGTCGCGCGTCGCGCAAGCCTCTGCGGGACCCGTCAAAGAACATCCACCCATTCCGCTCCGCTCGCAAGACTTGTAAGATTTTGGCATGATTATTTGAAATCTGTCAACGTTTGTAGTTAGTTTCTGATTAGTGGTAAAGCCGTCATGGCATCACAACTCTACCCAATTAGCTTCGCGATCTGAGCCTTTGATGTCTGGTATTGGTAAATTTAGGATTTTAATAATATCAGTGTTTGAGTAAGCTTCGTAATTATTCAAAAGGTCATTACATATAGCGACAATGTATTGTTTTGATCACTGTAAAAGTTTCATTGAGTAGAGTCGACTTGTCTCTCTTTCCCTCAAACAAACCTGACCTTAATCAACTCGCCTTGTATAGTTCTATTAATTTATATAATGAAGAAAGTCTTAAAAGCTTAGATTGAATAGTGCTCGAGACACATTAAAGTAGTGTTTTAGCCAATATGACAAAAAACAGTTTTTACAATTTATTATTTAATACTTAATTATTCATGGAATAAAATTATGCCCCCAAGTGTGTATAAGATACTTTTATGTTTGTTTGTTTTTTGTTTGCACCGACCGCTGTCTCCACTGCAGCGGCCCGCAGTGCAGAGCAAGACGAGGCCGCGTGCGCGTTATACTCAGCTTTGACTCCATGAAGAAGGCTACCGAGTAAAGCTGAAACTATAGTTGAAGTATCCGCTATAATTGAACGTGAGTAATTCCGCATAATTAATACAAAAATGTGTTACAAAACGTTTGTGAAATATCCCTCCTTGCTCTGAGGGAGTGTTTAAACTGTGATTTGTACAACAACGTTTACAATTGAAAATTATTTTTTATTATTATTTAAAATGCAACAGTGGTAAATGCTCAATATGCGGCGGCATAATCCTTATAAAAAAAAAACAATAGTGAATATTCGACACCGATGCTGTAGAACAACAATTAAAAATATTTAGTTGGTGACTGTACTTGCAGATTGACTCGTGAAATTTTCATGAATCCGGCCGTTGGTTGCACACGCGCTAATGATGCTGTGTGCAACACGGCGACATCTTGCGGGCAGTGCAGGTACAACTCACATTAGCCGCCACGCACACACGGAAGCGAAGGTCGAGGGCTGTCACGTCCGTCTTACGAGTTTACTTAGGGTTTATTGTTAAAATTAACAGGCTAGGTGTTGACTTCAGATTACCTGACGTTAAGTGATGGTGATGGTTAAGTCAAAGGTGGTTAATACACCTAGCCTAAAATGGAACCAGCTCTCAAGTTAGGTTTTATGAACACATAGTTAGATTTTTCAATTTGAAGGTGTTAACAGGAGAGTCAAGTAAAGTACCCTACCCACTTTACTTATTGCAGCGCAGGATTATTGTTTGAATTTAAACCCACACGCCTCGGCGTGCAGTGCCGTGCTTACTACTAAGCTATAATAATAATATTTATTCATTAACGAAGTAATCAAAATACAATTTTAAGCGACCGGGGATAATTTTTAAGCAAATAAACCTGTATTAGGAATCCCTGCTCTTCCTTAACATAGATACAAATTAACTTTGACGTGTGTGTGTGTATATGTGCGCACTCGCGCTTATATGTGTGTGCGCTAATGTGTGTATAATAAAGTGTGTGTATATATAATTGTCACAAAACGATTACTATTTCAAACTATCACATTTATTTTAATCTCGTTTAGGATTTGTATTGATTGTTTAACTACTCTATTGCTTTAGTACTCTGCCAACTGCGGCGGTCGGCTTATAAATTAATCTGGATTATCTCTTGACTTTTATCAGTCTAAGAGTAATCTAATTTCTTTTGTGAACACAAAAGAAACTAGATTACTGTTATAAACAGGGCTGTCAAGAATAACCATCGAAAGTCTCAAAGTAAAGAGCGCCAAAACAGCAATGCCCTGAACTTTATTTTGTTAATCAAAGTTCTGTGTATCGCTGCAATGGTCATGAACGGGCATTATCACTTACCATCGTAGAGCGTATCGTTCATCTCATTACAAAAGGTTATTTTTCATTATATTATTAGAGATTAAACTTCTTTTAGCATTCAATGGTGTCGCTATGCGGGTCCACCTAGGACTTTTGACCTTTGCGTAGGCATAATCTAAGAAAACAGTTTTTTTTTAACACGGACAAGTCTGCGTTTGTCCACCAACTCACCTGTTAGAAAGTGATGATGGGGTCGATGATGAAGCACACAGACTTAGAAGATACCTATTTACTCTGGCCTTGAAAATATCTAGATTATATCTCTCAGGAAACAAGGAAGCCGGCAGCTTGTTCCATTCCTTAGCCGTACGGATGAGAAACGTAGAGTCAAAACGTTCAGTACGTACCCAAGGAAATTCTACTACGTATGTGTGGTAGTGGGCCGTCTTTCTACTTGTCTTGTAGTATAAAGGGGATGGAAGTACAAGATAGTACAGCTCAGTAGCACATTCTCCGACATGAATCCTGTAGAAAATTAACAGACTACCTTCCGGCGGTGGTCGAGGATCAAAAGGTATTTTTTACCAACTTTTCATCACCAATAAGTCGAACAGCACGCCGTTCTACCGAATCAGAAGCTTAAAGATGGTACTTAGCAGAACCGTCCCAAAGGTGGCAGCAATATTCTACACACGACCGGACTTGTGCTCGATACGATGCAGCTTCCCTAGATTTTTCACCGCAGCATTTCTCATTACTGCTTAAATTTAAAAAAAATGCTGCACAATTATTCTTAACTATATTCAATCGGCACCGCTTGCAAATTTACCGCATTTGACGCTTTGACGGCAATTTTTTTGCAAAAGAAAAGCCATATCGGTCGCAAGCCTGATTCGCACCTGAAAGCCTCCAACAACCTTTATGGAAAACTCAAAACTGAGGCAGTGGCAACCCTGGCGAGAGTGACACACGCACACGCACACAGAGACAGTCGTCGCTGCTCGCAGCCGGAGTCAGCAAAGCAAATGTGCAAACGGAAGAGATAGGCTTTTCTTTGACTCCCTTTAACTGTCCGAGGGAGTTTTAAATAGGATGCAAACAGAGATAGGGCTACCTGTCGCGATGAATGAAAAATTAGTGTCTGCAGGAGCGGTGGGCCGTGTCTGTTCAGGACTGCGGGGCTACGTTGTTCGAGGAAAGCTTTCAACTTTGTGTTGAACTGTATGTATTTTTTTCACATGTAAGTTTTTTCAACTGCAAAATCGTAACAATAACTTTGACAACAAAATTGACGATTACGTAGTCAATTTTATATTATTACTGGTTGTAACACGCGACTTCGCGGTTTTAAACAATTATAAAGGTGCCGTATTGTGCATCCGCAACGCTACCGACAAGACAAATACAATGACTGAGTGAGTGACTATAAAATCCTTCACTCAATTATTCATCTCCCAATATTACTCAGATGTTTTAACATACGAGTCTAAAAATAGACAAAACAAACAGTACCTAAATATCAATAGTATTACAGATTGTAGACATGAACAACAGCGCCGGGATTTTACACGAAAATGCTCATTCATTCGTTCAGCTGGTACTGACATTCGCGTGGTATGGAGTGCTGTGGTGATAAGGTCACCTGCCATTGCTGACCTCTACTGTTGTTCTACTTTCTGAATGTTACAACTTTTAGTATACGGGTTATACGGGTAATAGGCAAGTTAATTAAAATTATAGAAATTGATCAAAATATTACTTACGTAAATAAGTGGTTGTGGTAGCTGGTGTGAAAATGTACGTACCGGCGTCATTCGCCCCTCGCTGACTCCTTGCTTGCATTGTAAATCACAACGAAGACTACATTCACTCAAAATACAGTTTGTATACTAGCACGGACGCTGCGCGAGCGCCATTTAGGCGCGTACAACCATTAGGTGACGACTGGCTTCTCGTGGAAATCGCAGTAGAGGACGCACCACTCTTTTTTTTCTCTTTCTTCTTGGCATCGCACTCTGTGCATTCTGCCAGTTTCAATGTTTCTATATTTTGTAAGCAGTCTTCATTTTTCAGCTTCTTTATCATCTATAGTTACAGTCAAAGTCCAGTCCTGATCAAGTCCAGTCGGTCCCAGTCAAACCAAGTCATGCCTCAGTAAAGTAGTGGCGACTTTACTATAAGCTTCTGGATGGAGTTTTGGAAGCAACACGAAAAGTCATGTTTAACCATATTATATCATTCTCCCACACTCGCGCTTGTAATTCGGCACTTTATAAATAAAACACCACTATTTTTATGCATAAAAACTCGAAAAAACACTAGTTTTAGAAAAAAATACAATGGGGCGACACGACGCGAGGCCTAGGTGCGAGCGAGAGGGATGTAAATTAATCTATATCTTTAAACGAGTAATTCTTGTATATATATATATATATATATATGTTTCTGAATCTCGGAATCGGCTCCAACGATTTTCATGAAATTTTGTATCCAGGGGGTTTCGGGGGCGAAAAATCGATCAAGCTAGGTTACATTTTCAGAAAACGTCGTTTTATTCATGTTTTCAGCCGAGCAATGCTCGGTCAACCAGGTACTAAATCTTAATCGAGTAAAAGCGCGGGAACACGACCACGTGAGTCACAGTGTGGCAACATCTCAAACGCATGCCTAGTCCGTTGTAAAAAAAAACATCTCTGAACGGTTTACCTTTTTTTCTGTTATAATAAAGTTGCAGATGTATTTATTTTATAAATTTCTTTTAATAAGTAAATTTTTTAGACGGAAGACTTATCTTGAAGAATAAATCCAAACAGTGCAAGTTACGTATCGCCAGCGATGGAAAGCCATAAACCGGGGGGTGAATACGTGGCCCAAGTACCGAGTAGTTGAATTTTAAGTACAGTTTATTTTTCTGGCGTTTATCAACTTCAAGGATTATTTTGTTATAAAATTTGGATCGTAAAAATCTGAAACAGCATCAATGCGCAAGCGAACGTAAAACCGAGTTTATGAGTAAAAGAACACAAATCTTGGAGTCGGTACAATGATTTAACCTACTTCAGAAGCGGTAACCCATCCAATACAAGCTCGTAACCCCGTTTAACCTCCAAATTGATTGATTTTTCAACAGCCTCATCAAATTGGGGCTTCCTTCCCTGCTCGTAATAAACTCTGAGTACAACGGAGTAATGCCGTATTATTTTCTGTGCTTACAATTTTCCAATTTCCTATATCCGGGCTCAGGGCGTTAATCCCGGAGAAAAAACATCAAAACGCTTGTTTTTATTATAAAAAGCCTCTTTTTAGATTGTACAAAGAAGAAAAATGTTAAATAGAAAATGTAGATTTTGAATAAAATATTGACAAAGGATAAAATGCTCTCTTATTTTTTTAGTTTTGTTTGCTTATACTGTGACAGGCTTAGACAAGTCTGGTATATTTAATTTCATAAAATTAAGTGTTGTAAATTATCAATTTTGGTTCATTTTTTGATAAAAAACAACAGATAGATAAAGAAACACGAAACTTCTGGCAACTATAGAACTTCCAATATTCAATAGAAAACAAAAGACAACTGTCCTTATATCTCCAGTGAAGCTGTCCCTGCAGCGTGGACTCGTGGACCCTACAGGGGAAGTGCAGAGATTATTATAAAGACAGACAGGGCTTTTCATCATTAAATAAATTAATCAAATCAAATCAAATCAAATCAAATAATTTATTTACAAGAATACATGTAGGTATATATAGGTCTTATAATATTTTTTTGTAGTGTCACAATGTATTCAGTCTGCATGCAGACGTGTAAATGTTAACAGTAGATACATTAATTTAATTAGTCCATATTACATTATAAATAATATAAATATCAAGTACCTAATTGAACATCATGGAACATACTCTAATCGTTGAATAATATTTTAAGAACTAGGTATTATTTTTATTCCGTACCAATGGTAATTACCATTGGTTCCGGTTACCATTGATAATGGTAGTTACCATGGTAGTTACCACCGGTAACTACCACGGTAGTTACCAACGGTAGTTCATCATTGGTACTGATTACCATTAATAATGGTAGTTACCATTACACGTTACAAATCGTAACAGTACACGTTGCCATTGGTACTGATTTTATCATTGATACGGGAACAAACCTAACTCAATTCAGAGTACTGTCTGATTGGACTCTTATGGACGCGTATGAAAAATATTTTACGATTACTGAGAACGTTTTTTTCAGAAAATTCAAACATGTAGTGCTAATAGGACAAATATCACCAAAGAACACGTCATAAAATTTAATAAATATTAAGACCTAATAATAAATAATATGAAGTGAAGTACCTATATGTATTTTTTTAATTTTTATTGAATTTAATTATTATGTGATCATTATCGAAAATGACTTGCCCAGTCAATAAAAAAAAGCCTTGAGCATCGTCGTTCAGTTGTTAGCTTGTTGGTTTTCTACCGGATACATTTCGGAGAGTGAGCACTTGAACTGTACAATTTGGTCCTACCGGACGGCCAGACAAACGCGACTAAAACGTTATCCGTACATGGTAGATATTCCCCATGTACGCACAAAGCGTTTTGATTCCACATTTTTTATTCGCACAGCGAGGTTGTCATTACAATATGGATGTCTTCTAATCTAGAGTAAATAAGTTTCTTCTAGGTAAGCGCGCTCCATCTTAGACTACTACTGCTTAACATAAGGCAGAGTGTGGTCAAACGCAAACCTATTTTGAATGAAAAAAATACATGAATTTTTGTCCTAACACCCTGTGTGCGGACGACGTCGATATATATAATATAGGTATATAAAACACCACGTTGGAACACTATACAAAATATCTCAAGATCGCGGTAATATTTCCCACCGGGGCCGACCGGTGGCTGAAAAATGCTCCGGTCAGAATCCACATCTCCGTGCCCTTCTATTGTACCTACTCTATCCTGGTAGGGTGACAATGCGATCGCCGTGTCTAGGATGACGACACAACGCACCGCTCATTTGTTTCCCACTTCAGAAGTTCAGACATAACAAGAAATTGGAATTCATACTGATATTATAAAAACGAGAGCTTGTCTGTTTGGTTAAGCAGATTTAAGTGAAATCTGGAATGCAGATAACTAATAAAATCTGAATTAACACTCAGACTATCTGCCTTGTTAGCTCATTTGGTAGAAGTTGTGCTTCGAGTGCTGAAGGGCGTGGGTTCGATTCCCACTCAGGACTAATATTTGTGACGATGTTTGTTGTGTATAGGAGTTCTGGAGGTATTTACAAAAAAAAAGTATTTAGGTAGGTATTCTATCAATTATCTGATATCCATAGTGAAAGATTTACTTATTTTGGGGCTTGATGGTGCTGTGTGAAATGTCCTCCAATATTAATTTATAAAGTACTTTTATCCCCGAAAACACGGATGAATCCGTGGGGCGCAGTTACTAATTATAATATGATATCAAATGCATGTTCATAATCATGTATAATGCAAATAAATGTATTTTTGTCTTCAGGATAAGTTTTCAGTAAGTACCTAATTATAAATCTCATATTGACATCGTAATTAATATTTTGACATTTATAATAGTATTTTTTTAAATCAATTAGAATTCGACTTAAGCTTTGGTGTTATCAATACAATATTGTATTGATAAAATTCCATAATGTATTTTTTTAATTTAAAATAATTCTATTGTAACAACTGATTTTTCTTTACATTTTTTTCAGTCACATACCTTTTGTAACTTAATATGACTCTGATGAATTCATCGGTTTCCCGGGAATCGAACTGGCAACGTCACGAATGTGAGACGTGTTAACTTACTATTGCACACTCACGCATTTAGTACTTGAAGTCCATTGTACTTAAACTTCTTACTTATATAAGATAAAATATGGTGACCCTAACTTAGTTTCAGGGAAAAAGATTTTCTTGCGAAATAATACTATTACTTATGCACTTCAATCGTTCTTTGCGTTGAATATTAATTTTTCGTCTGTAATAGAATTATGTTCTTCTTTTTGTAACGGGAACAAGGTAATTGAACTGGTTCAGGCAATCTTTGTAGGCTAAAATTCTGTAGGGAGTTCGCTGGAGCATCTGTATCTGTGTGTGTTCGTTGTAGTTGCATGTGCGTGTGAAGTCTTTATCTTTTTACTGGGGCATGAATTAGACTTACAATTACTTGATTGTAGCCTACACTGGTAAACGCATAATGTGCGGCAGCTTAGGAAGAATGAAGAAATATGATCATTATTTAATATCACTACCTTTTCTACGTGGCTCCTCACAGTAAGTCGCATGAGCTAAAACTCTAATATTAAATTACCACCAGTAAGCCAATGGGTTTACCGTGGTGGTGCCAGCGTAAGAATTGTACCCCATCCTCTCTACCCGTGGTTGCCGTAAGAGTCGGCTAAGAGATGCAATCAGGAAGATGGGCAGCAGCGTCTTCCTTGAACAATCACACCTAACTGCGCTCGCCGACCCGCCTGCCGAGCGTGGCGAGTATTTGCAAAACCCCCCTCAGGAGGAGGCCTATGTCCAGCAGTTGACGTCCTATGGCTGATAATGTGATGATGAAGCCAATTAAAATGAAAACTACCCACATTTTAGGTCTATAATGCGCTGCCGACTCATTCAGCAGTAGCTTTGATTGATGGATGTGAATTTAATTCCCACTCAGGTAAAACATTTATTTGACAAACATTGATGTTTGTGTATTCAAGAGATATTTTTTAGTGTATAACCGCTTAAAAGTCGTTTTAATTACAGCTGTGATGTGGATTTAATTTAAATTAAAAAAAAAAGTTTTATATGTATTTAACTTGACCTCAATTTATAAATATCTATTCAAAATATTCCTTAATATCTAAAATTTAAATTCGTCAAAAAATCTGTCTGGATATTCTTAATGTATGTACCTATTTAAAAAAAATATAAGTTGGTTTACCTAGTCCCATGGTACTGATTTGCATAATTTAGGGCTAGATGGCGCTATGTGAAATGTTGGTTGATATTTATTTTAATTTAATTATCTATATCAATAAACTAGAAATAAGCCAAGATTTATTTACTTAGGCAAAAATAAAACTAAAATAAGCTTGTTAAAAAAATAGTGGAAGCAACGCAGGGATCCGCTGACACGCAGAAGTCGTCACCATTCATCACGGGCGGGGGCTGAGCCGCGGGCCGTGTCATGTCACGTTACCTCACCACGGTATTTGGATATTTGGCGCGAAAACGGAGACGTGGAATTCAATATTCAATATAATTTAAATATTTGTGCTCTCTTTCACACCACGAGACCGAGAAAATATTAAAAATAACCATTCAATAGTAGTTGCATTACTCGAATTTACACACACACACACACACACACACACACACACTCACACACACAGAATTTCCGTGTTTTCTTTAAGCCGGCAGCTTGGGCCCGGCATCGCTACCGGCGGCACTCAAGGTTTAGGTTTTTTATAACATTTTATATTTCTATTGTAATAAACTTAAATTTAAGAATGATTCTTATATAACAGAATATAATAAGGAAACACTAAACTAGTTTTTATTTCATAAGGGCGAAGTAAAAGTTTAATTTTCTTATTTTCTTTTTCTTGTGGATGGACGTGTAAATTACATTTGTAACAAAAGAAGTAAAATTAATTCGGAGTTCATCCCTAATTTTGTGTAAAGTAAGCTGGCTCTATGGAAACGTAA